>OX276454.1:22507332-23715248 GCA_946251905.1 Cryptocephalus moraei
TTTTTATTGAAAAATATCGTTTCGAATTTCCTACTAGTTCAATATTTGAGAGGCTTAAAAGATCGTCCTTGGCTTCCAGGATTTGGTGGGTTTGTCTAAGAAAACGGACCTATAGAGAAATTAGCGAAACTTGCGGTGCACGTCATCAAAATTTATGACGTCAGCACGTCGCCATGTTGCCACATCAAATTTTTTTACTTGACATGACTGTTAGTTTGGCTAGTAAATTTATAACTGAAAAGTATACATTTTCTTCGTCTTTCATGAATTTTGCTCTGAGATTATTGTGAAATTCTTAAATAATTAAAAATATATAGGTATTAGTATACATCAATAATTAGAAATGAAAAAGAATCATAATGTGTTAGGATGAGTTAGTACATGGAATTTACTCATTTAGTCAGTGTGATTTTATTAGTATTATTATACATTTACATTACACACTATAATGCTATTATACAATTATTTACAAACAATAGATATTAATATATTAATTATATTAGAAATTATGAAATTCTTAATTACAAACACATTTATATACACTAATTACAATTCAAATAGGATCATGTGTTCTAGGATGAGTAAGGTATATGGAATTTACTTATTTAGTCAGTGTCATTTTATAAGTTTTTCTAATTTGCCATTATGCATTCTTGTTAATTGAATTACATATCTGCAAGTGCTTTGACTTTATGCATTACTTTGTTATAAAAACTCACTGTCCACCAAAGACCACATGGGAGGTGTGATCCACAGGAAGTGTGCACTTTCATATAAAGAGAAACCCAGTAGAGAATGGACTTGGCACAGCACAGAAAATACAAGATTGAAATTGAATTGTTGACCAAAATGACCTACAATGTAATATTAGGTAATACAAATACAGATGAGAAAGAATAGAGGGCAATACAGAACAAATTAACATGTGAGAAACAAACAACAATAAAGTAAGTAAAGTATCTGCTGCCAGAATATATGTGGTCATCAATTGAAACAAAGAAACCCAAATTAAGCCTACAATTAAAAATAATAAATAGAGAAATTCAAATATAACTGAACTTTTGAGCAATTAGAGGAAACAACTACTTCGAGGGCAAATATACCCCTACCGACATTGAATTATACCCCTAACTTCTCTCACCTGAACTCAGTTTAACATCTCAGTGATTTTTTATAAAGAATATATTTTTCGGGATTAAAGGTGCATTTTTCTTTATAATAAATAGAGAAGTATGGAGGTCGGTACTGACATTGTTGTGAAAACCATAAGTATAGAACCAAAAATATTAAGGAATACAGTAGCAAATAGAAGAAAACAAATAACATTAATAGATGACAAATCCAAAACAGAAAAGAAATATTTACACCTATGAAAATGAAATGGAAACACTGCTCTGAAGATAAGCTACAAACTACAAGTATGATATAATAACTGATCTGCAACATTTGGATCAAGAAAGTGTACACTAAATGGGCAGGTGTAATTGGATCGAGGAGCGTAGAGACATTGTAGGGAGGTGCATGTCCAACGGCCTAGAATCTGGAATTCAAGCAAAATATTGTAGTTATGAAAGTCGCGGAAGGAAACACACCCCGGTCAACCCGTCGGAAGTACTGTCTCTTATCAACTCTCTATTGGCAGCTTTACATGTGTCCATCGAGCCTTCATTTTATGTTCACCTAAAAAAAGTTTTACTATATAAATATGCATGCACTGCAGTTACAATATAATAATATTCTAATAATACATTATGTGCACATACCTAGAGTAAGATGTATTTACTAGATTCACAGTCACTACAGATGACATGTTCATGTAGATGTTAAATATTTCCTAAAAATCACTATTACTCTTTGAGTCACTGTTCAAGTCAATCACTAAATTGTTAACTTCCATTCTATCAAACATTCGTTCACGATTCCACCATTTCTCAATTACTTGTTCTGTATGCTTGATGGAGTTCATCCAGACCACAGGTGTAATGGTAGACAATGCTTCTTTCCACATGTCCAAACAGTTATCGTTTGCATTTCCATCTCGACCTACGTGTTGGATATAATAATTTTTCGTCACGCCCCATATCAACTCGATTGGATTGAATATACAATAATAGGGAGGAATCATAGGGAGGAAGACGTAACACTCTATGGCCATATTGTTCAGCCATCTGATCCGTTAGGTATATCTTTTCTGGTTTATTTCTAGAAAAAAAAATTACACAAACACAAATGTTTATATTTCATTTCTACTTACTGATTAACAATTTGAAGTAGTTCACTCTTCAACATTGTATGTTCAAATTGAAAGTTATGTTTTGTAAGCCAATCCTTTATAACAGGCTTTGTCGATCCACTTGTCGGAGCCTTATCTACCAATGTACTGTGGTACGGTGCGTTGTCCATAATAATAACCATAATAATAATAACGGATCAGCCATCTGATCCGTTAGGTATATCTTTTCTGGTTTATTTCTAGAAAAAAAAAATTACACAAACACAAATGTTTATATTTCATTTCTACTTACTGATTAACAATTTGAAGTAGTTCACTCTTCAACATTGTATGTTCAAATTGAAAGTTATGTTTTGTAAGCTAATCCTTTATAACAGGCTTTGTCGATCCACTTGTCGGAGCCTTATCTACCAATGTACTGTGGTACGGTGCGTTGTCCATAATAATAACTGACGGTTCCTCCGGTTTTTCTTCGGCGACTTTAACACTCTACTCACAATACACACACTGATCTTCAGTGCAGCTGAAACCTTCTAAGGGCCATAGAAGCTTAATAACCAATAGTATCAATAATTTACCTCTCTAACGCAGTTTAACGGGAGTAAGGGGCCCCCATTATTTCGTTCCAGTTCAAAGTAACTGATTAGAGACGAGACCAGCTGCTGACACCAACTATTCAATGGTTTAGGCATTTTATTGCAATTCCTTACACTCGAAAACACCCAAACACGTATTTAATTTACAATTTACCGAAGCGAGCAAATATTTCGAAGTATAACCTCAAAATCATAAAACTTTCGTGTCAATTCGTGAATGGTCTGACAACAGTGCCCATGGCTACCAACTTATATTTTATCGGCTAACATCCGACAGTGTGCTATCTCTTTTTAACTGGGATAACAGTGTGCTCTGTTTAAAGCAAATTTTTATGTTACACCAAGGGCAATTGGCAATAAATGTGACGTCATTGATGACGGCACCGCAAGTTTCACTAATTTCTCTATATATCTTGAATCGTTCAGGTTGTGTAGAATCTTGATTTAATGTGATTTTCTCATAGAGATCTTTCAATTTTGAGAATACCTTCCTGATTAAACGTTGTCGTTTTTCTATTTGTATACTTTTTATTTTTGTCAGATTTTCTCAATTACCGAGGAATGTTAGCTATAAATTTATTTCATGTCGAGTGGAAAATTGATTTTTCGTTAATTTGAGACATTGTTTGCTACTTACCTCTCTTATTAAAAATTGACGTTATATCAACCTGTTTGTAATTGATTTCGTTTTTGTTTTAAGGATATCGCAGCTTACATAAAAAAAGAATTCGACAAGAAATACAACCCGACATGGCACTGCATCGTCGGTAGGAATTTCGGATCGTATGTGACCCACGAGACCCGTCACTTCATCTACTTCTACCTAGGGCAGGTGGCGATATTGTTGTTTAAGAGTGGTTAAGCCCCCATCTCTTTACCCCCTTTTCCAGTATTCCACTAATTAGATGACTGGTTTTTAAAACATTCAATCCAAAATACAATTTTTATTTTTCTACACATTTTCGAAGGAGCGTGCTGGAAAATTCAACAGAAAATGTGTAAAAATGGCGATACAACTTAAAACTAACTAGAAAAAAATTATATACTTTTGGAATAAAATCATTTTGTTAATGATTTCGTTTTCGTTTTAGCAGTTTTTCGAAATACGCACAGTTTCTTTTATCCTTTGATTAATTGTTTATTGGTGCAATTTGTTTTCACGCACTTTACGACATACTGTGTTGAGGCTTGATACAACACATATTTTTTTTTTTAAATTAGAAATTGTGATTATTTTCTGGGTAACCGAACTGGATAGTTTAGAAACAGCTAATCTCCTTGATTTTAAAAATACAACATATAAGGATAAAGTTGTATGTGATGAAAGGTGCTCTGTCTTAAAACAGGTTCTTATTTAATAATGTTTGCTTGTAGAAGCGCTATTGTAAAAAAAATGAAGCATTCCAGCAAAACCGATTTCAATTCGGTTACCCCTTAACGAATCTATTAATTTTTAAAAAGTTTATCAGAGCTGTTAATTTCTAATTTAAAAATCTTTCGTGTAACTCTTAGGCGTATCTTAAATATTAATAGAGCTAAGTTGTTATGGAGATATACTTCTATCTAAAAATCCAATGGAACCTGTACTTATGTTATAACTGGAAATTGGCATCTGTATTTGTGGATTCCTTTCAGTTCTTTTCGTGACAAATTCGTCCAACACATAAATGTTGAATATTGATCTTTTTCTACTCTTCTCGAATGTAATCATACTCGAAGAAAGGAAATTAGCTCTCCGGGGCAATGGGCGCTACCCAAATGCTTGCATAAAATATTTTTTTACCAAGCATAAGTCGTAACTGACAGGACACATTCCAAAGTAGAGTATTAAGCAATTTGTCCGGAGAGCTAATGGCCTTCCAGGCTTTCATGTTGCAAAATTGGTAGTCTAGAATAAGTTACACCGACAGATGTCATGAATTTTTATTGTGTTTTATTGCACATGAAATAGGGATGTATTTAATTTTGTTAAAGGGAGACTCTGATTACAAATTGTTTTCGGTGAATGTTATTTAGCTCAAAAGAAAGGACTCGATAGGAAACTTTTTTAAGGGTGTAATCCTCTAAATGTGACATAAATTACATTATGAAGATCATGGTAAATTCTTTTACTTTATAAAGCTGTTTCAATGTAATAATATATATGGTTAACATATTTTTCGTTTAATTTATCCTGACCACGGGACATTAAAACTGCTTGGTATTTTAACCTATTTTATTCAGTACATTACATATAAAATATAAATATAAATAAATACTTCGTTTACACCTACAACAAAAAGGCACATATTTTAATAACCAGGGAGTACCTTTGCTATCATACCCCTCGTAAAATATATTTACAATGAGATGTACCAAAATATTTCCAATTGTACCAATCAACAACACTTCACTAAGCTATGTATCAAAAATATTTTAACACATCCCGCATTTCAAAAATTGTCTAGAGAATACTTTACCTAACACCCTGAAAAATAGGTAAATATTTTACATAAGAAGTCCTTATAAACAATATTTGGTTTGAGCAAACATATTTGCTTGAGAGAATAGAAAACACCTACAGGCTAAAGTATGGGGGAATAAGTCAAATATAACTAGCATACGAATCGAGAAACGATCATTTGGTCGTGATTTCTATTAAGACTCGTAATGCAGAATGATAATGGCAAAATGAACTTGAGCACATATTTTACGATATAAAAGCAGATGAACAAGTAAACATGTTAACAATAAAATAGTTGCAATTAGTCATTTCATCTGAAAACGTGTATAATGAGTCTTTATTCGGGTTAGTATACAAATCACAAAATTTTCTAGATTACCGTATATCACATTTTAAAATAAATATTAGTAACAGGGGCCTGTGACAGTTGTAGCTTGGGGCGAATAATTTATATTAAAAAGGGATTCATAATCCACACCAGTCAAATGTTACAAAGTACGTACCATTTTAAAATGAGTAATTCCTTTACAGGCAAGAATTTTACAATTTGAGACGTTTTTGTCTGGGAGAAAGTGATTTATATGAATCGAAATGCCCAAAAAAATAATAAATCTAGCAGCAGTAAGTGTGTAAGTATAATTTCACAAGTTTGAAATTTACTTGAAGTATCAATGATGGCAAAAAATTAGGTCTTCGCGAATCTCCAGAAAATTTTAGGACTAATTTGAGGCCTCGTGTCGTTAGTTTGCTTTGCTTTATACGATGTGATTCAGAGATCTGCAGTAATTCGCAACAGGTGTTGGTTGATGAATTACTTGATCTTTGGTGCGGTTCGGTAAATTAATTCCAAAAATAATTCAAATGACTAAGTAATTTCTTTTTATTTCATTACAGGTGTACCGCTGAACTTTCCATTATGGAAGCTCCTGAAAATCAGCCTCATTTCCTTACATTAAGTACTCGCAAATTATACTTCGTTTTGATAGTCCAATGTATCTGGAGGTGGATGAAAAGTTAGCATTTATCATTTGATTCATATGGCAGAGTATCGAAATCCCTTGACAATTTGATAATTATTTGTTGAGTATATTTTTTATTGCTTACAGGACCATATTATTGCCTTGAATTTTTGAGGAAATCGCGAGAAACCGAAGATTTTGATTGTTGGGCTCTTGGAGGGCACCCTATTGCTTCACTGTGTTAAACAAAGCAGACTACGTAAATAAGATAAAGTATATATAAAATACTGTGAGTTCTGTTGTGGTGGTACATGGTATGAAAAGAAGATAAAAAAGAATACGGATCTTTGAAGTACTCGTACAGTGGTAGCTTTGTAGGTCATTTAAAACGTCTTCGCGATTTATTGTGAGAGTTAAGGGCGTTTCAGACTTTTGAATCACATCGTACCATACCTACCGCAAGAGACACTAATTGTTGCCGTCAGCGTGTAACAGGGATTGTTGCTATATTTAACCCATAGTTAAAATAAAAAATTAATACTGTCCAATTATAATAGCCCAAGACCTAATGTGACCAGCACAATTGATTCAAAGGGTCATTATTTCACCGAGATTTTATAAAATCAATTTTTTATCATTTATATTAAGTTTTTATGTGTGTTTAATGTTTAAAACCACATTGGTCCCTATTGGTTTTTGGTGGGCAGTGAAATTTGTAAATAGTATGTGTGGCTACTTACTTACCTTGTAATGAAACTTACAATTTTCTGAACTTGCGCAATAAGTAAAATCATTATTATCTTAAATTTAACGCAAATAAAATAAAGGTCGGCTTCTCTCAAGTGGGATTAACTTGCCACATTAGGTATTGGGGAGACTAAGGTTTTGACCTCCGGCCCCAATTTCCACTCTGAGCTTTCAATTCGACCCAAAACACCTCGAGCTCAATTCCCTCGTTCGAATACGGCGACGGCACCTCGAGGGTCCCGGAACTGCGAACGGCGACTCCAGCTCACCGTTTCCTCGCGTTGTTCGCGCTAGTGTTGCTCTCCGCGTTGGAGAAGAACCCGAGCGTCTTCAGCGTGGAGGTGACCCTCGCGACCAGCGGCTCCTTGAACTTCCACACAGTCGTGTCCATCACGCTCGTCTTGCGGTACTCCTCGCAGGACTTCTTCAGCGTCTTGACGCAGTCGGCCCTGTAGTGGTGGAGCTGCGCGTCGGTCGTCTCGATCGGGTAGCTCGTGCACGTGCTGCCGAGGCAGCTCAGCGGAAAGTGGTTGTGGAGCGTGAGGACCTTCTCGGTGTTGTGGAAGCACTTCACGTACTGGCCAGGTTTCGTGAAGTTCTTCGCGCGGTACACGTGCTGCAGCATGTGCATGTACCTGGAAAATAGGTTTACTAGTGGGAAACAGGGAGCCTGTGTAACAAATTTTATGCTATAGACAGCTTGGGCGACTTCCATAAACTACCCATTACAGTGTTTCCCAAACTTCTCTTAGGCCCTCCGCACATTAAGCTACTAAAAATAAACGAATTACAAACTGAAATAACCAATCAGCTTATATTGAGTCGCCTCCCGTGTATTCAAATAGGCATCCGCACACAACGCTACTAGTTAGGTACTAACTGGTTTGCAACGCATCAGTGATCAGTCAGTCAGAACTCGACATGCACAGTTTCTAGTCGACTGAAACTTCCAGTTTCTCAAAAGAACCACACAGAGGGCGAAATGGCTGAAGTTTGTTGAAGTTCTCTCGCAGCAACAAATGCTCTGCAATTAATATTTCTTTGAAATGTCTGGGTGAACCCAATATCTCCTCTTCTGCCGGTTTCTCCTTCTTCTGTTTTAATAATAAAAAATAACATCATCAATTGAGCCACTCGACATTTTTAGCACTGAATGCAATTGGTTTTATTCCAATGTCTCAATTACAAAATATAACCACAGTCGCGATAAACAAGGAATGACTCGATTTTATAGATTTTAGTAGCATCGTGTGCGACTCGTAGTTGGTAACTAGTTGGTCATTTGATATCTGATTAGTTTATTTTCTTTTTAGCAGCTTAATGTGCGGAGGGCCTTAGTTTTAGTCAGTTTTATATTTATTTTATAACAGAAGAAATTGAGACAGAAAAACTGTAACATAGCACCACTAAAACTTAGAAAGGAATCACAATTCCATGGCAGGAAACTAAAGCTGGAGGCGTTCAATTCAACAAGACCCCCGTGGAAGTGTCAACAGATCAACAAGTTTCTGTTAAGGATTTAGAGTCGACAAAAATTGTATCATAATTCGAATTGGTACCCATGCCTGTCCTAAAAAAAGTATCTAATCATGGAAGAAAACCTTGCAAGTCTCAAGTGATCACTTCTTCACGCCATAAAAATGATTTCTACGCCTAAGGCAAAACCAAGTATAACACGAAAAGTTTTTTCAGAACCAAAAACTGTAAGGTAGTAGCACTTAAAAAGCAAACAAAATCTGATAGTAATAAAGAAAACAAACCATTTATTCAATAACGTGGATATTGATGGTATCAGCCAAGGCATTCCAGATACTGGAGTTGCTACTTGCCTGTTTGGTTATGGTATGGTCATTTCTCAGAAGACCCAAGGAGAGTAGCCGTGGGTTGCATTATCACATTATGTGTAATGAGCATGGGCACATGAGCAATTCTTCGGGCAGGGAAAGACATGTACATTTGTGACTAGTGCAAATAATTTTTTAAATATTGTTTGGATTTGATTTTATATATTGTATCTGTTTTTCCAGAACGATATTTCAGTTTTTAACTTGATAATAAAATTTGATTTAAGACCTTGTAAGCATTTGTATAGATGCCCACCTTTGTCACATTCTATATTTTACTATCAGAAAATTGCAAAATTTCAAATTTTTGCTGATATCACAATATTTTCGTTCTTCATGAAACCTTGCTGCTTTCATTATTGTAGAGGAGTCTTTGGAGAAATATGTGTCAAGATTTAGAAGTTTCCTTCCAAATGGATGATAATTATTTGTGAAAAACAAAATGGTAGCACACATTCAGACCTTCCTTCCAGCGCCTTTATTTTCATATGGGGTCAACTAAAAACAAATCACACAAAACTAGATAATTTTAGCTCCTCGCGTTTTTCTTTAGCTTGATCAAATGTCTTAGTTAAATTTGATTATGAAGGTTTTACAATGTTACAAAGGGCGCCGCGGCGTATAGCTTGGGAAACACTGATCTCTTAAAAAGTATTTTTTTTCGCTCGTGAGCAGTGCTGCCAAACTGTAATGAACCAATTTGAACTTTATAAGGTAATGTGATTCGCATCAACTACCACACTCGAATTATCGATGTAACTTACTTCGGTATCTCCTTGAACCACCCATGGTTGTGCAGCAGGTCGTCCAGGAAATAGACGTTCCTCACGTTATAAGAGGCCCTCTCCTCCTTGTTGATCTTCAGAGCCTTGGGTAGGACCTTCTCCATGAGCTCCTTCCACGAGGTGCCCTCCAGGGGCATAATCACCTCGTCGATGTCGAGCAGCGCAATGTACTTGTACTCGTACATGTGCTTGTAGAAGCAGTCGTTGTAAGGGATCAGCTCGTTCTGCCGCTTGTGATTGGTCTTCTTGGTCAAGTAGAGGTGTTGGAACGAGGGGGCGTTCGGCTGGCCCCCGGCGAGGTTGATCGGCGTCACCGTCACCTGGAAAGCGAATTTAACTGAATGCAAAATTGTGTTCCTGACTTTTGGTACAGCAGAACTAATGGAAGTAGGGGACAAGGAGTTAGTTCAAATGGTTTCTGAATTTGCATTATGAGTACAGAGGAGAAAATGTCCCGGAATAATGGAAGACAGGATTGGTAAGCCCAATTTCAAAGAATGATTGAGTAGATCAATTGGAAGGTGCATTGGTACAATGGAAGTTAGACAATAGTGGAAATCAATTCAAGGGTCAAAGAAGTGGATAAAACTGCCAAGCGAAAAAAACGAAAAACTTGAGCAAATCATATATTTTCACAGGGAATATATCTCGAAATGTAACACATTTCTCTGAGAAAGAAAAGGCTGCCTCTATTCTGGGTTTGAAAGACACCCTTACTGTAGTGAATCTTAGCAATTTTCATGGTAAGAAGTCTACTACAAAGGTCTTGAGCATGGTAAACATATCTCGCCGATACTATATGTGATTAAAGTTTTCTTGTTTTCTTGTGGGTCCTTACCATTTATTACATGTATAAATGATTCATACTTTTTTATAGAACCAACAAAATGTGTTTTGTTTGCCGATGACATAACCCTAATATGTTCTAAGGAGTCGAATATCCTTCTACCGCAAATAACTGATTTAAATAAAAGTCACTGGCCAATCTATTCAAATTGAACGAACAGAAAACAAACGTAAGTACTTTGATTTCTTTAAATAACAGTCTAACTTTTAGTCTAAAGTCTGAAAAACTGAAGGTCTAATTTTGAGGATACTTAAAATAGCATTGTTTGCGTAGTATTTTAATTTTTTATACAGTTTTGATCCACTCTACAAGCTCAAGTATGTAGGTAACTATATTCAGTTGTCAAAATAGTCATTGGAACTGGTGAATAAGGGATACAATGAACATTGCAGTCCTCTTTTTGTTAAGTTTATACAATTACATCATGCCACTGCCAACTTTGTACATCTCCACGGTATTATTAGAGATTCATGAAAATATTAACAACTTTCTAAAACGTTCAAAAATCACTATTACAGAACAAGACCAGCAAACATACCTACTGATAATTTCAAAATAAAAATTCGACTTGTCCGCTCTTACATACTTAAAGTACAACAAATCTCAGTGCGTCGAACCGATTTAAGTGTTAATTATGACCTATTTTGGATGTAAACTGTTAGTTTGCAAATTGATTCTTTCAGAAGAAATTTGTGAGGTGCTTACTAAAAAGTGTATCCAAAATGCCGAGAAAATTGAACGGCCGCGGCGAGGCATTTGTTGTGTCGTTAATTGATTATTTCCAAGTACAACCGGACAATAAGAGGCCATTACTACCACTTATGACTGTTACAGGAGTAAGCTTCATTCACATTATTATTAGAATATTAGGTACCCATCTTTTGCATGTCGTGTAGCAGTAGCTCTTAAATTAAATGTAAACGAGAAGCTGATGTCTTCATCTAAGACATTTACGTTCTTATACTTCATCTCAAGTACTTGTCGGCTCACTGTAAACCTATTATCATTATAATTTCAGCTTGATGGGTTTCAGTTAGATAATGCATAATATGTACGCAGGAGCACACTGTAAGTTGGGAGAAATTTTAATGTGTCTATTGATGTACTATCCCAATTCTCATGGTACTCCTGAAATGTATGAAACAAAAAAATGAAAAATAGAGCCAACTTTTTCATTTTCATGTATAATCTTAATGTATAATAATCTTTGTAAATCTTCGCAATCTTTGTAAATATTGGTAACAATCTTTTTATGTATAATCTTAAAGTTATAAAAATGTGACACAAGTAGCAGTGTTTAACTTTGGCTTTAACTATAAATCCCGGCCATTTAAGATAATGTCACCAATAATGTCACAACTTCTTTTCGTGGTGCTGGTATAAAAAATTTTCAACACATTCTACGCGCAACTGGATCAATCCATTTCCTAAATCTATTCCATATTAAAGACTCCCCCGGTATAAATAGAATAAATGGGGCAAGCTGACCAAAAATAATACTGCACTGGCACTGGGTATAGGTAGGTGAGAAGGTCCCATAGACGAAAATGGGATTAAAGAGAAGAGAACTGTACAAGGTTTATCTCTCTTACACTTATATTAGGGTGGAATTACAGTACCTACCTTTGCATTTGCAACTTTGCAGACCAGTAAATATGGCGGCAATGCAGTTGCAATTAGATATGGTAAGATTTCGTATTCCAGAAAAGAAAATTAAATTCGCCATATTTGCTGCTCCAAAAAATATTGGTGTCTCCCGTTTTTACCAAAATCTGTCAAATTAATGGTGTTTTGTATGTTTAGTTGTCATATTATGCATGCCGAAACGAAAATTAATCGAAAAATATAACAATTTTTGTTAGTATAGTTGTTGTTCCTGTTCGATCAGCAATAACACAATAATATCGAGGAATGGAGGTCGCAACAAAAGTTAACTGCAGAAGGACTCATAGGAAGAATTTTACTTCATGAGAACTAAACGACGAGTCACAAAGGGTGGGACTAAAGATGATCATTACACAGACAAAAATAATGAGTCCAAGAAATACACACATCTATACAGATAACACCATCATCGAAAATGTAAAATAATACAATTATCTGCGTCATATTATATCACTAAGGAAGGAAAACCAATCGAGAGGGATATTAAAGCGAATATAATTCTCCTGGGCTGCATTGGGGAAAACTGGCATACATATTAAGCAATAATGATATTGCCATAAACCTAAGACAGAGTCTTAAAACGAAGTTTTCCACACCTGCGTTCTGCCTGTTACAACATATGGAATGGAAACAATTGCCATTACCCAAGCAAGTGCCAACAGACTCCGAGTAATGGAGAGGGTCAATGCTTGGTATCAGTCTAAGAGATATAATACCAAATGATGAGATTCCGAGAAGACCTAGAGTTAAGCATATACTCGAGAACATTGCAGAACTGAAATGGCAGTGGGTGGGCCATGTGGCAAGACTGAAGGAACAGAGATGGACATCAAAAACCGTTAAATGGAAATGGGGAGAAACAAAACGAAGTGTAGGCAGACCTCCACTATGGTGGATGGACGATATAAAGAAAATAACAGGTGGAAATTTGTACCAGAAGGCTTAAATCAGGGATCAGTGGAAGTAACTAGGATAGGCCTATGTCCAGGAGTGGACTAGAAGTGGCCGAAAAAGAAGAAGAGGTATGTAATATTTATAATTCATGCATTCACGAGCTGTCTTAGTAAAATATAAATTATCATACAATAAAAATTCGCCATTTACTTCGTGAAAACTTGAAGGAAGGTTACTGTGAAGCATTGCTGTAATTTTGCAAATAAGTTTCGCTCTCAGATCGAATGTGTTTACAGCTACACATCATGTGTAGGTATGACGACGCAGAGCGATTTTCTGTGTTACATATTATGGTTTACCTTTCCTTCCTGTTCGTAATGCCTGAGGATCTTGCTGATGTTGGGATGGACCTGCAGTTCGTAGAAGAACACCTTATCGGCCCCGAGCAGGTTCAGCAGCTCGATCCACTCGACGAGGCGCACGGAGAGGTCCTCGTGCAGGAAGTCCAGCCCTTTGACGCACACGGCGAAGTCCTTCTTCGTCGCGGGCTTCTCGTAGATCACCCTCAGGTTGTTCGTGGCGTTGTCGCAGGGCTTCTCGACCAGCGATATCGACTGCGGCACGTGGTCCCTGTACTTCGCCGGTATCACGCATGCCGTCAAGTACGGCTGGTAGATGCCCTGCTTGTAGTTGCCCCACTTCTTGTACCAGATGTACTTGTACTCGAAGCTCTTGCCTATGACGGGGTCCTTCTTGGCGTCGAACCAGAACTGACAGTAGGTGACGACGGTCGGCTCGATTCTATCGATCATGCCCAGTATCCGGACGGTGGGGCCCAGGCGGTTGCTCGGTCGCTTGTCGAGGTAGGCGCCGAACAGTTGGAAGGTGCCGTTGGTGGTGCGCAACGTCTGCCAGTAGAGGTTGTTGAATTCCAGGTCGAACATAGACGGGAACCTAAACAAAAGATGGATTAAGAATCATTGGGGCTCAGAAATATGCAAAATGCATACAAAGTGCATTGTATAATGTAAACTATATGGTCAGGAAACTAGCTGAGGAATACAAAACATGGGGTTTTCAAATTAATATGAAAAAAAAAACAGAATATCTAGTCGCGGGAGGCATAAATAGAGATTTGGTCCTAGAACTGAAACTGGAATACTGGGGGGTAAATGTTACCACAAGTGGCACTAGTGAAACTGAAATTAAGAACCGTTTTAGACAGGGGAAACATACAACAAAACAACTAAATGGAGTCTTGTGGAGTACGAAAATTAGACTAGATAGGTAGGTACTAAGATAAGAATCTATAACACCACTGTAGATAGCATTACAACTAATGGGGCCGAAGTCTGGTAAATGACTGAACATACTGTAACGAAACGGCTCGCCGGCCGCGACATAAACACGCCGGGAGCTACACAAGTTCGCCTTATTGCGATACCGGGAAGGACAGGAGGAAGCCGACGGTCGAAGAGCGAGTCGAGAAGCTTCGATGCGATAACAAGTTCCGCGAATTCTAGAATGATCTCCAGAAGCTTCGGGACTATTCCGGCAAACGACTAGAGCCTTCTACCTGCCATAAAAAGGGAATGTCGGACCCGAGACGGAACAGTAGTCGAACCGGTGTGTGTAAACATTCGAGCGAGAGACCGCGCGCGTTAAAATAAATAAACATCTCTGAGTGAAATGAATTATAAGTGTTAAGAGTTAGTAATAAATTAATTAGGACAAATAGTGTAGTGTTTTAGTTTTAGTCAATAGTAAAAACGTTACAATACAAAGGAAGTTGTTGTTAGTGAAAATGGGTTATTGGAGACGCTGTTGCAGACTGACACTGCAAGATATAATAAGTAAAGATGAGACAAGGCAAAGAATGAAGATAGAAACCACTATATCATTGATACTGTTGAAGCTAAACATTTGAGATGGTACGGCCACGTATGTCGAATGCCAGATGATAGATGGCCAAAGAAAATATTGACATGGGTTGCCCCAAAGAGGAGGAAAAGCTATTTTTTGGTTTGAGATTTAAATATAAGTGCATATCTCAACAAAATTCCTCAAAATAAACATGCATTTATTAAAATTGCATATTTTCAGAGATTTTCGGAATGAAATCACAACAAAATAAAAATTATAATTGTACAAATCTCTGTGTAAGCAGGTATGTATTATGTCACATACCTTCTGCTTAGCGTTAAGCTGGCCCTCTAAAAGTGGTACTAAAGGTTGTCGTGGAAAGGCTATTAGATAATAATCTTGTTAAAGATTGTCGCTAGGCTATTAAAATTCAGTAATGATGAAAGCTTGGAAAATGTGCACTTCATTCTCGGAATTAGTATTGTAATGCGAGAAGTAAACAAAGCGACACATGTTTACTCCTTCAAAAGAATAACTACGACGCGTACAAAACAGCTGCATGAACATTTCCTGCGTAGGCGTTCTAGAATATACCAGAACGTTCTTTATCGGGGTTGGGAGTGTATATATAAGGGGGCTTGTGATCGAGGGAGTTAGTTAGAAGTAGAGAAGCAGAAGTGAACGCGACATACGATCCGAATGCGGAGCAGTACAAATAAATTATGTAGTGTCTAGTCTAGTGAACAAGTAGTTAAGTGTGTTAAATAAATTAGTGTTCAATTAATGTAAATAAATTATAAAATAAACGCTACATTGGTGTCAGAAGAGCGGATCATGAAGAAGTTACGCGAATTAAAAGTGGCCGAGTTAAAAAAAGAACTCGAGGAACGGGAATTGGAAACAGGAGGGAAGAAGACCGAACTCCAGGACCGACTCTCGGCATTTTTGAAAGAAAATGGCCAGGACCCGGAAGTTTTCGAGTTCGAAGACGACGACATAACGAAGCAGTTCGCCGCCCAGAAGGAAGATATCACTGCACAAATCGCCGCCCAGAGGGAAGAAATCGCCGCCCAGAGGGAAGAAATCGCCGCCCAGAGGGAAGATATTTCTACCCAAATCGCCACCCAGAGGGAAGAAATCGCCGCCCAGAGGGAAGACATCACTGCTCAAATCACTGCCCAGAGGGAAGAAATCGCCGCCCAGAGGGAAGAGATAACCGACCAGATTGAGGCTCAGCGTAAGGAGATTGAAGAGAAGATCAAGCAGTTGGAAGAACGACTAGAACAACTCAGTAGCAGCGAGGGGAAAGAAGACGAAATTGAACAGAAGATGAAGCAGTTGGAAGAACGACTAAAGCGAGTCAGTAGCGGCGAGACGAAGGAAGAAATAAAGGCGGTCGTTCAACAGAACTCGATATCGACCAATCGAGTGACGCCCCCAACGTTCGATGGAAAAATTCCGTGGGCCAGCTACAAGAAGCAGTTTGAGGCAGCAGCGGAGGCTAACGCTTGGTCCCCTCACGAGAAAGCTGTTTCCCTAACGGTAGCCTTACGTGGAGAGGCGTTGGAAGTTCTTCAGACGCTATCCACCGAGGAAGCCGGGAATTACAATGAGCTGCTGAGGCGACTGGAAATGCGGTTCGGCCAAACACATCTGGAGCAAGTCCATCAATCCCAGATGTCCAATCGCCGTCAGAGATCGAACGAGACCCTGCAGGAGTTCGAAGCGGACGTAGCCAGACTAGTGAGGTTGGCGTATCCCACGGCGCCGGAACAGATGATGGAGTGCCTCGCAGTGCAGACGTTCGTGAGCGGGCTGCGGGACCAGGAACTGCAGATGGCCCTGAGGCTAGCTCGACCGAAAACAGTAATGAACGCGCTCGCCATCGCACTAGAACATGAGGCAGCAATGGAAGCCTCCCGCATTCACGGTTGTGCTCGAGCTGTTACCGAGGAGGTAGGCACAGAAAAACTCGTGGAGAAGGCCGTCCAGCAGATCATGGAGTTGCTGTCAGCACAGAAGACGCGGTCCAAAACAGCGGTGCCGGCAAAGGCCCCGGAAAAACTAATGCGGGTCGATAAAAGGGAGGGGACGTCGACCCGTGGCAATAGGAACCCCCGGGCCAGTATAGCCTCGTTTTCCCACCAATTGGGGAGCGCGTACGTCGATGGCACTATCGACGGGAGATCCCACGCCATGCTTGTGGACACGGGAGCTACGAAGACGATCGTACGCTCGGAAGTTGTGAGGGACCGTAGGAAGATTAGGCCAAGTAGGTGGCAATTAAGAACTGCCACTGGGGAGAAGGCAGTAATACACGGTGAAGCGACGGTTAGCATGACGTTGGGACGAGTAAAGTTTGACCATCCTGTTCTGATAGCCGAAATTGAGGAAGACGTCATACTGGGAATGGACGTCATGAGGAATCATGGATTCCAGTTGGATTTCGGACACCGAGTGTTGAGGATCGGTCAAGAAGAATTACTGCTACACAATCGTGACAACTTTGTGTTAGACGTAATAATGGCAGAAGATGTGATTCTCCCAGAACGAAGCGAAACGATCACCTCTACCTGTCTGAGGGGTGTTGTGGAAGAGGGAATTCCAGCCGTGATCGAACCAGAAAACGATGACAATCGACTGGCTCGGGGGGTACTGGTAGGAAAGGCGCTCGTTACTCTCTCAAGTGAAGTGCCTGTGCGACTACTCAACATCAATCAGTACCCGGTCACCATCAAGAAGGGTACGAAGCTGGGCACATGTATAGCCGCTTCAGCCATCGTAAGGGGCGTTAGTGAGGAAGAAAGGTCCAAACACACTCCGCAGGACTTGAAACAAATTCTTTCCCAGACCAGTGCGTTTCTCTCGCCCACACAGAAACAAAAGGCCCACGAATTAATAAATAAGTACCAGGACATATTTACCACCGAGAATGGAAAGCTGGGAAAGACCAAGGTCGTGACACATAAAATTGACACGGGCGAGACACGACCGATTCGACAAACAACAAGACGACTACCTTTGGCCAAACGGGAGGAAGCCGAGAAAATTATCAAGGACCTAGAGCGGGACGGGGTCATCGAGCCGTCAAGCAGTCCATGGGCCTCGCCGGTAGTACTGGTGAAGAAAAAGGATGGGACTACTCGATTCTGTGTAGACTACCGTCAGGTGAACAGTGTCACCAAAAAGGACAGCTACCCGCTACCACGTATCGACGACACACTCGATACCCTTGCTGGATCCACGATATTTTCGACCTTGGATTTAAAAAGCGGCTATTGGCAAGTCGAAATGGACCCTGCCGATAAGGAAAAGACGGCATTTACCTTCGGTAACGGCCTGTGGCATTTTACAGTCATGCCATTCGGACTTTGTAATGCCCCAGCGACGTTTGAGAGGCTGATGGAGAGCGTGCTAATGGGTCTGACGTGGAAAACGTGCCTAGTCTATTTGGACGATGTCATCGTGATGGGCAGGACCTTCGAAGGACATCTGAAAAACTTAAAGGACGTCTTCCAGAGACTGCAAGGTGCGGGACTGAAACTGAACCCTAAGAAATGTCAGCTCTTCAGAAAGAAGGTCTCATACTTAGGGCACGTAGTGAGCAGAGAGGGCGTCGCCGTTGATCCGGACAAGACAAGTACGGTGAAGGAGTGGCCAATACCGGTAGATAAACACCAGTTGAGGAGTTTTCTGGGCCTCTGCACGTACTACCGACGATATGTCCGGATGTTATCCGACGTCGCTAAGCCGTTGACAAGGCTCACGGAAGAAGGACGAAACTTCTGTTGGGATGAGGAATGCCAGTCTGCCTTCGACGAGCTGAAGAGGAAGTTGACCAGTGCCCCAGTGCTGAGTTTTCCTCTGCCAGAAGGACAGTTCATCCTGGACACCGACGCGAGCAATGTGGGAATTAGAAGTGTTCTGTCGCAGCGCCAGGAGGGATAAGAACGTGTCCTTGGATACTTCAGCAAGGTACTCTCCAAACCAGAAAAGAATTACTGCGTCACCCGGCGTGAATTATTGGCCATCGTCAAGTCCATCGAACACTTCCATAAATATTTGTGTGGAAGGAGGTTTTTGATCCGGACCGATCATGCTGCTCTTAAATGGCTCCTCCAGTTTAAGAATCCCGAAGGACAGATCGCTCGCTGGATCGAGAGGCTCCAGGAGTATGACTTTGTCATAGAACATCGGCCAGGACAGAGTCATGGAAACGCAGACGCACTCTCGAGAAGACCATGCCCTGATGAGTGTCCTCATTGTCATAGAGCTGAGGAAAAGTCCGAGAAAGTCTATCGAACGACCGTGGTCGCCGAGGAATGGACACCATCCTCGTTACGACAAGAGCAAGGAAAAGACCCGGTTCTCAAAGAAATCCTGGTTTGGAAAGAGGGAGGAGAGCGTCCTGAGTGGCAAAAGGTATCACCTGGCTCGCCAAAACTCAAGAGCTATTGGGCACAGTGGGACTCGTTAATGGTTGAGGATGGACTACTAAAACGCGTACTGGAGAGCCAAGACGGGACGGAGGAAAGACGGCAGTTGGTAATTCCCTCCAGTAAAATCCCGGAGGTCTTGCGACACCTTCACGACGGATCGTCTGGTGGACATTTGGGGATCAAGAAAACGCTGCAGAAGGTACGGGAGCGCTTCTACTGGATCAATTGTTCAGACGACGTGAAGAACTGGTGCAAGAAATGTACTACATGCTTTGCAAGTAATGGGCCACAAAGACGACCGAAAGCTCCCATGAAACAATATAACGTCGGAAGCCCCTTCGAAAGGATCGCTATTGATATAGCAGGACCCTTCCCTGAGACCGAAAAGGGGAATAAATACATCTTGGTCGTGATGGACTACTTTACGAAGTGGGTAGAAGCGTACGCTCTCCCTAATCAGGAGGCAGAGACAGTGGCCGATGTGCTAGTGAAGGAGACGATCTGCCGGTTTGGAGTACCCATGGAATTACACTCGGATCAAGGAAGAAACTTTGAGAGTGGCCTATTCCGGAGGATCTGTGAGAAGTTTGGGGTGCGAAAAACAAGAACCACGGCCCTTCACCCTCAGTCTGACGGCATGGTAGAACGGATGAATCGCACCCTCAACCGCTATCTGGCGAAAATGGTCTCGTCACATCAACGAGACTGGGACGAACACGTGCCGTTCTTCCTGATGGCCTACCGCTCGGCCGTTCATGAGTCGACAGGACAAACTCCAGCCAAAGTCCTGTGCGGGCGAGAACTTAAACTGCCCTGTGATCTAATCTTTGGCGCTAGACCGGACGAGGATGTTTCGGGGGAAGATTACGTCTCCCGGATGCGGCAAAGGATGAACGAGATTCACGATCAAGTCCGATACCAACTAAATATCGCCAGTGATCGCATCAAAGAGCGTTACGACATCAACGCTAAAGAGGGTGGCTACCAAATGGGAGATCGAGTTTGGCTGTACAACCCACAGAAGAAACGTGGTTTGTCCCCTAAGTTACAGACCAATTGGGAAGGTCCCTATGTTGTGAAGAAACGAATCAATGACGTGGTCTACCGGGTAAGCAAACTACCAAATGGCAAGCCGAGAGTGGTGCACTTCAATCGGTTGGCACCCTATGAGGGATCGCACGATGAGGCGGAGGTTCCCCGAGTAAGAAACACATTGGCGCAGGAGAACGAACTTTCGTTCGAAGAATTTATGAGCGCCTACGGGGGTACCGGAAAAGCACGGTATGGGGTAACCTGTGAAAAACAACAGGATTTGTTCAGCGTACCTGAAGAATACTCGTTGGCCCATTGTGCCCAACGTAAGACACATCTTTTATCTGGTTACGAAGGAGATCGGGTCCCTTAAACCATGTTATCACAATGTATGGCGAACCTTGCATAGGCTACGAGACCGACTGCTGGAGCTCGACATCAGGAAGCTAGCTGTCCCCAAGTTAGGTGCTGGACGAGATCAGCTGGACTGGAGGGTTGTCCGGAATATGCTGGAAGTAGTGTTGAAGAATACCGGAGTGGAAGTTTTAGTCTGCTGTTTTGGGCCTGCACCATGTCGACTCGGGAAGACGGTCCCCTGTTATTTTGACGCCACGTCTCGCTGTAAGCGGGGGGCTAACTGCAGGTTCCTGCATGGGCCTACCAGGGATACGTTCCGAGACGAAACGTCTCTAAGGCGGGGGCAGTGTAATGCGAGAAGTAAACAAAGCGACACATGTTTACTCCTTCAAAAGAATAACTACGACGCGTACAAAACAGCTGCATGAACATTTCCTGCGTAGGCGTTCTAGAATATACCAGAACGTTCTTTATCGGGGTTGGGAGTGTATATATAAGGGGGCTTGTGATCAAGGGAGTTAGTTAGAAGTAGAGAAGCAGAAGTGAACGCGACATACGATCCGAATGCGGAGCAGTACAAATAAATTATGTAGTGTCTAGTCTAGTGAACAAGTAGTTAAGTGTGTTAAATAAATTAGTGTTCAATTAATGTAAATAAATTATAAAATAAACGCTACAGTATAATAGGAAATTTCAAAAGTAAAATCATTTTTGACTTTTCTGAGTAGGGATAATCTCGTTTATTTTAGCTTATAGCAAATGAAAGCATTTGTTGCCACCCTCATTTAAATTTAAACTTAGAAGAGAAAATGAGGATTTAGTTTTTCTGTTATTCCATTTTATTTCACTGAAGTGTTTATTAGAAGTGTGTGAAAATTCCAAAGTGCCAATAAATCCGTTCTTCTCAGGAAATAGATTAATAATACAACTCATTTTAAAATCACTGAAGACAACCATATATTTTGCAGTTTTTGCGACAAAAATGTAAATCTAATTATGCCTAATTGGTTTACTTTCCAAAAATATATTTACAATTCCCTTAATTCCAATCCAAAAATTGTATTTTTTAATAAAAAGTGATATTAAAATTTTATAAGTGTAATTTATGTTTCATAATGTTCCATTCTAAAATGTTTAAAGTTCTAATTTTCAAATAATTGTTTTAATAATATAACTAACTATTTACCTAGGCTGACAGAATTCAAGAATTTAATACGCACATGGTTTCCATATAAGAATCGCCGTTTGCATTCTGTAAACTTTATATCTGCGATATGATAATTGTAATTTACATTTAGAACCAACTGTAATAATTTTCAATTTGCTCTATTGACGTCCTGCGAAGTAGAGCGCAGTTTTTCCGGCACCAAATTAATGTTATCATATAGACAGCAAAGTTTTACTTTAGAGAATTTGGAAAACACTTAATACCGTATTGTTTCCACTGTAATAGTTAATACATTTATTATAACTTACAATTAATAAATCAATAAACGATAAACGTAATAGTAAAAAGAGGTAGCTGTGTTAAACTTAATTAATAAATAATTATAATAGCCAATATTAGATTAATTTTTACTGTTTTGTAGGTATGAAGTTTTTACAATACAAAATACATAGTAAAGCTTACGTCGTTGTTTTATAAATTCATATTTTGATTGCTTCTTGAGCATATTTTTGGGATGTTTAAGCGCATATTTCCTGAGCTTCAATAATTACAAACGGTACCAGTGGAGCTAGAGGATTGCTTTCATTTATTTAATCGTTATCCTCTTAGTGGGCGTTGAACAATGGCATTCGGCACAAATATAAACAATAAAAACAAATGTAATCGAGCCGTTCACGATAAACAAAGCAAATACAAGGAAACTTCGAAAAAGTAACGAAAACTAGA
Source organism: Cryptocephalus moraei (assembly GCA_946251905.1). Taxonomy (NCBI): domain Eukaryota; kingdom Metazoa; phylum Arthropoda; class Insecta; order Coleoptera; family Chrysomelidae; genus Cryptocephalus; species Cryptocephalus moraei. The sequence goes on from OX276454.1 coordinate 22,529,931, forward strand.
ATTTATTCTATCCTTACCTGGCGCAGGAGTTGTTGAACCCCATAGGCTTGTTCTTGTACTTATTCCAGTAGGCTATCGGTAGGTTGGGCAGCCTCTTCTGGATATCCTCGATCAGGTTGTCCTCGGACAGGCTCGGGCTCTTGTCCACCGAGGGTTCCAGGTCGTTGCTTTCCGTGGTGCTGTCCGCATGCCTCGTCAGGGGATCCAACCGTTTCTGCAGCAGGAACCTAAAAGAGAAATATTAATCGTGAAGAGGAAGGATCGAAGTAAGAGGTGATTTCAAACAGAAGGATAAGGGATTTAAACCCATCATAAACGGTTTCGTAACATTGTAGTTACATCTTCGGGCGCTTCAGATAGTTAATACTCAAAAATCCTTTCCATGCATTTTACACTCTTTCTAGAGTCAATTTAAGAAATGTATTTAAACCTTCTGGTGAGGTTAATCAATTTAACTCCCAACGATGAAAAATTGCGGGGTATTGTAGTTGGGCAACATTCTAGAGTTCGTTGGAACCAATAAATAAAAAAGAAAAGCACTACAGCTCATATTGAAAAAAAGTAATGTTAATTTAAAAAATAAAATAAAGAAATTAGTAAAATAAATTTACATTTAATAACTATGCTGTGTATGCAATATGCATAAAACTGCACAGATCACAAAAAAATGAATATTCTAATGTTTTGAGAAAATTATACGGTTGTGTTACTGCCTTTTAAAGGAATAAAATACAAAAAAACATAGGTATTTAAATTATTTATAAAAACTGATATCTATCATTTAACTTCTTATGCTTCGTAAGATAAATTAGTTACTTACAATTAATTACCTTTTATTTCAAGAGTATTAAGACAGGATTTAAATTATTTATGAAAGCTCTGTTACGGTTACATTAATACATTTTGTAAAAATTGACAACTTTCTACTACTTTTAAGTTGAAAACACCAGTATACGCCATTTTTTTCAATATTTGGCTGCACCTATTTTCACGCAAAATCACTTTCTTTAAAACCTTTAGAGCAGGTATAGGCTAATTTTTTTTATGAAAATTGTAAGAGAGAATTATTTAATGATTTATGCAACAATGTAAAATAACGCTTAGAATGTGCCATTATCTTCGCAATATATTATTTTATAAATAAACTGGTCTAGACATATTAAATCGTCTGTTGGGAGAACCTTGTCATGTTTTATTAGTTTTTTTTTGTTTGAATCCCTAAATCTACTACAGGACTACTTACAGGACTAAAATTAGTCCTGTAAGGACTAAGCGTCCTTAGTCCTGGCACTCCTGGCTGGATCTGGGGATGGGAAGAATAGTTGTTGAATGTTCTGGACAAACAGGAGCGCATAATAGTTTTATCTATAGAGTCAGTGGGCTCAATAATGAGTTCACAGTGCACTGATGATAGCCACAAGTCGGTATCTATTCTATCCATTCCTAGTTGGGGATTATTACATTTCAGACCCTTTTCTAAAAGACTAGGTTCTAAGTAGTTTTTAGGATGGAGTTGGTGTGAGATTAGAGGATCTGTGATCTTGGATGTAAATAGATCTTGAAGGGTCAATTCAAGAGTTGGAATACATTACAACCGTTTTCTAAAAGACTCATCTATGGAAGCATTAGGATGATCTCTAAGATGGAGTTGGCGGGGGATTAAAGGATCTGTGACATTGGATCTAAATGGATCTTGATGGATCCATCCTGGATATCCTGGGTTGAAATTTTTCATGAAATTTCTGGGTTCTAAAAGACCCCAGATCTGGGTAGCCTCTAGGATGGAGTTGGTGCGAGATTAAAAGATCTAAGATCTTGGATGTAAATGGAACTTCATGGATCCATTCTGGATTCGAATATATTATATTTCAGGCCCTTATCTAATAGATCTCAGATCTGGGTAGTCTCTACAATGGAGTTGGTGGGAGATTATAAATATGTGATCTTGGGTATAAATGGATCATGATAGACCCATTGTGGGTTGGAATATATAACATTTCACACCCATTTCTACCAAGTTCAACTCAGGAAGCAGGATGATCTGGGTCGCCCTTAAGATGGAATTGGCGGGGGATTAAAGGATCTGCGATTTTGGATGTAAATGGAACTTCATGGATCCATTCTGGGTTGGAATATATTGTATTTCAGGCCCTTATTTAAAATACCTCAGATCTGAGTAGTCTCTAGAATGGAGTTGGTGAGAGATTAAAAATCTGTGATCTTGGATATAAATGGATCTTGATGGATCAATTCTGGGCTGGAATATATTATATTTCAGGCCCTTATCTAAAAAACCTCAGATATGGTTTGTCTCTAGAATGGAGTTGGCGAGAGATTCAAAATCTGTGATCTTGGATATAAATGGATCTTGATGGGACCCATTCTGGGTTGGAAGATATTATATTTCACACCCATTTCTACCAAGTTCAACTCAGGAAGCAGGATGATCTGGGTCGCCCTTAAGATGGAATTGGCGGGGGATTAAAGGATCTGCGATTTTGGATGTAAATGGAACTTCATGGACCCATTCTGGGTTGGAATATATTATATTTCAGGCCCTTATTTAAAATACCTCGGATCTGAGTAGTCTCTAGAATGGAGTTGGTGAGAGATTAAAAATCTGTGATCTTGGATATAAATAGATCTTGATAGACCCATTCTGGGTTGGAATATATTATATTTCAGGCCCTTATCTAAAAGACCTCAGATCTGGGTAGTCTCTAGAATGGAGTTGGTGAGAGATTAAACATCTATGATCTTGGATATAAATGGATCTTGATGGACCCATTCTGGGTTGGAATATATTATATTTCAGACCCTTTTCTACCCAGCTCAACTCAGGAAGCAGAATATTCTGGGTAGTCCTTGGAATTGCGGGGGATTAATGGATCTGCAATTTTGGATGTAAATGGAACTTCATGGAACCATTCTGACTTGTAATATATTATATTTCAGGCACTTATCTAAAAGACCTCAGATCTGAGTAGCCTGTAGGAGGGAGTTGGTGGGAGATTAAAAATCTGTGATCTTGCATATAAATGAATCTTGATGGACCCATTCTGGGTTCAAATATATTATATTTTAGACCCGTTTCTAACAGACTTAACTCGGGGAGCGTTAGGACGATCTGGGTAGTCTCTAAGATGGAGTTAGAGGTAAATCAAAAGATCTAAGGTCTTGGATGTAAATGTCTCTTAATGGATCTATTCTGTGTTGGAATATATATCATATTTCAGACCCTTTTCTAACAGACTCAACTCAGGAAGCGTCAGGATAATCTGGGTAGTCTCTAAGATGGAATTAGTGGTAAAGTAAAAGATCTAAGGTCTTGGATGTAAATGGATCTTGATGAATTCATTCTGTGTTGGAATATATTTTATATATCAGACCCTTTTCTAACATACTCAACTCGGGAAGCGTTAGGGTGATCTGGGTAGTCTCTAAGATAGAGCTGATGGGATATTGAAGGGTCTGTGATCTCGGAAGTAAATGTTTCTAAATGGATCCATTCTGGGTCGGCATATACTTATTATATATTAGATTCTTTTCCAACAGACTCAACGAAGAGAGCATTAGGATGATCTGGGTATTCTTTAATATGGAGTTGGTGGTAGATTAAAGGCTCTTGGATGTAAATGAATCTTGATGGTATGATTTCACAAATTTTCATTTCGTTGTCCCTTACCTGCTGTTGAGGTGAGGCACCTGGACGTCTATCGAGATGGTCCTGAACTGGTAGAGCGTGTATATGACTAGAGCCCACAGTGTGCCGAACGTGAGGATCTTGGTGAGGAACCGGCCCTTGCCGCTGGCGTTGCACGTCCCGTACATGTCGAGTCTTCGCGACGGCAGCTGAAACAAGACCTGAACGTTACTACATACGGTTTACAGTATCACTAATTTCATTAACTTCATCGTAGGCCATCACGATTTCGAATGCCTTTTCGAAAGTATCGCACGTCGTAATGATACACCGGAGCCGATTGAACGGTACGGTTTCACGGTTCGGTTATCGTTTTGATTCCGGTCAATTCTCCATAACGATGTACAAATAATCGTTCATCGATATGCGCCTATAAATAAACCTAATGAATAACGTAGCGTCGGAAGTGGTAGGGGGCGGTTTGAGGGGCAGTCGTGGTGGTGGCGACTTACCAGCTACTCGAGTCTCGAAAATATGTAGGTAACTGGTAACAACCTAATCACGAAAATCGTCACACCGACACTGATGGCCCTCGTGATGTTATCCTTCTAATAACAATAGTATTAAGTTGTCAAAACGATCCGAGGAAATTGCACGTTCCGTCAGATTATTAATACCTCCTACACGATATGGTGTTGAGTAATGTAAGCAAACTTTTAGCTAATAAAAATCGGCAACATCTTATAGTACCGTCATAAGCAAGACAATAGAAAAAATGTGAAACCGGAGAGATAAGAGGTTCCTTAGAAATTCGTTATCTTAGCATTACCAACGAGACGCTTCAATATCAATCTACTAACTGTTGTTGATTCGGGATTTTAGAAAGAAATTTAATTTCCTAACTTAACATAATTTTTAACAATAAATGTAATCTTATTGTTTGGTGAATGCGCTCCCGCCATATCTTGCACTGTTTACCAAGCAATAAATTAAGCCTAAAACGTTTATTTATTTTTTGTAATTCGTAACAGAGATAATTAATTACTTGTTAATCTAACAAAACATATGTGACAATAACCTTACGACTTTTACTTTAAGTCAAATTATCATTATAACCCAGTAACTTAGGTGAGACATTACTAAAAATTTCCGTTACATGGGCTATTTCACCAATTGTATTTGGTAGAAAATTACTAACTTTTAACGACAATTAGACCAAAGTGGTGTCATTTTTCACGTCAAATTTACGTACAAAGTTAGTAAATTTGATGAATTTCTAATACATATACCTAAGGTATTAAGTAGCGGAAGTGGAGTCTCACGTCGAAATTACGTCCTAACTATGTCGTATTTGGTCTTCTTTCCAGTATACGACTGTCACAGAAATATATCGATTAAAATAGAAAATTGACATCATGGTGAAAATTAGGAATGGCATCCTAAACTTATACTTCTCGTCGACATCAGTATCAGGAATACGAGATACAAATATTTCGTACTAATTAAATTAGATCAATTTAACGTCGAAAATTCGTATATGCCCGGATTTTATTCTCAAATCTTATACTTGTAGATAGTATGTACTTCCAAACATGGAATCGTTATTAGACTAAATTGTTTTAATATTGTATCAAATGTAACATATAGAGTGCTTAGATATTTTATTTAAAACAGAATATTACTGTCAAACATGATGTGTTCTTAAAATTTAGAAAAATTCTTTGTTTTAATTTGGAAAATAACATTATTCCGAAATTAGATTTATATTGCGTGGAAATATATATTCGCCATATTGTTTTCAAGATATTTAAGTGATATTTCAATTAATTACTGACGAGTTAAGTACATTGAAAGCATCTATCGGGATGAATAATTTATACGTATTGAGCAATTTTGACTACTTGGTGACAATCTAACGTGCCATACTCCGATAGGGCCAAAAAATTACTTTTTGGTGTATATTGACCACTTAATTTCATATTTACAATAATGCTCTATGGAATAGAAGCTGCCACTCTAACAAAAGAAATGTTTAAAAATATAGATGCCTTCGAGTTGTGGCTTTACAGAAGGGTACTCCGGATATCATACGTTGACAGAATCACCAATGAAGAAGTCTTACGGAGAGTCTCAAAAGATCTAAAACTGTCCCAAGAGGAAAAGGTCAGAAAACTCCAATATCTGGGCCACGTATTGAGAGGTACAAGATACAAGCTGCTACAACTAATTATCCCGGGTAAAATAATAGGGAAAAGAAGCATAGGAAGAAGACGGATGTCGTGGCTTCGAAATCTCAGAGAATGGTTCAACTGTACATCAAACGACCTGTTCAGAGCATCAGTCAGCAAAATAAAATTAGTCATGATGGTCGCCAACCTTCGCAAGAAGTCGGCACCTTACGCAGAAGACCACTTAATTAGTGAAACAGGGATCTTCGACTTGTCACCTATTAGGTGGTGTTAGTGGCACCTACTAAATTAACTTAATACGTCATGTCGCGAAAATGTGACCTAATGGGTGAAACTTGGTGACGTACATATTTCACCAATTCGCTACTAGCAAGTATACTATTACCTTTTAGGTGATTATACCTATAATACATTGTTCATTTATTTGTAAATTGCTATTGTATTATTAATTGTTGATACCTATCATAAATTGAATATCATAAATTACCTATTAGGTGATATAAATTATGTAGTATCAAGGGCCCTATTCTACCTACTTGGTAATTATATCCTTGTACGACCTGTTAGGTGGTCTGATACTACTTAACATAATATCGCGACTTATTAGGAGTCTATTTTCATCAAATTTTCACGTCACTTATTTGGTTACCTTGAACGACCTCACCCAACTATAAATATAAGTCAATTTCTTAATTTCTACACAAAATTAACTTCGACTTTGTTTAACAACAACTAAATTGATAGCTGGGTTATTATTACGCCCGCAAGGATTCATCCAAAAAGCAAATACACGAAAGGATAATATAGGTACTTTACATTTGATGTGTTTACGACACGTTGTTAACTAATTAAGCGCGTGTTTAACTTGAACTAAATTAGATCGCTGCAAGGACGCTCCAGATTCCAAATAAATTTTTATATAGATCGTTAACGTTTACGCATGTTTATTTACATGAGGAGAGAAAGCGCGATGAGTTAGTCGAGTTAAATCGGTATGATTTCGATGCGATTCGGCGTTTTCCGAAGGAAAAAATCATAGCGAGAGGTAGAAAAGAAAATTTGGTTCATCTCGAAAGGTATCGTCACGTCCGAAACCGTAGCCTCCTCGTGCTATAATCACCCAATTAATAGCGCAGTCAGATCTGTTCAACTAGTTTCACGAACACGCGTGCCGCGGGCAATGACATCTCGATCTCCATGTAAAACTTTCGGAAGGTCAGGTTGATTACCTTTAGAATACTGTGACTGTGATCCATCGGCCGCGAAAATTAAGGGTCGTTCTCTACTCTGAGTTACCCCTACTGCACCCTTAGGGAGACTCTGGATCACCTGGAAGTCTTCGAGAGGTCTAGACATTTTAAATAGATTTTGGATGTCTAGGTGCAGGTTAAAACCAAAAGCTACCTATCTTTTAAATAGCTTCTAACCTACATTGGTGTTACTTTTTACACAATTTGACAAATATAGAAAAAGGTTTGCAAGAAAGTTGAACGACTTTTGAGCAGGACGATTCAGGCTTTCCCTATAAACTGAAATGTCTCGATGTAAGACGTCTGGAAACTTCTTTAAAATTGTATTAAAATTGTATTTGTATCACATGGTGTATTTTACAAAAATTGATCAATGTCATTGGAGACGTAAATGGATATAGTAGCCAAAAGGTTTTGGAAAATCATGAACAATTTTTAGAGGACATAGCTAAGATGATCCCATAATTTGATCCGCCTAGAAGAAAGTTTGGTATATTTTATGAAAGAATTCAGAGGGAGGCTTGTAAGGAGCATCGTGATGATCTAGAAGACTTTTGAACACTGCTAGATTGTTTTTGGACTAGTACAATTTACATTGGAAAAACAAGAACAGATTATAGATTTAAAGAGTTTGAATATTTTCAATTCATTTAAATGACATCAAAAGAAACCAGAAGACTTTTGAAAAAAATTTAAAAAATGTTGAGTGGTATAGTCTCCAAAGTCAGAGGAAGGCTTGTAAGGAGCGTCGTGATGATCTAGAAGACTTTCGAACACTTCTAGATTGCTTTTAGACTAGTACAACTTACGTTGGAAAGACAAGAACAGATTATAGATTTAAAAAGTTTGCATATTTTCAATTCATTTAAATTACATGAAAAGAAACCAGAAGACTTTTGAAAAAAATTTAAAAGACTGTTGAATGGTATAGTCTCCAAAGTCAGAAGAAGGCTTAAAAGATGCAACGTGATGATCTAAAAGACTTTTGAACACTTCTAGATTGCTTTTGGACTAGGACAATCTACGTTAGAAAAACAAGAACAGATTATAGATTTGAAGAATTTAAATGTTTTCAATCCATTTAAATGACTTCAAAAGTCACCAGAAGACATTTGAAAAAAAATTAAAAGACTTAAGTGGCATAGTCTCCAAAGTCTAGATGTGAGCGATTTATGAGACCTTTGAACCATTCTAGAAAGCTCAGGTTTGTATTTTATAAGAGATACAGTGGACTAAAACACTGGAAATTTGAAACACTGATATGCATTTTAGGGATCTAAATAATTAAAGAAGCAACCAGGTTTTGAAAAATTTTAAACCCTTTTTGAGCTGGAATGGTTCAGACAAATCTTAATAAATTAATTTGTCTCGATGAATTTCTGGGACATTTTATGAAGTCAGATGAAGGCTTATATACAAGGTATTATCAGCATTTAGAAAACTTTTAACAGTTTTAGAAAACGTCTAAACTAATAGGGTTTATATTAGAAGAGAGTCGAGTAGAAGCTAAAGAGGTAATACAATTGAGTGAAAGATGTTGGATGCATTTTAAATTTAAAAAACTAGAATGATTTAAAGGGCAAAATGAATTGAAAAATCGATCTGCCTCAATGAAGGTCTAGGATATTTGATAGAGGATAGAGTAATTCAGAGGAAGGCTTACAAACGACCTATGGGTATCATGAGCATCTAGAAGACTTTAAAGAATTCTAGGGTTCCTACACTAATAGGGTTTATTTTAGAAGACAAGTGGGTGAAATATTTGGATGCATTTCAAATTTGAAAAGTCAAAATGCTATAAAGAGATATAAATGAATAGTAAGACTTTATCTATTATTTATGTATCTTGTATTTCAGACCTAACCTATAAACTTAGACATTATTAGAGGAAGACTTATAAACGATCAACAGGGTGTTATGAGCATCTAGAAGACTTTTGAAAAATTCTAAACAGGTTTTAGTAAGGTAAGCTAGTAGGGTGTATTTTATGGATGCTTTTTAAATTTAAAAAGCCAGAATATTTTAAATTTAAAGAGTATAATTGAATGTGGATCAGAAAAACTGTTTGAACAACTTACTTGGTGCATAAACAAATATGTAAACGGTGCCTGAAGAATGGCAGGAAGCTTACATTACTTCCATCCACAAAAAAGGAAGTAAGCTAGAATGCTCAAATTATAGGGGTATATCAGTAACCAGTACTCTAAGCCGTTTGTATGGAAGAATTATTCGAGACCTCATTGAAGACGAATACCTAGACAAAGAAGAAGAAGAACAATCTGGTTTCCGAGCAGGAAGAACGTGTAACGATAACATCTTCTGTTTAAAACAAATTATTGAAAAAAGATCTGCCACCAACCAAGAAACAAATTTAATGTTCATAGATCTCCAAAAAGCCTATGATACAGTTCCGGTGGGGAAACTATGGAAAGCATTACAAGGAACCAACATTAACCATACCATCATAAGAGCTCTCAAAAATTTATACGCTGGTTCCAAGTCAAGAGTAAAGATTGGCAATAGAGGGTCAGAGAAATTCCTGGTGGATAAAGGATTGCGACAAGGCTGTTGTATATCACCAACACTATTCAAGATCTATGTAGCAAGAGCCTTACACAAGTAGAAAAGGAAATGCAAAGGAATGGGTATTGACATCGGAGAAACGTACTTATATACGCTACAGTTCGCTGACGATCAAGTCATCATAGCAAACGATAAAGATGACAGAATATATGGCCCGGAAACTTCAAGAAGAGTATAGTAACTGGGGACTGGAGCTCAACACACAGAAAACAAAATACCTCCCTATAGGAGCAGAACTATCTAATATCCAATTGGAGAATGATGAAGTGGCAAACTGCAGTAGGTATACATATCTGGGTGTGGAATTTGACACTTCAGGTAGAGATGACAGAGAGATTCAGAAAAGAATAACACAAGGCAGATGAACAATTGGGTGTCTGAATGGTATACTGTGGAGCAGCAACATCGGAAAGAAACGAAAACATACTATATATGAAACTCTCATTAAAAGCAGTTTTACCTATGGAGCAAAGACGTGGAGAATAACGGAACAAAATCGAAGAAAACTTGAGGCGACTGAAATGGACGTTTTTAGAAGATCACTGTGTGTATCAAGGAGAGAAAGAATTCGAAATGAGGAGGTAAGACAACGGATGGGAATAGATGGTTCACTAATGTCTGATATAGAGAGAAAGCAGCTAATATGGTACGGACATGTCCAGCGATTGGAAGAAACGGGATTGCCCAAAATAGCCATGAAGTGCATACCACCAAATCGTAAAAAACGAGGAAGACCTAAAATAACGTGGAGAGAAGGTATAAACAAAGCCATGAGTGCTCGGGATCTGAGAGAAGACCAATGGAATAACCGAAACGAGTGGAAGTTAGGCATCGGACAACGACGAAAGACGTTTTAAACCGATACATACATACATACATACATACATACATACATAATTGAATTGGAAACTAGATGTGTCTGAAATATATTACGACTCATTTAGAGGAAGGGTTACAAACTATCTACAGGGAGTTCTACAACACTTTTGAACAATTCTAGAAAGCCCCTAGACTAATAAGGTTTATTTTAGAAGAGTGAAAGATTTGGATGCATTTAAATTTAAAAAGCCAGAATGATGTAAAGAGGTACAAATGAAAAATGGACGTGCCTCGATCAACGTCTGGGATATTAGTTTAAGTTTTTCATAAACAATCTAGAGAGTGTTATGAGCATCTAGAAGACTTTTTTTAACATTTCCAGGAAAGCTCCTAGACTAGCAGATTTACATTACAAGACTTCTGAGTGAAGATTTTGAATGCATATTAAATTTAAACAGTTAAACGGGTATAAATGAGTCCCAAACAAGCCAGGAAATTATTGCAAAATATTGATCAACTTTGAGCAGGAGAAATCTAGACAAAGGGATCTAGACCTTATGTAGATATTTTAACAAATCTATATATCTTCTCGGCTAGCACGATTCGCTTTCAAAGAGTTATTTTTTAGAGTAGTTTTTCAAAATGCAGGGAAACCATTGTCCCATCCCCAGCTCCAAACCAAACCTACTATTTCCTGTCCAATATCCCTTACCACCATGTTCCTCCAAGTATGGAAGTCATTCCAACTCGCAAGTCAGGCTAGCGTGGAATGATAATTGCCTGAAACCTTCATGAATCCTCATAGAGAGTTTTTCAAAGAGTATTTGAAAATGTAAATAAACCTAAAGAAACGAAAGGGTCGAGGTAAAGGAGTGGGGTTTGAAATAGGGTTTGAAACCCAGAAAACTTATGCACAATTCCAGGCAGCCTTCGTTCAGACGTTCAAATAAAGCAGTGACATAATATGTATATCACTATCTTTCAAGCGTCGCCAATAAAAGATGAGAAATCCCAATGGCAATTAAAATAATCACAGTCAATAGAAACCAAAGTGCGACCCATAAAACTTTACATCGTAGCTCCCCGAAACGTGCCTTATCTGAAAGAAAAATTATTCCACGCAGGTAAGTACGTCGTATTACATCTGTTTGTTTTTCAAATTAACAGAGCACACTTAGCAAACGTGTACGCTTAATAACTGTTACGTTGTTAAATCTTGTCGGGTAAAGATTCCAGAATGAGACCAAGAGGTCGTATAGCCAAAGTGATTTGATCAATTTTACCGTTGACTTTTTGTAACCAGGAAGGCAAATTAGTTATACGAGCGGTACCAAAGTTTACAGTTTCTAAGCAGTCAAGGAGAAATGTACCAGGAAACACATACGGAAAGGACCAAGGGGATAATAACTCCTTTTTGAAACCAGGAGAAGGAAAGAAAGGTCGCACGAATATCAATAAAGCTCAGCAGGTGTTCACTGGAAAGTTTACATTTTCAAAGAAGCCAAGGAATGTTTTACGAGAGGAACCGTACGAGGTTCGCTGTTAACCAAATATATCAGAATTACCACATTACCATACGAATTCCTAATACAGTTACTCCGTCCCGAAAGGCGATTAATTTCCCAATTTTACGAGCAGAGGAACGATAATTTTCAGTAAGAGGATAATTCATTTAAACTTGACCTGAAACCCATGCCGGGTTCTGGTACGTACACTGCAACGACGCAGCCAATGGCTACTTAAAAAGTGAAAGAAAGTCGTCTGGCGGGTTCCGTTCGGTACACCCACTGATCTTGAATAAAGCACAAACGATCGTAGGTGTGTTCGGAAATAAAGGTATTTTTATTAACGTCTAATCTGATTTATCAGCAGATTTTCGCAACCGTACTTTCCCTGCATAAGAGAAAAATATGAACGATTGTAGTCGTGAAGGTAAGGCATGGATTTTTGCGTATGTCACCATTGCACGCCCAACCTACATTGTATGCGCAAATTTTTATTCGTGTGTAATGAAACAAAGAGAGTATTTCAATATGGACCGACTCAGCCTAGTCGGTTAATTCAATGCAGTTTTAATGGAAAACTGTAGGAATGTGCATTAGGCACAGGTTTTTTTTTAAATTTTACTTTCCCTGTATGAGGAAAAATGTATTGTGAAAGTGAAGCCTTGCACTTTTACTTATGCCCCACACAGGCCTACATTCATTGCATCTGTATACTTTTGGGTTCCGTTACCAATACTGCCTAACGAATTCATCCCAAATTTTGGAAAATTTTGAAACGGATTCGCGAGGGAATATTCTTTCTTACATTAATTAACCGAGTTATAAGGCGTTAAACGTCATAAGGAACCTTTCTTCCTTCCGTATCCCTAAATCGTTGGATCAAAAATTGTGGAAAAATCCTCAAAAGTACTTTACTGCATTACCTAAAAACAAATTTTGAAAAGTTATGATTTTTAACGATTTTCTGCTTTAATTTATAACTAAATTCTAAACAAACTGTGTTGTAAACCTTCCAAAAAATATGGACTAAAATAAGATTAACATTAGTTTGGAATTGGATGGATTCTAAGAAAATAATCTTATTAATGACGGCTGACTTAAATCGCAGGCTGCTGCAGGCGCATGCGTCAATTATCCGTTTGCTCAGTTATTAACGAATGACGTCATAATATTTTGTTAGCACTGAAAATACTCCAAAATGTTTAAGAAAGGATTCAACCCAATGAGTAGTAGATCTAATGATTCCAAAAGTTATATTTTTGGAAAAAAAATAATTGTTAGAGGGCATGATACAGGTAATGCCAATATATCCATCCCACTTAATGTACCCCTGGGATATTTCCTGAAAGAAGTCAGAAGGTGGCTTATAAACGATATAGATGATGGTACGTGGATCTAGAATATTTCTAGAATAAATTTTGGGGTGGTACGTGAGGTAACTTACGTATTAGAATTGACTGATAGCTCCACAGATTCAATTCTTCCTAAGCAATTTAAATTAATACTCAAATTCCAGATCTATATAAGTGTCTGTAATTTTGAAGAAATGCAGAGATGGTTTGTTACGTATTGTAATTAAACATTTTAAAAGGTCTATATAAACAATTCTAGAAAGCTTGTAGACCACTAAGATTTACTATAGAAAAGTTGAAATCCAATTTCAGTCCAGCCAGAAATTTTGAGGATTTCAATCAAAAGGAGAGGAACAACCAAATTGTAGACGTTTAAACAGTTTATAAATATTGATCATACTTATTTGGGGTAGAGATTTAAATAAAAAACCAAATAAAAAACCTAAAGAGCAAGAATTTTGTTGGAAAATTCTAGACTCTCTAGACAATTCTAACAAGTTTGTAAACTACAAAAATTTACTATAGAAAAGTTGAAATCCAATTTCAGTGCAGCCTGAGATTTTGAAAATTTCAATCAAAAGGAGAGGAACAACCAAATTGTAGACTTTTAAACAGTTTGTACATATAAATCTTATTTTTGGTAGAAATTAAAAAAAAACAAGAGCAAGAATTATATAGGACAATTCTAGATTCTCTAGACAATTCTAGCAAGTTTATAAACTACACAAATTTACTTTAGAAAAGTTGAAATTCAATATCAGTACAGCCACAAATGCTGAAGATTCCAATTAAAAAGAGAGGAACAACCAAATTGTAGACGTTTAAACAGCTTATAAATATTGATGATATTTGGGGTAGAGATTTAAATAAAAACAAGAGCAAGAATTTTATTCGAAAATTCTAGATTCTCTAGACAATTCTAACAAGCTTGTAAACCACAAAGATTTACTATAGAAAAGTTGAAATCCAATTTCAGTGCAGCCAGAGAAATTGAAAATTTCAATCAAAAGGAAAGGAACAACCAAATTGTAGACTTTTAAACAGTTTGTACATATAGATCTTATTTTTGGTAGAAATTTGAAAAAAAAACAAGAGCAAGAATTTTATAGGACAATTCTAGATTCTCTAGACAAGCTTGAAGATCACGAAAATTTACTTTAGAAAAGTTGAAATCCAATTTCAGTACAGCCAGAAATTTTGAAGATTTCAAATTCTAGATATTCTATTCAAAATTCTAGATAACCTTTAGACTAGTGCTGGTTAGTTTAAGAGGGCTACAATCATTTTAAAAATTTTGAACATTCATTTTCAAAAAAGACACTGAACGACTTTTGAGTAGGTAAGTATAGCCCCCAAAATTGATAGATCTAGAAGACCTCTGAAAATTTCTAAGAAGCAGGTCCATAGGTATATTTTATACGATCTAGAATTGACTAAGACATTGCAGATTTATGCGATTAAGGGATCTAAATGGGTCAAAAAATAGCCAGAGTTTTTTGAAAATTTTGAAAAAATATTAGGAGGGAGGACAGGTTCAGAAAATCTTAGTAAATTGATCCCGCTCGATGCACATGTGGAATATTTGATGAATAAATTCAGATGAAGGTTTGTAAAAAATTAATGATCTATAAAACTTAAAAAAATATGGATCTCTTTGGGACTAGCACAATTTACGCAAGAAGAACTAGAATTTACTGACGAATCCACAACTTATTTCTTGATAGGTCTTATTCTTCCAAAGAAACTCTAAATCATTGAGATAATATTGGTCAACTGCTTTTAAGAATTCCCCAAAGTATCCTAACTAAACTATTACCTAAAAAAAGTTTTTAAAAATTTTGCGACTTCTAATGATTTTAATGAAATAACTAAATTCTAACCAAATTATCCTGCGAACCTTCCAATAAATGTACATATTTAAATATCAGTCCGGAATAGGATAAATTTAAAGAAAAAAAATTATAACATCAGGCTGTTGTGAGCGCATGCGCCAATTATCGGCAACTTGTGTGATTATTAAACGCTTCGTCATCAAAATACTCCAAAAATGTGTAAGGAAAGATTCCTTTCAACGTGCATTTTGCATTTTGAGGTATCGCATAGATAAATTTCATAGAGCGCATAATACCGAGTGATGTAACATGTTCCAAAAATTCTCAGGATAAAAATATTCTATTGTGAAAAGACTTTTGATTTCTCTTTTGAAGAGGCACCCATTCATACTGTCAAATTCTATATTTCACAATGTGATACATGTTATTCTATCTCTAATGAATTGCAGAGACGCTTAATCATCCATACAGGTGATAAGCCTTCCAAATGTTCATATTGTGTTAAATGTTATGACTCTTTGAAAGTTCACATAGGCATTTGTTAAGATAACAAGCCTTTAAACTCGCTCGCATTGGATGCTTTTCTGCTCATTCTTATTTGAAAAGTCACTTGCTTGAAGCACAGATGACAGACCTTTCGAGTGCTCACATTGTTACAAATGGTTTTGGTTACAATGTGACACGTTACAATGATTTGAAGGTAGATGTTCGTATTCATACGAATGAACGTGATAATACTTCTGGTCATTTGAACACTTATGTAAGCAAGCATACAGGTGACAAGCCTATTAAATGTTCACATTGTAACAAATGTTTCACTGCCTTTTCGTATTTGAAGAGTGTGTTGCACAGACTGTGAGACTTTTCTAGTGCTCACATTGCAACAAATGTTTTCGTTACAATGTGACATGTTACAATGATTTGAAGATAGATTTTCGTATTCATACGAATGAAAAGCCTTTGTTCGTTTGAACTGTCATTTACGCAAGAATGCAGGTATTGACAAGATCTTTAAAATGTTTGCATTGTAACAAAAGTTTTTCTGCTTCCGTTACTTTCAAGTGGCACTTACGCATTCATGCAAATAAATATTGACAAATTCAGTTTTTAGGTGAGATGATGAAATAAATGCCGTTTAATTCTTCCTTATAATTCGAAATAAAAAAAATAGATATTTTGTTGTTATCTTGCAAAAATTTCAACAAAATTTGTACATAATTATAATGTTGCAACTCTATAAAGTGTACAACAATTCTGATTATTGAAAGGCGATTATAACCAAGGAAACTTGCAAAACGAAATGGCACAGTTTTAAATTAAATCTGGAACGAGACATAAAGCAATTCTCAATTGCACTCAATTTTTCAAACAGTAAATGTTCAACAGCAGGTGATAAACACGTTGCAGCAACACTTTATTGAAATGCATATTCACCATTCGCCGTTGATTTATGTACGCGACACCGTACTCGAAGGAAACAAACGAGTCTAAAAATCGGAATAGGCAATATTTTTTAACGGCCAATATATTCCTCGTTTCCTTTATCGCTCGTCTCGTTGTATTTTACGATCTGAAGCGTAGCATCATGACCAATGGTTGCTTACGGAAGAATGTGCGCGACTCGAGTAATTTAATAGTAGCAGACAAAAAGGCATTACTCGTTTTTTCATTTGCTACAATGTGCTCGATTTGAATACTACATGTTCGCCTTCGAGTTTAATATCTTTTCGGCCCTCGAGCATCAAATCTTGGAGAATTCGCATGAATACGTAATGTGCCCTTTGGGCGTATACGTAGAATCATGAGTACGTTCCTGTATTGATTCATAAAAATTATTTAGAAGTCCACATTATAAGAAATGGAGGGAATATTGAGGGACCAATAAACTAATAAAACTAAAATGAATTAAATCAATATAATTTATTAAAATTCACTGTTACGAATTTTCAACGATTAGAAAACTTTAGAGAATAATTCACAAGCAAAAAATATCTGTTGTGTAAGTGTTATTAGAAGCAAAAATCTGATAGTACTACGAATTAAGGAACGTTCGAGAACAATAAGTGTGCAAAAAGGCTCGCCAAAATAAAATCATCGTTAAGATAAGCACTAATTAGGTGTCGAGATGATTAATTGTGTAATTCTCCGTAGGGCCGGACAGTTATTGTTAAGAATCCGTCGCGACCGGATGCGAAAAATTATTCGCATATCGAGTGCTCTGTGATTGTGATTGTGAAAGTGAATTTTGTGAATGAAACGACTCCCACCACTGACGTCTACGCTCTCAGACTTCCTAAAGGCTCCTAGATATAATTTCGGAAGCACACAAATCTTTTCCAAATTACATTGATTCTGTGTGAAGTGTGACAATTCAAATTTACACTGGAACTTCAGTTCAAAGCTTTTATTGTTAAGGTTAATTTTTGGTGCTCGAGTGTTGACGTCTTTTGGATGGCGAGGAAAAAGAGGACGTGCCTCCAGGATCCACACGTGAGAGGAGAGATGAGATTCGGGCCTTGGGGATCCTTGGGTAAGCCGCCAAAGAAATATTTACAAGTTACATTGAAATCTCATTAATTTCGATCATTATAAGTGAATGTTATAAATTTAACACAAGTAACTAAATAATTGTGCCTTTCTATTGTATTGTTTATAAGATTGTGTGGTTAGTCTGAGTTTGTGGTGTCTGTTACATTGTAATATTGTATCTTGTTAAAGATATTTACTTGCTACAATAATTGTAATGTTCTTGAGACATTTTGGAAAGGTTTGCAACCACCTCAAGGGTATTACGACTTTTGACATGTTACTTATAACATTTTTGAATGACTTTTGAACTTAAGAGATTTAAAAAAACTTACGGAACTTTTAAGTATTTAGTTTTAGTTAGTCAAGGTTCTTAGGGAACCTTTATTTAAGGGACTACTTTAAGAAATTTTGATTTGATTAGGCAGTACTTTAATAAGCTTAATTAGTTAGCATACTTGATGGTTTCATAAATATAATATTGACTTGTAGCATTTACTTTGTCATTAATTTTTACTTCACTGCAACTCTACCTCCAGGGATAGCGGGTATTACGGCCGTTACTTAGCTTCCTATATACGGAGCTTTCCTATCGAAACGCTTGGTGGGAAACCAACAAGAGCAAGAGAGAAACCAGCAGTAGTTCGTTAGCGTAACAGAGAGAGAAGTTTTGCAACGTTGCCGGCCGAGCACGCAGTCCAAGTCAACGCGTGTATCGCTTCACACTTTCGGATGTGTGCGGTACAGTGTGCGGAGCGGATGACTGTAATGTTCCGCGAGCTAGCAACATCGCAAAAAGTCGTTCTCTGTTTCGCTAACGAGAAATATATGGCCTTTCTCTCGCACTTATGTTGATCCCACCGTGCGACTCTTTAGAAACTGTCTGTATACATTTTATACTATCGACATTACAGTGAAATGCTTCTAATGTTCGCTGTATCAGATTATTGTGCATCTAGTTTGGAAACATTCCCGACTGTGATTACAACGCGAAGTCGCAGAAAACACTCTCTTTTCAATAAGGAATTTAGTGCAACGACATCCTTACTTGTCTAGGACTTATGGTGATGGGGATTTTGTAATTCTTCCTTCGAGTCCTGTCCTGCGAGATCGTCTGATAGATCTACTAATGCTAATCGAAGCCTCATCGCTCCTTCGCTATTATTATAATACATTATTGTTGCGTAATTGTGATCTCGTCTCACTTTTTCGCGGCCGCACGATCTAATTCCATTGCGTTACGAAACCGATGAGATGAGATTATGATGATGATACGAGCACGTTGCAGGTCAATGCACAATATACGGGGCAATTTGAAAATTAAAAGTTTCCTTATTAATATTTTATTTGCAGGATCGGCTTAACGGTTTTTAACGAACATGCTGGGAAGTATTGTCCAATTAACAGTCTTGAATTATGTGCGGCAGTAAGAGAATGGAAACATTTTTTAGGATCACTCTATTAGACTACTAAATTTACTTCCTTTAATTGCTTAATCACGAGAGGAAAATCCTGTAAGATCTGCTCAGTACGAGGATTGGACACCAATAGTCCAAATCGATGCAATGTTGATCTGAATAATCAAGCTACATCAATGCTGCAACTGCAGGAACAGCAGGAAACACTTGTATGATTCTAATCAAGCAGACAGTGTGGTTTGGACACATTAGTCCAGGATTTCTTGGTAACAATTCTTCATATCAAAACAAAAATCTGTTCTTATTGCATGGCAGCCATACATTTTGTTGTAAAATTTGTAGTACCGAAATAAGAATTATATTCATTATTGGCGAATTCACAATCTTTTCTTATTGGCTAAGTCAAGTGGTGTTATTGTCAAATTAAACCATTATTCGCATTTTTCAGTGATGGCTTTTTTCTTAATAATTACCTTTCTAGTAACATTAAAAACATTTTCTTATTTTTCCTATTATTTTCTTTTGAAAAAAAAAACACGTTGGTGGATCAAGTTATATCAAAATACTGCCACTGCAAGACACTTTTAAAGTTCTGATCAGACAGATAATGTGGTTTCGACCCAACCAAAACACTTTTTCAAACAGTTTGTACGTTAATGGGAGATTACAAACATCTTTGGCAATGATTTTTCTTGAGTTGACCTCTAATGCACATTAAACATGTCTGCTTATTGCATAATAACCATACATTGTATTGTGGTATTTGGAATATCGAAATATGAATTATATTGATTACTGACGGTGTCTCCTAAAGTATATACTTTATATATACCAAAAAACATTTACTATCTTTTCTCACTGGCGATCTTAAATGGTGTTGTCAAATTTAAACATGATTTAAATCTGTTTAGTAATGTTTTTTTCTTAATTGCCTTTTTACGAATTTTGGAGTCATCTTCTCATTGGATCTATTAATTTCTTTTGCAACAATTATTAATCTAATTTGGTGTATCAAGTATAAGTATCAAAATATCAATTACAGTCTTTAGTGGCAGTTTCTCCTAATTAGCCTCCTAACGAACGTTCACAACCTTTTCTTACTGGTGACCTTAAACGTTATTGTCAATTTAAAACATGGTTTACACTGTTTAGAAGTTGTTTGGTATTGTCATTTTATGAACTTTGGAGACAGTTTCTCAATGATTCTCATAATTTCTCATTCGCGGTGGGTTGATCAAGCTACAACAAACGTTTAACTGAAGAATTAGAGTTTTATATAGGTGTGTTCAAAACACTAAACTCATTTGGACTTGTGAAACTCAAACCACCTTATGAATTGACCAAATCTTCAATTGAAGGATAGAAAGGAAAATTTTTATAAAATTTAAACAATTTTGGATTACTAAAGTCCAAATCACCTTGGTGAACTACTGAAACTATATTGTTTAATAACCTTATTGGTTATTGTAAATGTTATTGTCAAATTAATATATTACTCGCACTTCTCAGTACTGGTTTTTTTCTCAATTGCCTTTCTATGAACATTAAAGATCTTTCCTCATTGAAAGTCTTATTTGCGTTGGCTCAAACCACAAAATTGGTTTCGTGTAATGAAATCCAAACAACATTGGAAAACTGACCCTGTTACACCAAATCTACAACTGAAAACTCCAACAAACCAGTCGTTACTTCTCAGTGACAATTTTTCCTTAATTGTCTGTCTATGCACATTAAATACCTGCTCCCATTGGGTCTTTTAAATTAGGAAGAATTAGGAGGGGAAAGTCGTATGTGCGTTTTCTCAAATCACCGAACTGGTCTGAACTATTGAAATCAAAGCAATAAAGCAAAGCAACGGCCGAAGGTTGTCCAGCTTCTCTAAGTTGGCCATGACAATTTACACCAAAGGAAAACACCAAGTCTTAACCAACTGCTTTATTTAAAGATAAACGACCGGTTTCGGCTTCATGGAAGCCATCTTCATGAAGCCGAAACCGGTCGCTCATCTTTAAATAAAGCAGTTGGTTAAGATTTGGTGTTTTCCTTTGGTTTAAAGCAAAGCAACCTTCAACAAAAGGATTTTTTTATAAAAGTCTGTTCAAAATACTAAACCGGTTTGGACTGTTGAAGATCAAATCACATTGGAAAACTACTCAAAATATATTCTGTAATTCCAGGATTAAGAAGGAAGAATGCATGGCACTGACACCAGTAGTCCAAACCGATTTCATATTAGTTGGACAATATGGCAACTGAAGGAATAGCAGGAAACACGTTCTTATCAAACTATTTCTCTTGAATCGACTGAACATTAAGAACTGCAGGAACAGCAGGAGACATATTCTTATCAAACTATTTCTCTTGAATCGACTGAAGATTGAGAATCTGTTTTCATTAGCAATCTTAAATTTTATGGTGATTGAACATCATGTTCACTGTTCAGTGATGGATTTTTCATTAGCTGCCTTTCAGACCTCTCATTGGGTAATTTTCTGTAATAATATCCAAGCTACTTTGGTGGATCCATACCTCCAACTAAAGGATCAGGAGGAGAAAGTTTTTAAAGGTTTGCTCAAGACACTAAACTGGTAGGTATGGGCTAGTCAAATCGAAAGTACATGATGGAGTACCTGT
Organism: Cryptocephalus moraei; assembly: GCA_946251905.1. NCBI lineage: Eukaryota > Metazoa > Arthropoda > Insecta > Coleoptera > Chrysomelidae > Cryptocephalus > Cryptocephalus moraei. Next base: position 22,551,682 of record OX276454.1, read on the forward strand.
ATTCTGCATGATCAAAGGGGAAAAATATAACGACCTGCCAATACACGGTTTGGACATTTAATCCAAACCACCTTTGAGGTATAGTAATGCCAAAAATTTAAGTTTCAATAGTTTCATATTGTTTGTTAATATTTTTACATTATTTTTAAATTTATTTAAAATAATCATAAAATATAAATTTACATAATTTTTTAAAATTATAAATATTTTAATCATATACAGATATTTTTCTTTAAATTAATATAACAAAGAAGTTTTTTAAAATGGTAGAGGTGAGTAAAGTAACACGAAATTCATTTTTACAATCCGATTATTACAATACGTAATATTTACTTTTTTATTAATTTATATCCTATGCATTATTAAAATCTGATAGATTATTAACACTACTATCGGCATTATCTATTTCTATATCTTCATTATTAACATGATATTCTAGAAATGATACAATCTGTCTATGGTAACTAAAATAAGAAATGAATACATCTGAATGGAACTTATCTGAGTATCTTGTAAGTACGGTATCTGTTGTCCCATATCTTGTTGTACCAACATTTCTATCATTAGAAATTATTAAATGGTACTCCACGTGTTCGACTATCGTATCTCATGTAACAAGCTCTTTCGTTCCTCTTTTTATATCTATATATGTAATGTCTTTCAAAATGATTGTCATCTAGTTGGCGTTGGAATTTTTGTGCATGTAATTTTTGATGTGCCGCGCTCTATTGATTTGTACCTATCTAATTCTGACAACAAGTGACACTTCGAACATTTATTGTGAAACTGGCAATCAGTACTGCTGGTAATTAACGGCCCTTTTCAGGGCCAAAACAAATACTACAAATAGACAAATACTCACAATTCGTTTTCTTTTGACAGAGAAAAACAAGAAGTTAAAACAGATTAAGTAGGTTTTTGAGGTTATGTATAGCTAGTAGAAACTCCTATTTTCGCAAGGCGGTTTTTTTTATTTCACATGGGAATTCCACAGCCGACTAGATGACAATCATTTTGGAACACATTTTATTTATCTCTCTCTTTTCTATTTGAAAGAATAGACCGGTGGAGAGCGAACACCCCGCACGCTTGTACTCAAGGTATGTATATAGGTATATTGTATAAACTCATAACACGCATTTGGATATGCGATGACTCACAGCGTTACAGATTTCATGCTGACGGCAAGTTGAAGATTTCATTCCATCTAGCAATGTTGATTATTCTCAAGCTCGCGTACAAAAGTTTTCACTTTAAAAACGTATAACGAGAATTGCCTTTGTTGGTTATCCAGGCAGAGGATGGCTCCCATGGGGAAAATTGGTATAACGGTACAACCATGATTGATATAACGACGGTTTTGTTTGTTATGCTGTAATTATCCCGTTTTTACTATTTGTTGCAACTAATACCTGGAAGTGCAAATTGTCCCGTTACCATCCGGCGGACGAGGCCAATAATCGTCCGTACCTTGCATTAATCCGTAATTACAGCGTATCGGAATGAATTTCCAATAAAAACCGTCCACGGTTCCAGAGCCGCAATTTGCGCGATCCCGCGTTTTCCACTGGAGAAAAGTAGGAGGATGCACGCTCGTCCGGAAGGCGCAGTTTAGAACATCCGAATGACATTTTCGAGGGAAACCTCCTCTCTCTTCCTGTGCACGCGATCCGTGTTTAGATCCGCCGGTTTTCACGGGGAACTCGCCGTGCCGCACGTAACAAATCGCGGCAAAACATTTCCGTCACGGTCGGAGAAGACAAAAGGACGTAAAAACGTTGCGAATAATAAAATTTATAGAGAGAGATATTCGGTAAAAGTGAAAAGTTGAATCGTCGTATGAATGAATACGGGACGGGCGGTCGTAAACCGCGGCATACTTCCCCGGAAAATAAAATTTTATGGGCGCGCCAAAGGAAAACGTACATTCTCAAGTTTAACAACTTTTTTATTTCGTATCGAAGTCAGTATCGACGACTGTTTGGAATCATCGTCGGAATTCGCGGTTTCGTGATTAACGTCGTTTCGTACGTTTATTATATACAGAAATAGGAAATAGCTCATTTGATCGTATTTGGAATAATGAAGTTGCTTGGGACAAGTCAATAAGTAGGCAGAGAGTAGTACATACCAAAATATATAAATTACATATGTATACAGACATGCGACACATACTTTTGTTTATGGGGGCAGTGTCTCTTTCAAAATTGTAAAACAAACACTTTTTTGGGATTTTTTAAAAAGGGTATTGTATTTTGTCAAAAAAAATTTTTTTGATATTGCTCTATATTTATCGAAGAATAAATGCATTTATTTTTTATTTTTAATAATGTTTGTCGACGGCAGCGGGCGTCTTGTACAAATGCCTTATTTGCTGGTAGCAATCACTGTGGTCTTCCTGGAAAACATAAAGAAGAAATTCAAAATTGATTCTGTTCTTTAAACTGTTTTCTAGGATGTAGACCTAAATTTTTTTTTAAATATTTGTTTTCTTAAATAAATATAGAGCAATACCTAAAAAAATTTATTTACTAAATACAATAGGCTTTAAAAAAATCCCAAAAAGTGCTCTTTTTTCCAATTTTGAAGGAGCTGCCTCCGTACGATTAGACATGGAATTGGAGGTCCCTGGCGATCACTAGAAGCGGCTGACTCATAGGAAGACGCGTATTTGACACGTATTTGTAGCTTATTTGACTGAATAACTCTCGAGTTTGGTTTCAGATCTCAAATGGTGATGTGTAGGTTTTCCTCTGGGACCGCTGGAGTGCCACGTACGATTAGACATGGAATTGGAGGTCCCTGGCGATCACTAGAAGCGGCTGACTCATAGGAAGACGCGTATTTGACACGTATTTGCAGCTTATTTGACTGAATAACCCTCGAGTTTGGTCTCAGACCTCAAATAGTGATGTGTAGGTTTTCCTCTGGGACCGATGGAGTGCCACGTACGATTAGACATGGAATTGGAGGTCCCTGGCGATCACTAGAAGCGACTGACTCATAGGAAGACACGTATTTGACACGTATTTACAGCTTATTTGACTGAATAACCCTCGAGTTTGGTCTCAGACCTCAAATGGTGATGTGTAGGTTTTCCTCTGGGACCGCTGGAGTGCCACGTACGATTAGACATGGAATTGGAGGTCCCTGGCGATCACTAGAAGCGGCTGACTCATAGGAAGACGCGTATTTGACACGTATTTGCAGCTTATTTGACTGAATAACCCTCGACTTTTGTCTCAGACCTCAAATGGTGATGTGTAGGTTTTCCTCTGGGACCGATGGAGTGCCACGTACGATTAGATATGGAATTAGAGGTCCCTGGCGATCACTAGAAGCGGCTGACTCATAGGAAGACGCGTATTTGACACGTATTTGTAGCTTATTTAACTGAATAACTCTCGAGTTTGGTCTCAGATATCAAATGGTGATGTGTAGGTTTTCCTCTGGGACCGCTGGAGTGCCACGTACGATTAGACATGGAATTGGAGGTCGCTGGCGATCACTAGAAGCGGCTGACTCATAGGAAGACGCGTATTTGACACGTATTTGCAGCTTATTTGACTGAATAACCCTCGAGTTTGGTCTCAGACCTCAAATGGTGATGTGTTGGTTTTCCTCTGGGACAGATGGAGTGCCACGTACGATTGGACTTAAAGCGGCGTAAAACTCACTTGTGGCCTTCCAATGTGACCAGTATGATCAGCAGTTGTAGCACAGTTGCCAGGAAAATTTCGATGCAGTCTCGTGAAAACAAGTTTAATAACATTTTGACACAATTCTCGTGTATAACTGAAGATAACCAACTGCGTCAAAAAATACAGCTAATCCTGCGTCCTGTATGCGAAAACAGTGGAAACGCCAATTTTTCGTTCATAAAATTATCCGCTTTGATCCTAGGTGGGAAAGTTAAATGAGGAAGTTGTAGGCATCTTAAGGGTCTTTAATTTGAGCTGCTGCTTATCCAAATCGGTCAATTATTTACCGAGATACTTGCAAAAAAATCCCTAATTTATGCAATTGTGTAAAATGTTAACTTTTGAACAGACTGAAATTGGTAACAGGATAATAACCCCCGAGAGAATCACCCCCCGGACATGTACCCCCGGATACTTAGCCCCCTCCCATTAAATAATGCAGAAAAAATACCTAAATTTTGAAATAATGTTGAGTGGAAACAAACAAAAAAAAAAGTAGAAAAAAAAATTGAATTTGAAGTATGTATATTGAAAATTTACAATACTTCTCAAAGAAATATGTGTAAATATAATTACACCTTAAAAAAGCAAATATGGGCAATTCCGCGAATATAAATACAGTGATCCGGGCCCAAATAAGGGTGCATTTATTTATAAAGGTGTCGAATATGTGGAAAGAATATATATTGTGTATAGCGCATGGCTGTTTCATAAGTTCTTAATCGTTTGAGTCAGGTTTATCGTTGCCTATATGCCGCTGACTAATTATTCCACATGTCTAACTCTACACTGTAGAATGTTCAAGTCATTGTCACACAAAATAAACAAAGTAGTACTTCCTAAAATTGTTATAACGTGGCTAATACCTTATATTTCTCGAACAGCCTTCGTAAATTTTATCCACCTACATATCGGTTAATGCCGAACACATAGGTACACATTTTCTCATCTTATCATTGTTAAAACTAGCTTTTTGGCTTTGTGACTTTGCAACTCATTCTAAAGATAAAGCTTACAATTTACAATATCTTGGCACAATGATCTCTACACGCTGGTTAATAGCTAAAATCCGCTAAAAACTGGAATTCGTTGTACCAGTAATACGGAATTCTTTGGCAATGAAACGTTACTGTAATCTAGAAAAGTTTATACTTTATACTTATATACTTTATAACGTACACTGTGCTATATATTCTAAAGTATCATAGCAGATTTGGAATTTAGTTGGTAACTAGAATGCTATTAGAAGTGCTATTCTATCCACTTTAACCTGGAACATACTGGAATCTAACTTTGATAGGATAGCACTCTGTAACCTGGAACATTCATCAGCTCTGTAACACGATAGGTACCAGATCGAATTAAAACATTTGGAATTTAGTTGATATCTAGAATATAACTACAATTAGAATGGACTATGATATTTACTTGGAACTGGCACGTACTGGAATTTAACTTTATTAAGATAGTGTTCTGTAAGCTGGAACATTCATCAGCTATGGAACACGATAGGTACCAGCCTATTTCAAGGTTACATCTTGTTATTCTAGACCGTCTTAGCACGAAGATCTAGACGCTGGTTATAGCCAGAGTGTACTAGAATCTAGAATTCATACGTGATTGCAATGTGGTGACTGACGAGCACTGTAATCTATAAAAGAGCTCAGCTGTGACACTTATTCGAAACGAATGAATGTTAACTGTGCTATATATTCTAGAATCTACAATATCCTAGTGGAAGGATCTAGAATTTGGTCGGTAACTGTAATGTGCCAACCCATTTGAAATGATAGTACTATCATTTATGGAACACAATAGGTATTAGTAGAAGGATCTAGATACAAATTGGTAGCTAAAGTGTGCTGGAATCTAGAATTCACATGTGCTTGGAATATGGTGACTGTTGAGACTGTATTGTAATCTAGAAAAGAGCTCAGGTGCGAAACGGGTCATATGCTAAGATGTGAACTGTGCTATATATTCTAGAATATCCTAGTGGAAGGATCTAGAATTTGGTCGGTAATTTATTCACTTGGGTCTGTAATGAACTGGAATCATACTTTGAGAGGATAGTATATCAGCTATGGAACATGAAAGGTATTAGTTTATTTATTTATTATTCTAAAGGTAAATCTTGCTATTCTAGAGTATTAGCAGAAGGATCTAGACACAAATTGGTAGATCAAGTGTGCTGAAATCTAGAATTCATATGTGCTTAGAATAGGGTGACGGTTGAGACGGTACTGTAATCTAGAAGAGTTTAGATGCGAAACGGGCATGTTTCGTTTCTAAAAGATGTGAACTATGCTATATATTCTAGAATGTCCTAGTGAATGGATCTAGAATTTGGTCGGTAACTATAATGTGCTATTTTATTCACTTGGGTCTGTAATGAACTGGAATCAACCTTTGAGAGGATAGTACATCAGCTATGGAACATGATGGGTATTAGTCTAATTATTTATTATTCTAAAGGTAAATCTTGTTATTCTATAGTATTAGCAGAAGGATCTATATACAAATTAGTAGCTAAAGTGTGCTAGAATCTAGAATTCATATGTTCTTTGAATATGGTGACTGTTGAAACGGTATTGTAATCTAGAAAAGATCTCAGATTCTAAACGAGTTATACGCTAAGATGTGAACTGTGCTATATATTTTAGAATATTCTAGTGGATAAAAAGATCTGGAATTTAGTCGATAACTAGAATGTGCCATTATATTCACTTGGGCATAAAATATACTGGAAACAACGTTTTGTCAAACTGAAAAGCACATTTTCTAGAAGAATCAGCAAAAGTTACACTTTAATATTAGAATTTTTAGAGTCGTAATTTCGCAGGATTACCTTGGAAAACTCTGGAAAAGTTCAGAGAAACGTCTATTTTCTGCGTCTCTTGATTTTTGCTGATTTGTTTAAACGGGATATAAGCTCAAAAAAATATTTTCGTTAAAACTGTTTAAAAATTTGAAAAAAATAGAAACGTACATTTTCGCGACAGAAAATCCTAAAATGTTTTTTCGAGATTAATTTTCAATTCCTTCCCCTTCAAAGAAATTATCGAAAACTTCAAGATTCTTTAGGTCCTTAGGAAAAAATCCCCACAAAATGGAAACTTAGAATGTCGAAGTGGGCCAACCTGATTTTTGGATCGATAAATAGCTCCTAAATCGATACTAAACGGACGTTTACATCGATTCCAGGGCGGTTTAAGGGTCTGAAATTATGGTTACCCAGTAGTTTTCAACGTTACAAAACACTTGAAGCGAGTCTAAATTACCGTTTTACGACTGCAGCGACCCCACTCTAACGCTCGACGCAGATATGCGATTCTTATTTGCGCATGGCTATGTTGGCAACTGCTATGGGGTCTATTGGTATATTGAGAAAAAGCACTTACTCTCTGTCTCAAGTGCCTTTGTAAAGACGTAATTTTGGCGGAGTTATTGTGCCGGAATTCGTCCTGTTAAACTTTCCATACTTACTCGATCAATAAACGCAGAAACTCTTCGCTTACTAGCTCAGTCTGGAACTCTGGAAACGAGCGAGGTATGGAAGGCAGTTACAAATCAGACCGCGACGAGTAGGTGCGTTAATATCGGACATCGAAAGTTACGACTAATTGAATTAATTATCGCCTCTCGTTAGCGATCGTCAGCATCGCGTCTGCCCAAGAACTTTCATCGGATTTCGATAAAAATATGAAAGCTGAACGGACAAGGAACAAGGATCTCCGTCATATTTACATCTCAAACAGACGATAAAATGCCGACTCGTTGTAAAAGGTGAGAGAGGTCGGAGATTTGATTAGAAAACCTTTAACGTTTGGAACGCATCGGCTTATCGAAGAGGGAACCTCTGAGAGATTAATATTTATGCAAATGTATTGTCTTAGAGGAAACGTTGAACCCACGCGTATTAATCTCTCAAAGCCATGACCCGGCTGAATATTTCGCAAATGATTTAACAACGCAACAAGACGAGTGAAGATGCATATTACGGTAATTACCCGACTAGAATGCATAAAAAAGGATAATTACCCAGGAAATTGTAATAGATCTAAACATATAATTTTACAGCTCGTCACGTTTGTAAAGTTTATGCGGGAAACATCAAATTTTTATTATTGTTCGCTTTCACGAAATTGCGCTATTTAACCGAAAACCATATAATAAATATATCATTGGCGTTTACACTTGGTTACTCTCTCCCAACCGTCTTAACTCGAACCGTTTAAGGAGAGTATCTTTATTCAATTAGGGTCCGTTACGAAGCAGGAAGTCCCCGCGTATTGACTTATCATAATCACGATTGCCTAACGAGGGATCCGAGAGAAATCCGGCAAGAGAATCACCATCTCGTAAAAGAATGTGGGCATCTAATGATTCATCTTTATGCAAGTATTCCGAATTAGACGTTTTCTCTTTCCTAACAACGCCGGATCACAATTCCAGTTATGAATAATTCAGAATGGAATTAAAACGACCGCCGATAGGATATCGAGCGTGCTTATCACGCCTTTGTTCACTTTAAGGGTAACTACTTTTTAAAATTTCCTAACGTGCGAGACTATCCGAGACAGAAGGAAAGAAAGATAGAGGGAGAAATCTGGGTCAGAACGAACAGTGCACCGAGGCGAGAGAGTTTGTATTATCTAATTTGCCGGGCGTTATAACAATAATAATTTGTAATTGTTGTTTTATACGAAAAATAAGAGAAATGGTATGAATATTTCATATCTACGGATCGGCGACAACGTTACAATTAGTGAAACGTTATTAATATCGTACACGGTGACGCTGTATGAACACTCAATATCAGTCAAGGTAGTTAATAAATTGAATTAAGTCAATTTAACATTTTTATTTATTAATTGGAAAACTGGACTATACTGCATATAAAAAGAATATAACCAAGCTAAGGACTTTAGCTAAAGATTAAGTCTGGTCTGGTCTGGTATGCTCTGGCGTGGTCTAGTCTGCTCTTTTCTGATCTGCTCTTCTCTGGTATGCTGGTCTACTCTGCTCTGGTCTACTCTCTTTTCTGCTCTGCTCTGGTCTAATCTGGCCTGGTTTGGTATGCTCTGACCTGGTCTGGTCTGGTCTGCTCGTTTCTAGTTAAGTCTGCTCTGCTCTGGTCGGTATGCTCGTTTGGTCAGCTCTGGTCTGATATGCTGGTCTGCTCTGTTCTGGTCTGGCCTGGTCTGGTATGCTCTGGCGTGGTCTGGTCTAGTCTAGTCTGCTCTTTTCTGGTATGCTGGTCTGGTCTGCTCTCTTTTCTGCTCTGCTCTGGTCTGTTCTGCTCTTTTCTAGTTGTCTGCTCTGCTCTGATCGGTATGATCGTTTGGTCAGCTCTGGCCTGATATGCTGGTCTGCTCTGATCTGGTATGCTGGTCTGGTCTGCTCTGGTCTACTCTACTCTTTTCTGCTCTGATCTGGTATGCTGGTCTGGTCTGCTCTGGTCTACTCTACACTTTTCTGCTCTGCTCTGGTTTACTCTGGCCTGGTTTGGTATGCTCTGACCTGGTCTGGTCTGTTCTGCTCTTTTCTGGTCTAGTCTGCTCTGCTTTAGTCTGGCATGCTCTGGCCTGGTCTGCTCTGGTCTTTTTTGTTCTGGGCTTTTTTGGTCTGGTGACCAAAAGTCCTTTGTCAAACATCAGGCCATCATATTACCAAGGGATTGTTGAGATGAAAGATGAAACATAAGTAATTTTGTCCGGGGTTTCTCATGTCCCAATTTTCTCAATAAGTCAAGTGGGCTTACCACAGCATGCTCCCACTTACAGCCAACTGGCAAAAGACCAATTCTATTCTAGAATATTCTAGTTATCTAGCAGAGGTGAGCTTCGTGACACGTCTCAGAATGTTTGGTTGTCTTTTCGTTTTTTTCCCCTTCTTTCTCCTGCTCGTATGATGCGTTCAGGATAAATTTAACGGTTCAATTTTCTTTTACAAGAATTGAGCTTTATTTGTCGATTTCAAAAGAATTGCGAAAACTAGAGAAGGTTGGATTTCTGGCCAAAGTCAGTTAGACAAGGTTATCCTAAAAATAGAAGGAATAGCCGAAATTCATATGCGGACTTTATTATAATAGTCATGTGCTAATATACTACGTGTTAATTATATATTAATATGTATCTTTAGCATACAGTCGACCTCGTACATAATGGACTCCAATATAATTATCCACTGGTTGTAATTGATTATTTTATAGTCCTGAATATCAGAATAGTGAAATCAATTTAAAAGTGTTCAGTTATATAATTATATATAATAGATTCTGTTAATATTCTGTTTCTGATATAATTGACCAGAATGGGATTTTTAAAAGTTGTCGTTTACTTTCCGACATACAAACTACAAATTTTGTTTTTAATGGTTTTTCCAGAACCATTTGAGAAAAATTGCGAAATTGTAGGATTTTGGGAAGTAAACTAACTGTAATAAACTACTGTATTGATGTACTAATGTACTTGGAAATAAATGAACAAATACATATATAATATGATTTAATATTAAAAATAATTTACAAAAGTATTTTACAATTTATTAACATAATGGTATATACATTATTACGTTGCTATATACAATACAATATACAAATAAATTATTGTCAATACAATAATATCTACAAGAAAAAAATACAAAAAATACATAAAAAATACATCGTCAAAAATTGGACTTGATAACTCAGCATCTCATCGGATTATTCCTCCTGGTACTGCTGGTCTTACTCCGCCTCATCGGCTTCCCTTCCAATCCCCTCTCCGGATTCTTCCTCTTCACCCGGACCCCCTCCCCGGGAACGTACCACTTCATCATGGGATCCCTCCTGTCGAACCCGACGGCGTCCTGCGGCACGAGGACGTGCTCGACCCTCCGGTACGCGTCCAGGTATCGAGAGTGGTCGACCCGTTTGGCTACGTTGGGGGCGTAGGGGTTCCCGAGGGATTCCCTCGTGACCGTTACCAGCGAACCGGGATTGCTTCTGATCCTCGCGACGAGGTCCTTCTCCTCCCTCCTGGCGAGCCGAAGTCGCCTTCTGAGCGCCGGGTCCCCCTTGCAGACAGAGAGGAAGAAAGGGTTGGATCTCGCACACGAGAGGAGCGATCTCGGATCTAGAAACCTGTAAGAAACAATAAATAAAATAAATTATTAAATATAACATTGAAAAATTTTATGGAAAAAGTAGTAACTCAAGTCATATTAAATATCACTAACTAAATATAAAATAATTATTACTTACCTAAGGATCCCCATCCAGACCTCCACCGGGAGCGTTCCGATCAGGGACGCAGCCAAAACTGGTAGAACTTGAAACATCTCGACTGTGTCTTGAATACAAGCGAACTGACGTTTGGGATAAGACCGGCGGTATTTATACAACCCTCGGGATACCTGCGTAAGGGCTGAACTACCCCTTTTTCGCGGAAGGCGTAATCATGTGCGGTCGACAGGCAAGAACGTTTTCGTGGATACGACGATTACGGGACGTTAACGGTTTTGTTTTTCGTAATAATTTTACAAATGGGGTGGAAAATAGGTGATTAATACCAAGGGGTAATGGGTTTTACAAGAAATTATTGTAAACTTTATAAAGGAATTTGATATTAGTCTTTAGCTAAAATTTACAGGATTTTGGAATTTATAATTTGGCACTTTCAAGACGCAGTTTTAAGTAATAGGTAAAGAAATTTAAAAACAAATTAAATTCAAAATAAAACAAAGTTGTGGTATGGTAGTTTCATTGTAATGTCGTACTTGCATAGTATTTTCTCATCTAAAACACATAGTCAATCGATGACGTTTTCAATATCCGTTTGTTAAAGAATAATATTTTGATAATCAATTATTTATTCAAATTATCATCATACAGTTAGTACTTAATTACTAATAGAGGCAAATGGCAACATTTTATAACCATTGTTCTTAAAGTTTCTTGGTAAAAATTGAAAAACGTAATAGTGGTTGCAGACTGAAAAAGTGGATTTGAACTGAAACAACTGAGTTATTTTGAGAATTTTTAAAAGAAAATATGAAATTTAGGGTTGTAACTAAAAAGGGATTAAGCGCTACCCTGCGAGTTTCGTGATAAAATTTGAGTTTATTATTTTATTAATTATTATTATAAAAAGTGGCCCAGAAATTCAAGAAAAATTCATTTACTTTCAAAAATACGGATTACAAGGTTAGTTTTTTAATACATAGTTCAATATTTTCAATACGGATAAGGTTTGTTAACTGAAACAAGGCTACAGCTACAGCTACAGCACTGAAAAATAAAAATTTTAATCTTTCTAACACACTTCAGAGGTTATTTCCAAATGTCGTGTTCCAAAACGTAGATTTTGCCAGATTTAAGACATTTTAATTGTCTAATCACGGAATCGTGCTCGTGCAAAATGAAAATTAATTTAAAAAATGGAAGACGAATCGATTTTCAATAAAAATGCAGTTTGAGTTTCGCAACCTTCCTTGTCAATAACGTGATTCGTCGTAATTAACTTTAATAAGCGACATTCCTAACCTTGCCACAAACGCAGGATGTACGTTATCAAAACCAGTAATTTTCGTAACCGTACAAGTTACGTAACCGCCTTTACGCTACCCCTCGTTAATACCATTACTTTTATTTTTAATTTTGTTTATTCCGTTTGTTTCAACGCGGTAGGCGGCGTTTCCCTAGAAAAGTGAAATTTTGACAGCGGAACGCGCAACTAGATTTCTATACTTTTGCCTGCGATTGTTTAAATATTCATTGATATTATACAACTTATATCCCGTCTAATTATGACACCGAATTAAAATTTCTCCGTTTCTCTCGCTCTTAGCTCACCTGCGACGGCGAATAAATGATCCGAATTCGAACGAAAAGCAGATGCGATTTAATGGGGGAAAAACAAAGTAATAGAAGCAGATGGCCGATGGCAGATGATGTTACTACCTGCTTTTAGCTTCTACCTGGCCTAGTAAACAAGACTATTGTGGGGCAGATCGAAAGAAATGTTACCAGCGGATAAGAAGTGAAATAGAAGGATTTACATTTCTGATTTTTGTAAATGTGGGTTATGTCAAATAATATTCTGGTCGGGGGTGGGTTCTCATCGTGGCAATATTTCCTTATTAAAAAATTTGGTTCCACATCTTTTTCCCAATTTCTTAATACTTCCCTATACCTATTCATATTTCCGTTCTACCATATTGGTAATTTCCATCCCTTATATACCCACCCCACCTGATAACTAGATACTGATAACTAAAGGACGGATAATATGCATATTGCATTTTAACGCAATATTCTGCATATTTTTGCCATTTCGGCAAAATTTGCATGTTTTTAAACCAAGATGCATTTTTTGCATTTTTGTACTGCACGGTGCATTTATTTGCATATTTTGTTCAATTCACACAAAACATTCTCTTAAATTTAACTTAAACTGTTACTTCGCAATAAACATTAATATTATTCTTGGAATTTGTAACCCATACTTAAGATACTTAAGTGCTTAATACCTGCACCCTCTCTGTCCGAACCAGGTAGGTACTTTACGGGTATTTAGTACAGGTAAGTCTAGTTTAAAATTGCCTCCTGTAAAGAAATAACGCGCCAGTTGTAGTACAGAAAATTTTATTCTTCAAAATGCCTAAAGTGAAGTGTAACACAACTTGGATCAAACCGTATCCTGAAATTAGAGTTGAAGGGGAAAATTTTTTTGTACCGCGTGTTCAAAAATGGTTAGGTTAGGATAGATTAGTTTTTAATGTTTTGAAATAAAAAATGCGGTTAGACCGCATAATTATTTACTAAGATTTGCTAAATTGTGTATAAAAGAGGTCTCTATAGATGGTTTCGATACAAAATTGATTGATTTTTTAATTTTTGAAGATATATGCAGAGAAAAAGTTCATTGTTGACCAACACACAAGTTTTAGCTTTATGGAAATTCTGTAAATATTTCATTTTTAATTACTATTAAATAAAATTGTATCCTCTAAAAATAGTTTTACTGAAATTAATCAAATAAAACGATTCTAGGTATCCAAATATATACAATAAACACATTACAAATGACCCAAAATACGCTTGAGAGACACAGTTTGAATGTAAGAAAATGTTGCATATTTTCGCACATTTTTGCATATTATTGCATTTTTTAAACAAATATTGTGCATTATAATGCGCATTTTTTCAACAAATTTGTTGCATATTTTCCGCCCTTTACTGATAACTAATAACCTGAGAACAATTGTGGGGCAAATCGAAAGAAATGTTACCAGCGGATAAGAAGTGAAATAGAAGGATATACATTTCTGATTTTTGTAAATGTGGGCTATGTCAAATAATATTCTGATCGGGGGGTGGGTTGTCATTGTGACAATTTCCTTATTAAAAAATTCTGTTCCCCACTTCTTCCTTTCCCATTTCTCAACACTTCCCTGTGGGTACTCTTATTTCCATTCTGCCATTATATTGGTAAATTTCCACCCCTTATATGTCCACCCCACCTGATAACTAACTACGTTTCCTGGCTTTATTTATTTTTACATTCGTCGCTGTAGGTCCTATTATGGGTTCTCTTTTATTCGTCGGTAAATAAACAAATAAGAAATTGTCCCTTTTGACCTTTTTCCAGGCTCAAGACTAGCAGCATCCACCCACACTGGCGTATTTAGAAAACTTTGTTTATTCCTTATACCTCGTTAACAGTAGCTGTTATTATACAACTTTTGTCAAGTAAATTGTACGGTAATTATTATTTTTGGGAAAAAAGGAGAAACTTTTTAATTTACGGCAATAGGGAAGCCGGTAAGAATTTGCAGAAAGCAGTTCGAAGGAAATGTAATGTAATTTGTTGATTTTACAAAAGGAACATAATTTTTTGAAAAATCGCGTATTTTGCAAAATCTGAGCTGCTTTGCCTTGCTAAGCCTTAACTGTCTCTATGGATAAAAATAGAAATTATCTAGTTATTAAATTAGATTGAAAAATTACCTTGAAATAATAAAATTACATTAAATAAACTACATAAACTTATTTAATTAAAGTTAAATATAAAATTTTGTATTTTGATGTTTTATTTTAATAAAATTAATAACCGAAAATTTAAATAAAATTAAATTAAATTGAAATATGAATTAAAATATTATTAAACAAATAAATTTACCACCATTTGTGGTGCGGTGCTGTATTAGGAAAACTAGCCAACGTACGTTAAGGAACCAGAATCATGGGCCTATATTTCATATTTTACCACTATTTTTATTATTATACATATTATTTTTACTTTCTCATATATAAGAAGTATTGTAATCAGGCCAATTTTTTTGAAAATTGAGGTATTAGCATTTATAGACGTTTTAAGGTCCCCCGAGTCTAAAAAACATATTTTCGAAAAAAATTGTGCACGTCTGTAGTACGTTTTTCTCAATAATATAACCACAAGTGTCCAAATTCTGAACTTAGACGTTATTCTTCAGCAGGACCTCCCATTATTTGGATTTTCATTCAAATTGGTCGGACTAAAGGGGCAGTTTACTTTTGACCTTTCTCGGTTTTTGTAAATTTTCCCAAAATTTTCACCAAGGAATTTTTTAAACTCAATATTCATTCCACTGTCGAATATAATATATTACTGTTTATTAACATTTTTGGCTAAATCTTTTCTGACGGGGGTTCTACTCGTCATTTTTCGTTATTTGGGAATATTCTCAAAATCCACTCCAAAAGCTTTTTAAACTTTCAGTATTTATTCCACTATTGAATATGTATAATAAAGTTTAATAACATTTTTCGCTAAATCTTCTCTAAAGTGCCTTTTACACTTGTCGTATTTCGGTTTTTGGGAATTTTCTCAAAATCTACACTAATATCTTCTACTTTAAACACTCTTTCACAGATGTGAAAGAGTTTTTAAATGTTTTTAAACACTATCAAATCCATATATACAATAAAATATAAAACATTTTTGGCAAAATCGCCCCTGAAGAGCACTTTACTCTTTTCTCAAAATCTGTACTAATTTAATTAAATTAAATTTAATATATGTACTTATTTAGTAATAATAAATATATGTATTTTATGACTTAATGTGTGTAATTAAATTTAATACCATTTTTAGCCACATCTTGTCGGGGGGGAAGTTACACTTTTTTCGTTTTATTTTTTGAATTTTTCGCGAAATCCGACCCAAGAATTTTTTAAATATTTAATATTGATCCCACTACCGAATATTTATAATAAAATATGAGAAAGTAATCCGATGGACCATGGTTCTAGAATTTCTGAATTTTCTTTAACCCACTCCGGCCTAAAAATGTAGTCGACGTCCTTTATTTTAACTCGATGAAAATACATTTATTGTAGTGTAAATGGCACCATTAAAATCTAGTTTAATATACTTTGTATCAAATATGAAACTTATCTTGTTGCTCACATTACAAATGCGATTGCATTCCAAAGAAACAGCAAAGGAAAGCATTGCAATAAACATTTGAGAATATGTTATGTGATAGGACAATAAATTGCAACGATAGCCATTACCGGCTTATCGAATTATGATAATGAGGGAACGAAGCAGTCCCTAAATAGGTAAGAAAGTAATGTAATAAGTAATAACAAAACCGTAAATACATGTAGTAATAGCCAGAGCAATGTGTCATTTTAATTGGAAAGAATGTATTCAGCAAAATCGCTTTGGAACGATTGTTCATAGGACAACGTTCAGAATTAATTCCATATTAAATAAAAAAATTAATAACAGCAATAAAATCGATTAAATACGCCAGGCTCTGTTTTACAAAACGCTGAAACAAACGAATTTCTTTGAATTTGTAAACTTCAGTGTTATATTAGCAAATTTTTGGCATATTCTAAATGCCAAATATTATATTATTGTCAGTAATTTTTTTGTTAAATTTGTCAGTAATACTGTAACGTTTTACTGGTTCGAAATAACTAGATACACTACGCGAAGTGTCTCACTAATTTATTTCAACTAAGAACTAACACTTAATACTTAATTTTTATTTGTTTATTCAATTTAAGCGCACGGCCGCTCAGGTCAGTCCGGTCGTTCTAGGACGGTCGTGTGTCTAACGTGTGTTTATGGGATGTGTTTATTTCGTGATGAGACTTTCCCTTACAATACTTTAATAGAACCGTACTGAATAACTTTTGGGAGTTTCACCAAAACTGGACATGGATAAATTTTTTGTGTATTTTCAAATTTAACCCTTATAAATCCGATTTTTGTAACATATCAAACCGAAATTTTCACATTATTGAAACAAATTTAGTTAGAAGCTTCAAACTTCGTCAGTAATTTTATATAACTGTAGTCAAGTCAACAACTTTGAGACGTTTCTTCAGTACTGAAGTTTGATTATAAATATATTTTTGAAACATTTCAAACCAAAAATCTTATCACAGAAGCAAATTCAAACCTTAATAGAACTCCATTAACAGAACTCCTTTTTGTAAAGAAACCTTGTTAATGACTGCAAGGAGTTTCAATTGAGTTAGAGTTTCGAAGGATTTCTTGGGAATTTTCAAACTTAAGGGTTATATTAGCAGAGTTTTGTAATATTAAATTAATAATTAAGTTAATTAATAGTACCATACTTAATAACTTTTGGGAGTTTCATCAAAATTGAAAGTCCCATCAACTTTTTGTTAATTTTTAAATCTCTAAATCTAAATTTAATATTAATGCAAATAATGAATCCACTATTTTAGGAGTAAGGAGAATTGTTGCTCACTGAACGTACTGTTGACCATTGTGTTTTACATTGCCACCTTCGTTAGTTTTATTACTACATAATTTCCTTAATTTCTTTTCAATTAGTCTGTTAAATGTTTGTTCAAAATCAGTAAATTTCACATGTTTCAAATGTTACTAATTTCTTTTAAAAAATGAGAAATCCGAACTGATCCCTACCACTTTCACAGTTTACGAGCTTTACTTAAAAACAGTACATTTAACTTCCACATTACACCGCAAATCCGCCTAACTACCCGCTTATTATTTTCATTGCCTTAATCTACCTTAACGCGTTTGTTTTTCATACGAAAGGCGATAACTACCTGAGAACACATTTTCCGCTCGATTAGTGCTAATTACGAATTCTGTGAAGATGTAAACAACAGTTTAAAGGGGATTTCTGGGCAATTTTAAATTTTATAGTGATTAGTTACTGTTATGCACAGATATTCTTTTTGGACGTGCATGAAAGGATGACATTACGACACGTAGCGCTTACATTCCGTGGTATTCCTTGACATTTAAGACGAAGTCTGAAAGTTACACATCTTAATCGCGAAAAGTCGATGGTTTTAGTATCGCAAAGCTTTTAACGAGACGTGCAAATAATTTTATTAATTTAGTAAATAGAAATTCACGTGATGGTTAAATGAGTTAAAACAGGAATGCTTGGTTAACTGCGCAAGATACATGATTAAAATGAGCGAAGTTTCACTGGTACACTGGACAGCCTTGAACTGTGAAATTTAAGAATACAACAATGAACCAAATTAGTCTTGGCGGTTTAACGACGACCAGTCATCTCATAAAAAAATTAAAGCTCGAAGACAGAATAAGAGAGCTACTTGTCGAAGATATCATTTGTTGGGTTTGGATTAAACGAAAACTCCTTTTTCAAAATTTTAATACTTTTTAGAGATGTGAATAAAGACAAGCTTCACACCAGATTTGTCATAGGTATCTTATTTGTAACTAATTTAACAACTTTTTCGACTTTGTCGAATTATAATTTGAAATTTTCAGTACAAGTATTCCTTAATGATTTTTTTAAATATCAACTCACGTTTCAGATACTAAATAACATACAATAGTTCATTTCAGATATTCGTAGTGAGAGAACAAAAAATACTCGTATTTTCCCTAATTAAGCTATGACCTTATATGAAATTGTAAATTCTGGTGAAGTTTCCAGACTATAAATAGCAATCATATTTTATTATAAATAACTGGAAGAGCAAAATGTTCAAAGTTTAAAAATATTTTCTTTGGGCGAATTTCGAGAAAATTTAAACAAATACACTAAAAACACTAGTGTTAATTGCCCTTCAGTGAAGATTTTACCAGAGATGTTATTAAATTTTATTATATTCATTATATGATTATTATTATATATTAAAAATTATGTTATTATTATATATATTTATATTTATTAAGGAAAATGACCCCTTCATTCCAGTCGAATTTAATAAAAATCTTATTGATAGGTTCTGGCTATCAAGTTTAAAGTGCAACTCCAAAATTTAAATCTTATTTGATCTTTAATTTCCGAGAAAAGCGTACTGCAGGTACATACATCATATACAGTCATTTTTTCATAAATATGTTTTTGGACTTTTATGGAAACTAAAAACTTTAGAAATGCCCTCAATCCTTTTTCAATTAAACCATCAATTTTCAATTTGTAGCTAAATCTAGTTAATACCCAAATTCGATAAACCCCCCTAATAACATTATGTTTCATATATGCCTGATATGAAAAAATAAGATCTCATATTCCTAATTGTTATATAATATGTTTGGATACATTTTTTAACAGTACTTATTTATTAATAATAATGGTAATCTTAGTTAATATGTTACTAGCTAACAGTAGTTTTAAATAAAACTTGTCAATGTCAAAGTGAAATAATAATTTGACGTTTTCATAAAAATTTTCAAAATATCAATACATTTCAAAATATCGAAAAAGAAGCAAACTTCTTGACCAGCTTTGTTACATTCTTAAGAAGAGATCAGGATCAGATGTAATATTCATATTACTTCAGCAATCGTGTTAGAACTTATATCAAATCGTAAGTTATGAAGGTTTAGTAAAAAATAAACCTTTAAACTTTTCCAAGATATTGCCCCAATTTCAAAGATATACATTAAGATATAAACCAGTTTTGTGTTAAACAAGAAGTAGGCACATAAATGAATTATAACATTAGCATTTAAAAGTCATGTTTTGGTGACAAATATCTCTTAAAGGTTTCTAAAATGGCAACTCATTTCGGAATATTGTGGAACAAACAAGATTATGTGTTTTTCGTGAAGGACGTATTACTTTAACTATCGTTTTAGAACTTTTGCTAAATTATAAATTAAGGTTGTCGTGAAAAGTGCCCTTTAAATATTCCGTACGTGACAAGACTTTCTCGAAATATTTATGTGATATTACAACGCTTTATCATTTTAAGAAACTCGCTTGAAAACCCCCAAAAAGGAAACCTTTTATGGAAGTAGAGAAGTGAATATTTTGTGCAATGAAACAAAATTTTGGGAAATGTGAAAATCTTTATGAACGTCTACAGCAAATTTACAAACGTTTATTCCTGAAATAAATCATATATAATTGGTGAAACACGTAACATAGATTTGTTAATTTTACAACGCTTTTTGGAACTACATAACAGGGCCAGTTTATCTCATGCTACTTCTTAAGGTATACTATTTCCAAAATTAATTGGAACAGCTAAAAAGATAATACAATATTGTACCTACTTCCTCTACGAAATTCTAAACCCTGTTTAAAACTTACTTTTAGAGTAAGTAATATGTAAACTGCATTTGTGTAAACTGAATATTTATTTTCTGAATAATTTTGCCATTTGCATATTTTTCAAAAACCAGCGTATTATGGATAAAATGTACTTTTTCAGTAACTCATTTCGATTTACTAAGTACATATTTTATTTGGTGATCAGGCTATCCAGGCTACAACCTGAAAAACCGAAATTGGTTTTGATATTTGATTCGACAGTTCATGACCTGTTGTTCAAGCTAGGGAAACAATGGAAAACAATTTTTTTAACAGCAGTGTTGGGAAATTACATCTATAGATTTTCACATTTCAGTAAGAATACCTAACTTGTCATATTCAGAAAGCATAAAAGTAAGAAATTATTATGAATACTGTTTATTCTTTGAAATCTTAACAAATGCTTCAGAAACAAGTAACTGACGTGAGTCTCTGTCTAAAGTGAATGTAATGAAAATGAACATTTTAATTGGGAACTTTATCGATTCCCATGATAGACCTCGAAATTTTGACCAGTTTGTAAAATGCTCCAATTAATTTTGTTTTAGTACAAAGGAGGTTTTCAAATTGAAATAAATATAAGTAAGTGCATTTAAGTAGAAAACAGTACAAATTATAGGAACATTTTGAAAAGTATTTGAATATTATTTTTACAATGAAATAGTAATAATAATTTTATTATTACCTTATTTATACCTTATTATTATATTATTTATTATTATTATTATTATTACAGTAGCCATAATTTGACGACAAAAAATTAATAGTACAATTTTGTTTGTATTCCAATTTTCATGATCTGTGCTTTTTTGAATATCATATTATGTATTTGTAAAATTTCATGCATATTTTTGGTATATTTGCCTTTCTACAGTTATAACCAGAGACTGGAAAATATGCACTAAAAAAGATATAAAATATGCATGCAATATGCACCAAAAAACACCAAAATATGTAGCTAAATATGCATTTATTTACAAAAAATTAACACTAAAAATCAAATATGGTAATCAAAACAATCAATATCAACTTATAATACATTAATATTTTCATCGTCAACATTATTATTATTTTTATTATTATTATTATAGTATGTATAGTATAGTATAGTAATAGTATGTCGTTTAAGTAGTATTTGTACCTCGAAAAAGATCTTTCTAAATCACAAAAAGTGACTGGAGCAAACTTATACTTAATTAATACTGCTGGATCCAAATTACTGATCTCGTCGCAGATTTCGTTATTAAGGATTTTATTAATATGTTGTAGTTTAGAAAATTTAACATTTTTTGTTAGTACTTGATTTAATTTAAGGTTGACTTTGTCAGCAAACATGATTTGAATTTAATATTTTCTGGACTTCAGAAACGGTTTTAATGATATCGTACAACGACACAGAATTACGCAATAATTTTCTGATATAAACTGATAGAGAACCAAAATTAGAGTCTTAAGAGAATAATTTGGAAATGTTAATGTTTCACAGAAATCGTAATGGTAATACATGGACTGCCCTTCGAAGATAGCACTAAAGGGTGTAAACATGAAAACCCAAGCGGTTAACATGGAAATTGCTGTTTGTAAAGGGATTATCGCTTGAGATTTCAACATGCTTACCTATGTTTCCCCTAAGAACTTCGCAACTCAATAAGATATAAGAATTGTAAAATATTCATATCCTGCAAAAATTGTTACATGTAAATCCAACCCCTACCACAAAATATTGTAAATATAGCGAAAATATGCATCATCACTAGATTTTACGTAAAATATGCGGTAACCAGTCAGAAAGCGCTAAATATTTTAAGGCATATGCCAATATGCAAAAGCATATTCCAGTCTCTGGTTATAACCAACCGAACAAACAGTATAGGAAATGAACTTTACATGACCTAACAGCCAAAGTAGCAACATCGATGAAGGCGAACAGTTTAACAGTCGATTCTCAACTAACTTACTATTATGTGGTTAAAACGGCAATCTGGCTTCTTCTTTCTAACAACTTAAAAATTATTTTTTCAAAATAAGAACGACTTATAACGTTACGTGTGGGTTTTGAGTGACCATTGCACCCCCTTAGACCCTCTGCAAGTCGATCACAGTTTAACAGTCGATTCTCTACTATCTTACTACTATTTGGTTGAAAGGGCATTCTGGCTATTTCTTACTGACACCTTCAAAAAAATTTTGAAAAGAAGATCGCGATATAACGTTAGGTGAGGGTTTTCGAGTGACCATTTCATCCCCTTAGACTCTCTGCAAGTCGATCACAGTGTATCAGTCGATTCTTAACTATCTTATAGTCCAGTCATCTTAGGCCAAATTAGGTGAATATCTCGGAAAATCGACATACCCAGTATATTAACACGTAAAAACTTCTAATTTGGCATCCTAAAACTTTCCTCAAATCCACATATAATTGGATGGCCGCAAGTTTTAAAGTCAGGGGTCAAAAGTCACAAAACTCGTTTTTTTCTACATTTTTTGCAAATATATCGTTTTCTATTGGTTTTACGCTATTCATAGTTAGTATAAATATTGTAGAGAATCAAATTCTCTACAACTTTTGTATGTAACATTTCTTCATATCTTGAACTGTTTTCGAGATAGAGGGCGGAGAGCGCTGGTCAGAGAATCATGTGAAGTCAACTGGTACTACTGGTAGTCCCGATCAAAAACTCGTAATATTAAGGTTATAAATTACTGCTAAATTTATATATAAATATCATTTTTATTAACTTTTTTATTAAATTCATTTTGTTTGGTTACTTATCTGTTTTTAGTTAAGTGTCAATTTATTTAGTAACACTTATACCTGGCCATGTAAGTAAAAAATTGTTGAGGAAAATAATTAAATTACATTTTAGTTGTAATCAAATTACTAATAACTTTCTATATAAATAAAAAAGAAAAGAATTAAATTTGTAATTAACGTTTTAAGTAAAAGTGTCATTTGATTAATTTAATATTGTCAAAATTAATATAAAAGAATAAAAATTTCGAGAAGAACAAGTTCTAATTTCAATTCTCTTCTTTTTCTTCTGACTATAAATTTTTAAAGTTATGAAAGAATTTAAGAGTTTACGGATTTTAAACAAGATTTACTTAATTACTTTTTACTTCAAATGCAATTAGTGTAAATGAGAATATAATTTAAATTAATTAAAGTATGTCCTTTAATAATTTTTCAATTACAGAAAGAGATTATAAGTGTTATTGAATTGATAAATTTTAGAATTATTAGAAAGAAAGATTGAATTTAATGTAAAAGTTAATAATAAATGCTAATTAAATATTTAGCAATAATTTATAACCTTAATATACGAGTTTTTGATCGGGACTACCAGTTGACCTCACATGATTCTCTGACCAGCGCTCTCCGCCCTCTATCTCGAAAACAGTTCAAGATATGAAGAAATGTTAAATACAAAAGTTGTAGAGAATTTGATTCTCTACAATACCGATAATAAATATAAATAGCGTAAAACCCATAGAAAAGGAGATATTTGCAAAATATGTAGAAAAAATCGATTTTTGTGACTTTTGACCCCCGACTTTAAAACTTGCGGCCATCCAATTATATGTGAATTTTGGGGAGAGTTTTAGGATGCCAAATTAGAAGTTGTTACGTTTTAATACACTGGGTATGCCGATTTTCCTAGGTGAACCCCCTATAATGACTGGACTATTACTATTATTTGGTTAAAAGGGAAATCTGGCTTGTTCTCTCTGATATATTCAAAAAAATTTTGAAAGTAAGATCGCGATGTAACGTTATTCGGGTCTTCGAATGACAATTTCATCCCCTTAGAGCCCTCCCTTATACAATTTTATTAATTGGTTTCGAATTGTTATTAATGCAATGCGAGTTTTTTTGGCAAGAAAAAAATGTATTTTGGAAGTGTCATACTGTATGTCTTTATTGAGACGCCACTGACGAAATACCTGCTGAATATGAAATGGTTGCTAGAAGTGTCATTTTGAAAAATTGGTTGCTGGATTTTAGGCTGCTAACTTCACACCGGTCTACTGCAGGACGCTAAAGAAACCGAATTAGCGCAGGACGAACCACTCAAGAGGACCGTTGTGAGAAATGTAAGGGAATATTAAAAATAGTGAAGAAATTTGGTGTAAATAATTTGATTTCGAATGTGAACGTATGAACTGGCTGAGAGTGTGCACAGATATAACAGATATCAAAATTGCAACATCATAAGATTAAAGTATAACTGTTATTAGAACTGTGACAATTTAAAAGACTCATAGTTCGTGGGTTACTTTTTCATGAGCAAAAGTTCCTTACTTTTCATTAATATTTGTTTAAATGCTCGCTAGAAACTAGAAAGTTAGAATCTCGAAAGTACTCCTACTGAAACTCCCCAAGTCTTCACCCACTTAGGTAATTCCCACAGCGGTAAGATGCCGTCCGAAAGAGTTGCATTAATTACCATATCGATCGATAATTACCATATTACAGGACTCCTCCGCGCATATCGATCGGTCTTCCTATCTCGGAAAAAAATCGCCGATCATCGAAATATACATGCGTTATAAAGCGTGGCCTACTTTTGCTCACCACGAAATATTTATTATGACGATTATAATGCCTCGTCGTTATTATTTTAGAGTTCGAATTCATAAGTAATTACGTAGGAATGTCGATAATGTTGACAAGGTGCACTCACCGCTCCTTCGGAATTCCACGTGCGACGTCACCGAATGATTAAAATTGTCGATAATGAGTAATTCGGTGGGCGTATGGTACAGTTACTTATCAAAATCGGTCGCCTTGACTGAAATGAACATTAACAACCCCTCGGGACCGATTCCCAATTCTGATCTGGAAAATGGTCTCCTGGTAATTTTACCAGGAAACGAAGTTTCTGTGATTGCTCAAATATCCACGTTCCACAATCTCTACAAGCTGGAATTCCTGTCTTGTAAATTTCGATTTAATGAATTCTCGTTTGAGGCATCTAAAAGTAAAATTACGTAACTCAGGATGGAGGTATCGCGTGACGGACTTATTTATTATTGTCACGAGGCAAATTTCAAATGATCGAATTAAATCGACAGTAATATGCCTCGCACGTACCGAACGGTGTACAAAACCTAATAATTAATACATCGAGAGGGATTGTTCCATAATAATCCGAACATTATGTTAGGCAATAATTATCTATAAATTCGTAATTATAGGAGAGTTGGGTTTGTTAAAATTAACAGAGTTCGTATGGAGTGTACACCTTTACTTCAAGATAAAGATCAAGAAAAATGCTCTCAAAGTTGGTTGAGGACATGGCGTTAGAAGCAACCAACATCTGCTAATTGTAACAGTTAAGACAAATAAGTAATTTAGATACCAAAACATAATCATAGAACAGAAATAAATGCCAAAGAACACAAGGAAGACCAAAGCAGATAAGTAATACAGCATCGGCAGAAGTGGTATAAAAGCTGGACACAAGCTAAACAAGAAGCTAGAATGCTAGAATTATGAGAGACCCAGTAATTGAATAACTTAACAGCGATTACCTTCCATATTAATGTGCTCGTATATGAGATTAACCTTGACTATCGATTATACCCGAATTTTGACGTTTTACCAATCTTTATGAATTAACGGTAATGGTTTATTAATAATAATTCTGTAAATTTAGATCGACCTTGGACCTTCCACGGCAAGGCGGAAATCTGCAGGTAAATCCTTGGACTGGTTTCAGGTACGACATACGTTTCTACCTGTTGTCAGATTTATTCGCGGCATAATTAATGCGGGAATGATTCGATAATAATTTAGTAGAAATGGCAGAAAAGGTAAAAAGAGCAGTTCTATTGCTCAGAGCAGAGTGAAGATAATTGTGCTTGCTCAGATTTTGATAGAGATTGCTTCAGTTTTTCTGTAGATTACCTCCCAATTAACGACTTGAATATATGTAGGAAGAACGGTTTTACAGCTTAGAATAAATCATAGAACTACTTGTTATTGCTTGGTTTAAACCTTGCTTGGTGCCTAAATTTTAATCTAAGGATAAACGAATTGAATGTGAAAAAGGATTTTATTGCTTCGAAAAATCAAAAAAATGTTTTTGCTTGCTTTGGACTTAATGTAGTTTGCTATTTAAACCGACGAATTTAATGCAGAATGAGCAATTTTAGAACAAACCAAAATGTCTAGCCCAGAATTTTATAGAATTTTTATTTATGTTTATCTGACAATTTTTTGAAGATTGTTTCCAACTAATAAAACAATTTTCTTGCTTAGAACAAAACATTAAACAGCAAGCCATCGTTCAGGGATGAAAAGAGCTATATGCAATTCTCACATTAATCAATTTTATTTAGAAAAAAAAGTTTGTTATTTAGAAAAATCATGTCATTCAATTAACGAATTGAACGTAGAAAGAACTTTCATTCTTAGAAGAAATTGCAGAACAACATGTTTCTGTTTGGGATTGAAAATTGTTTCCATTCTAGACAGAGCAACTGTATTGCTCAGATCGACACAAAATATCGTTGCTCAGGATTTAATACACTTTTGTTCATGTTTATCTGACGATTTTTTTCAGGTTGTTAAAAACTTTGTACCGACATTTCAGGATTCAGAATAAAACAAAGAAGGTACGTTGCTCAGAATTCGATAAAGGTTACTTCCATTGCTACCAGAAGTTTTCCGCGAATTGCATCCGAAGTTGGTAACGAATTTAATGTATATACATTCACTTGGGATTCAATAGAGATCTCTTCAAATTTTATGTAAATTTTTTACTAATTGCCTCCAAAGTAACTGATTTTCTACAGAAATAGCAATTTTTTGCTCAGAACAGCTCAGGACAAAATATTAAACAACAAGCCCTTTGGGATTGTTGGGTCTGGATTGAACAGAGCCTCTTGCATTTTTATAACAAGATTTTTGCATGTCTTTGTCTGAAACTAACAAACGTACCTTAGAATAGTATATTGTTTACCAAGGGCGGAAAAACGAACATTTCAACGAGGGCGGAGTGCCACTTCCGCATGAGTTAAAATTTCGTTTCCGCCCGTGGTGAACACAGTACTTTTTGCGCAACCCGCTAATAAGCGAATAACGAGAAACTTAATCAGTTTTAATATTAAACTACTTGTCCTATGATAATGCTTTGTACTGACATCTGACATGTGTATTGTGTGTTGCGACCATAGAGCAATCGTTTTCACCAATCACAGTTCGAGATATTTCGCTTATCTCTACGCCGCGGTCGCCGCGCATCTCTATGCCGGTCGGAAATGTGCTGTTTTATGCCCTAGGGCGGAAAAGTAAGTTCGGAGCTGGTCGGCCAGCAATTCGTCGCTTTCCGATAGGTACAGGTATGTAGAAATGACACGTTTTCAACCGGGTTGTGCAAATATATAGTTTTTTATTCAAAACATGTTAATGTAAATCATGTCATTTACTTGGGTTTGAATAGAGATTGCCTCAACTAGTAGTGATGATTTCCTGCGGATTGTCCCTAAGGTAATTGACTTACCATAGAAAAAGTAATTCTTTTGCTCAGAACAAAACACTAAACAAGCCCTTTGGGATTGTTGGGCCTGGATTGAACAGAACCTCTGGCATTTTTATCCCAAGATTTTTGCATGTGTTTATGTGTCCAACCAGCGAATGCAACGTAGAAAAATAGTTTTATAATCAAAACATGTTAATGGTAAATCATGTCATTTACTTGATCTTCAACATTGTTGTAGTTGTTATAGTTGTTGTAGTTGTGTAGTGATGATTTTGCTCAGAACACAACAAAATGCTCAGAACAAAACATTAAACAATCCCTTATTGTGTGTTATTCGAGATTGAATCGAGCATCTTGCATTTTTACTTCAAGATTTTCTGGATGTTTTCGTCTTCAACTAACGAATATAATGTAGAAACAGTTATTTTGTCGTTTAAAACAAAACCGAAAATCATGCCATTTACTGGAGATTGAATAGAGAGTGCTACAACTTTTAAAGTAAAGATATTCTGCGGATTGCCTCTAAAGTCGTTGATGTACTATGGAAATAACACTTTTTTGGCTCAGAACAAAACAAAATGCTGAGAATAAACATAAACAAAAGCCTTTCAAGTAGTTAGTTTGGGATTAAATTGAGTGAGTTTCTTTCAATGCAATCCAAAGAGTTTCTGCATGTTTTTGTCTTCTATTAAAGAATATAACGTTGAAACAGATATTTTGTTGTATAACACAAAACTGAACATCATGCCAATGACTTAAGCCTGACTTGAGATTGCCTTAAAGTGAAGACTTTTTGTGGATTGCCCCTCAAGTAGCTGATTTACTATAGAAATAAAACTTTCTTTGCTCGGAACTAAACAAAAGTTTCATAACAAAACAAAATGCTTAGAACAAACATCGACCAAAAGTCCTTTGAGTTGAGTTTGTTGGTTCGGCATTGAATAGAGCTGCTCGCATTCTTCTTTGGAGAATTTCTGGACGATTTCGTCTCCAACTAACGAATATAACGTAGATAGAAAAATCTTGCTGCTCAAAACAAAACGAAATCATGCAATTTACTAGGGTATGAATAGAGATTGCTTCAATTTTAAGAGAAGATTTTCTGCCAATTACCTTCCAACTAACCAACTGAAAGCAGAAAGAACAACTTATTGCTTAAAACAAATCACAGAACAGCTGGTTTGCTTGGGATTGAACATAGATTGTCTTACTTTTATACAAATCAACGAATTTAAGGTAGAAAGAGGAGCAATTTTACTGCTCAGAAGAAAAGAAAATGCCCTTGCTGAGGAGTTTAAATTTTTTATTCATGTTTTATGACAATGTTCTTTAAACTAACGAAACTAATGTAAAAATAGCAATCTTATTAGGTATTCAAAATAAAAAAGACTAAACTGCTCGCTGAGGATTTAATAGAAATTTTTCATAACATCTATCCAATGTTTTCCACAGATTGTCTCCAATTAACGAGTTTGACGTAGTCACAAAAAAGGTTCTCTCCACACCACATAACACGTGGTTACTCAGCACTGAATAGAATTAACTGCTTCCACTTTTAACTGATGATCGCCTCCCAACCAAATAAGAACAATTTCGTTGCTGAGAATCAAATTTTTCATCATGTCTATCCAATGTTTTCCACAGATTGTCTCCAATTAACGAGTCTGACGTAGACACAAAAAAGGTTCTCTCCACACCACATAACACGTGGTTACTCAGCACTGAATAGAATTAACTGCTTCCACTTTTATCTGAGGATCGCCTCCCAACCAAATAAGAGCAATTCCGTTGCTGAGAATCAAATTTTTCATCATGTCTATCCAATGTTCTCCACAAGTTGTCTCCAATTAACGAGTTTGACGTAGACACAAAAAAGGTTCTCTCCACATCACAGAACACGTGATTACTCAGCACTGAATAGAATTAACTGCTTCCACTTTTAACTGATGATCGCCTCCCAACCAAGTACGAGCTATTTCGTTACTGAGAATGAAATACACGCGTTACCCATAGTTGCTCAGAAAGGAACAGGTCTAGGCTTGGAGATGTACTGGAATTTTCCGAGTTTTCCGCCGATTACTTTGCGATCCAGAAAACCCTCCAGTATTATCATTGACTGACGTAATTCATTTTGTACACGGACTAACAAAGATTAACCGATTTATCAACGACCTATCCAAATGCCTCGAACGATGTTACATACATGTGTGGTATGTAAATAACCACACATCGGTTCAACTGATGCGGCCGACCTCTCCGCCATATGTGACGTCGCCATTTAAACATTTGTTTAAAAAGTCGAAATGAGAACATGCCAGATTTATTATCGTTTCAATACCAAGATAAAATTTTATGATGGCATAATTACAAATGTAAACTAGAAGTATTACATTATAATTGGAGGTAATGCCGGCAACAGGGCTCTAATTGAAATACACGTTAAGTAATTAATTTCATTCTATGGTAATTAACCGATATAATTGCGTTGTAAATACGGGAAATCGGATGAACATGTGACTTGTTACGAATAAATCGTTACGTTCCTTGTTTGCGTGGTATTAATAACATGCTAATTTTGATATCGAGCACAATTTCGGGGAACGTACCTACATATTTCATTACAACTGCATCACCGACAACTTTCTATTAATGATCTACAATAAAATTTAATATTCCATAACAGTTGTTACATAAATCTAAAAACATTGTAATATTACTAAAAATATATTTGTCGGTTTATTTGTTACTTTTCACGGTTCTCAATCGCGACTTACAAGGTACCTACTTGATTAATCCGGAATTCGAAACAGAGGACAACACTTGAAATGTAAAAAAAGTGATTGTACAAGCAAGATAACCCTATCTTGAAGAGAACATGAAATGACCATTTAGGTTAGGTTAGGTTAGTAATTATTTATTAATTAACATACTGTAACTACATTCTATTATTTATAGTGCAGATAAATTTAATATCTACCCCTTAGAGGCGTAGGATGGCAGTTTAATTGGTAAAAGGCCCTGATGAGCTTGAAATAATTACGTATTGCCGAGAAACCTGAAGACTCAGTGTGGAGGGTGTAAATATTAAAATTTAGATTTGAAAGCGTCAAAAATGTTAAATTCATTTCATATCTTGTCCTTTCGATTTTTAAAGACATGGGTATCAAAGACATCAAAAACAAAAATTCCTCTGAGGAAATTTTGAAAAATATTGAACTATCGATGTCTTCTGTAATTTTTATAAGTAGGGTGGCAATCTGGAAATATCGATTATATGGATCTGGCTATGGTAAGATAAATTTAATTTATCAATTATATGAATTAAAGGCTAATAAAATAAAAGCTGAATATTTTTTTCCTTAATGTTCCATGAACTTCACACAACACATAGTGAAATAAAAGTAAAGAAAGTACCTAATTGGATATAAGTTACTTGGTTCAAAAATAACTTTCTGTATTTTTGGTTAAGACACATTGATTTGTAGGTTCATAAATTTTAATTTAATTCATAACTTAAAGCGAAAATCCATTTGTTGACTAAAGACACCTTAAATGTATATGCTATTTGACCCTATTACCGTCAATCAAAATGGCTCATCTATTCAACAGAACTTATATTTTGTGAAATCGCCGTAGGAATGTCAATAGACCTCCCAAATTATTTCATTATTAATAAATTAATATTTATTCATTAATATATTTTTATTATTATTATTTATTTATTATTATTAATTCTGTGGGGTAGGTACGTTGTGCAAATATTTTAACGACCAATGAGATCATTGGCATAAAACTTAAAATTGGGTAAGTGGTAAATGAAGATACATTTAAAAAATTGTTTTAGCACATTTTTAGCTCTAGCACTCGAGAAGCTAACACATATTTTGTTGTTAAATTCGTCAAATGTTTATTTATAAACTTTAATGGTCGAAATTGATATCATATTTAGTAAACAAAGTAATTAAAATAATTAAGAAAATTTTATATCCTCTACAAGACGTAATTACTAAATAATATAATTTATTATATATAATACGTTAATTTGTAAACACGCATTACATATTAAAATTGTAAGGATTGCACGGAGATTTTTGAAGATGCGAATAATTAAATTTTTAATAACAGTAATAATTGTGATGAATCTTGTAAAAGAAATACATTAAAATAAGGAACAAAATATTGTAGAATGTAGACTTACTTTCACTTTAATAACTATTTACTCTTTATCTCTTCTTAAAGTTGATTTTTCTTTTCCCAATTTTGGGATTTTCCTATACGTTTCCAATGCATTTCACCTATACTATTCATGGAATTCACAAAAAAGTGTTAAAAGTTTGCTTATTATATATTATTTAATAACAATAATTTATATTAATGCAACAAAATAAGCTAGACGGTTGGTAATATTTTCACACCTATCACAATTTAAATAATATTCAGGCGTAGATTGTAACATCAGTTTCGACCCTTAATATTTATAAATGAACATACTGAAAATTTAACAATATTAAAAACAATATCTTGGCCTCTAAATGAGCTAAAGCAATTTTCTACTAAATGTCTGTTAAATCATCAGACATTAAGTTTAATGCCGATGATCTCACTGGTTATTAAAACAATAAAATTAATATTTTCCTAGCTGTATTTTAGAGGTCTCAAATATAACAAATTGACATTCTCACAACGGTTTCACAATATATTAGGATTTCTAATAAAATGAGCCCTGGATTTTGGCTCACGGCAACAGGGCCAAATTGCATTAAACTTTTAAGGTGTTGTAATAAACACATACATTTTCTCGATAACCAATAAATATTTTTTGATGACATTTTCATGGTAACTTAGACATATGAGACATATTTTTTGAAAGTTGCAAGGATGTAATTTTCATATGATTTTATATTAATTAAACAAATAATTAACCAATTTGGAGTAATCAGATATAAAATTGACCGTTTTTTATTACCCACACAACACAAAAAGAAAATACTTCCATTGAGAATGGTTTTAGGCTACTTTAAAAAACAAGAAATTGGCGATGTGTAACATAGTAAGATTCTCATATGGCCGAACCAAATATTCATGGCAACATTATTAAAATGCCCTTTAGGGAGATTTTAGAAAAAAATGTTTCAAATAAAACTTATAGCCATTTAATTAAGTCAGTACAAATCTAAAATTTGATAAGAATCGGTAAAGCTGTTTTGGAGGAAATTGAGAAAAACTGAAAGTTCATAAGAGTAAAGGGCCCATCGCAGAAGATCAGTCAAGATAACCATAACTGCAGTCAATAAGAATTGAATAGTAAAGTAAATATACAAAGTTTAAAAATAATCGTTGTACCAGTTTTTGAGATAATCTAAGAAAACTTAAAAATGGCAAGAGTAAAGTGCCCTTTGCCCTTAACTGATTGTGATGAAATTTACGTGATCGCGAGTTTTCAGGAGATTCAGCCTAAATCCTAAATTTTAACTTTCCACTATTTACAGTTTCTGAGTAAACGTTGACCACATACACACATACATACATATTCACATACATACATACACAAACAGACATGTTTCAAAAACATGTTTTTCGAAGCTAAGAGACCTCAAAACAGCCAGTAGTGCCAATATCTCAAATTCCGAAAATCAGCACGTTTACAATACTTTCTCTTATGAAAGTAAAATCATGATTTTTACACCGTTAAACGTCGATTTAACAGTTTCTAATATAAGATCAAATTCATGAGTACGTTTCTCACTGGGTACGGTTTGGCTTCCAAATATATATTTTTAGAAATTTTTCTTCTTACATTTAAAAAATTTTAATGCTCACGTAGAAAATTCGATAAGAAATCTAAATTAAGGTAAAGGTTGGCGGATTTTACTGAAAAAAATTAAGATGACGACGTAATTTATTGCTCTTTTAGCGAAAAATGTGTAATTTTAAAAACTATAAGTAATTAATAAAACAATCAGTTTGCAATACATTATATACCTTATGTGCGCGGTGCATATGCATAATTGATTAAACTGTTTAATTCGTCTATTTAAAAGAGGATCTGATGCAATGAAACCTATCTGCATGCCATAACAGTTGTTATATAAACCTTACAAATTGATATCTTGTATCGTTAAAAATATATAATACCTAGATACAATTGCCATTGTCGGTTTACTAGTCCATTATTCACTGTTTGGAATTGCGATTTACAAAGAACCTAATTAATCGGCAATTCCGAATAGAGGACAATACATACGTATTTGAAATGTAGAATGCAACAAGCTGCTACGTATTTCTGTCCGGTTAGGTCAGTACTAATTTGTGTTGGATAAGAGGAAGATGCGTTTCATAATCCAAGGGGATTTTAATTATTATATAGTTTAGCGCTATTGTCGTGGAAAAACAATTCTTTCCACCTCGTCATACATTACTCGCTTATTGTTTCACGGCCATAAAGGTTTCAACTTAATTACCCGTTAATATTTGAAAATCTTTATTGCCCTGACATCACAGCTGCGTCGAGTCGAATCATAAATTCGGAATTAGGTTTAAATGAAACTGTTACGAGTTCATGAAAAATTCCGTAATTAATTATTTCT
Organism: Cryptocephalus moraei; assembly: GCA_946251905.1. Lineage (NCBI taxonomy): Eukaryota > Metazoa > Arthropoda > Insecta > Coleoptera > Chrysomelidae > Cryptocephalus > Cryptocephalus moraei. The sequence continues at coordinate 22,586,017 of OX276454.1, forward strand.
TTAAACGATTTTCAAGCGGAATGGGTTAGTTAGTTAATTGATGGCGAAGCGCGGAAGACGAAGGGAACAATTTATCGACGTATGATTTCATTAAACGAGTCTATCGCTTTAAAAGGGGACTTTCCCCCCTTTTGTATTAAAATAAATAACGTAAAACCTGACGACTCGCCTTCATTAGACTAATGAGGTTGCGTAAGACGAAAGGTCACCCCCTCTATTAATTACTTCAACAACGTTCGGATTATACGAGGAAACATAACAGAGGCCCTCGTTAAAATTTAACGCGAGATTCGATCCGATTTTAACGTTAGTGCCTCTCAAAAAATTATTCCCATGAACAACAATACAATAACAGTAATATATTGTTTCCGAGCGGTAATCGGAGTTAGTCACCTTTCAGTTTACGAGAATTTTATTAGGTATTAAAATCGGTCTCGCTCTTTACTCAATAAGGTTTACGAGCCGATGGAATTGTCAACAGTAATAATGATGGGTAGTTTTGTACAATTTTATGCCAATCACTAATCACCGTCGATAATTGCAGTTGCGTAGGTAGTAGCGACGATTTGAAAATCTGCACCATTTCAAAAACAGAGTTTTCACCTGGAACGCTTTTCCGTTTGAAGAAATTTGACTTCCTTTTTAAACAAGAAGTTTGTCATTTTTCCAAGAATTCACCAACTGATAATTACAAATCTAAACCATTAATCTGTGTTTGGTACAGATGTCTCCGGTCTGGTCCCATCTGTTTTGATCTGTTCTAGTCTGGTCTGCTCTTATCTGTTCTGGTCTGTTATGGTCTGCTCTGCTCTGCTCTGCTCTGCTCTTGCTTGTCTGCTGATCTCTGTTCTAGTTTGTTCTTATTTGGTCTGCTCTGGTCTGGTCTGGTACGATCTGGTCTGGTCTGCTCTATTCTGGTCTGCTCTACTCTTGTTGTTTGGTCTGGTCAGTTCTGATCTGGTTTGGTCTGCTCATCTCTGTTCTTATCTAGTCTGCTCTGGACTGATCTGGTCTGCTCGGGTCTGTTATAGTCTGGTCTGGTCTGTTCTAATTTGGTCTGGTCTGTTCTAATTTGGTCTGGTCTGTTCTAATTTGGTCTGGTCTGGTCTCGTCTGCTCATCTCTGGTCTCGTCTATTCTTATCTGGTCTGCTCTGGTCTGCTCTGGAGTGCTGTGATTTGATCGTCACAAGCCACTCCTTTTCCCAACCAAATAGCTTTTTTCTAAGAAACCAACCTATTCCTATAACTAGAAATCTAAATTTGAACCAAGCAAATGTTTCATTTTGGATTTCACCAATTTCAGTAGTCGTAGTTTAATCTACGCTCTAGAAATCTACATAGTTCTTATCCAAAAAACTAACAGTTAAGCCAATCAACCGAAAAATGACGATTTAACTAAGCAACTGATCTAAAAGTCCATAATTTTAACCAAATTCAGTAGGTTTTTCCAATTATCCATAACACCACCTAATCTTTAACCGAGAATCTGATCCTTGAATCTTTATTTGTACCTTAATCAACAGTTAACAATTTAACAATAATAACATCATTTAAATAAAATTTTACTCTTTACAAAGTAGAAAAACCTGTTTTTTGTTTTGCTGTAGTCGTAGGTATTGTTGTTAAAATATGTATAAGCCGAATAATTTCACTAATAACGGTTGCGTTACTAAATACAGAGTGATCAAGAAATACTGTTTAAGTTGACAATCCTACCTGGAGGATTTTTTTGTCTAAGGGTTTGCAACGCTACACCGGAAATAAGCCATGCCAATAAAAATATCCGGTTCTAATATAAATAGTACCATTTTTATATTTTTATAATAAAACATTGAATCGCCGCTCAAGTGTCATGCTAACAGTAACATGCTGTCACTGTTAAATGTCGAAGTAGCTGTCAAGCAACCGGAAGTGGTTCCAGTTCTACCATTTTAAAGAAAAATTTAGGATTGCCAACTTAATCAGTATTTCTTGATCACGTTGTATATCCAATAATGAAATCGATGTATAAAGACTTTCAGGACTTAAAAATATTATCTAATTCTTATCTAATTTGTTATAAATTCAAACCATTTACTTTCCGTAATTTCATAACTAATCTTCATAAAGAAGAAAGTAACAACTTATTTGCAATAACATTATGAGACGAAGATTTATATACTACTCTTGTTGGATATAAACGTACTTAAAAACAGTGGAAATAATTGGGTAGGAATTAAAATACAATTGTTTTAAATAATGCCATTTACCACTCAAAAAATTGTTAACAAATCATTTCAATTCAAATTAAAACAATTTCAAAATTCAACGATTTTCATTGGCTCAAGTTACTAATTATCACAAATCATACAATTACCAGAACTTGTTAAATCAAAGGGTGTAACTGATTAACTGATAGTCTGGGTCAACACTATAAACATTATATTTGACGATTGTCGCTTTATATTTGCAATCCAACCAACCTACTACGGTCCAAATTTAAGCATACAGTAGTACACTTCGCGAGAATAAATTTCAATCCCATCAATTTCAATTGTGATAAGTTTAACAAATAATACGTTTAATACCATTGTTAGGAATGAAGGGCATAATGCCATAAAACTTGTAAGAAAAATTGAAGGGAGATATAGAACAAAAATAGTACATGTAACTAATCCTATTGTCGTGAAGTTGCAAGAGCATCGAAGTAACGCTACCTTCCAAAAGAATGAGAATGGTGGCACGATCGAATTTTTATTTTTAAATATTTATTTGTTTTATATCTATTTTCATGTATTTTACCAAATTATTTCATGAAACTATCCCATTTCCTTTATAATTAGCCAACTAATGTTTAAAACTGCTCTATTAGCAGTAATATTCGTAATTTGTATTATTTTATGCTTTGAATTTGTGTGTTAAGTTAATTAAATTTTAGAGCACTTTTGGAGCCTTATTAATATTATTATTACTATTATTATTATTATTATTATTATTACTGTTACACTGAATTATTAAAATAATGCATGCAGCACAATACAATATACAACGCCATAGTCCTCCCCATAAACAAGCTTTACATAATTGCACTCAGAATTGGAGTAAAACTTATATCTCGAAGGCAAACACTAATTAGCAAACGTAGTAATAAAATAATAAAAATAATAAAAAACAATAATAATAATAATATAATAATCCTTTTTTTATCGCCATAATGTCGTGCATTTTTTTTGCACATGTGTAAATGGATGCACCTAAATCGTATTGTACAACACTTGATTTAACTTCACTAACTGTGACGCTTCATTTAATGTAAAATATTTCTACCAGATTTAATCAACACATATTACCCCCGTTATTCTCTTTTTGACATTATGTGGGACAAATTATTTAACAAAGAACTACTTTCGACAATGTTATTTTTCCATTTGTCGCAATACACATTTGACAGAGAAATGACAGGCGCCGAAAGCAGAGATTAAAAACCGTCAAGCTATTTGACAGCCCACAAGTGGCTTTCCGTACACCGATTATCTCGCGGCGAATAGTCGCGTCATTTAATAGAACCCGGTTATCCACCAATAAGACATTATTTCGATAAGAAACGACCCCTACATTTACCCTACAAGGTGAGGGAAGAGGCACGATGTAAACTCGGGTTCTACAAATAAGGAGATAAAAGTTTCACTTCAAAATTATTGCACCAAATCCTTACTTTTACGTTCCTTTTGAAATGAAGAAGTGTATTAAATTCTAGCATGTACAGCTGATGTACGTCGACGTAGAGAACAATCTGCATTTTCTAGAGAATCAATAGTTTCGAGGTATAAAGAAAGAAATGTCATCAATGTTATTTAAACAACATTCTTTAAATTTTTTTACGTGATCAGTTCTTAGGCATCCTTAATGTAACATTGTAAAGACAATAAGGGGTTGATAAGGTCGGAGGAGAAAGGTTTTCTGCATTGGAACTAATGCCAAATGAAAAGAAATTAGTGCAATAATCTTCTTTCTTATAAATTCTTTGATGTTAACAGTTCTTACGCATCCACAATGTAACATTTACACGTAACATTGTAAAGACAATAAGGAGTTGATAGGGCAGGACGAGAAAGGTTTTTTGAATTGAGACTAAGGCTAAATGAAAAGATATTGTAACGTTTTGACAACGCGAAAATCACCGAACTACACGAATTGTCTGTATTTATTTATTTTGTTATTTATTTTAATCACTTACACTAACACTTAATACCTAATTTGTATTCACAATTATTTAATTTACATTAGCACCACTTATTTACTATACAGACTGTCTCGTCTCGCTCTGCGGCCTGCTATTTATTTTGCCGCACGGGAATTCCAGAAGGATCGACGAGGCTCTGGTCCTTTCTCGAATACTCTGCGACTTCCAGGAAATCTATCAGCTTGCCAAATTCTCGTCTTTTCGAAGTTCCCAGAAGCGACCCTTTCAGACGGGTGCTTATCTTTATGGCCAACCGTTTCGTTACAATAATAATTAATAATAATGCAATGATCTATTGAGGAACTTTTTATGATGGCGCCATAGATGAGCTTGTAAAACGTAGTAGGAAGCTCACTTAAGAAAAGGTGAATTTTTATTATTGTTAGTAAAACTTTTACACCAATTTCAATTTTTCGTCGCCATTTGATAGTTGCTTAGAAAATTTAAAAACTGTTTCGTTGACGAACAGTATATCATTTATAGCACATCTGTATTGTCGATGAAACGATTAGAACAATCTACCTTTGGGCAAAGTTATCACTTTCGGAAACAAGAATAAATTTTAACGATCTTGCCTAAAGAAGGATATGTAATTGTTCACAATGAATATAGGTACTATTCAGCATACTCGTCCCGCAATCGATGGCTATTATGATTGATGTCCGCGACGACGACTACAATAGCTCAGTTGTCACAGTCGATTTACCGTCGATGTAAATCCCGTAGAAAGCGAAATTTCTATTCATTACGTAAAACGAATCCGTGTTCCGAGACAATCGACGTCGCATCCGCAACACAATCGATTGTTGTTGCTGTTGATATTGTTGTTTTCGGAGAAGTGAGGAACAAACGGAAGGATGTTGCTTTGCGATCACCTTTCTTCGAATCGGTACGAGCCACAATCTATACTCGATGATGACTCGACCGCAAATCGTGACTAACAGTGATAACACATATTAAGAGGTAAATCGTGTGATTAAGAGGAGGTAGAGAGCGATTTTGTTAATTCGGCGGTTATCGAGATTGTCCGGGAATACCCTAAAGGTAATCATGAGTTCGGCGTTTCATATTCAGACTCTGTAATCATGTCTGGCATCGATTTTGTAATGAGATAGAAGTGCCCAATACGCAAGTATTGGATAGTAATTTCGTGTATCAACTCGAGAAGGAGCAGAATGATGCTACAAAATAATAATTCGGCGACTTTTATATACAAATTAAATACTAAAAGTGAATCTTAATAAGTAAACTAACTCCAATTTTTTAATTGCGAAAAATTCAACACTTTAGACCATTCTGGTCACTCTGAAATACTTCATCAAGCTGAACGAACACCTAATTCAACGACTTAATGAACTAATAGACGGTTTTTGTAATTTGAGATGTTTTTATCCATCCAGAATTTTGGTTCAAAATAAAAATTTGGTAACTTTTGCCCATCAACTTGGATACTACAAGTGAACCTTAATAACTGAACTAGCATAAGCCAGCATCAATTGCTGAATTGAATACATCCACACTTTAAACGGAAAGGGCGAATTCTAGTCACTCTCAAAAACTGCACTAACACCCAATTTAACGGCTTTTTGAACTAGTAGAACGTTTAGATTGAAAGGGAAATTCTGTAACTTCTGTCCATCAAGTTGAATGTTAAAAATGAATTTTAGTGACAACTAGTAGCATAAGCCAGCATCAATTTTTGAATTGAATACATCCACACTTTAGAGTAGAAAGGATCGATTCTGGTCATTCTGAAATACTTCATAAAGCTGAATCAACACCAAACTTAATGACTTATTGAACCAGCATATAGGCAGCTTTTAGATTGAAAGGAACGATATTCTTTATTGATACAAAATTCTGATCCAAATTAAAAATTGGGTAACTTTTGTCCATCAGAGTGAACAGTAAAAGTGAATGTTAATAACTACACTAGTTTAAAGCAGCTTCAATTTTTGAGCTGAATACATCAACAGAAAGTAGATAGTAGATAAAAATATTAGAAAGTGTCGATTCTGGTCACTCTAAATTATTTCATAATTTTGATGATCATCAATGATTTTTATATGAACCCAAAGTTTTGATCCAAAATAAAAATTCAGTAACTTTTGTATAGGTACCAAATTGGATACTAAAAGTGAATCTTAAAAATTGAACTAGCATAAGCCGGCATCAATTTTTGAATTGAACACGGCCACACTTTACACCAGAAAGAGTCAATGTTGGTCACTCTGAATAATGACGTAAAGCTGAACCTATACCCAACTTAACGACATTTTGAACCAGTAGAACATTTTTAGATTGAACGAAAAGATTTTTAAAATGCGGTAATTTTTGTCCATCACATTGAATAATAAAAGTTAATCTCAATAACTGAATTAGCATAAGCCAGGTTCAGCTGTTTAATAGAATACTATATCCATTTTAGCACAGAGATGATCAATTCTGGTCACTCTGAAATACTTACGCAATGCTGAACCAACTCCCGATTTAAAGACTTTTGAACTAGTAGAACGTTTGTTAGATAGAAAGGAACGATATTTTATTAACCCAAAGTTTTGATCGAAAATAAATATTTAGTAACTTTTGTATATCAAATTCAATAACAAAAGGAAATCTTAAAAACTGAACTAGCATAAGCTAGCATCAATTCTGGAATTGAATACATTCATACTTTAGACCAGAAAGGGCCCAATGCTGGTCACTTTGAATACTTAGGTAAAGTTGAACCTACACCTAATTTAAAGACTTTTTGAAATAATAGAACGTTTTTAGATCGAAAACAACGTTTTTTTTTAATTGACTCAGTGTTTTGATCTAAAATAACAATTCAGTATGTATGTATACCAAATTGAATACTAAAAGTTAATCTTAAAAACTGAACTAGTATAAGTTAATTGTAGTAAGTATGTAGTAAGTTATTACAGTAAGTATCAATTTTTGAATTGCATACATCCATACTTTAGAATAGAAAGGGTCAATGCTGGTCACTCTGAATAATTAAGTAAAGCTGAACCTACACCCAACTTAACGACTTTTTGAACTAGTAGAACGCTTTTAGATCAAAAGATAAGATTTTTAAATTAATCTAAAATAAAAGTTTGGCAACTTTTGTCCATCAAATTGAATACCAAAAGTCAATCTTAATAACTGAACTAGCATAAACCTGCTTCGGTTTTTGAATAGACTATATCCATTTTAGCACAGAGATGCTCAAATCTCGTCGCTCTGAAATACTTACATAGAGCCGAACCAACTCTCAATTTAAACACTTAATTGAACCAACATTAACGCTCTTCGAACTGAGCAGACCATTTTGAGACCAACGAACGAATTTTGCAGAGTTTGGTAGTTGTGGTGATGAGTTTGCGACAAAACTTTCAACTATTGGTGGACCTAAATAAGTCAACCCAACGACCATTTTAACTGGAATGCTTTTGGGAAAGAATGGATTTTGGTGACCGATGAATGTCGAACGATCGACCATAATCTTTCTTCTTCTTCTTCTAAAAAAGGCTTAAGCCTGTTCCTTCATCGGTTTTACCTCGTCTATATGTTTCTTTAGAAACCATAGACACCATCTTTTTCTTGGGCGCCCAGTACTCCTTCTGCCGTCAGGCGATTTATCCCTTGCTATTCGCACAACTCTGTTAGTTGCCATTCTGTTGATGTGTTGGTTCTATTTTTGTTTTCTGTGCACTGTCCATTCGATAATAATTACTATTTTGCCATGCTTTCTTATATAACATTTTCGTCGAAATCTTCCTAAGACCTTTCATCCTAGTTGCCTCAAGACGTCTTCTTGTTTTTGACGTATCTGCTCTCGTTTCCACTGTATAAGCTCTAATAGGCCTCATTGTTGTTCTGTATATTCTTGTTTTTGTGGTACGATCAATATGTTTGTTTCCCTAGATCAGTTGATTGAGGCATCCAGCTACTTTCTTTGATTTTGTCACTTGTTGACGGACTTCTTCTTCAACTTCACCATAACTTGTTATATTCAAGCACACATACTGAAATTTTACATCTACATGGTTCTTTAGACGTGGTCATACATTTTGTTTTTTCTGCGGATATTTCCATGTTATACTTCTGTCATGTTGTGTTATAAATATGTGTGAGTGTGAAGATCACCTTCATTTTCTGTGAAAATCACTGCATCGTCTGCATAACTATCCGGATTTCTTCATAGCACATTAAATTTCCTCTACCACGTCCTGCTTGCTTGATTACTTCGTCTATGATGATGTTAAACAGTTGTGGACTTAAAGAATCACCCTGTCCGATGCCACTGTTTATTGGGATGTTTGTGTTAATTTCCCGTTGAGTCTTGCTTCTTATTGTCTATATCTTCTATCCCCGTAGACCGTAATCGAGAAGTCGAGAAGATTAGAAACCCAAAATCTTGTCAACAATTTGAATCGCGCCATGGCAAACTTTGAGCGCTTGAACAATCTTTCACCATCGTCCTTTCGACGACATAACCTCAACTTGTCGCAACCTAATCTGGGCGGTCGAGCGTGGCGGCGGCGAAATACTTTCTGTATCGATAGATCGCGCAATCTCTCACATTGGCAGCGATTATTTTTTCGTAGTTACCTTAGACGCGGGATTAACGGTACATTCGAAATTGGTCAGTTTCAAAGAGAGTTCATTCACATGTTCGCGTCCGGAGGATAACATGCAGAAAGAAGAAGAGGAGGAGGAGGAGGAAGAGTGGAATGAGGAGAAGAAGAAGGCTCTCTTCTATCTCGGACACGAGGAAAGAGAGAAAGAGAGAGAAGGGGACGAAGAGAGTTTGAAGGGCGTCTCGAGAGAATTTTTAAACATCTGCATAGTCGGGCGTAATCTTGCATGTATACATGCATGTGCGGTCGAGGAAATGAGGTTGCCGACGACGCCATGTTGTCGGCATGTCTCTCTTGCACGAGAGACGTCCGTACGTCTCCTGTCACGTCCATGAATGGCAATGTCACGAGTCAAAAAGGGAGGGAAAAATCGATTGAAACGAACTCGAAAATGGCAGTCGACAATTACCAATCTGATCCAATCTATGGATCTAGATGATTAGATCTAATTATTTAGATCAGACCACGAGTAAGACGTGTCGTTTCAAAATACAGCAATTGAAGGAAGTTGATAAAAATTTAACGTAATTACACAAAATATAATTAAATTTGAATCTTCTGTGTCAGTCACCTTCATCTCTTTCTTGCAAAATAAACAGAATTAGATTTCAATGATCTTAAAAATAATATTTTAACTCAAACTAAGCTAAGGTTAAGCTAAGGCTAAGGACTTCAAGTGAGACATTTGAATTCACAGCAGATATTTTCTTAATATTTAAACTTTTGGCTAGTCTAGTTCAATAAGTACATTTCAAGCACACTAACCAAAAATCGATGCACGAAATTGCCTTCGACAATTACCAATCTGATCCAATCTATGGATCTAGATGATTAGATCTAATTATTTAGATCAGACCACGAGTAAGACGTGTCATTTCAAAATACAGCAATTGAAGGCAATTGATAAAAAATATACGTAATTACACAAAAGATAGCGATAATTGAATTTGAATCTCCTGTTAGTTACCTTCACCCCTTTCTTGCAAAATAAACAGAATTGGATTCAACTGGTGTGTTTATATGACACACAATAAATAATGTGTTTATATTCAAACAGTTGTTAAGCTAAGGTTAAATACTTTAAGTTAGGCAATTGAAATCACAGTAGATATTTTCCAAATGTTTCAACTCTTGACTAGTCTAGTTCAGTACGTTTCAAGCACACTAAACTTCAAATACCGATGCACGAAATTGCCTTCGACAGTTACCAATTTGATCCAATCCAATGATCTAGATTATTACCGAATTGTAATTATTTAGATCAGATCACAAGTAAGACCTGTCACATTAAAATACAGCAATTGGAGGTAATTCATAAAAATTATACGTAATTACACAAAAGATAGCGATAAATTAATTTGAATCTTCTGTCAGTCACCTTCACCCCTCTTTTGCAAAATAACCAGAATTAGATTCTAATTGTCTTAAAAATCGTATGTTTATATTCAATAAGATGTCAAGTTAAAGTTGGGTAGGTACTTCAAGCTAGACCATTAAATTCACAGTAGATATTTTCCAAATATTTCAACTTTTGGCTAGTATAGTTTAATAGGTTACAAGCACATTAACCAAATATCCATGCACGAAATCTCCTTCGACAGTTACCAACCCGACCCAATCCAATGATCTAGAATATCTAGATGATTATATCTAATTATTTACATCAGATCACAAGTAATTCGTGTTATATCAAAATATAGTGCAAAATTGAATGCAGCTGATAAAAATTAGACGTAATTACACCAAAGATACCGATAATTGAATTTGAATATTCCGTGTCAGTCTACCCTTCTCTTGTAAAATAAACAGAATTAGATTTCAATGGTCTTAAAATGATCTATTTACATTCAAACAGCTGGAAACTTAAGGTTAGGTTTTTCAAGCTACACACTTGAACTCACAGTAGATCGTTTCCAAATATTTTAACTTTGGCTCGTCTAGTTTAGTACATTTCAAGCAAATTAACCAACATTCGAATAAGAATCGACTGCTGATAAGCTGACATTTTTCTATTTTCTAATTTAGAAGAATTGTCTCACGGAATGGCACGTGAAAATCTTTCTTTTTATTGTTAGTACTTTGAAAGAAATTTAACAGTTTACATTTGTTTCTCTTGAAACAACTATTTCACAAAATGCAGAACAAGTTGTGTCTTGGAAAACTTAGTTCCGAAAGAAGAGGCATAAAAATTGATTTTTCGTTGATCTCCTTTGGAAACAAATAATCAATATTCAAGTGAATACAGGTTGTTATTCAGAAAATTAACGGCAGAAGAAAGAAAGAAAATTGTTCTATTCTTTGAACCTGTCTTGCCAACTTACTACACCACTTAAAATTCGCTACCGAAGGGAATATAATCACCCGATCCGACCCGCGATAAAATCACCGCCCCACGTTTTACATTCGAGGATAATGATAGTTACGGTGGTGATTTATCTGGTGTTTTGGACAGACACTTTTAGAGTGGAGTCGTAGAGTCGATCACTCTTTCCGGTGCTAATGGAAGAGGAAACATTAAAGCCATATTTATGGGAGGCCTCCCGGCTGCGGTATACAATGTACGTATATAAACAACATATATGTATGTATAATGCGGGCGCAATTAAATTTGCAACAGATTTAATAATGCAGATCGGATCACGATTTACCTTAAGGTCTGGGAATTGTTAATTGCCATCCATCCGGATTAAATACGTAATATAGCCCCGGTTAATCTCGCCCGACGAGAGCAACCTACAAGCGCCGGAGAGCGTGGAGCGTTTAGAAAATATGTAAAACGCTTTTTTTATCCATTGCGCTCGTTAATGTTTCGAGACTGTCCGTGGCGAAAGAATTCCGGGTGGAGTGATACGAGAATAGAAAGATCCAATTCTAATTCGACCATTATAAATATTTGTTATTGATAAAGTTCGGTCTTGAATGTGTGCCAAGTTCATAGGGTGATAATAAACGGTATCAAGATAGTTTACATTTGTCTTGTACGCATAAACACTACTATTTCTCCTTTAACGAGTTAAAGTACGAACATTTTTGTTTACACTCCGCATTCACAGAAATATCCAGTTTCGAAATAGAACGAGAAAGGAAAGTCTACAAAGAGCTCAGACGTAAAGTTGGCAGGATTTGGATAACTTGACTTTCAATTGAAGCGTATGGTATACTTAGATGACAGGAGGGAGTTCTGGTCATTTTGTAACAAATGGACTAAATGAAACGACTCAAAAGTTAAAGTTGTTTGATGTAGTGTGATAATGTGAATCTTGGCAAACTTGTAAAGTAACAGAAATTAGACGTTACGAAGTATATGTAAGCAATTTCAGATCAGGAAGAACGATTTTTGGTGTTTTTGAAAAAACTTGACCACAACGTAACGATCAAAAATGGTTTAATTGCTGGCATTGTTGAATTGTGTATTGTGTACATTATAACCTCAAGTACCAAACCAATTCGCAGACTGTTTTAATTGAACAAATCCACATTGGATCGGAAGGAGCCGATTTTGGTGACTATAGTAAATCCACCGAGAAGAAAACTTCCATGAAACACAAACGTCGAAATTCAAAGCGCGCGACCAGCTAGCGAATAAGTACAGGGTCGCATTAAGAATGATCGCCTTGACTATAATTTATCTTTTCCTAAGATTTTACTAAGGATGTCCATTTTTTTCTTTTCTGTATACATTTAAAATAATGGTCTTCTCCCCGCAGCTTAAGTATGTTCCAGGTCTCCATTTGGGAGGCGAGCAGGGAAGGTGTCTTTCCATCATTATTGCAATAGATCATAGAAATATGTTTATACAAATTTATATCAAAACCCTGAATAACAAATAGCGATACGTTAAAATAAACCATCAACTAAAAGTCCATTATCACCGTCAACGACTTTCCTGAACGCTTGTAAACAGACAACCATAGATCAGACAACTAAACTTGTTAATTTCACTGAACCGACTCTGTACATCAACAATTCCCGCCAAAAGTTTTATGACTTTACCACCAATAGCAAACGACGTGTATTAGGTGTTGTCTAAAGAATAGGAGAATGTTCTCGGGGAGCTAGATGAATTATGAAGTGAAGTGTTCTTGACAAACCCCAATACAAAAATAATCTTGATCAAACTGCCGACGTTTCGTTCAGTGTTCTGAACATAATCATAATCATCAAAACAAATATGTATACAAATTTTATCCATCATCTTTTGACACATTTTTGACAATATTTAGCGTTCACAATTTTATAGGTTTCTATTATTTATAATGGCCTTTTAAACAATTGATATACAGTATGAAATGTCAAACATGTCAAATTTGATCTTGATGACATGTAAGTGATATTTTTTTGGTTGTATAAGAAATACTTAACATATTCATAGTTTCAGCGCCATGATTATGTTCAGAACACTGAACGAAACGTCGGCAGTTTGATCAAGATTATTTTTGTATTGGGGTTTGTCAAGAACACTTCACTTCATAGGTGTTGTCTAACTTTACTAACTTTTCTCGTTTCGTGGATGTTTTCTTCTCAGTGGATTTACTATAGGCGACAACTAAAACAAAAGATTCAACTATTCAAACTGTCGAATACGCCATGTAAATCATAACTAAAAAAACGCACGTCAATAAATAATTACCACCTTATTGAACTAATTACAGTTTGTTAAATCAAACGATTTTTGGTGACAGTTACTGAACCACGTGATTCAAAACAACCGCTGGTATTGTTGAATATATACTTGATTTTTAACTGAAGCAACATATCGGTTTTAGTGCAGAAGGAACGACGATTTGTGGTGACTTTGCAACAAAGCATTTCAAAAGCACCGATTTTTGAACCAAACCAAACCAATCTTTAGATCAAATTGAAGGATTTTTGGTGACTGGTAATTGCTGAACTAGATTATTCAAAAAGTGAATGAAAGTTGAAATTTTGAAATGATACATTTGAAACTTGAACAAATTAACATTCGTCAACTCGAATTTTGAACCGAACATTTAGAGCGAAAGGGATGATTTGTGGTGAATTTTTCACAAACGTCGAAACTGGCAATTTTAACATAGAGATTTTTGATCTGAGCAGGTCGTTCTTAGACCTTTTCCTGACTGGTACTAGATATGGTACTAAACTAGATATGATTAAAAAATATCCCAAATATGGCTCTACCGATTTTGATCCACCATTACTCCAAGAAGTGTCGTAAGCTACATATCACTGGAAATTCACTTCAGTGTCTTTCCCGAAGTGAATATTACTGACTCTACTGATTTTGATATACCTACAATGGTTCATATCATCGTTTCCGTTTTTAAAAAAAGATGTTTTTTAGATTGTTGCCCATGTTTAGATGCCCATAGAACAGGTACCACATTTTAATTTTCTAGCGTGTGACATAAGCTACGAATATGAAAAAGATATAACAAACAAACTACATAAACAGAAGGAAGGAAAAAAACTCAAGTGTTGGAAAGACATAGAAGTTTTTCCTTCCTTCTGCTCATCATGGCCAACTGTGAGCCTCCTTTTGTTAAACTACATAAATATCAAATGATGTGTGGAACCATACAAAGAACACTGCAAAACAAGACAAGTAAAGACACAAAAATGAAGTTCTGTAGAGTGATGGCAGCACCAGTATTAACATACGGAAATGATATAAAGTTGGCGGACCACCCTCACAGGCCGGCAAAACAAAATAGTGGAGATTTTGTGTCTTTTTTGTAGCGAGAAAACGAATTTTGTAGCTTTTGAATAGCCGGAGCTACAAAGGGTGGGCTAACTTAATATTAAGTTAGCGGCCACCGCTATAACTCATACACGGAATGTAATAAGATGCTCTGGTTTGCGCAGGAATTTGTGTCTTTAGAAGTACTTGACTTATGGGCCAAAAAAGTTTTTGGCCACATTCGGCCAATGTTGGCCAAAAATGACAAGATGTTCAATCATCACTCGCGGTTCAATTTCATGATATAGTAGCGATCTTAAAAATCATTTGGCATTGAAAACTTTCTATTAATTGGCCGAAAAAGTGGGCAAAAATTGCCAGAAATGGCCAAAAATTCGAAAATTACTTATTTCAGCCAAAACATACATGTGGAGCTACAGGCTCCGCATGTATATACAGGAGTTATCACGTTTTAGTCGAAATATGTCATTTTAGTATTTGTAGCTCCACAGGCCCGCAGTTTCAAGTGAATTCCGGTGACTAGAAGGATCCATATGGATCCTTAGATAGTGTGTCTAAAAATTCTGGGGCCCACATTTTATAACTGTCGAAGTATATACAGGAGTTATCACGTTTTGGCCAAAATTAGTAATTTTAGAATTTGTAGCTCCACAGGCCCGCAGTCTCAGGTGAATTCCAGTGGCTAGAAGGATCCATTGGATCCTTCGACAGTGTGTATGAAAATTCCGGGGCCCACGTTTTAGAACTGTCGAAGTATATACAGGAGTTATCACGTTTTGGCCGAAATTAGTAATTTTAGAATTTGTAGCTCCACAGGCCCGCAATCTCAGGTGAATTCCAGTGGCTAGAAGGATCCATTGGATCCTTCGACAGTGTGTCTGAAAATTCCGGGACCCACATGTTCAAACTGTTGAAGTATATACAGCATTTAGCACGTTTTATCCGAAATAAGTCCTTTTAGAATTTGTAGCTCCACAGGCCCGCTGTGCAAAGTGACTTGCAGGGGCGGATGGGCCCACCGGGACACCGGGAGATTTCCCGGTGCGCCGGTCCCTCAGGCGCCGATAGGCGCCGCCGCGATCTTCGAACTTTTCATCTTTTCTTTTTTAAAAATTTGAATTTAGTTTCGGAAATAAATGAAAAAGCTAAAAAACAACATAGGCCATTGACTATGTCATTTAATAAGCAACTAACGCGTGCAAGGTATTTTATTTTTTCATATGGTCAATTGACCACTAATATAAAGTAATAAAATCCAAAAGTGCTAATAAATTTAGCCTTGCGTTTTTGAGAACGGGGTAGGTTTGTCCACTTTTCGATTTTTCGGTTATAGCGCAAAAACTATGCATTTTTCGAAGATATGTGCCGTAAGATTACTTGTAGAGAATTAAATTTCCTATGAAAATGATATTTTTTGAAGTCCAAAAAAAATTTTTATAATGAAACAAATTCAAAAAACAGTTAAAAAAATGAAAAAAATTATTTTTTTTTTAATTTTTGGCTATAACTTTTTTCTGAGTGAATTTAGGTATAGGAATTGCTTCATAAAAAAGAAAGCTTATGAAATTCTCTTTAAACCGGTTGCTTGTAAGACTTTCTATGTTGAATATTGACTGAGATATAAACTTTTGAATTCAGCCATTTTTTACATTTTCTTTAAAAAGCGTATTGTTTCATATTTTTACCTGAAAAAAATGATTTTTATGCAATACTACTTTTATGAACATAAATTTATCAATAATATTGGATATTATTCTACTAGAAAATATTCTACATATTTAATTTAAATGGTTGGAGGTTTACAATTGCAATAATAAACTACAAATACTTATTAAGGTTTTAGTTATAATAATTTTCGGTCTACATTATTGCAAAATGTAATTTTTATTTTACGAAATGATTGCATTTATTTTGCAAGTTTCTGTATATAATTTAGTACACAATAAAAAAAAATAATTTTTATATACACCTACCTAAAGAAAGACGACCTTTTTTCGCCCCTCTACTAAATAGGAATTTCCCGCCTGATCGCCACATAAAACACAAATTTCAACATAATCAAAAGTAACACCTTCTCTGGTACGACTTGGTTCCCCAATCAACTCATTTAGGTTGACTGCTTTCCTTTTTTTTGTGCTTTAATGTTCGACTCTTCCTAATGTATGCTTTATTACATTTTTCATGCCCTTGAATACTTGCAACATCACTCAATAATTCATGTTTTACATCGTCTCTTTCAATACTAGCAGCAATTACACTTTCGATACTCTTTTTTCCTAAAGTTGTATCAATTTTCAAATCCTTGTTAAAATAAAAAATCCACTTTTCCATTTTCGAATTTACTCTAAAACTCAACTGTGCTACGCCAATTCTAGAAGTATAGTGACCCAATCTCCGAAATGTGAAGGAAAAATATATTGTAACGAAACAGCCCGCCATAAAGATAAACACACGTCGAAATGTGTCGCTTCTGGAAACATCTTAACGACTAACGAGCTAGATTCTGCCAACTGATGGATTTCCGGCAAACATAAATAAACTCAGAGCATTTAAAACAAATTTAAACGACATTGCATATAAAACTAGTTTTAAAATTATTACTTTAAAGATGAATTAAGTATTTATTTCTACGTGTACGTAAACTGACTTTTAATATAAATAAATAAGACCATTTTTTATATTAAATTATTCGTACATAAGTTGTGTATTGAATAACAATCTTTTTTTTTCAGGTAAAAATATGAAATAATACGCTTTTTAAAAAAAAAGTAAAAAATAGAGAAAAACTGGCTGAATTCAACCGTTTATATCTCAGTCAATATTCAACATATAGTCTTACAAGCTACCATTTTAAAGAGAATTTCATAAGCTTTCTTTTTTATGAAGCAATGCCTATACCTAAATTCACTCAGGAAAAAGTTACAGCCAAAAATTGAAAAAAAAAATCTAATTTTTCCATTTTTTTTTATTTGTTTTTTGAACTTATTACATTAAAAAAATTTTTTTTTTTTACTTCAAAAAATATCATTTTCATAGGAAATTTAATTCGCTACAAGAAATCTTATCTTCGAAAATGGATTTTATTTCTTTAGAGGTCAATTGACCGTATGAAAAAATAAAATAGGTACCTTGCACGCGTTAGTTACTTTTACCCCTGTTATTTTCGACATAGTCAATAGCCTATTAAGTAAGAGTTCCTTTTTTATTTATGTGATTTTTATGTTATATAAAATCAAGATTTATTTTCTTGGTTAATTTTTATTTTAATAAATTATTTATATTTTATTTTCTTCACCTAAATGTGTTATAAATTTATAAATGTAAAAAATGGAGTTTGTTTTTTCATTTATATTTTTTCCCATTTGTCGTATGGATGAAAAAATACATATCTATGTCTTGACATTTTTTGCTGGACCGACAGGGCGCCGTTTCAATTGACTTCCTGCGCCGGTCCGAGGGGTCCCATCCGCCCCTGGTGACTTTTAGTGTCTAACAGAGTCTCCTAAATTCTCCACATTGTTGCTGGAATTCCCATGGCCGCATTTTCGAACAATTCAGGTAAATACAGGATTTAGCACGTTTTGGCCGAAAATAAGTCATTTTAGAATTTTTGGCCATTTCTGGGTATTTTTTCTTGACCCCCTGCTAGCTTTTCTGAGCTCTCTGTGTACCACATGTTCGACCTGTCGACGTATATACAGGGCTTCCCATGTTTTGGCTGAATAATTTTCGAATGTTTGGCCATTTCTGGCAATTTTTGCCCGCTTTTTCGGCCAATTAACAGAAGGTTTTCAATGCCAAATGATTTTTAAGATCGCTACTATATCATGAAATTGAACCGCGAGTGATGATTGAACATCTTATCATTTTTGGCCAAAATTGGCCAAATGTGGCCAAAAACTTTTTTGGCCCACTGACTTTCAAGTACTTCTAAAGACACAAATTCCTGCGCAAACCAAAGCATCCTATTACATTCCGTGTATGAGTTATAGCGGTGGCCGCTAACTTAATATTAAGTTAGCCCACCTTTTGTAGCTCCGGCTATTCAAAAGCAACAAGATTCGTTTTCTCGCTACAAAAAAGACACAAAATCTCCACTATTTTGTTTTGCCGGCCTGAGAGGGTGATCCGCCAACTTTATATACATAACTTGGGCACAACGGAAACAAGATGGATAACGAATACAGTCCGCTGAATATTAATAAGAAATAATAATAAAGCACAATAAGAAATTGCCGAATTCAACATAATCTCAGTGAATGGCAGAATACAAAAGAACTCATTAAAATGGAGACAACATATTGAAAGAATGAAATATGATGGATTAGTTAAACAAGTAGTACACTACTTGTAGACTACTAGTAGACCAAGAGGAAGAAGAGACGTGGGTAGACCCAGAAGAAGATGGTAAACATGAAGACGGAACAGGCTGCAAGCCTAATCCTTGCAGTGAAGAAGAAGAAGTTAATTTTGGCAGCCATTTTCTTTAAATTTTTAAACTTGTTGCTGCAATAATTGTGTCAATTTTCCTTCAATTGTTTATTTCGAAACAAATTAAAATAGGAAATACTCCCGTTTATATCTTGTCTATTGCCTTCGACTGTGTCATATTAATTACAATCTTCCACATATACAAAGAATACTCACAATGTTCTTGTTAATGCTATAAAACGTATCGATTTTCGACAAATTTCGATCACGACAACAATAATTGAGAAACCACTACCCATTCAGAGTCCCAATTCGTGAAGTGAATGTGCGAACTGTGGTGCGAACATCATCTCTCTATGAGAATGCATTTCATCAGTCACCATCGGACGATCTTCTCCAATCCCTCGACAGTCTTGAGAAATCTTTACGTTCACCAGTAAACTTCATACAGGACCATTCGAATCGGAAACGTTATGAAACGTGAAGATTTAACTGAAATTACGTAAATACCGTTAGTGAGGCGTAATTCGGTAGATATTATTTTAATGTTTATTTTCTTAATTCGTACGATATAGGCGATGATTCACCGCCAAGGCTGAAATTATTCCGTACCCAATTAGTGTTATTAGATTCAATTCGTAAGCGTATTGTGCTCTTATTCCTCCCGTTTCAATTTTCCACTTAAATCTCTTCCATCGCAGTTCAATGCTACTCTCAATTAATCGATCCAACAACTCATCAACACCGCACACATAACCTGAATTTTAATGGGAAATATTTTTCTTTCACCCCCGGTTAATGCCTGCGGAAATACCAACAATTAAGTATCGACTAAACTGAAAGTCAACCACCCCTTCCAATACAATTTCCTATTGTTGGTTTATGAACGTGAAATTGCGTTCCCATAACGGAACGAGGGTGCGTGTAAATTGAAAGTTTCCGCAGTGGATTAAACGACAAAAAGAAAAGACAAAGACTGCATTAGAATTCGGTTAACGCGACTAAACCGGATTAATCGATTTCGAAAATTAATGGAAGTTCGTCTCGTTCTCGGTGAGCCTAACGGCGTTTATTTAGGATTTTCGTATGGAACATGTGGTAATATGTACCAACCTACGTATTTCCCGTCTAGTCATTTTGTAATTCGCAAGATTTGCATAGTATACGTCGAACGACAAGGTGAAATGTTGTGGCTATCATCCTCATCCGATTTAATCTGACACGTTAACCGGGTTACGAAACTAAAGATGCCTCGACAGATTAACGCCGATAGATCTAGGAGGCCTAGAAGATTGTGAGGTCCGTCATGACTGGAGAAAGCCAAATATGGAAACTTAGAAAAATGCCTGGAAGTTTTAATTCCGTAAGGTTGAAGTGCAAAGATGATTTAGTACCAGAAGGTATGGTTCTTAATTGGTAACTAAAAAGTATTGGAATGCAACAAGATGATTTTGAAACGTATCAAAAATTCATTCGTATGACTTTTTTAACCTGAGGGATTGTGGAAAATTTGGAAAAATGTTGGGAAAAATTTTGGAAATTCTAAGATGACATTGGATGACTTTCTAAGGTAATTAATAAATTATTTCCACAAACCTGGAGATTTGGAGAGATATGAAAAATACTTTCGGGATATTTTTGGGGAAATTTCAAAATTGAAAAATTTAAGAAACTAATTACCAAGTAGAATTTCATGAAATTTGATCAAATGCTACAATAGTCCTGGAATTTTTGGAGAAAAGTATTTAATAGTTAGGCCAAAAAAATAGACAAAACCCGTTTAGCAAATGTAATAAAATGCCAAACACAAAATATTTTGCAACTTTAATAACATGTGTCAAATTGTTTTAACTTTCTCATTGGGGTACCCATATATTGTAATCGCGAATTTGAGATATTTCTGGACGTTTTGAGGTCCTCTGAGTTCGAAAAGCATGTTTTTGGAAATATGTCTGTGTGTGTGTGTGTGTGTGTGTGTGTGTGTGTGTGTGTGTGTGTGTGTGTGTGTGTGTGTGTGTGTGTGTGTGTGTGTATGTACCATGTATCTACGTATGTGTGTACTTATGTGGTCAACGTTTTTCAGAAACTATGAACAGTGGAAAGATGAAATTTTGTATTTAGGCTGCAACCACATAAATTTCATCAATTTTAGTTAAGGGCAAAGGGCACTTTACTCTCGTTATTTTTAGGTTTTTTTTGGATTATCACAATAACTGGTCCAATATTTTGTTTTAAACGTTGTGTGTTTACTTTGCTATCCAATTATACTTCTTCAAAAGATATAAGGCGTTTATGACTCTACCTCCTTAAGTGGTTTAGTGCACCCCCTGCCGCTTTTACCGCGGCTTCGCCTACTGCTAAACCTTTTAATAGAAATTTAGCCGAACTCGAAGGGACCGTACTCAAAAAATTGAAATAAACATCGAAGTAAGATTACTGGAATGAACCTTATACGTTGTCAATTGTAATCCTTTTAAAGAAATTTAAGATCATTAAAATGTTAAAGCCATTTAATACAACCCTTTCTTAGGATTTGAGAAAAATTGCTACGTTATGGTTAAGCTTGAAATATCCTGAATACGTTCGGTTTTCGAAAGCGTGTCATTTACGACAGGGAACCCTCAGCCACTTGATAAGGTATAGTCATAAACGCCTTATATCTTTTGAAGGAGTATATATACTGACCTTCTGCGAAGGGCCCTTTACTCTTGCGAATTTTTTGTTTTCTCCATTTTCTCCAAAACGACTTAACTGATCCTTACCAAATTTTAGATTTGAACTTACCTAACTAATGGCTACAACTTTTATTCGAAACATTCTTTTCTAAAACCTCCCTAAAGGGCATATTAATAATGTTGCCATGAATATTTGGTCCAGCAATATGTCTTTACGATTTAACACGTTTTTTTTTGTAAAACATACTTAAGCTTAATACAATCAAAACCATCTCCAAAATTGATCAAAAACATTATTCTCGTGTGTGTTCCCGATCTGTTTTCTAAAACTTAAACTGCTCTCTAAAAACGTACCAGAAACCAGAACAATAATTATTTCACTTTCGACAATAACTAAATAGATATTTACTCAGTTAGCTGAAAAGATATGTAAAGGTATTTCTTAATATTACAAAAAGTGTCCTCAAAAAAAAAAGCATCATTTCCTCATCATCAATTTTTCCTTAGTTCTTCTTTGCTAGTTAAAGTCACCTCTTTTGAACATACTGACTATCGATATGTAGCAGAGTGTGGAGCAAATGTAGAAGATGGTGGAGAAGTAAGAGTAAAATTCATAAAGGTTTGTAGTCAAGAAAACAACCCCTTATTCGGAAGATTTAAGATTAAAGAGGATAATATTGTAGTTCTTTCAGAATTAAGCTTAGTTTTAAAAGGACATCAAATCCAAAGGGAAACATATTCTTAAAAGTGTCTAATAAATAAAATATTTATATCTTTCCTTCTATTAATAATTATTATGAATATTCATTCATAAATAAATCATTTCACCGTATATCACACACGTGTGACACATGTTGAAATGATTTATTTAGAAATTTTTAAAAGGAAAATTAGTGTTAACAATTTTAATAAAAAAACTTAGCATCTAACTTTAGAGCCAAATAACCTTAAAGGAATTTTGCATTTCCCGTTAAATTTAGTATTAGTAGGTAACTTAGTCAGCCGCGACTGATTTCCTATCCTAATCCTTACTTTTGTTTCCTCAAGATCTGTTATGAAATACAAAATTATTCGAAGTTATGCATTTTGTATTATTTAAAAGAATACCCAGAAGATAGGGAATTACTAAGGACTGTCAAACATATGAAAATGTTTTATCTGGGTCATGTGTTAAGAGGAAGTCGCTATAGGATCCTAAAACTGATTATGTGTGGAAAAATTGAAGGTAGAAGAGGTGTCGGAAGAAAGCAAGTTTCCTGGCTAAAAAATATTAGAGATTGGATCGGTATCCGAAATGCAGGACAACTCCTACACATGGCAGAAGACCGTGAAGCCTTCGCTATGATGATCGCCAACGTCGGATGATACTGACAGGGCACATGAAGAAGACCCAGAATTATTTTTTATTTTTTTATGTACCTACTATAGTGATATGTATGGTAACTACATGTATGTAAAGGAGACTGTTTCCTTTACGCAAGTACCTACTGTTGTATTTTAGATACTGGCATAAAAGCGGCTGAGCCCTTAGCAACAGCCCTGATCATTCCAATACATTTCAATAAACCCTTGCTACGAACCTGATCAAGAAATTTCGAGCATCTATCGTTGAAATAAAAAAGGAAAAAGTCTGTCTAAAATTGGTGTGATATATGTGATTATAGTGCTACACCACTAGAATAATAAATAATAGATCAAAGAATATCACAGAACATTTAATACGCGAAAAATAACTGGGTTTCTGTAAAGGCAGATCAACAGTCGACGGGATTTTCACGTTACAACAAATAAGACAAAAACTTAGAGAATTCTGTTTATAGATTTCGAAAAAGCTTTCGATAATGTAAACTGTAAACAATATCCCTGGACTATTATGGAGAGAAGAGGCTACCCTAGACGCTTAATAAATAGGTACAATCAAAAGTTTATATAGACATACCCGAATATTATTACAACTAAATGGAAAACTGACAGAAGATGTAAAAACCAATAAAAGACTTCGGCAGGGATGCTGTCTTTCACCAACCCTTTTCAAGATATATACAGAAGATATAATGCGCAAATGGAAAAATAAATGCGACGAAGGAATATACCTGGATAAATACACGACCTTTAACTCCATTTAACTTTTATACTCCGACGACCTGGTACTATCACAGAAACAGAAGATAAACTACAGAGAGGCACATACCAACTTGTACAAAACATTTGTACTGATAATGACACGAAAATATCAACAGAGAAAACAAAAACAATGGCCTTCGTAGGAACAGATACAGTAAGATCTAAAATAGTTTTTATTGACAAGGTAATTCAACAAATAAGACACTTCCAATATTTAGGATGTAATCTAATGTATGACTACAGCATAGATGTATAGAACAAAAATTAAATAAATTCAGTAGAGTATGTGGAACTATTAGCAGACACCTAAGACATAAAACGAGAAATGACACACAAGGCTGAAATTTTATAAAACAATTGCAGTACCAACCCTCACGTATGGCAGCGAAATTTGGACAACGAAACAACAAGAGGAAAGTATAGTAATTTTGGAAACTTCCAAAGATACTTTCATTAAAATTTGCTCCACAGGTTTTAGCTTCTTCTCATACTATTGAGGCTTAAATGCCATTTCTGTATTCAGGCTTTCAATATTGGTAGATATAACAATTTTCAAAATCTGCAAACCTTGATGAAGCTATACATAGTAGGTACCTACTTTTGGGAATTTTAAAATATTAAAAGCAATCTGTGATAATTATAAGTGTCTTTAAAGACAACTTGTGCAGAATCTGGTCTATACCATAATGTAACCGCTTTCAGTGTTATTCAGTACGAT
Organism: Cryptocephalus moraei; assembly: GCA_946251905.1. Lineage (NCBI taxonomy): Eukaryota > Metazoa > Arthropoda > Insecta > Coleoptera > Chrysomelidae > Cryptocephalus > Cryptocephalus moraei. The sequence goes on from OX276454.1 coordinate 22,610,496, forward strand.
TGAGTCTCAAGAGCCGTTTCTGTTAGACGACATAGAGATCTTAGTGCCCGTATTCAGGCACAACAAATGGCTCTCCTTTCTAAGGAGAGCCAAAGCATGTAAAAAGAGACAGATTTAGAAATGCAGACATCAAACGTGAATTGAATGTATATAACGTCAATGATGTGATAAAGCAATATAGAAGGAACTGGAAGGAGCATCTCCACAGGATGGACGATAATAGGTTGCCAAGAGAAGCCCTCAAATACAAGTGTATTATACGTGGGACCACCACGCAAATGATGGGTACGGTAACAGGCGATGTGCCTCCTGCTTGTAGCGAAGAATATTTACGTAGAAACTGCAAAGGGCCGTTTTCACGCCTTTCTGGACGGATTTTTATATCTGGTTTCATTGTTTATTTCAAGCGTCAGTTGGTATTTTGACACAGTTTCGATACCAAACAATTAATTTGGCAGTTTCGAATTTCTCGCCAATGCGAACTTGAGGTTCGTACGAACTTAAATGCGGCAGACTTACAACTTTTTCCCGATCGAAATCAGGTTTTGGCTTGCATGAAACCTGCCCCGAAGGACTCGCACTCACCCCGGGTTCACTCGACGGCTTCCGGACGACGGGAATCCCACCTTCCAGACCGGGACATCCCCCAGGGAGAGGAAACCAACGGACCGGGTCACTTCATCGCTGGAAACTCACGACGATAACTTTAACACCATCGACGGGAATACTCGTGCACCATCGATGGGACGGTAGGTGATTCTGCACGCGGACTACGGAGCCGGAGGACCGGTTCTGCCTGTCGTGTAACGTGTAACGACGTGTATGCGACGAGCGGATATCTGCAGAACGCGAACGCGACCGTACCTCACCACCTTCTGCGGACGTTTGAACGTGAAAACGCGCACGGTACGGGACCGTCCGAAGCGGCGAAAGAGAGAAAAAGGGAGGAGGAATCGTACGCCGAAGAAACGCGTCGGTTACTTCGGAGGTTCCACTTGTGAAAACTGCGAGTATAGGGGATGTCTGTAAAGTTACCTGTAGGTAAACTCGCTGGAACCGATATAGGATATAGACCAGAAAAATAAGGAAAAAAGTATCCTGTTGGGGAGTTGGGGACATGGGGACAATGGTTCACCCTGGGTAACCAAACAGTTATTTGAGAAAAATTGGTTTACCTATGGTAGTAAATAAAACCTATACGTTATCGACTAGAAATATTGTGCTAAGGTAAAATAGTATATGTATTATTATACAGTACGCGCAATATTTTCCATAATATAGGCGATATCGTGAGTGCGAGAAAGAACACTCAGACGTTGAGAGCGAGAAAGAGACAACACACCAGACACATCCTCTCTGTCGTACTCGTACTCCCCACTTTTCTATTTTGGACGATCGTACGTCGCATGGCGCCCGTCGCCGCAGGGCCGCAGGCCGTAGGGCAATCTTACTTCTTACTTCATTACCGTGCCTTTATTGAAACTTGAAAGAGCTTTTCAAACTTACAAAATAATGCCGTATACGGTAGGCGAGAAGGTATTATTTGTGAAGTGGTACTTTCAGGGTAATTCACTGCAACAAATGGTAGATTTGTTCAGTGCGAATTTCTCTGACAGACCAGTTCCTTCTGTGTTTGTAGTGCAATGTGCCGTTAAAAATTTTGAAACGAAAGGATGCGTTACTCCTGGAAACCATAAAAAACCCAAAAAACGGGTTAAGGAAGCCAGAGATGTTATGATTTGTGCGGCAGTGGAGGAGAAGCCTACGGTTTCTTCTCGAAAAGTGGCCCAACAATGTAATGTTTCCCAAGGGACCGTATTATCCGTATTGAAGGAAAACGGCTACCATCCCTATAGGGCCCAAAAGGTTAACGAGCTTTTTGCCGACGATGCCATACGACGGATGAAATTTTGTGAAACAGTAATGGAAAAAATTAACGTCGATGACGATTATGTCAGAAACATTTTGTTTACTGATGAATCGACTTTTCCATTACATGGAAAGCATAATCCATCCGTTGTACGTTATTGGGCTCGGAACAATCCACGTCTAACCTACAACGCTAGGACCCAATACCCTCGGAAACTAAACGTTTGGTGTGGTATAATTGGAGACAATGTTGTTGGGCCTTTTTTCCTCGATGGAAATTGAATGGCCAGAGGTATCTTACTCTGCTGCAGGATCGTATCGTCCCTGCTCTTCGTGTACTTCCCATAGACTTTAATGGTATTTGGTTTCAACAGGATGGATGTCCGGCTCATAACTCGGCCGTAGTGAGACGATTCCTGAAGGAAACTTTCCCCGACCGAGTTATAGGACGCAATGGCGCCATTGCCTGGCCAGCTAGATCCCCTGATTTGTCGCCAAATGATTATTTTCTATGGGGGTACATGAAGTCTCAGATTTATGGGTTTCAGGAGGATAGGGCTAATAATTTGGAGGAATTGAGGGTGAAAATTCTGGATTCTGTCCTAACGATTACGCCTCAAATGCTATCCAACGTAAGGCAAAACTTTTACGACAGATTGACTTACTGTTCTGCTCAAAGGGGCAATATTTTTGAGCACCTGCTATAGTTTTTCAAATAATATTTTTTAATTATGTACCTATTACCTAGAAAATTGTTTATTTTGTAATGTTTTTGAGAATTTTCTTTATTAATTTCGATAGGTACTTAAAAAAGGAGAAAGTATTTTTAGATGTAATTTCTATTTCAATGAGAGGCGTACTAACGTACGTAACGATGTACGTGAAGCATGTACACCCTACCTTCGCTTAAGAGTTACTAAACATCAAACATCAAACCAAACATCAAATCAAGATCAAGCGAATAATCTGCTAACATGCGAGACGGGCTCGTCGCGAAATCATGGAGGGGAGAATCTGTCGTTTCCTTCTAACTCGTTTATTTCCCAATGTCTGAGTTGTTCTTTCTCGCACTCATCATATCGCCTATATTATGGAAAATATTGCGGGCACTGTATATACTAACTATACTAGTTTAATAAGACGGAGATTGTCACACGAGAGAGTGCTTTAATAGAACGAGTGTGACAATACGTCTTATTAAACGGGTGTAATATACTATTTTATCTACTTTGCTTTATTAATTCATTAAATTTTAGCTGTCAAGTTTTCGTATTACACTAGGGAATTTTGCGTGGGTTGGTTACACTGACGTCACTAACATTGACGTTTCGTATTTGAATTTGAAAATCTAGTAGCCTTAGGACAAATTCAATAGGGAGTTATTGGAAGTGTAATAAAGTGTAGCAGTAATACTGACTGCACTATCTTGACATATACGCATGCGCAGTGGCCCACTAAATACTGCTACCCGTAATTGTGATAGTGCTAGACTTTATTACTGAACAAATAAGGAGTGCACTATTACTGGAATTTTCCCGTATTTTGACACTTTTGACATTTGTCGGCTGATCTGTCGTTTTTATAACTAACCGTTTTGCATTCTCTATGGTTTGTTTACTTTTTGTTATGGTTATGGTTATGGTATGGTATGGTATGTTTGGTATGTTATGGTTATGGTTTGCTTTTTGGTTTTCAATTGTCGGATTTTTTTTAACGAGTAGAGTAGTTGTGAATTTGTTTTAAAAAAACAATGAGTGACAAAAAAGTTAGACTGAGGTTTACGTACGACGACGACCTGCTTCTTTAATTTTTGTCTGGAATTGTTTATGTTCTAGAACTTTTACAACCACAGATATTGGCGGGCTGAATTTGAATTTAACTAGGGATAATATCGTGAAGAATTTCCGAATCATTGACCCCTAGAGAACAGCTTATCAATATCGGTTAACAGTATAATAGTGCAAAAGTCTTGGTAAAGTGGTTGGTGCTGATATTTTTGTTTTAACAACGTCAGGAGAGAGGATCAATAAGTGAGGTTAGGCGGTTGCGGAAGGCGCTATGGGGGAGCCCTCGGGGGCCTCCCCCAGTGGGACGGTCCCAATAGACACTAGACAAATTCGTAAAATTCGTGCGCTCGTGTCGGGCAGTTCAGCTATGGCCCTAAAGACTTTACATCAGATATCCCCAGGAAGTTTGACAGGAATCCTTGAACTAGAAAAAGAGGTGATGAAGATTGGTAACGAGAATGGTGGAGATGGTGAAATCGTTAAAGAAGTACAGGAATTGCTCAAGAGGATACAAGTGACAAAAAGGAAAAGAGTACTGTACGTAGAGAGAGACTTGGGCCCCTATATGGTAATGGTGGAGATGGAGGCGAAGGAAAACAACTATATCCCCAAGATGTTGCACCCCATGGACCTGGGAAAAATTATACACAACATGGGTATCCAGAGAGTAAAAACAATCGAAAAGAAAGGTCGAAACAAAATTGGAGTAACCTTTCTCCATTTTAAGGACGCCAACGCATTTTTAAACAATGAGGAAATAAGGAAAAGAAGCCTGACTACATATATCCCCCAGAGATTACTTTCTTCCAAAGGAATTATAAGAAACATAGGCCTTTCTATTACGGCAGAGAACATCATCGAACATGCAAGATCAACACATAAAATTATAGAGGCGAGGAGACTCAATAGAAGAGTAAAAGACACGGAAGGAAACCTACAAATCGAGCCATCATATACCTTCATGGTAGGCTTTGAAGGAAAAATTAGGCCCCGCAGGATCAACATTTACTCTTGTGAAGTGGATGTCATGCCTTTTATATCTCCAGTTTTCCAATGTACAAACTGCCTGAGATTTGGACACGCTAAGAATCAATGCAGAAGCAAGCCGAGGTGTGAAAGATGCGATGAAAATCATACATCCTGCGAGAAGACCCCTAAATGCGTCCACTGTGAGGCTTCTCATCTGGCTACCGACAGGACGGCTTGTAAAGAATTTTCCAGACAAAAGAAGATCAACGAACTAATGGCTTTCGACAATATCTCCTTTTTTGAAGCAGCACAGCTCATTCCATCATCGAGGCCGCGGAGCCCCAGACAGAATTCAGTCTATCAAAGAGATAGTACGCAGTTTCCTAGGCTTCCCTTGAGAGAAACCCCCCACCCTGAGAGCCACAACTCATACGCTAAGGCAGCAACGATCAAACGTCTGAAAAGAACGATAATCGAAGCATCTCAACAAGAAAGGGAGACTAGGGAAATTTACAAAAAAGTGACGGCACAGGTGCACCTACCAAAAGATGGTCCTATATTCAACAAGGAGGCGTATAAAGGTAACCTCTTTCCTCAGTCAAGTCAGCCAGAGGAAACTCTGCTGACCAAAACATTTATTACTAATACATGCAACACTTCTGATGTTGATGAAATTATGAATTGCGATGACATTACTTTTGAAGCCGCTTTCCGAAGAAATAGTGGCTCTAATTCAGAACAAATAACAAAAACAACTCATGACTTCTCCCTTGAGAAATAAGAGTATAAGTCTTATATTGGAACATTAGAAGCTTAAAATCTAACCTTATTGACCTAACGCAAATAGTACATAAGTACGACCCCAGCCTAATCCTACTAAACGAAACTTTCCTAACGCCTGGAGAAAAATTTTCCTATAAAAACTATATAACGCATAGGAACGATAGAAACGATGGCTACGGAGGCGTGGCAATTTTAATTAAAAATATATTCCACATTTAGTGATTGACCTCAGCCACTTCCCCTTTCCCTTTGTAGTACAAATGGTGGCAGTTGAATTAGATGAAGTAATTTGCTTGAGCGCATGCGTAGGTCCTAGCATCCGCTTTCCGCTGGCTTTGCTTACCAGAATCATCAGCGCATTGAAGGTTATGTCTAAGAAACCTATTCTAATTCTGGGAGACCTAAACACTCAGCATCAAATGTGGGGAGCCGGAAGCTCCAACAGGGGAGGAGAACAGCTACTGGAATTAATGGACACCGTTAATTTGGTAGTTGTAAACAACAAGGAACCGACAAGAATCCCTCGACCTAACTCGAAAGCATCGGCCCCAGACGTAGGCCTATGCTCTCCTTCTATTGCTACTCGAATCCAATTCACTGTATTACCAGACTCTGGGCATAGCGACCATTTTCCAATCTTATGTAAACTGTTTACCAGCAAGAGCATTTACCCAGGGCCTCAACCTTATAGAACTAGGGCATATAACCTTAAACTAGCGAATTGGGAACTATTCACGAATAGTTTGGAAAAGGCTACTTTTGAAAATAATGTTTTATATAACTCAATTACATAGGGCGGCAATGAAGGCTATTCCCGGCAAAGGGACAAAGCTGTCAAAAAATTCTCATGTCTGGTGGGACAGGGAATGTTCGGAGGCTGTCAAGGAAAGATCCAAATTTCTCCAAATATATTTAAGTAATGCTTCAGTAGAAAATCTAATTGCTTCTAAGTCAAATCAAAATATCCGGATCATCATCTCATATATACAGACGGGTCGAAAGGCAAAGATGGTTCCACGGGTTTCGGAATCTTCGCTGACAATTCGATTAAACAGGCAGTCCGACTTCCAAAATTCTACTCGATTTGCAGTGCAGAGCTGTTCGCGATCAAACAAGGAATTCAATTTATAGAAATCGAGGGATGCAAAAATCTATAATCCTAAGTGACTCCTTAAGCGCACTTCAAAAAATTACCAATCGCAAGATAGACTCCTACATTGACGAAACCGCCGTATATATTAAATCAAAAATTCTGGAACTAAAATCGAAAAAAGTGGAAATCATCCTAGGCTGGATTCCAGGCCACACTGGGATTACAGGAAACGTTAAGGCAGATGAACTGGCAAATGAAGGAAGGAGTAAACCATTATTCATTCATCCAGTCTCACACTTCTCCAACTTCCTCAGGATAATATATGAAGATTGCAGGAAAAAATGGACGGAAGACTATAAACAACGTACGATAATTATGTGCAGAAGCCGCCGAGGGGTATGTGGCATAAGGCGTGCTCAGAGATATCAAGACAGGCAATTACAACTACCATCTGTATCCGAACTGGACATACACTAGCGGCATCTCATTTACATGACTCAATATTCGAGATGATCCCTTCTGCGAATGTGGCGGGATCCAGGACATCAGACACATATTTTTTGCCTGTCCCATGAATCGACAGAACATTAATAAGTTAGGTAATACATGGCCGTCTATACTAGAAGGCCGGAACATTGATATTTGGCAACGCTGTGGTGAAGGCCGATTGTGTGAATTTAAGGTTATATTTACATTTTTTAATGTTGAGTGAAGAAGTGTTTTTTCTTTAAATTAAGTGTGTTTTGGACTGTATTTTCTATAGTGACTGTTACTAAATACATACTTTACATGCCTATATAAATTAATTTTATTTTTGTATGCTCTGCGTACTAATAAAATGTAAGTAAAACCCAACTTTTAAGACTTTCGGTACAGTACAGAATTTCTTATATTTTTTTTTTGTAAAACGAATGTCTTTATACAGTCGAACCTCTATATAACGAGAATGAAGGTGCTGCAAAATTTGCTCGTTATATAGAGGTCTCGTTATGTGGAAATTCCCCAATTTTTAATGGTTATAAGGAGAAGACAAACGAGGAAAGTGGTGACAGTGTTGATGAAGAAATTATACAAAAACCATCTAAGCTACAAGTGTTCAGTGCACTTTCAACAATAAGAACAGCCTTTCAGTTTGAAGACGTTCCAGAAAATGTGTTTGTTCAATTATAGCGGCTTGAAGATTTAGGTATATGAAAAAACTTTGTCGTGTGATGTACAAACCAAAATAACAAATTATTCTAAAAAAACTGTACATAATATTTTATAAATTAGATAAACATAATTTATAAATGTGAATAATTTACAATATGCTAATTAATTTCAATAAAAATGTGTTTGTATGTGAAAAAAATATTTTTTCTTAGGGGCCTAACCAAGCCCCTATAATTGAACAAACACATTTTCCGGAACGTTTCAAACTGAAAGGCTGTTTTTAATGTTAAAAAAGCATTGAACACTTGCAGCTTACATGGTTTTTGCTGTGGTTTTTGTATAATTTCTTCATCACCACTGTCACCACTTTCCTCATTTGTCTTCTCCTTATTTTTCACATCCTGGATGAGACTTTCTTCTGTCGGTAAGCCAGATTCTTCTAAATCGTCGTCGAAATAGTTTAAAACCACTTTAACTATGATTAACGCTATAATCCTATATCCTCTGCATTCAAATTATTCGAATGTAAACACGTAAAGACGGCTATGTTCCGATAAGTCCTTTAGATAAGTCGGCCTTCTATTTTCTTAGTCGGCGGTGTTGCCAAATTTAACGCTCCGGCCTTCAGTAAAGACGGCCATGGGTAATAAATAAGGAAATAGCACAAAACCAAAAAGCATTTCCAATAACTCGTTTTTTTCGGTCGCGTAAACGACACCGCACTATTAATATACGGCTGTTGTTATTACTGCTGTCACTATTTTGAATCTTCCAATAACTCCCTAATAACTAAAGTGCGTTTTTTAATTCCTGTACCCGAATTTTGTTGGCATGCGTGGTTACAACTAAATCATAGAGATAAAAGAGAGAGGAGGTAACAAATGTGGTTGGAACAAATAGACCAAAGCACAGACCAAAGTGGCTTCTGCATATGGCCGACTTCCTGTTAGAAATCTTTCTCTCCAGTGACGTAGCATTTAAAATAAGTACATTAACTAAAATTATGAAATAATGATTCCAGTTTGTATGATGCGGATGAAGCAGTTTAATTTTCCATAAAATGTCACAAAATGGTAACTTATAAAACAATACGAAGGTTGCTCAATACGAATTAACTAAAGAATTACTTAATTTAATGCATATTTATAATAATAGTTCATAACAAAATTACCTACATCAGTTTTTACAACCTAACGCTGTTGTTCATTCTTTAGAAAACTGAAATAAACCAAAAATTACAACCACGTCACTCTCTGGAATGCCAACTAAAAATATACTATTAATTGAAAAAATGGTAAAATCTCCAGGAATTATTTTAATACTAACAATATCAACCTCAAAGATTTACTATATACCTACCGATAAAAAGAAACTCCAGTTTTCCTCGCTTTGTGGGAAATTATATTTTTATAATAAGATTTTATAATAGTACTATAATAATAATAAGGATCTATAGTGAGACAACTTGTAGTTAATGGAAATTCCAGAAACTACCTAAGCGTCCCTACTTTAACGATATTTAGGGACGAAAATCTTGTAAAGTTTCATAGAATTGCTGAGTATTTATACCTGTTAATTTTACGATATTGTGAATTAGTTAATATAAGACAAATTACCAAAAAAGAAATGTGCTCCAGGTATACCAGGGAAACAAAGAACGAACAGGAAACCAGGAAGTAGAAGAAGAGCTGATTCAGTTATGTAGTGGTTATATTATATTAAAAATATGTATGTATTTATTATTATTTGTTATAGCCCCTGTAGTTCCCTTCATAGATCCGCCTCTGCACAATTCAGCAATAACAATCGCAAACACGCGTTCGAAAAGTGGCTTCTCAACATAGCCGATTCCGTCTACAAAGTTTATTACCCCCTCTCCCTAATTGTTACCTCCTCTCTCTACGAACTAAATTTTGGTTGACAATGTGTTTTCATAATTGACAGTTTTAGCGTGTTGTGAATTCTTTGCCAGTGGCGGTTTAATAGTGTTTTCTATTTACGCTTGACCAGAGCGTAAATATGTATGATTATTGAGAGCTTCACCATTTTGTTATTATTTTTCAACCTGGCTTTGAGTTGATCGTTATTTCTTCCTTATGAGTCATTTTGAGAAGTGTAACGAAATTTATCATTTTGAATTATTACAATTTAGTTTTCAATTAATTTTTCAGTCACGCCGCTGGTCGGTTGGTGAAGTACTATGGTGATTTTAGGTCTCAACAGATTATCAGGATTGCAACATAAATTCACAGAACACGGATTTGAATCGGGTACGGATTAAAAAAATGTACTATACTTACTTACGTGCACGAAATGGAATACGATAATGTAGAATTGACCTCTATACCCCCCAGAATGACGCAAAGCTTCTCAAGAGGCTATTGAGAACTTTTTGCCAGTTGCCAGCAAAATCCAAGCCAGCATATAACAAAGAGTACGCAGTTTTTCCCCATGGTGCCAGAAAGAAGGTGTAGTGAATGTTTCTGAAAACGTCCTTCTCGTGTATTTTCGGGAGAAAAGCAAGACAAAAAGGTCTTTGACGCTCTGGACATCGTATACTGTATAGCATGCATGTTTATTGAAATAGTGAAATAGTACTGTAACGTTTATTTTATAATTTATTTACATTAATTGAACACTAATTTATTTAACACTCTTAACTACTTGTTCACTAGACTAGACACTACTTAATTTACTTGTACTGCTCCACTTTCGGATCGTATGTCGCGTTCACGTCTGCTTCTCTACTTCTAACTAACTCCCTCGATCACAAGCCCCCTTATATATACACCCCCAATCATGATCGAGAACGTTCTAGAAGGTACGGTTGTTCCTTTAACAACGCCTACGCAGGAAATGTTCAGAAGGTCACAAATTACTTTTCGTAAACAACAATCCGGCAGAATTCATGCAGCTGTCTTTTACGCGTCGTAGTAATTCTTTTGAAGTTACCGCTTCACTCGGAGCGAGTAAACATGTGTCGCTTTATTTACTTCTCGCATTACAGTACTAATAATTTAACCTTAACGTCTACACACGTCTACGTGACAGGCTGATGTACCAATTTAACAAAACCAAAAGTTACCAAAAGTAGTGTAATAATATGAATATTATTACACTGCTTCGATGTAATAATGAGTAACGCAAAGTAGATAAATATGCGTTATTTTTAATTAACAATAGCTACTGAAAAATCACCTTACAACATTGAAATTACGCGAAAAGTTGTTTGTTCTTTTACTTAATACGTGATAAAAATTTCAAAATGCTTCATTAAATGGTTTTTGCAAAATTGTAATGGTTTATCGCAGAGGACTTTTTTGCATTATCATTATGCGCACAATAAGGATGATACATGTAAAAATTCTACGTGTACCAAAAGAAAGAAAACGAGTTATTTCATCCAACTTAATCATTTAATATCGAATAATTAGTTATCTCTATTGTTAATAATCATAACAAAAACATGGTCATTTTAAGTGCATAAACAATTAGAATAGCTGTGTTGATGTTAGTTATAGCAAAGACTATGTATATTACATAGTCTTTGGTTATAGTGAAATGATTTTTCTCTGGCATTTTTACCTTTCGTTTAAAATTAAAAAAAAATTGTGCTAAGGTAATATGGGGCAAAGTTAGCCAATTATTTTATTTACATCTAATTTGTTTACAATAATTAAGAAACCTAATTATAACTCTATTTTAAAGATAATTAAACTACATTATTTGTTAAAAAAATTTGGAAAGTATTGAACTTGAAAGAATGATGATTTTTACAAGAGCTATTGTTAATTAAAAATAATGCATATTTTCACCTTTATTTATAATTATCTAAGGAACAAAATATTACATCAACTTTTATAAATCGTCATTTTAAAGATTTCTTAATTCTCTACAAGATGGTATCTTTGAATTATTCATCAGATTCTTAGATTTTTATCAGGGAAACAAAAATGCAAAAAAATCACGCTTTTCGACCTTTAATTGTTAATCATTAAACAATAGCACAAAATTTTGCTCGATAACGTATTGGTTTTACTCCCGTAAAGCCATTTTACACGGATAAACTGCTTGATTACCTGGATGAGTGAATGTCTTGGAAAAATCTTATTTCCCTGGGCTCATATACATAGTAGATTAACTTATGCATAACACCTTAACCGCAAAGGGCCGGGTTGCAATAAACTCGGTTGTAAATCTTTGAGGAAGAAGTGCCGCTAAGAACAGTTTTCTTTCAAAAAAGGATCGGACTAGAGAAATTTTTTTAAATATTTTACAAGAGATGCAACAGTTGAATAATGGAATTCGCAGCCGTGATTGGCCGAAAAGTGTTGGATTATGAACTAATAATTCAACGATAGTAAATTCTAGCTTTTATTTTTCATAGCGGAAAAAACGACAATGATAATAATGTCATTATAAATCAATGATAATAACAGTTATATGTTAAAATTATTAAAAAATTATTAAAAATATGTTAAAAAAAATTACTATATTTAAAAAAAAACACGATAAAAATATGTACAAATAATAAAAAATATGAATGTACATAATAAATATGGATATATTATAAAAAATATAAGTTGTAATGAGAATGGTATGTTGAATAAACTAAAGTAATGAGAAAAAATTGTAACCAAACAGGTTACAATCGGATATTAAACTATGTCCAATACAAAAAATATATGTAGGTACATAATAATTAGTTTATAATACTATTTAATGAGGCTCCAACGACTTTGATAAACTCAGTCTAATTTGTACCTAGAAATTTTAATATGTAATAACAGTAATATGCAGATATAAAAAATGTTTTATTAGGTCTTAAATAAAATCATCATGATTACATTTTCATCATGATTGGCCTTAAATTTTAAATAATTTCTAGGAACAAAATTCTCCACTATCTAAAATTTACATAGGTACCTACATCAAATCCATTGGCCAAATGTACAATTTAAGCCTACAATTGTTTAAAGTAATATTTAAATCGGTCATATTTACGATAAGTTTGTATAAATATAAATTTAATTCCACAAAACATTGAAATTTTTATGGTTTTGGTGAAATTTATATAAGTATGTATTTACCAAACACATATTCCACCAGAACAACCACAAGGAAGCGAGTTAATAAAAACCTTGTAGTAATAATAATAAAATAAGAAATATAAAAAATCTGAGTACGGACCACCGAATCGGCGAAGTAATCGGCATATTTGTAACTATTCACAACACAAATGCGTATTTTATGGTATACCCCTTGTTGAAAAGCCGGCAGGGGCGGCAGGGGGTCGGTACAGGCCATCTCGACACTTTACCTTTAAGGTAATAAATGTTAATACGCCAACTCAACACTACAGAAAACAGGTAGTCGCAACTAGTGGCCTTAACTGACAGGCCAAGTCGTCACTAAGACCTTGAACGCCTTAAACCGATTAACACAATTTTCTAGATACAATATACAATACGCAATAGCTTTTCTACACATTCTACATCAAATTCTGATGATGCCTATTAGGCTTAGTGAGTACAAGTTTGATCATTGCCCCATTACATTACATGTTTGATCCTTGCCCTCTTGCGTGTCCAACGTACTTTCGACCTTATCACATGACGTTCACGTATCAGAAAGCTTCACGAAACTTGTCTGACCCACCTGAAATCGAAATGTAGCCTTCAGATACAACTCGGTGTCGAGGTGGTCAATTATCGTCCTACCTAGTGAGGGACAATAAAGTGTCGAGATGGCTATGCCGTGGTGTCGAGTTGGCCTGTCGGCGTAGGGTGCTCAGTGTCGAGCTGGCGTATTAAGGACCATTCATATATACCGGCACGTAGCGTGTCCAGCAGGTAACGTCGCAGACACTGCACAGACATTAGTTTTCATACTACACCGACAACTCAGAGACGCCGACAGACAAACTGAAAGTACCTCGCAGTGAATCGATTGTGTAAGCAGTTATCTCTTTAACAATGTTTAAAAACTTTTCGATAGAAGAATTAGCTGTGGTAGCGATTCTACTGGAAGAAGAAGACCAACGAAAAAAATCAGATTGTGTGAAAATGGAGCAAACAAGAAAAAGACGATTTTCTGTCCATCCCATGAATTTAAAAAGAAAAAAAGAAGGAGAATTTTTCACGCTGTACAAAGAGCTCGTGGATGATGAAGAGAGATTTTTAAAATACTTTAGAATGACCCATTATGAGTTTCAAACTATTTTAAGTAAAATCTCACTTGTAATAAGTAAACAGAATTCCAAGTTTAAGGAGGCTATATCAGCTAAAGAAAAATTAGCCGTTTGTTTAAGGTAAGACTTTTATTTTGCTCATAATTTTTTACACTATATATATATATATATATATAAAACATAACTGAAAATTGTTCTTTTGTTTTTTATATTAAAACATTGGTTTATGTATAATTAGTTCTAGATAAGAAAAACAACATTATTTTTGAAGGTATGTGGTAAAGTATCAGAGTATCAGATATTGTAAGGTATTACATTTTGTAAAGTATTAGTTCTTGCAGTGTATAGTCAGGTGCACTGGTTTCAGTTTCCTGAATATTATTGTATTCGTGTGGCCTCGACATATTGTTCCCTTGCGTAAATTTAGATATTGACGTGGGTTGAGGAGGTATGGTATAAAATTCATTTGGAGATGATTGTGGTGTCGTTACACAGGATGCGGGTGACCTTGCATAATCAGTGTTGCTAGTGGAAGGTCTGTCATCTCTACCAAGAATTTCTAGCTCCATTTTAGATATCACTGCAAAAACTTTAGCTTTGGCTATGGCTCTATCTCGAAGAGGGAATGACTGCACTGTCGTAGCAATACTATCAAAAAATTGTTGTACATCATCACTCTTTGTTTTATTTTCTAAAATATATTTCATTAAGGAGGTTGAAGGCGTTTCAGAAGTATATTGCGGAGTCTTTTGCTGTCTAATCTTAGCTCGTTTGATTTGTGGCGTGTAGTTTTGAGACATTTCAGAAGTTGAACGTTTGTTTTTAGAAGTACCAGGTTGGGATACAGTTGCTTCACAAATATTTGTTTGCTCTGAAAGTGTCGTTGGTGCTGTGTTAGTATCAGAAGATGCCAAATTATCTTCATTATCATCATCAGAGTCATTTACTTCGGTATCACTCCTTTGGTCTTCACGATTAGTTGGAATACTGCAAAGAGTAGGCCGCTCTTTGAAATACGGAAAAAGAAAAGACATTTCATCCTGGTACTTCCATTTTCTTGTTGCGCCACCAGCTTGTCCACTTTTTGTTTCATTTTGCTTTTTAATGGCACGTCGGAAGGCATCACGTAATAAGGACCATGTTTTCTTGCAATCTTTTTCTGAAACAAAAAAAACTAATAAATATTTGAGAGCAAATAATCATAAAACATACAGCATGATATTGAATAGTTCAAAAGAAAAAACACGGCTCGATTTTTTCTAAATTTTTAAGTTTTTTTTTTGTATTTTTTATACCTTACTTTTGACGACACCAGATTAAGTTGGCCTTTTTCAGGTTGATTTTTTTTCGATATTATAATATGTTTTTTTAATGTCATAAATAAATAAAAATATTTGTTTCAGATTTCTTGCAACCGGAGATTCCTACTTAAGTATAGCGTACAGCTATCGTCTAGGCGTCAGCACTGTGCACAATATAGTTATAGATGTATGTACAGCTATCATACAGAAAATGACCGAGGAATACATGCCAACACCTACCAAAGAAAAATGGTTAATGATATCTGAGCAGTTCTGGAATGTATGGAACTTTCCCAACTGCATTGGAGCTATAGACGGCAAACACGTCGTTATTACAGCACCAGCTAACAGTGGCTCACTATATTTTAATTACAAAAAAACTTTTTCTGTGGTGCTTTTGGCAATAGTTGATGCCGAGTATAAGTTTATATGTGTCGATGTCGGATCTTTTGGGAAAAATAGTGATGGTGGAATATTCAGTAATTCAACAATTGGAAAGGCTCTAGCTGCAAATACCCTCAATGTTCCAGATGAAAAATGCTTGCCAGGCACTGAAACACTGTTGCCTCACGTTATCATAGGCGATGAAGCTTTCCCTCTAAAAACATATCTAATGCGACCATATCCTCAGCCGCAAATACATGTCCAACACAAAAGAGTATTTAATGATAGACTGTCACGTGCAAGAAAAGTAGTTGAGAATGCCTTTGGACAATTAGCTCAGAAATTTCGAATATACAACAGACGAATTCAACTTAAACCTGAAAATGTAGATAAAGTAATTTTGACTACATGTATTCTGCACAACTTCATAAAGAATAACCGTTTTTACGTAAGCGATTCAGATTCAAGTGATAAAACAGCCGTTACAAATTTGAGAAACATACCAAGACAAGGAGGAAACAGTCAGACTGCCGCCTTTGATGTTAGAGACAAACTAGCTTCGTTCTTAAATTCACTAGAAGGGACAATGTAAGATAAAAAGATATAAATATTTTGTTATAATAAAGTAGTCGATGTAAACGGAAAAAGATTTTTTTTAATGTTTTTTTTTAATTTGTTTTTTTAAACACTTAATAGAAAAAAAATTGACGAAAACATAGAAATTTTTGAAAAACTTTATAATACCTAAATAATATAAAGCTATTTAAATATAGATACATCCAGCTGACCCGGCAAACATCGTTCTGCGATATAAATGAAAAAAAAAATAAACATCCATGTTTTTAAAACGTCGATGTTATTTTGGAATGTTTTTTAAATATCGAGATGCTCAATAATTCGTCTCAATTTTGTCTGAATGGCGACCCTTTTTAAAGTGTTTGATGTTATTTGAAAAAAAAGTGTAGTTTATTTTTAACTTGTTTTTGAAAACGTTTTTTTTTAATTTGAAAAAAGTTCTCTTTCGACTCTCGTGCAGTAAAGTGCACTTTTTCGCACCCATTTGCGTGCGGAAAAGAACCACTTTCCGCACTTGTTAGGTAAATAACTAAATAACTGTTTTACATCACTATAATAAACACACTGTACTTACCAGGTACTTGTAGTTTTCTTGATATGTCCTTCCACGCATCATCTTTCCTATGGGTGTCACTGTATCGGCGATCACTCAAGTCATACAGGAAGGAATATCCCCTAACCAATTCAATTAATTTTTCGTGATCCATTTTCGAAAAGAATCTAAAAACTAACGCCACCGACACTCAACGGCGAAAGAGGATATTCATACTACCAGACAGACACGCACAGACACATGCCAGCACCGTTGCGATTTCTTCCCGACAATACCTGCCGTTGCTGGCGCGTGTCTGTACTGACACGTCCCGCTTAATGTCTGTAGATATAAATACACATATAATAATGCATGTAATAATTTTTTGTGTGTCTTTGCTGGTACATGCTGGACACGCTACGTGCCGGCATATATGAATGGGGCTTTAAGCTTTACAACACCTTCCTACCTAGGGGTAATAAAGTGCCGAGATGGCGTCCGCCCCAGGGGGTAGGTGTCCTCTTCGATAATGAGTCTCTTAGATGTCTTAAACATGGTAAACATTATATATGTATCTCTGCGGTTCCGGACATACAGGTGTGGATGATGTGGCTTAAGTTTTAAGTCAGATTATGCCCTTTTTCTCGCTAAGGGGTGTAGCAATGAAATCCTGGTTTACGTGATAAATTAACAATAAATTGGCAATAAAATATGAACCTACAGTAAATGCTGACTTATGAAGTGGAAGGCCTGGTTTATTTTACCCAATAACATAGTAGTAAGTTTTTTGTAGTTATATTGTTCTTATTAAGAATTATTTACTTTCTAATGCTTCATATATAATCTTTAGATGTTTAAGTATAATTTAAATAAATAAAGGAGAAAACCCCAAACAAAGTAATTTTACAAGCTTATTTAATACAATATCTAACAAACAAAAGATAACTTCGAGACATAAGACAATCCTCTACATCCAACTGTTGTAATGATATTTGATAGAAATAAAGTACGTATTAAAGCTTTAACGTTGCATTTAAACGTGTAGCATTTTTAATGTAAAATCTAAGCTTAAACTTTTAAATTCTGCAGGTCTTCCCCGTTTTTAACGCAGAATTATTAAGTTTAAAAGTAGAAAGACATAAGATTTCGATAAGATTTATTAGATGTGAAGATTAAGTTTTTTGTGGTTTCATCTGAAGTAGTATACTCAAATTGTCAAATTTTAAGCATTATATAGTACAAATTTAAGTTTGTGTAAAAATGCAAACATTCAGATAAAATGTATAACTTGGCTCCTTTTTTCGTTTCTGTTATCTCAACCTCTTCTCTCGTGTTTTACAAATTTATTCCATCACGTGTTTGTTTCAAATTCAGTGTTCTAATAAACCTTTTTGGTTAATTTATCATAATACGCACAATAAAATAAATTCCAACTAACAATGGGTCACATACAACTTTTACAATTATGTATGCACGGCTTTGCAAATTAAATAATTATCCAAATTTACGTGTAAAACGTATTTACCTAAAACAATCTAATTTATCGTCGAGTTTTCTTACTAAAATGTGGTATTTTTTACAGTTAGCACGTCTTTCCTTCTATAAATGTAAAACATTCGCCGAAGGATGTAAATCCAAGCGATTTCTGTAAACAAAAGCATAAACAACGATAACTACTTATCACTCGACTCGATTTGAAATATTCGTTGCCTACCAGCAATAAATATGAAAATCGTTGATTAAAAATACGTTCAAGAAACATAGCGAGTGATATCAAAATCAATTACGAATTGAAGTATTCTGCAAAAATTTCTTATCCCTGAAGTACTATCCTCTTTCACTTTGGCGTTCTCACAGTAATTAGCACTTTGGAAAAATGAAGGAGAACCAGTAAAACGTTTCATCTTCATTACCATATATGTAAGTATACTCACATCCCGTGTACTGCACTACATGAAACTTCAGTTATACAGGGTGTCCCAAAGTAACTTCACATTGCAATAAGACGAAATTTTTTTAAGAAAAATTGAAAAGTTCGATGGAAGAAAATTTTGAAATTTTTACATTACACATTGATAACATATGATTAAGAGATATCGTTCAATATACAGTGACGTATTGTGAACTCATTGCATATGCGAATATTTTTACGATGTATTTTTACGATTGGGTCAATTAATCAAACATTTGAATTAAAAAAGGTCGGGATGGCGACCATAAAAAGGCGCTAACAAGTTGTTAGTTGTAATTGTATTTTAATAATTGTAATTGTATTGTAAGACAACGACAAAAATTGTATTTTTTCACCGCAGTCGACCGTCAAAGAACAACAAACTGATCAAATTAAATTACAATAAACTTGTGAAAATGATATTCAAGTTAAGACATCCATACATATAAAGCGGGTTGAACTACCACCAAAGCATATATAGTATTTATTTAGGACACTCTAACCGATCCTCGGATATTTGGTGCGAGCAGTTTACAGTCGCCAACACAAGCATAAGCAATAAGAATTGCATATCTGTGTCGAGTATTAGAGTGGTGTCACTATAGTTCTAAAACTGTACTGAGCACTTTAGGATTTTATTATGCAGGTGCAGTTGAACCAATATTGTGGCACCTTTAATATAGGCTCAGGTACATTGTAACAGTTTTTCAGCTGTCCCAATTGAGAATGAAAATATAATACGCCTTGTTAGATTTCCAAACAAACAACAGGCCATAAATTATACCTTCCTACAATAATTGATTATAGTTAACACAATATAATTATAGCAATATCACTTACAACTACCAAAATATTAACAAGGGGTAGTTTACCATCTTAAAACATACTTGCTGAAATATCACGAAACAAGGCAACTTCAGACAATGTGTTATAAATAAACATATAAATAATAGTACTATATTAAAGTATGAGTGGATATTGAGCTCTTTCAAACACGAGCGAGTTTTCGCCGGAGTGCTCGAAATAGAGCAAGTGTTTGAAAGAGCAGTTATCCACGAATACTTTACGCTATTTTTTTTATTGGTACCATTTTTTATACCAAAACCAAGTGCATACCCAATATGATTAATTTGAACGACACTCGTGACACTTCGTGACGGCCCGTCGCCCGTCGTGCGACCAATAGGCTCGTCCCGCTACGGCCAAAGACGCTCTGTTATTGGTTGAGATGGCCGTTGTTGATACGTTTCCATGGCGACTTTAAAACACGCGGGTGCGATAAAGCTCGATTTACGCACGCCAAAGCATGTTTTAAATAGGCAAAATAGCGTACCAATAAAAAAAATATTAAGTTATCAAAACAGATCTATGTTATTTATATTCTATAAAATACTACACACTTACATTTTACATTTACATTTGACATTTACAAAATTCCAAAATGTACAAAGTATATTTTGTGATCAAATATTTTTATTTTCTTTAGTAGATATGGGATGCTACCCTTGTTATGACCAAAAGCTCCAAATTACTTTATATCATATCTAAATTTAGTCATGTCAAAAATTTATTTATTTATCAAAGCTTAATAATTAATTATGAAGTTTAATTTGGGGTAGCTACTCCTGAAAAAAATTGTTCAGCCGAAATTCTCCAAACAAATCAACTTTACTTTATAAATAGCCTTTGAAATGCAGCTAGTTTTTATTAGATCTATAACATCATAAATTTTTAAGGCGAACAATATAAATTTTTCATTTAAAAAAAATAGGGGTTGCGACCCTTAAAGTTAACTAACATATGATTTCATAGGCTTTTTAGTCCAAAGATTTTGTGGTTTGTTTTATTAAAATATCTTTATTTGTTTCGGAAATATTATGCAAAACTGTGTTTAGGGGTTAAATTTAGGGGTGCACCTTAAAGTAATTTGCTTATGAGTTTAAATCATTAAAAATGTTCAATATATTAAAAAAATCCAAAAAGGGTTAGGTACCTGAAGAGGAAAGAGATACGAAATAATAAATGACAGTTTGAACCCAATACTAATTTTGAGAAAGGAAGAGATATTCCTTGTGTTCTAGAGATTTTAACCAACGGTTCCTTTTTCAAAACGAACATAAGTACCAATGTTGTTGACTATTTAAATACATAAGCTTAATTTGTATTTACTGTGTATTTAAAATACATTTCTTCTGGCATTTTAAATACAGTAGTTCAAATAAATTTTTGGGCAATGTTAAGATCCATTATTTGCTAAATTACTCCTTAAATGCTCTTACATTTATTTTATTTTGTTACAGTAACTATAAATGCTCATTTTTATACATTTTTTGGGCATATTTCCGGCTGTTCATTATTTGTATTTACATTTTGGTTTATGTACTTACATACTTATTTTGAAGCTAATTGTTACAGTTATAATGATCCTACGACACTTTTAAAGGAGTTGCGATTATCTTAACGAAGGTGTACAATTCATAAAGTTTTTAAAAAAGTTGTGACATTGTAAAACAATTTTTAAAGTACTAAGTAGCTTGTCGCCATTTTTAAAGACGTCGCAGTTATCTTAAACTTAAGCTGTTGTTTCAAAAGAAGTTAAGGAGCTTCATGACAACTCTAATGCAACACAAATAACTTGAACTGGAATATATGAAGTTGGAAAAGTAACTAATGAAGTTTTTTAATTAGCTACATTGTTAGATCAAGTTAAAAAGTAAAGAGTCTAATGTGTCGACATCTTTGCATTGGGATTATTTTTTTTAGAAGGTTGAAACTTACATTAGCCTGTTGTGTTTTGAATTATCACTTCAATTTCTAAACACTTGTTTGCAAAGTAGTTGGTAAATTTCGGAAAATTGCAAAAATTTTATGATTTCACGGAGCAAAGAAAATAATTCCTGATACTTTTTGAGATTGTTTTAAGTGTTAAAACCATAAACTTAGGTTTAGTGTATAAAAGTCAACCTATGTATTTGTGGCTTTTCGATACAAATAACTTAGATATTTTGAAAATAATTGAAAATTTCACAACTTAGGGCAATAAAACAAAGATTTTAGAACTTCATTAGAAAGTTTCCATTAGAAATTAGATTGCATTTTCTTAAACTGATTTAGAAATTTCAAAAATTGAATAATTTCAACAATTTAACAAGAAAATAATAGGAATTCTAAGCTTCCTGGGGTTATGCTTAACATTGCTGCAATTAAGAATAATCTACAACTTTAAATACTGTTTAAATACAAAAAGGAAATACTTGCTATTTGTATTTAAATACATTGTCCAGAGAAGTATTTAAAATACAAGTACATACATTTTGTAAAAAGTGTTTGCGTTTGTATTTAAATACATTTTTAAAAGTATTTTTAACAACACTGATAAGGACAGTTTTCAAGTTCAAATTTACTATCCAAACAAACGCCACAAGGGATTATATAAATGACCTAAAATGGAGTATAATATCAAATGAACCTTAATTAGCAATGAATTATTTAAAATTGAAAAAAATATATATATTTCAATTATTTTCATGGATCACTTGAATATTCAACAAATATCAACATGCAAAACATTTAAAAATGTTATTGTTAATTTTGGACGATTTTTCTAAACCTTAAATGTTACATCGCAATTTTAAACAATTTTTGAAAAATGAAAGGCGGTGCCTAGACATTCCTAGTCAGAAAATAATACCGAAATATATATTTATATACTTGTGATAGGTGTATTTTTCCGTATTAGATTTAAATAGTAAAGCGCCAAGAAGCAAAAAACGCAAAAAAAGATTTTTTTTTCTTAAGTATAGGAATTATTTCGACATTTTTAGTTTTTCTTCATACTTTCCATATAAAAATACAACTAAAAATCGTGCTCGAAGTTTACTTCCACTATTTTTTTTGCAAGTTTTGTATCTTACGCATATTTTTCTACGATTTGAAGTTAATGAGAAAACTACGCCATCAGGAGGAAGCGGTTTAACGTTGTGACACCCTGTACGTAGTATGTAGACGTGTGAACATAGTAGTCCTGCAAAAGAAGTAAAAAAAGGTTAGAACTCGTTTCGATGCACGCAAAAACTTTGTTGTTCGTCCTATCTATTACACAAGAAGTACTTGTTAACCAATAACGAGACGAGATGAGATTACCATCTTTTACAGACTGAGGTTATACCACTTTTTCCCAAATACGCTGAAAATATCCCGCCTTGAAGAGATAATAAATAAAGAAATATGTGAATAATTAAGGTAAACTCCTTCATTAAAAATACCGTTTTTACGGTTATGTTCTCCGCTTGTCAAATTTCGACAAGGACGGCTTTTTGTCGGGACCCGGGCGTTTCCCGGTTTAATGGAGCACTAAAAAATACCATAGAAACCGTTTTTTAAAACTAATTAGCGCGTAATTAATTCAACGTTTTCCGCGGTAATCGATGTGGTATGAACATGTCGATGGGTTGCCGGTTCAGTGCCTCGAATCAAACACCAATTATAAATGTATTAATTGTGAATAAATCGATACGTTCGACCAATTAATTGGGACTAACGGATATCTCAATGGTCGAAGTGTTTTTTCGGTCATATCAGTTGTACAATTATTATTAAATTTGATGTGAAATGGTGGATCATGTTTAAATAGTGCGTCAGTGGGAGTTACATCACGAGTGATTTAAAGGACATGAATTCTGGTAACAAATAATACAGAACAGTCTCGGCAGTAGACGTCGGGCGTAGGCTATAAAGTTCAATTGTAGGCTGAATTGGTGTCCTTTACATAAGAGATAAATGGCGTTGGTAATCTCTTGAATTTTTATTAATATATGCATGTATATCAGTGTAAAAAACAAGATTTGTTGTTTTCAAGGTAAAAAACTAATTATAATGCAATAAAAAAAAACAACCATAGGGTATCACAATAAAAAACATAATTTTCATCATACAAGTCAAAGTTCCAGTAAAATTATACATAACTATATATGTATCCCCTTATTTAAATCTCTTGTGGCGCTATGTTTGCTTTTAATTAAATCATATATTGTTTTACCCATCTGACGCGATTATACAGGGCGATTCATTAATATTGTACAATAATTGTAAGTCAAATTACTTGGGATAAAATATTCGTATCGGAGTTATCGGGTTAACAGAACTTTTAGAACTGTGAGCAATCCAACAATTCGACAAAACATATATGTATAAATTCTCTCGTACTGTCATGGCTGTCATAATAGGTTAGATTAGGGAGTTGTAAACATTGATAATACTCTAAAATATTGTAACGCGAAATGTAAACAGCAGCGCGCAAGGTTTACTCATATCGGACCTCGGCGGTCACTTCAAAGCGCTCCGTTAAGTGGGCAATACAAAGACCGTCCCCAACGTTCCGGCAACATCTTATTAAGGAAAGAATGTTTTATTACCTTCTGGGCGTTTCTAGATAAACATTATTAGGGAAAAGAAGGATCGAGTTCTTTCAGGAATCATCGCGAACACAATAAAGCGGGCTTGCGGTCGGAAAGGGAGAGTAAAGTAAAATATCTAGGAATCCACATAGACCGAGGACCTACATGGAGAAGGTACATAGAGGAGACCGAGAAGAAGGCGAAAGACCGATTGAACAGACCGGGACCACTAATAGGACGACGGAGCAAGCTGAGATTGGAAACCAAGAGGAAGATCTACCTGGCAGGAATAAGACCAATAATGACATACGGAACAGCAGCGTGGGGACAAACAACAAGGAAGCACCTGGAGAAACTGGAGAGGATTCAGAAGCAAGCGATGAGAAGGATGACGGACGCACCATGGTATATGAGGAATGAACAATTACGACGGGACCTACGCATCGAAGAGCTAAAGAAGACCATCAAGAAGAGGACGAGAAAGACGATAATCAAGGCAATGGAGCACATGAACCCACTAATAAGGAAGGCAATGGACTACGACGAGGACGCAAGATCAAAGAGGAAAACACTCAAAACGGCAATGAAAGAAGACTAACCACAAAGGACATACCAGGAAGATGAAAATACATTAAGAGGATCACCAGGACCACCAGGACAACCCAGGAAATACCATCACGCGGAGGAAAGAAGAACCAAGAGGTAGAAGTAAGGAGGCAGGCGCTCAACTTTAGAAAATTCAGGTCAACATACGGAGAGGGAGATTAGACGTGAAGCCGCGAGTGAATAAACAGCGCGAAAAACGGACAAGCGAATGGTACAAATAAATTATATAAATTAATTAATTCAGTAATAGTCTAGATAAATTAAGTAGTGTGTAGTGTATAATTAGGACAGTGTAAATAAATTAGAAATAAACGTTACAATATACAGAAAAGAGGAGTTATGTCTGAGTTCTTTTCGTAAAAGTACCGACAGATTTTGAGCTACTCACAAATGACTTTCCAATATGTTTAGATATTTAGACTTCAAGCTTAACCTCTCTATATAATAACTTATAATGCCACTAATTATCTCATAAATAAATACAAATTTCTCAAATAATTCATTGGTCCTAACGGTTGATGTAAATGATCTTCACAAAGTAAGAGTAAAAAGGTTGATCCTGTCCTGTCATGCCTTAGTTAGGCGGCCCTGCAAATATACACCTAACTCTGTAGGAGAGAAGGCAAGGTTCCATCTACGATGGATTTACAACGTAAAGTGGGTTACGATATACGTCGACTGCACTTATAGGCGAATCAAATTAGAAAAAAAAAGGTAGTTTGAGTTATTACAAGAAGCCTCTCATCTAGAGATTCATCAATTTTTTAGTGGAACCATTATCAAATAAACAATTAAAGTGCCAAAATCACTCTTTTATTTATAACTCCAAATGGCTTCGAGTTAGACGTTTTCGGTCAACAGTGAACTTTTAGAGAAAATAATTATCTTTAAATCGAGACTTTCTAAATTAAAATTCCACTATAAATAAAAAATTTATTGCAAAACAGGAGGCAAAATGGCTATTTTTAAATATTGTTAATTACTTTTTAATTAGTTGTTCGAATTAAGTGAAATGTATATAATTTAGTGTTGCCCACGAGACGAGACGTGACGAGACTTTGAAAAATCTCGTCTTGTCTCGCAAAAAAAGTGAAAAGTCTCGTCTCGCAATAAAAGTCTCGTCTCGTCTCATGTCTCGCGCGAGATTCTCGCAAAAGTCTCGCAAAAGTTGTTCGAATTAAGTGAAATGTATATAATTCAGTGTTGCCCACGAGACGAGACGAGACGAGACTTTGAAAAATCTCGTCTTGTCTCGCAAAAAAAGTGGAAAGTCTCGTCTCGCAATAAAAGTCTCGTCTCGTCTCATGTCTCGCGCGAGATTCTCGCAAAAGTCTCGCAAATTTCTCGGAAAATCTTGCGAGCATTTCAAATTTGCTCTTTCGACAAGAACTGAAATAAACTAATTATTATAGTTCGATTATAACATGAGAAATCGGGTGAGAAATAGGAGATGATCTCCAAAGGTCGGTGAATATAAAATAAATTGTCGTAGAGTTATTTAAAACTAATATTAATCATAAAGCTTAACAAAAAATTCCTGTCAAAAGGGATAAAATGTCAAACTTTTTTCTCGTTACAGAAAAAAAAACTATTTTATTCAATATAAAAATGTTGTGAATATTTGTATTCCCTAGGTAAGTCTTCAACTCTAGTATAATAGTCATACACGTGACAATATCTCAGAATGCTCAAAAAGATAAACATTGTGTAAACAGTTATTGTAAACACAGGCTGCTCGCTATTATGCGGCTTTAAAAAACATGTTTCAATAACATTCGCGATAGTTATAATAAATAATTAATATTTGCCATTTTTATTTGCGATACTTCGAGACTTTTGCGAGAATCTCGTGCGAGATTTGAGACGAGACTTTTTGAAAATCTCGTCTTGTCTCGCAAGGAAAATTTTAAGTATCGTCTCGGGTCTCGTCTCGCAAACGAGAATATCGTGGGCATCACTAATATAGTTTGTGAGTTGTAATGTACTTTATAAGTAGCTATGCAAAAGATGGGCTCGATCGGTAGAGTAGTTTTTGCAAAATTCTAATTGTTTATCCCGTTTCTTGAAAAAATCAACAATTTCTAAGTCCTGTCCAGTCGATTTTTCTAAATGGATCTTAACAAACTTGGGATCATCCTCTTCGTAAAGACTTATATTAAGGTTCTATGTAAAAAAAAAACAATAAATTTTTTAATGTTTATTTATAAAAAAAGGCTTGACAAAGAGTATAGGTTTTTTAGCTTATAAACATTTACAATATCTTGGTTGGTTTTTGTTCAAACTTTATGGTAATGATTTATTCGAAAAGCTGATTCAAAAATACGCATTTAAAAAGAAAAAAATCCCCACAACCTTTGTGAGCCAAGATAGCCCTGTTTTTAAAAAAATTCACCGTCACTACAATAATTAATATTGAAGGCTGAAAATAACAAGATTTTTAGAAGAAGAATTGAAGTTTCCAATGACACTTTCAGCGTTTAGAAAAACCGAACATTGTTTAACGGAGAGCATTATAAACAAAGAGTAATTGCGCGTGGATTACTTTCCTGCTCGGAGTCCACGGAGTGGGGAAAGCCGACTGGGCGCTTGGTACAGCTCTCCTGAAAAGTGAGCGCGGGGCTTCAAATCGGACCGCTCTAAAAAAAGACTTTATCTCGGGTTCTACCCGACCAAAATTGCTCATTCTTTTTTTATACTGGGATACAATGAAGAAATAATAACAAGTAACATACTTTCTGTGCAAAATTGATTTATCCAAAGACGCCAAAGGTTATGATTACTGTTGTGTTGAAGTTATAAATAAAAGAGTGATTTTGGCACTTTAATTGTTTATTTGATAATGGTTCCACTTAAAAATTGATGAATCTCTAGATAAGAGGCTTCTTGTAATAACTCAAACTACCTTTTCCAACTGTCAAACCAGTCTATATAGTCTACACAGTTTTTTACAAAAAAAATCTAATTTGATTCGCCTATTATCTACGCATATGGAATGAGCCACAGGACGATTCCAAAAAGAAGTTGCAGTAGAGAAGAGTGTGCGATAGACTAGTTTTAGTTAAGGAGTTTTGGATTCTGATGGTGTTATTCTCATAAAGAGGGTTAGAGCCTTAAAAGTGTGTGTGATATGCGTTATAATAATTGTGGGATGGGATGGAATGATGGGATTCTTTCCAGATTACTCTCGTGTTTTAAACAATGGCTCTTATGGGATTCTGATGGTTTCATTACCACAAAAGCCAAATAGGGATGACCACCGTATTGTGTTTAATAAGACGATTGCTCTCATATGATTCTGATGTTTCAACAATCGCTCTTTCGTACTTTTAAAATACTTTCATTTGCCCTTCTCTTTTAAACACATTATAGTGTCAAACGTTATAAATTATAAATGTTCACACTCTGGAACGTTTTCTATCTTTTATGAATTGAAAAACACATACGCATTCATATAGGTGACAAGCCTTTCAAGTATTCATCTTGTGATTAATGCTTTTATAACTCTTTTAGTTTGTAAATTCCCTTAGGCATCCACATAATTAACAAACCTTTCAAGTAAACCATAACAATAATTTAAAGATAGATTTTTGTATTCAAACAAATGACGAGCTTTTGACAGTCTTGTAATTAACACTTTTGATATACACTAAACACTTTAGGATAAACACTTTTGGAGTTTTGTTCAATTGAACACTCATCTGGAATGAATGCCGGTGATAAGCATTTTAAATATTTATATTGTAACAAAAATTATTTTTTTTATTCTTTTACTTTCGCATTTATACAATATAATTCCATTTTTTATCCATTAAATTTTGAATATTCTTATCTTATTGCAACAAACAGATATCCTCTTTTCCTATCTGGTCCTGTCTTTTATAGAAACAATTTTAACTGTATTGTAACGTTTTTTTTATAATTTATTTACATTAATTGAACACTAATTTATTTAACACACTTAACTACTTGTACACTAGACTAGACACTACATAATTTATTTGTACTGCTCCGCTTTCGGATCGTATGTCGCGTTCACGTCTGCTTCTCTACTTCTAACTAACTCCCTCGATCACAAGCCCCCTTATATATACACCCCCAACCATAATCGAGATCCTTCTCGTACCTTCTAGAACGCCTACGCAGGAAATGTTCAGAAGGTCACAAATTAATTGCTTTTCGTAAACAACATTCCGGGAAAATTCATGCAGCTGTCTTGTACGCGTCGTAGTTATTCTTTTGAAGGAGTAAACATGTGTCGCTTTGTTTACTTCTCGCATTACAGTATATACAGTACACGTTAACCTAGGTAATGTAACAAAATTGTTTATAACATTAATACGTATTTGTCATATAAATTTATTTGTATAATTTTTTGTTACAACAGGACATAACAACCAGCCATCAGGAGTGTGTGATTTGCGTAATTCTAGGATTCGTTGAAATTTTTTATTCTTGAATGTTTAAATTATTGTAACGTTTTTACTGTTTACTAAAACTAAAACACTACGCGATTATCCTAATTAATTTATTCTAACTCTTAACACATTTATTTCACACAGAGAGATGTTTATTTATTTTAACGCGCGCGGTCTCTCGCCCGAATGTTTACACAACGATTCTTCAACTGCCCTCCTCGGGTCGGACATTCCCCTTTTTATGGCAGGTAGAAGCTTCTCGTACTTTCGGGATAATTACTAGAATGTTCGATTTTCCAGGAACCCGTTATCGCCTCGAAGCTTCTCGAGCCGTCGGCTCCGTCGCGGCCTTCCCGGAATTGCAATAAGGCGAACTTGTGTAGCTCCCGGCGTGTTTATGTCGCGGCCGGCGAGCCGTTTCGTTACATTATTAATAATAAATGGGAGAGAAACGCACTTTACCTTACATCGAATGTATTGTTCTACTATTCAGGCTGTAACTGTTGTAATGTATTTAACATTGTGTTACCTGGTGTTTAGTATCGACTTTTTGACAAATTGGATATAATTGGAAAACATTGGAAAACATTTAACATGGGTTAAATTAAAAAAAGTTCAATTTCATTTTATATATGTATTTATATATCATTTTTAGTAATCAGAATAGTTGTGTACTTATAACTATATGATATAAACACATATCGACTTGTACAAATATTTGTAAATTTAACGTATCTATCCACTAGAGTTATTTGTAAAATTTTTAATAACCTATTCGATATGAGGTAAAGCGCTTCTCCCTTATTTACTGTTAATAATTCAGATATCCAAGATATTCAGATATTTAATTCAGATAATCCTTGAATTAATTACGTGAGAAGTGCCCAACATTCAAGGCTTATTTTATAATAAATAATATATATACTATGCGTTTCATGCTCGTTGATTTGGGATTCGCCAGTCTGGACACCCAGCAGGGTCGGCCTCAGAAGCGGATGAAATTTTTAGTGGAAATATAAACGACAAGTTAAAAACAAAATTTATTCTTACAAATAACATTCAAAATATAATAATCAAAATGGCTGTACCTAAATATAAGGTATGTATTATGTATAGATATATTTAATTATTCTACATCTGAAATGACAATACAACTACATACTATCATTATCACTACTACTACTTTCACATAAATTTATAACAATTTTATTTACATGATTATGTATTTGTAAATATTGTAATTCAATTTTTGCGTTTTTCCAGTTGTAAGTAGTTATGTTATTAAATTCGGACTTGATTAAACCAATTACACTATTTAATAATTTATGATTGCTGTTATTCGCACGGTAAGCGGCGGTAAGCGCATTACCCGACGACCATGTTTCTTTTCCATGTCGTCAACATAATAATGTTTTTTAAATTCTTTGGTATTTAATACCTCCAAACAATTGTTTTTTCGGTAATTTTCTTTAAAATATAAGTCGGTGTTTATTAAAAATTCCTGAACTTTCGATTTTTTAGAGCCTGTTATTTGGTATGATTGTCAGGAATGGTACGGTGCTTTATCTAATTACAATAGTGCTATTTGGTTTTAACCGTGGTGACAGTGTGGTTTAGAACCAATTTTCATTAACATGCTATCTATATCCTGGTGATAATCCAAGCTTACCTCTTTTACATGTAAACTAAGTGCACCTTCCACCCATCCAAACTCACTTCTACAATGTAAACTTAGCCCAATCGAATTAGCTCCAAAAAGGGGCAAACCTTGCAAAAAATTTTGACAGCAATTTTCCTTCGGAATTGTTTAGGGGGGGGGGGTCACTGGCAGTCTAAATTTAGATTGCCGGGGTACCAGACCCGTTGCGTCATCCGCCATCTTGAATTTAAGGGTGAACTTTTGTTTATTAAATAATTCGTTTATTTTCAATTTTAAACGAAAACTAGTTATTACAAAAGTTGTTTAAAATTAAATTTCCTACAATTTTTGTTCCTATCATTTTCTTCCTTGGATCGATATTTTTCGATTTATACCTGAGAAGAGGTGAGGGTGAACCTATAGGTATTGTATTCTCGCGTTTATTATTGATGTTTTCGTATTAATATTTTTTTTCGATCCTACGAAAAAATTTATAAGTACCAAAATTGTAGGAAATTGGATGTCAAACAACTTTAGTCATAACAATTTTTCTCGTAAAATTGACAATAAACGTGACAATACGATGGTAAGATGTTACCTCCACCCCTTCTCAGGTTTAAATCGAAAAATATCGATTCTACGGCAAAATTGATAAGGAACAAAATTGTAGGAAATTTTATTTTAAACAACTTTGTTAATCATAATTTGTCTCGTAAAATTCACAATAAACATGACAATACGATGGTAAGATTTTATCTCCACCTCTTCTCAGATATAAATCGAAAAATATCGATTCTACGGCAAAATTGATAAGGAACAAAATTGTAGGAAATTTTATTTTAAACAACTTTGTTAATCACAATTTTTCGCCTAAAATTGACAATAAACGTGAAAAGACAATGATAAGATTTCACCCCCTCCTTTTCTCGAGTATACATCGAAAAATATCGATCCTAGGGAAAAAAATGATAGGAACCAAAATTGTAGGAAATTTTATTTTAAACAACTATGTTTATTACAATTATACGCGTAAAATTGAAAATAAACGAGTTGTTCAATAAACAAAAATTCAAATTTTTCGGGTATAAATCGAAAAATATCGATCCTAGGAAGAAAATGACAGGAACCAAAATTGTAGGAAATTTAATTTCAAACAACTTTTGTAAGAACTAGTTTTCGTTTAAAATTGAAAATAAACGAGTTATTTAATAAACAAAAGTTAAACCATTAAATTCAAGATGGCGGATGACGCAACGGGTCTGGTACCCCGGGAATCTAAATTTAGACTGCCAGTGACCCCCCCCCCCTAAACAATTCCGAAGGAAAATTGCTGTCAAAAATTGTTGCAAGGTGAAATCCTAATTCGATTGGGCTAACTGCAAATGCATTTGGCTCTTGAGGCAAACTTACCCTGGATTTTAACTACATGTTATCCAGATTGTGATAGGGATTTCGAAGAGTACTTAATAATTCTGGAAAGGATAGTCCTTATTGGAGCCAAAAAGTCAATACGTACGCTTCAAATATTAATTACACAAATGTCAACGTTACTATTTCAAGATAAATAGCGTCGTTCTAAGAACCGACGTATGTACATATCGCTCGTCGCAATTAAATATTTATTTCGAGTCCACGAGGATGTTAACTTTTCATCAATATTTAAATGGCGTGTGAATCGATGGCAACGTTTGAGTTCCACGTTGTGCATTAACCTGATTGCGGATTGTGGTATCGGTGTCTTATTCCCATTTCCACAATTTACATAAAATTTGTTCGAACCGTTCCGAGTACACAAACGTTACTATGAATATGGACAAGTTTTGGTTGTAAACAAGCGAAATGTCAGATAAATTCGGCTTCGACTGAGTTAATATTGGGGATTTTAGGAAAATTTAATACGGTAATATTAATAGTAATTTATGTTTATGAATTATTTCCTGGAGGCTTTGGAATGTTGGTGATTCGATGTACGTAACTGTTAAGTCGAATTTTTCGCTAATTTAAAATCTTTAACGGTATCTCCGTTAATTCCCGACGTTTCAGCAATTTTACGTCGTATTTATCGTTATCGAGTCGACGTACACTTGTAATTGATTTATAATTCTGAATTTCATTGACTTCGAACGTAATGTGACAAAAATTCACGTCCTTTCCTGTTATGACAACCGTTTTGGAGAAGCGCCAGAGATGCTTCCGAAAATAAAACAAAATTCTCAACCGGGAAGTCTTGTTTTCATGTCATTGCTCGGCTCTCATTTCAGTTTTCAAATTCCTACTGTACAAATGAAATTGTTTTAAAATGAGTGCAATTTCCGCAAAGGATCAAATGCATGCCAATACAAAACGTATAGTATTTAATTATTAGTCTGACTGAGTTTAACGTGGATAATATTATTTGTAATTAGGATTGTAATAAACTTTAACTTAATTTTAACGTTTTGCACTACTGTGGGAATTTTGAGGCCATATGCGCTATAAAGTTTAAACACCACAAAACCACAACTTTGTCCCACATTCAGCTTCATTATCGTTAACATAATTTGCTTATCTCTAATGGTAATACATACAACTATTTTTTTTTCAAATTCAAGCAATAACACAAAAGTTTATCTCTGAATGTTAATAATATAACATAATTTTATACACACAATAGGTTATTCCAAGAATATTTGGGTAATATCCAACATTTCAACGTACATTCAGTTTTTATTGCGTCGAAAAAACCATATTCCATCTCCTCGTATATAAGCATCGATCGCAACAATGGGCTTTTATGAAATTTTTTCCGGCCGGGCGAGGCGAAATTAAACGTGGAATGTTCGAAAGTGAATTTCGTTATGTTACGGTGTGATTTATCGGTCGGTAACTCAATTTGAATATGTCGTAAGAGATTAAATTCGTATAATGATATGTAATAGTGGGAAACGAGCCGTCAAGCGAAATTCAAGAATTTTTATTACTTTAAGAAGTAAGATTCCCCTTTCTTAAACGTTTTGCTCCGTTCATAAGTTACATACATGTAGACATATAGGTACTTGTATTACAAGTAATAATACAGGGAAATACTTTTTTCTGCGATTCTCTATCTATTGTAATGCGAAAAGTAAACAGCGCAACACGTGTTTACTCGTATCGGACCTGGGCGGCTACCTCAAAAGAATTGCCGCGACGCTTAATTGAATTCTATAAAAAAAGACAGCTCCATGAATACTCCCGGATTATTATTTAAGGAAAGTAATTTATGACCTTCTGGACATTTTCTACGTAAATATTATTAAAAGAACAATCGAGTGCTTTGTGGAAACATCGAGCAAATACTAGTAGGTTATGGAAGACATTATGGGGGGCTATAAAAGTGCACGCGGCAGACGAGAGATTATTAGAACACACGGAGGAGGCGTACTGATAGCGATAAAGAAGAGGATAGCACACCAAGAGATACCACCCTACCGGACGGAAAACATAGAGAGCGTAGCCATTGAAGTAGAGATGAAGGATAAGAAGATAGACGTCATCAGCGCATACAAGCCGCCAAGGAAGGAACTACAGGACGAGGAACTCAACACCATATTCAGGGACATGGACAAGCCGAAGATACTAGGAGGGGACTTAAACGCCAAACACAGGGATTGGAACTCGAGGAGCGCCAACAAGGATGGAAGGAAGCTACAGAAACATTCAGCGAGATTCGGATACGACGTCATAGGGCCCGAGGAACCAACGCATTACCACCACACCGAACGAGGAGACATTCTGGACATTTTCATCATGCAGGACACAGGATTGGACTATGAAGTCGAAACAATGGAAGAATTAACATCGGATCACAAACCAGTTTTGTTTCAAGTAGGAAGATGGGAGCATCGACAGGAGACAAGCACTAGGACCAAAATCGACTGGGAAGGATACAAAGAGGAAATACGGAAGGCGAGCCGGATGGAAATGATGGACACCAAGGACGAAATCGAGAAGGAAGCGGAGAAGTTAACCAGAGACATCAGAGAAGCCGTACGAAGGAACACCACGATAATCCACGAATCAACAAGGACGGGGGACATATCGAGGATCATCAAAGAGAAAATAAGGGAAAGGAACAGGCTGAAGAGGAGATACAGGATTAACTACGACCCGGAAATTAAGAGGACCATCAACCGGAAGAACAAGGAGATCAAAGAAGAACTGGCAGAGCACAGGTGCAACAAATGAAACGCATTTTTGGAAGAGCTGGACGAAGATACAGGAGCGCACTGGAGGATCATGAAGAAGCTGAAGAAGAACAAACATTCAACTACGAGCAATGCTATTCATGGTAAATTTGGTTTATGTTTTAGGGACGAGGACAAGATAGAGGCGTTCGCAGACACTATGGAGGAACAATTCAAGATGAACGAAGACCAAGAGGACGACATCGATTTCGAAGAGGACATCGACAGGAGGGCGGCCAGGATCAGAAGGAGAAATTGCGAGGACGAATTGGAACCCACGACGATGGAAGAGATGGAGGGGATCATCAGAACCCTACCGACGAAGAAGGCACCAGGACGGGACACCATTACAAACAAGATGATCAAGGAACTACCGGAGGAGGCAAAGAAGAGGATCCAGGAAATCTACAACGCAGCGGTGAAGAAGAGGTACTACCCGCAGATATGGAAGGAGGCAGACGTCATCATGTTCCCGAAGCCAGGCAAGGACAAGAAATTCCCGCAAAACTACCGCCCCATAAGTCTTTTGAACAATTTAGGAAAACTACTGGAGAAGATACTACTGAGGAGGATCAAGGAGGAAGAGGAGAGGCTACGCATCATACCGGACGAACAATGTGGATTCAGGGAAAGACACTCGACGGAGCACCAGGCGCTGAGGATGGTAGAAGAGACGATCAAGGACATCAACGAGAAGAGGACGACATGCAAGGTACTATTCGAAGTGGAGAAGGCGTTCGACAGGATTTGGCACAACGGACTTATAGCTAAGATGGACGGATTAGGATTCAAGACGGCGACGACCTAGATGATACAGGACTACCTACGAGACAGGAACTTCAGGATTAAGGACAAAGGGACGACATCGAGCAGCAGGAGGATGGAAGCAGGAGCACTACAAGGATCGGTATTGGCACCGGTCCTATACAACATCTACACTAGCGACATACCAATTGGAAGAGGGAACAGCCACACGAGGACCTATATCTACGCGGACGACACGGCGAAGGCGGCGACATCGAGACAACCCAACAAAGCGACGGAGTACCTACAGAGAGAAGTGGAACAAATGGAAGAATGGACGAAGAAATGGAAGATCAAACTCAACGCGGAGAAGACAGAAGCAATATACATAGGACCGAAGACGAGACGACCGACGACCAACATCACAAGAGGAGAAAAGGAACTGGAATGGAAGGAAGAAGTGAAATATCTAGGAATCCACATAGATCGAGGACTTACATGGAGAAGGCACATAGAGGAGACCGAGAAGAAGGCGAAAGACCGACTGAACAGACTGGGACCACTAATAGGACGACGGAGCAAGCTGAGACTGGAAACCAAGAGGAAGATCAACCTGGCAGGAATAAGACCTATAATGACGTACGGAACAGCAGCGTGGGGACAAGCAGCAAGGACGCACTTGGAGAAACTGGAGAGGACACAGAACCAAGCGATGAGAAGGATGACGGACGCACCATGGTATATGAGGAATGAACAGCTAAGACGGGACCTACGTATCGAAGAACTAAAGAAGACCATCAAGAAGAGGACGAGGAAGACGATAATCAAGGCAATGGAGCACAGGAACCCACTAATACGAAAGGCAACGCACTACGACGAGGACGCAAGATCAAAGAGGAAAAGACCCAAGACGGCAATGAAGGAAGACTAACCACGAAGGACATACCAGGAAGATAATAACACATTAGGAGGACCACCAGGACGACCAGGACAACCCAGGAAATACCATTACGCGGAGGAAAGAAGAACCAAGAGGGAGAAGTAAGGAGCCAGGCGCTCAACTTTAGAAACAATCAGGTCAACATACGAGAGATTATTAGTAGACGGAAGCCGCGACAGTAAACAAGCGAAAGCGATTGAAGTGAAATAAATTAACGATTAAGAGTGTGATATAAATTAATTAGTTAAGTGTGTTATATAAATTAATTAGTTTAGTAATAGTGTAAATAAATTAAGTAAGTGTCTAGTGTAAATAAATTAAAATAAACGTTACACTATAATAGGGGTCTGTTCGATATTTTTGGTACTTTGGGTGTAGAGGAACAAAGGTCATGAGACGTTAGCCAAAATTTTTTTGTTATATTGCCTTCATTATCAATTGAATGTTAGAAATGTATGATTTTGGGGCATTGTAGGGCTTTAAAAAACTTTCAAAATGAGCTGTGGTAAAAGTAATATGATGCATTTGTTGCTATAACCTTAAATGAGTTTAAATTAAATTATTAATAACTTTTGCAAAAATAGACTTTTATTACAATAAACAGTAAACAGACTTTTTTACAATACATTTCTCTCTTGAAATTTCTTGGTTACTTGCTTAAACCGTCAAAAGTACACTTCCTCCATTGCTGTTGTTTTACAAGTTAATAATGAATTTTAGTGCATTTTTACATAAACTCATCAAGAAGAAGATAAGGGAGGCGAAGGAAACATATCTGTCGGAAAAGTGCAGTGAAATTGAAGAATACGAGAGGAAGTACGATTATCACAATATGCAT
Source organism: Cryptocephalus moraei (assembly GCA_946251905.1). NCBI lineage: Eukaryota > Metazoa > Arthropoda > Insecta > Coleoptera > Chrysomelidae > Cryptocephalus > Cryptocephalus moraei. The sequence continues at coordinate 22,647,866 of OX276454.1, forward strand.
AAGAAGATCCAAGATCTTACATCGAAGAAAAAATTTAATCGCCGAACAACGAGCCTCCTGAATAAAAATGGAATTTTAAAAACAGAAGTAGAAGACCTACTTGATATTTGGAAACAATACATCGAAGAGCTGTTTAATGATGAGCGACCCGACAATCATGATCCAGGTGAAGTTACAGCTGGACTACCAATCTTGAAGAGCGAAGTTGAGAGGGCCATTATGTCCATGAAAAATAATAAAACCCCAGGTCCAGATAGTATCCACGTTGAGATCCTTAAAATTATGTGCGAGACGATCCCAAGCTTCCTCGATCTGCTAACAAGCCTATTCAACGAAATCTACGACACTGGCGCAATACCTGAAGACTGGATGCACTCCACATTTATTGCTATACCAAAGAAACCAAATGCGAAAACCTGCGACCAACATCGACTGATAAGCTTAATCAACCACTTAACTAAGATCTTTACAAAAGTGATACAGAACAGAATCTACGCAAAGTGTGACTCTGAGATTGATTGTTCGCAATTCGGTTTTCGTAATGCACTCGGCACCAGAGACGCCATATTCGCCTTGCAAGTTTTAATTCAACGCTGCAGAGACACAAATAAAGATGTCTACATCTGCTTCATTGACTTTGCAAAGGCTTTCGATAGCGTCAAACACGAATTTCTCATATCCATACTAAAAAAGGTAGGACTTGACAGTAAAGACATAAGAATGATAGCCAACCTCTACTGGGGACAAACTGCGTGTGTGAAAGTAGGTAACTCCTCTACTGAAAAGGTCCAAATAAAGAAAGGTGTACGCCAGGGTTGCATATTATCTCCCCTCCTGTTCAATCGGTATTCAGAGGAAATCTTCAGGGAAGCATTACATGATGCTAAAGTGGGCATAAAACTAAATGGTGAGCTAATAAACAATATTCGATATGCCGACGATACCGTAATACTTGCCAGCAGTGTCGATGAACTTCAATATCTACTGAGAAGGATTCAGACCATCAGCGAACAGTACGGTTTGAAGCTTAATGTTTCAAAAACCAAATGGATGGTTATCAGTAAACGACAACAACATGCAGAACAGCTGATACTTAACACCGAACTAGTGGAGCAGGTTGAGAAATATTACTATCTTGGATCAGTAGTGAACTCTAAATGGGACCAATCTATAGAAATAAGAGCAAGAATTGAAAAAGCTCGTACAGCGTTCAACAACATGAAGCCTTTATTTACCTGCAAAGATATATCTTTGAAGACCAAAATCAAATTAGCTAAGTGCTACATATTTTCAATCCTATTATATGGGGTAGAGGCATGGACGATGACAGACCGAATGATGAAGAAATTGGAGGCCTTCGAAATGTGGGTTTACCGCCGCATTTTAAGAATATCCTGGACCGACCACATCACCAACGAGGAGGTTCTGCGAAGAGTCGGTAAACAGAAAGAGATCTTGTTCACTGTTAAAAAACGTAAAATGGAATACCTTGGGCACATAATGCGTCATGAGAAGTATCGTATCCTGCAGCTCATCTTACAGGGCAAAACAGACAGCAAAAGAGGACCGGGAAGACGAAGACACTCGTGGTTGCATAACTTGCGCAAATGGTACGGACTTACCTCGGTGGAACTGTTTCGGAGTGCAGTGAATAAAGTTAAAGTGGCCATGTTAATCGCCAACGTCCGCAACGGATAGGGCACCACAAGAAGAAAAGAAGTGCATTTTAATATCGACCTTCTGAAACACTATTTCATAAATAAGAAACATATTTTTTCGGAAATCGTCTTGGTAACAACATTTTCCTGCTTATTTACACGCAGGATCTTCCTGTAAAATTTAAAAATTTGAAACATTTTCCGGAAAATTTTAGTCCGAAAAACTGAATTTTCCGGACTAGTACTGTAAATACTTAACAAGACAATGACATTTTTTCGATGTTTTTACTTTGTAACTATAGTTGCCAACAAAATTGACAAACTTGATTTTTGTGGAATTTGTAAAAAAAATTCCTAAATTTGTAAATTTCTTCTTTTTTACGATTTCCCGAAAAAAATAATACAAAACACGTCAGTACAATCTCTTACTTGACTCAGAGCTTTAAATTCAATTTAGCTCTTCTTCAGTAATGTGAGTTTTTCCCGACTTTCATGTAAATAACTATTAAAAATAGCCATATTACAATATCAATATTATCACATAAAACAATATTAAACCTTGCGCTAACGTGGAAGCGTACATCTATCGTCATTTTTAGCCAATAAGTACTTTTTTTTCGTACCGACGACCTTCTCCGATCGGAATCATCCTCTTTATTTTTAATTATGGTATAATACCTTACTGCGATAGACTAAAACCAAGGTTTTGGGTAATTGATTACGTATCGAGTTAATTGCTTGAAATCCTGTTTCCATGTCAATTAGATTCCTTAGAAAATATCTGAAGCTCGATCAGAATTCCCAATAGCGGTCGGATCGTGTAATTTATGATGCTTTTAGGGCACGTAGTAAATGTAATTAACGTAGTACAAAAACTAATTGATCGAAATGGGTTAATTACGGTTCGATTTATCGTCAGGTTTCATCACCTCTGGGAGTACATACATACAGTACAATGGCGGACACAAAAGAACGCGAGGAGGCCTTGCGCGAGCGCCATAAAATAAATAAATGATTAAATAGACGGATTAGGCGAAGAATGGCACATACGCTAACAAAAGGACGAGTTGTTTGATTAACTCCGAGCGATCAATCCGAGACGGCTAATTTAATCTATTCACGCGGGCTTTGTTTCACTGTTTTTCCTCCTCAAGGTCCCGATGACAATTAGGCAATCCACGGGTAATTATCAATCGTGTCGAGGGTATTTAATCGCATTGAAATGCGAAGACGGTCCCGCATAAGCTATTCCGAGGTGGTTGCTGGATCGTCTGATACATTTTAACATCCAATGTGAACAATGGCGAAAATGGATTTTGTTGGCTGAAAAACAAAGAAGTCATTAGCCACATTAAGCTGAAGAATTGATATTAGTTTAAACTGTGAAAGCAGAGGGCTTTTGACTGATCTCCTCATGTTTTACGGAGATTATTGTCCTGAATTTGTGTTCCTCTACACCAATATCACTATAAAAAAATCGTGATGGTTCATCAGAGTACTTTCTCATATACCTATAGCCCTATAGGGGTTAATTTAAGCAACAACCCGAAAAACGACAAGTACCTATAAAGTACTCCTCACAGTAGATTTAGCCAAAAACATTACAAAACTTTTTTATATATTACATGGGTGTTTCTTTAAATTTCACCTCATAGTAGGCTGTGGATAGTGTTTGTGAATGCGCCTTACTAAAAAATGTCAAAATTGACGTAACCTCACTTTTTTAATAAAAATTGAAACTGCTCCAATCGGTTAATAGTGTCTTGAAAAAGGCATCTCACTCATCTACGCCTGATTATTAATAGAGCCAAGATGTCTTTTTCAAGACACTAGTAACTGATTGGAGCAGTTTCAATTTTTATATATCTAATGTAGAATAGGTACTCAAAATTTTATAAAAATTCTTGGAGCAAATTTCGGGAAATATTCAAAAAATTGAAGAATCATGCAAAGTGCCTTTCACAGAAAATTTTGCAAAAAACGATAGAAAAGTTTATTTTATACTAATTCAATGGTAGAATATATACTCTAAATTTAAAATAAATTCTTGTAGCAAATTTTGAGAAAAATTCAAAAACCGAAAAACCACAAGTATAAAGTGCTCTTCACAGAAGATTTAGCCGAAAACGTTACAAACCTTTTTATACATATTTAATTGCACAATACATTTTCAAAGTTTAAAAAGAATCCTTGGAACGAATTCCGAGAATAATACAAAAAACCAAAAATCGACAAGTATAAAGTATCCTTCACACCTTCACAGAAGATTTAGCCAAAAACGTTATAAAACTTTTTTAAACATATTCAATAGTAGAATAAATATTCAAAGTTTGAACAAAAATTCGTGTAGTGGATTTCGAAAAAAAAATAAAAAAACCGAAAATTGACAAGTATAAAGTGCCCTTCACAGAACATTTAGCCAAAAACGCTAGAAAACCTTTTTAAATATATTTAATAGTGCAATAAATATTCAAAGTTTAAAAAAAAAAATTTAGTGAATTTCGAGAAAAATTCAAAAAACCGAAAAATGACCCTTCTATCCTGGCCAATTTTAATGAAAAGCTTATTTTCACGTCCTGGTATGGTACAAAGTCAAATACATAGTGTTGACCTTTGTGGTTTTTAGTTTTTTTTTTAGTTTTTAGTTTTTTTTAGTTTTTGAGAAAATCCTACCACAGACATACATACATACACACACATACATTCATACATACATACACACATACATACAGACGGTTTCCCGTCTGTATGTTTTTTTTTTGATTCAGGAGACCTCAACTCTCTCATATATGAGTAGGTACCTCATATGAGAAAGTAATAATAGAAAGTGTCACTCCTTTGGATATTTCCTTTATCTTTCGGGAAAAACGAATATTTTACAAGCTTATAAAATTTATATTTATATGTACAAAGTGACGTACTTTATGCAATCAAAATATGACATTATTTATAAAAAGCATCCCACCAACAAATTAATGTCAATAAAATTCGCCAATCCCCCTGTTGGGATGAAGAACTATCACCCCCTCTCTCCACGTTAATAACAACAAATTGATTTTATCAATTTAAATCAATTTAAATTTAAATCAAAACGCAATCTAGTAGGGCAGTAACCTTAAAATATTGTAACGGAAACTGGGAGCGAATGCGGCGCGTCGACAGGTAGATGCTTCCTGGAATAGAAGCGTCCTTTCCAGAAAAGACACTTCTAGTTTAGTTGATTCGATCCCAGACTTATTTCTATTATGTTCGAATTGTTTCCGTATCGTTGGAGAAACAAGCCATAAGCCATGAAAAGGCCCGCTAACAATAGCGAGAGAACAGTCTAAATACGAGAGCCACTGTTCGACCATAAACCCGGAACGCGAAGATAAATGAACAGCAAATTAACTTAAGTGATAAGTGTTATATAGTAATAATGTCAAAGAAGTACATAGTAATTAGTGTAGACTGTAGGGTAATTATTTGGGCCCACGAAAATGTTACGATAGTATACCCTCATATTTTTAACTATCTTATCTACTATCAAAGACTATGTATAAGACAATATACATAGTCTTTGCTACTATGTAGGTTCTCCAAAAAGTTTTGATTTTGATACTTCCAGTAACTTCCTATAAGAAAATTAGCAATATCATTTGTTACTACTCATATTGGCACTTCATTGTGAAGAAAACTTTGGTAAGGGGTGTTAACTAAAACATTTTAACTCATATATTCGTGATAATCCATACAAAAACAAATTATGTATATTTAGAATGTCGATACTAAATAACTGTTTTCTTCTAAATAGTCTATTCTACAGTGTTCAATTTTTGTGCTGGGGTATAAGCTGGGACAAAAAATCCAATTTTCTCTGAAAATCTCATGTATTTTCAGAATTCTCATTCACAAATTTGTTGACATTTGAAAAATTCTCCTGCAAAGCTACCTTCAGTAAGATATTTCATCTCATTTCAATATCATCTGGACGAAGTCATCGGAACTTTTATTAGTTCCACCGTCGTCAGAACTTCATTTTGTGAAAGTAGTTTGTAGTAAACCTAAAAATAAAATATTTTGTAATAAAATAATTTATTAATAAATTACAATGAAATAGAAAAATGAAATAATTTTTAGTTATTTCGGTAGTAGTGTTAGCGAATATTGAAGTGCCCTTTAGGGTGATTAATACTTGCGACAAGGTTGATTTAAATTCATCGTAAGTGAGTTAAGAGGCCTCTTCACACATGAAAATCGCTTATTGATGTAACTTTTTAAAAAATGAATAGAAACGGATGCGGTTTTCGGTGAAATATTAAGAAGTTGTCCTAGAATTTCGCTTGCCTATGGATTTTTTTCTCACTTAAAAAAAACCGACCCAAGTACCCTTTAGAAAGGGTTTTAAAAATTTTAGTCGACATAGCGAAAACCTTAGTGATGTAAAACAGGTATATTCCAATTCTCAAAACGAAATCCGTAATAATAAGGGAGTATTTCAATTAAGGGAAAGTGCATTCAAAATCATTCGGCAAGTGGAGATCCTTGCGTGGAAAGACGGAGTTACGATGCACCGAGCGATATGTTGTGTTTGTCGGAGGCCCATAGTCGGGTAAGAAATCGGTAAATTTTATATTAGGCATTATGCGACAAGCGTGTCGCTCGCATATTTTGGAACATAGGACAATGTGAAACATGGTAGGTTTTGCTATACCACAGGATACGTGAAACCGTGTTTCACTACATTTTTATGGTCTCAAAGTATTTCAATATAAAAGAGAATAGTACGGAAAATGTTAAATTAAATGTGTTTTTATTCGCTCCCACCGTCATATATATAAAAATAATGTAGCTAATGTAATGTAGCTAGTAATTGATTTTTATTTTAAATTACACACTAGCGTTTTCAACAGTGCCGATGAATAGAGTGGATGAAATGAAGCTTAAACATTACATAATTTATGGAAATAATAATTTTTATTGCAATGTTTTCCATCAGACATTTTTTTATGTCGCGAAAAATTATTTGTAGGAGCTTATGTCGGCAGAGAAGGAATAGTGTCCTATCCGCCTTCTGATACAATTACGCGCACTAGAAGCAATTAATATGACATTCGGTCATATTTTTTATTTATTAACAACTAAGCACAAAAAATCAAAATTTCCGCTATTATCACCTATTATTGCAAAAGTTTATATCCACTAATAACTTCAAACTAATCAATATTTGAAACATGAAACAACCATTAAAATTGCGTTTTAGAAAATGTGGATAAGATAAATATCTGTTTTGCTTATAAACTTGCAAAATAAAGAAGAAATAATAATTAATAATGATACTTGAAAGAATTCACTCAAAATTGTGTTCAATGGGCCAAAATATGAGTTTCATTGTACTACGTGAACCCTCCAAATTTCAGATCGTTCCATCGAATAGCTTAAATTTTATTCCATCTGTTTATCCTTTATCCAAAAACCATTTTTTTACAATAACGCAAATCAGACAATAATAAAGATACACCAACTGTACACATATCATAAGAAAGAAAGAGAGCTGAACTATCGATATAAATAAAAACACGTAAAAAAATCGTTCTTTCTATTACAAAATTATGGTACAAAAATATTAACATCAATAATTGTCAATATTTAAGAATATCTTTTTCCCTACTGCTCGAAAATAATTATTTTTTCATATTCATATTAATTTTTACACGAATTTTAAAAAATGAAATATTGTTCTAGGTCAATTTGGGACAAAGTTAGTATTTCTTTTAAATTCATAATTAATGTGTTTACAAGATATCTAACTAGCGCCATTTTAAAGTCAAAGATTCACAGTTTCACAGATCATCACTTGTCGGAGAATGTGGAGGGGGAACTTAAAAATTTATCACAAAATAAGAGAGTGCCTTCCAACTCGATCAATATTTTATATCTTTGTAATTTTATGTAACACAAGATAACATTCATATATTACATAATTGCATAATTGGTAAAAAAATAATATTGAAACTTCACTATACAAAATATTAATATTTCATTTCAGTTTTTACAATATTTATTTAACAAATACAAAATGTTTCTATACAAACAAAAGTGTCATATACTTAAAAAAAATCAGTAACATGCAACTTAAGTTTTAATTATTATATATAAAAAATATTACCCAGGAGATAAGTTTTAAGGTAATATTAAATTTTTAAAATAAAAAAATTATAGGAAATTGAAATAGATTAGGTTACTTTTCGTATACAAGTTAATGACAATACATTTTTTATAAAAAGTAGTTATTGATGGAAGTGGAAATAATCTATTCTTAGGATTACGAAAAAAATCAGAGCAAAATATTGATGCTTTGGAGAAAGAAACTATGTTTGTTTAAACAAATTACACTGTTTATTTATTAAAAAATGATGAACCAATTACTGTATAGTTGTAATGTACTCAAAGAGTACATACCTACCAATTAAAAATTAAATATTAAATTCCGTTAACTCGATCTAAATATGTAGAATTGTGATCGAGTTTGAAGAGGCTTTTCCCTATTTTGATGTCTTCAATTGTTAAGTTGCTCCATCACATTCCACAACTAGTGATGTTTTTTAAAAATGTGATCTTTTGACTGTAAAATGGCGCTTCTAAGATTTCTTAATAGTTACCAACAAATTAAAAAGGAATGCTAACTTTGGCCCAAATTGACCTAGAACAAATTTTATTTTTTATTTTTAAATTGGTTTAAAAATGCCAGCTTTCTGAACAGGAAAAAACATTCCTTTTCGACCAATAAGAAAACAGTTACTCTTATAGATTGATAATTAATAATGGTAATATTTTTGTACAATAATTGTGCATTAAAAAAAGGGGATTGTCTTGGATTTTGCTATTCATATCCATAGTTCAACTCTCTTTCTTTCTTGTGGTATCTGTACAGTCGGTATAACTTTATTATTGTCTAACTTATGTATTTGCAAAAAATGGTCTCTTGGATAAAGAAATGGAATAAAATTTAAACTATTCGATGGATCGATCTGAAATGTAGAGGGTTCACGTAGTATTTTGAGACTCACATTTCCGCGTATTTAACATAGTTTGAAGAGAATTCTGTAAAAATTCATTATTGACTTTTCTTTTTCTTTATTTTGCAACTTTCAAAACATATATTTATCAATTTTTATGGAACGCAATTTTAGAGCTTGTTTCAAGTTGCAAATAATGATTACATAGAATTCTTATTGGTTATGGTTATGAAGTTTTGCAGTACCTGGTAGGTGATAACAACGAAAATTTGGATTCATTGCACTCAACAACTAAAAAATATGGCCGAATCTACGCAAAAAAGTGGTAGAATCTCTTTCTGTCGGTCAATATTGCCCCAAAACGCCTAAAATCTAGATTATAGAAAAATTTGGAGTTTTAATAAAAAAAAAACAGTCACTTATTGCTTTTTTTTGCAAAAAAAAATCTTTATCTCAAACCTAAAATCGACCTCTTCGTGCGATTTGATTATAAACATTTAGCAATGCAGTAATACATTATATTCCACACTTTATGCTCACCCTGTATATTTACTATATTATTTAATAAATTAAGTAAACACATTTAGGAGGTGTGTACTACTTACACCTCCCAATGGCTCTGCTGAAATACTCAACCCTCAACTCAATTCAGCAAAAAAAAAAAGAGGAACCGTAAGTACTTTCATTTTCTTTTAATAGGACAAAAATAATATATTATTTTAAAATATGTGTGCCTTATAATGTAGTCAACATGTATCAGTTTTCACAATAATTTTGTATAGTCACCGAAAATTATAATCAAGGTGTCATTCGATTTATAATGTCATGAATAAAATTAAAGGAAAGGTCCCAAAAGGGGCGCAAAGAATTTGCAACAGTTATAAAGAATGAAGTGGAAAAAGTGAGGCTTTTGTTTTTTTCCAATATCTCGAAAAATATAAAACATTTTCGACAAGATCATCAAATTTACTGAAAAACAGTTCCGATTCCCGAAAGTGTACCTTCAATATTTATAATTTTTACAGGGCCCCGGAAAGAGAGCCAAAACCCCTATAATTATTGAAGTAAAACCCTAAAAAATTTTTCACTCAGTGAAGTTATTCTAAATAAACTTACAAATAAATAACCGTTGCAAAAATTGCTACTATTTATGAAGTTCTGATTTTTAATAAACATCTGGATATCTGTTAACTTGGTTTTTCTTTAATTTTAGTGAACTGTCAAACATTTATTTATGAAAATTATTGTTATGTAACATTAAGAAATGTTTTTGAACATGTCGGCAATTCGATGATCTAAATGAAGGGGGGAAGCGGCAGTTTATATTTAAAAATGCATACAGTAACGCCATTATACTACTCTACACTACACCTAATGACGCAACTTACAATATATTTCGTAAAAGAAGTGTATCTTTAAAACTGGAATCGACCTGTTCGAGCTATTTTCTTATATACATTCAATAGTAATGGTGTAATACATTGTAGCTGTAGCTAGCGCATTACGTATGCTCTCGACACAGCCTAAAATATCTAAATACTATCTGAAAGTAAAAAGATTCCGTAATTTCGTCCCTCGTCCGGACGCTGCTGTTTAACGAAAGCCTCGACAAGACAGACGTGTCTCGCAGCGCATGAAGAAAAGAAGACAGAATGTAGGGATGGAAGAACTGTACGTCTTGGATTAATCGTCGGATACGTAGCCGCCGGACTACAAGTGCATGATTGGAGGGGTCTTAAGTAAGTAAGTTATTCGTCTAACGCTAAAGTATTGTAACGTTTATTTCTAATTTATTAACACTGTCCTAATTTTACACTACACACTACTTAATTTATCTGAACTATTTCCTAACTAATTAATTTATATCGCACTCTTAATTATTAATTTATTTATACGCTCTCGCTTGGCCGTTTTCGGCTTGTTTATTCACTCGCGGCTTCACGTCTAATATAATCTCTCCGACCGCAAGCCCGCTTATATACATATCTCAATTGTATCCGCGATGCTTCCTAAAATAACTCGATCCCTCTTTTCCCTAATAATGTTTATGTAGAAATGTCCAGAAGGTAATGAAGCATTCTCTTCTTAATAAGATGTTGCGGGAACGTTGAGGACGGTTTTTTTCATTGCCCACTTAACGGAGCGCTTTGAAGCTGTTTACATTTCGCGTTACAGTATAATGAGTATAATGACGATTACTACCCAGGAAGATGAAGTTGTCGCCCGAGTCGAAAACGCGGCCTGTAATCATCTGAGTGGGTAATAGTCATTATACGCGAGTTGAATACTATACTTTATCTACAACTTTTGAGATGTATTTAATTTAATATATTATGTACTTTTTGCAGACCAAACAATGTTCCATTATTAAATTTATTGTACTTAATCAAAGAAATATATAGTGGAAAGTCATTTTGTGAAAGCAGACCTTAGAAATTGATCTAAAATAGATGCTGTGTAAAATATATATAAAATTCCACCTACGTGTCATTTTCATTTAAATAAAATCATCGAAAACACCAGTTTTCTTCTGAAATGTTCTCACAAAAAGTGAATAATAACCTTGTGTTGATCTGATTCTGAAGATAGAGAAGATGTTTACTGAGATGTGACGTCATGAAGTCATCTCTTTGACACGAGGGAGCGTTTTGGCGGTCTTTTATTTTGTTAAAATTTCAACGTATGTTTATCGAAAATACAACTATTATAAATATTTTAATACGGCATAATACACAAGTTAGAACCTGTATACATGATTTTCGGAAAGTAGTCCAATAGCCTATTGCAAAAATAACAGCCAGGACAAGTTCGAATTGAGATTCTTCTCTTTGCCCAAGGATACTATTAGAAAACATGCCGTATAAGCTTCATTAATACAAAGCATGTTGTAATTAATACATTTAGTTATGAAATATATTTGCTGTAGGTATCAAGTAGCTTTTCCATTGTTTCAGTAGTTTCATAAAGGTATGGTATGCTTATTTTCTGGATTCTAATCCATTATTAATTGCATACTCTGCGAAAGTTGTAATAGGGTAATAGATTTTATAAAAACCCGTATCTTGGAAGTTAAAACAGATGTAGAAATAGACTCTTTGCTATGTCTACATAACTTGAAATAAAAAATTACGTAACGTATTAATTAATGTAATATATAAGTTATGATTTCTATTTTGTTTTATAGGCTCAAAAAGCAGTGACATTGCAACGCACCCAATATGTAACGAAGGGACATCAATATCCAAAGCTTCATTAGCAGTAAAAATAACGAAGCCGGATACTATCCATAGGCAAGAAGAAAATCAATAAAGAATAATTCCCTTACTAACTGCTTAAATATGGATTATCTAGAAATACAAATTATTTTCACACCAAAATATAACAAACATCAGAATATCCTCACAAAATCGTACTAAATGTGAGGTTAATCAGGCTGCGTCAAATTTGCATCTACCATATTTGCGCGGACATGTTGCGCGAATTTCATTTTTAGCAACCGATTTTGGACCTACATTTATAACTGTATCCTATAACTTAGCTATGAAATCGGGACCGTTGAGCGACACGCCGCTGCGGCTATCTTCACGCCGATTCTCATGAAGTTAGTAACAGCGACGTGAAATTATGTAACTGTCGTTTCCCGAACGCTGTCTGTATTCCTTCTCTCTTTGTTGCTAACCTTTCTCGTGCGCGTTTTGATCTGAAAGGATCTAATAGCGCGCCTATTAATTTAAAGTATAATATTTCATGATTAAGTATTATACACTTTCAGTTTAATATAGTTTAATTGCTTTCACATCTGCCAGGCGCCCCGCGACGTATCACTTTCTTTAAGAACAAAAATGCCACTCTAATTATTATACTTTCCACCGATGCGCCATTTTTTACAAATAAAACAGTTGTGTTGTTAGAAAAAATATTTTTTTTAAAACTTTGTCACCCCGTATATTCGTAACGGGGCATTTTCCACCATAGTTCATAAAGCAAACTATGACTAATTTTTTATGTAGAATCATCCTTTTTTTCGCATATTATTACGCAACACCCTGTATAGCTCACAAAATAATTGTTCTAAAAGTTTAGTGAGTTAATCACATTTACATAACTACTTTTTCGAAGATGACAATGGTAGTTTAAGTCTTAATAAACCTCTTTTAGTATTTCATAAGTACCATAATATTGCTTGAAGATATACCAAAAAAGAAAATACAACTATTACTCCGCGTGCCGCCTGTTTTCATAAAAATTAAATTTCAGAAAATCCTCGAACTTGAAAATCTATATAGTGCTTCCTCGAGAAAAACGAACAAATGCCCTTTATATTCTGTTTCAACATCACTTTACTGTCACTTTCCACATTTACATTGTGCCAGAAAAGTTACATTATCACAGTATATAATAGATTATAGATTCTATACATTATAAATACCTATATCAAATCTGGCCGGATGTCAACTTAGCGAACTTTGAATGGGAACTTGAAAGATAATACAATGCGTGATGTGCCTTTGTGGTAAAGTTGGTAAATTCACCTTGAAATCATAACCTCAAAATCTGGCCCTTTTCTTTAACATTGTTATAGTAATAAGGGCAAATTATAACAAAAGGTTCATTTAAATTTAATGTCGATGAGCATTTTTAATAACTCTTAAGTGTTATAATTAATATTTTAATATCACTCGCGTCGTAATGACGAAACTTATTTATTAACGTCGTAACTTACGAAGTAATGAATAAGGTTAACAAAACAAGTTTCCACTAATAAGGCAATTACGACACTTGCTTTGCGCGTCTTCCAAAATTCTAATCCTAATTGACGATAAAAAGTGAACACACCGTAACCCAAAAAATATATATTACCGATTTTTCTCCTTCCAGCGTGTCCAATTTAAATTACAGAACGACATGTCACGATTTGTTATAACAAAAACTACAAATTAATTTTTCCAATTACGTACCGAACGGTATTCCACGATGCTTTCTTTCTCACAGTTCTTACTAACACAGTAAGAACAGCGTCGGTGCCCATGTAAAGTTCAGCTAACTGTAAAAACTGTTAGTGTCATGAGAAAGTTTTCAGAAGAGAAGATTGATTTAAAATATGTCAATTTTGATTCATTTCAGGAAAAACTCTTCGATACTTCAAGTTATACATACTTCTTTCCAGGCACACTTTTCGTACAACCAATTTGAAATCCTAAGAGAAGCTGAAAGGAGAGGTGCTGCCATTGTGGAAATGAAAATTGTGATCTCAGCAAATTACTATCATCCTGAAATTTTCAACAATTCAATAACGGTGGATAATTGAATATAACTTTGGATCCTCTTTGTTTCAATTCAGTGAGACCCCCGCTTTCACTTTCGATGTATCTAAACTAATTGGAAGAGAACTAATTAGCGTTAGAAGAGAGGAATAACACTGCAAAAATTTGCAAAGTTTCCATAACCACCCGGGAGGTATTTAAGCTTTCAATTTAGCTTAACAAAATCAGTCTCCATTGAAATCGATTTAATCCACTTAATACAGCTTCCCTTATTTTGTTAGTTGTTCCTGGGGCGCTATAATTTCCTTTAAATTTGTAGATTCTCATGTAGTGAGAATGTGTAAAAATGTCTCATTTTCTATTTTATTTATACATATTGTAACTGGAAATCAATATTCATTCAAAGAAATATCCGCCGAGATCGAGAAGCCGGCGACTAGTGAAAACAGTGCGATAAACCGACAAGTGAGAATTGTACAAATAAATTGAACGTTAAGTGTGTTATATAAATTAATTAGTTAAATAATAGTTTAAATAAATTAGGCAGAGTAGTGTGTAATTAGGAGAGTGTAAATAAATTAGAATAAACGTTACAATATATATTCGACAGTGGACTAATCATTAAAAGTTTAATAAATCCATGAAGCAAATTTTGAAAAAAATTCCAAAAAACAAAAAATGGCAAGAGTAAACTACCCCTTTATCTTGGCCTATTTTAATGAAAAGGTTTTTGGAAGCTTCTGATGTAGCATAAAATTTATTTACTAAATACTATTTTTAAAGTTATATAAAATTATTATTTTAAGTTTATTATCATCATTAAACATAAATTTATTGAAAACGAATTACTTTTTTTTAATTCTATATAAAGTTTAATTTTTACGATTTCCATTATAATTGGGCGAATGTTGCACCGTTAAATTATCAGATAAAACAAATGTTTTTTTTATTGTCAGTTTATGGCATTTTAATCGTTTCATTACTCTCAATTCGTTATAAGTGCATTTAACGTGCTACTTAGCACCTACGTACGTAGAACTGCCGTCATAACGTTTCAAGGTTTTAACCCCCATTATATAATAAAATTGTTTTTTCAATTTTTAATTTTACCTTAATATGTATAAACCTACCAAATAATGTATCTCACTTTGTTCTTCCATTAAAGAGATTAATATTGGCCAATTAAAAACAAAATTTGATGTTAGAGACTACGAAGCAACATTAAACACTACATATGTGTATATCAATGACAGATATTTTGATAAAAAAATCTAACTAATTTTTGCTAAATGGAGCACTGAATTTTCATCCTTTTTGTTAAGAATAATAAATGTGTCCTGTAGCTCTTCCAAAACTTTGTCAATATAACAACGTCATTGCTTAAACTACAAATTTAATATCAATTCGTATCAAAAGTTGGATAAATCTTTTTGGTCGGTGGATACTTACCACTTAACCTATTGTTTATACCACCGAGTCTCCCCTTACCCCTCCTGCGTTTTCCTCTTCTTCTTCGCCCAAAACTTGTCATCGGTGAAGGACTCATTTAAGTGATTTTAATGCAGGAAAACCTCCAAAACAAGAGACATTCAATCAAATCGTATTTAAGTTCAAGCTAAAGTAGGGCGTTACATGGCGTTACAAAAACAAAAATGTAACCCCGAAAAATGTTGCTGTAAGAAAACTGCGATAAATGGTTCAAACGACAATTGTTTGCAACCCTTAGCATTCACCCCTGCACCCCAAAAAATTTGAAGAAGTTTCAAGTATGCAATGGCGCATGTGTATCCTTCTCCATTTTACTTGCTAAAATTATAATTACAATCCATCCGGGAGTTCAAGAACGAGACATAGTGACGCCTCACCCACGCACTAAACTGTCCTTAGCATTCTTTATGTCCACTCGACAACGAACTGGCGTCCAGAATGCGATGGTATCCCATATTAGACTGACCACAGATCGGATGGTAATTACAGACGGACAGATTTACTTTATTGCTTAATTGTAATGATAAATGCTAATAATCTGATCACTTTCTATGCGTCTTCAGCTTCAAATTAATGAATATGCTGTTAAAGCATTTAAGTCAATTCTGAAAACTGCTGAATTTCATGTTGAAGTCAAAGTTTGTTTCTAAATTACAAATTGAAGTTTCCTTAACTTTTTTGGATATGAGGTACCGTATCAAAAATACCTTCACTTGCCCTTTTTAATCAAAAATTAAATCTCTCTTTATTTTATGCGTTTGGAGCTCTAATTTAATTTCTTCAATTTACTAAATTGTCTATGTAATTTTCTGTAAAGCGAGTTCTAAAATTACAAATTGATAGTGTATAACTCGTTATGCACTTAGAGCTAAAATTTGATTAATGAGTTAGCTGACTTTAATAGTAATATGTTTTTGTTTGCTTAGCTCCAATTTTCTTTGCTTTACTCCTCGAGTTATAATAATAATTATGAATTTGATATAGGTGTGGAAAGTTTGAAGTTAATTCTTGAATTAAGTACACATTGAAGCTCTTTTCCTTTTTTAGACTTTTAGCCCCAGATGAATTCTTTTAAATCATTGAAATTACTGTTTACTAATTACTAACTTTTTATACGTTTAGAGCACCACATTAAATTCTTCACTTTGCCAAAATTACAATCTGATTCTCTACAACTCGTCTTACACTTGTAGCTTCAAGTTCTATTCTTAAATGAGCAAACTTTACTAGGAAGAGCTTGTCTTTGGTTTTTGATTGAAAAATTAAGGCTTTCTAACTTTTCATTTTACATTACCTTTGGAGCTCCAAATAATCGGTTGAAGTTAATGTTGGGATAACAAATTGAAGCTCTTTTAAATTCTCCAGGTTGTGAGCCTCAAATTAATTGTTTAAGAGACTGAATTAACTATTCGTGGATCTCCATTTGCCTTTCGACATAAATTGAAGCTCTCATTTTTATGCGTAAGAAACTCCAACAACGTTTCTGAATTTGCTATTAAAATTCTTTATGTACTTGTTGCTTCTAATTAAACCTGAAGGTGGTTAAATTGATGTACAAAACCTTTTCACTTGGTTTTTAAACCAAATGGACCAAATGAAAACCAGAAGAAAAAAAACATGAAACGTGTCGCGGGACTCGCGTTAGGAACTTTTGTTCCTTTTAATTAATAACCAAATTTTTTTAAAGTATTTCTTAATAAAACTTTTTAAATGTTTAACGTGAAACAGTGACAGTAAGACGGGCATATAATACACAGCATTGGCTCTATAAGTAAGGCAATGGAATATCGTTCTCAATGTGTTGAATCAATAAATAAATAAACAGATATAACTAAGTATAAAAAATTATTTTAGCGAACGACTCAACGAGAGAGAGAGAGAGAGAGAGAGAGAGAGAGAGAGAGAGACAGACAGAGATAGCGAGCGGCTCGGTAGCGTTCGTAACGGCTCGGCAGCGTTCGTAGTGGCTCGGCTCGGTAACGCATTCCGGTAACGCATTCCATTTAACGGTCAGATTTTTGCTGCGCGACCACCCTCGCTCCCCAACCCCTGGCGTAAGGAACTAAAGTTCCAATAATCTCGTCTCGTCTCGGTCTCGAAAAACTCCTAAAAGTTGTATCTCGTCTCGTGTCGATATAAGTCTGGTCTCGTCTCGGTTTCGAGAAATCTCGAAATAAATTAAGGTGTTCCTTCTTGACAATATTCACATATTTTCTTGAAGTACCTATACAGGTGAGGTTAAGTTGAGCGATTTCATATTTTGGTGCAGCTAAAGACTATAATACATTTTTAATTATAATCATTGTCCTTGATACAGGAAAAATATTAAATTACAGGAATTAGATTCATCCGTACGTACATAGTCAAAATTTAATCAAAAACGGCTTTTTGTTGAAATTTTACATTTAAGCTTCTAATCGGCGTCGCAAGATTTGAAGTACTCACGTCATTAATAGGTTTTATGGGCATTTTATAAGGAAAATATCTGTAGAAAATACGTGGACGGTCACATCACCTGGTTTTATTTTCTTTTATCAATCATTTCGTACTGGGAACTTGATGGGTTATTACCTGCCGGATTGTCGGATTATAACAAAACATGGTAAAATTTGGAAAACGACGCTACTAATGGATGAATACATTGCTATTAAATGCGTGTTTAATTTTCCAATGAATGAACCTTACTTTCATTATCCTTTTACCTACAGTTTCGACATTTATGGCTATGAGAGTTTACAAACAGGAGAAGACAGCTAAAAAATTCAAGACTTCGATACTTTTCGAGACGAGACCAAAATGGAATCTCGCCTCACATCAAAATTTCAATATTTAGTCGTCTCCTCGTTTTGAAATTCGAGACGATATCGAGACAAATCTCGATTTCGCGTAAATCACTAGTAATGCGTACATTGGACATCGGATATCATCTCTTCCACCTCTTCCATAAATTAATTTTCGTGCTACTTTCTCTCATTGTGAATCGTCTCAAATTAGCGGGCGATTGAGGTACTTTACCTACATATTTAGTGACTTTTGAGTGAGTCGTATGCTTTCTAACCCAACTTAATCTAACCGAAATATAAGAATGTAAAAACAACGTATTCTACGTTTCGCTCCAATCACCGTCGATCCTCAGTGTTCATAATTCGAATCCAATTCCGTAATTAGTGGCGTTTGCGTGTAAAGATGGAAATTACTCCTATTTCGCTACACGGCATACATTAGGAGGCGCTGCTATTAAGCCGAATACCGCTGACAGTCCGCGGATATGCGGGAGTTGTGAAGTTCGGTGGGAAGTTGCAAGCGGAGTTTCGTGCATGCGATTCTGCGCCTCGCTCGCATCGCATATCCCGGACGTAATTATCGGAGATCCAATCGGACCGAAATTAATTCGCAGAAACGTTCATATGCGGTTTTATGTTATGTTTATCGTCTATAATTAATTACAGAAAGGTTCGAATATATGTTTAGTGTAATTCGTTTTAATTTTTAATGTTCGACGTTTCTATAAACGGAGTAATTACCATAACTTGCATTCGTTTGGATTAATATGCACTGTATTACTTTCCTCGCAAGTAGGAACATTTTCAATTCTGCCCGGAATAAGGGTTAGAGAGTATTAAGCCAGGGACCGACCAGGTAAAGAGTGTAAAATCCGTGTAGTTTGATTGATTTAATCTACTAAGTTTATCATGGAATATGCAGATATTATCACGTATTGGAGCAGTATATGGACCGTAGAATTAATCCAGGGGTGAAACGTGGGTTTTTCCACTTAGCATCTAAAGGAATGTCATATTCTAACACGTGCGTTGATGAAAGTCTATAAACTAAGCACAATTTGACCGCGAACTCCATTAATACGAAACAAGCACAAGTTTGTTGTGGTAATAAATACGCGGTTAAGTAAATAATCGGGATCAGCCATTAATCAGTGATCAATTGGTATGACTAACTTACTGCCAAGACATCCATGCTTCGTGGTGACTTCATCATCAACCCCCGAATCGTGTAAGCTGTGCCACTTGCATTTAATCTCGCCTTTTGTTGTTCAACTTAATAAATTTGTGCGTCTTTGGTTTCCACTCTTCTATAGACATAACTATAGAAGAGTGATAATGAGGCATCATTCAATGTGTCCAGTTCCTCCATCTCTCCTATTTAAAGTACGTTCATGTTGTCACTTAACTATGTGGTAGCTGGTCTTCCTCGTTTTCTTTTATTCGGTGGATTGTAGTCTCACATGTCCATACTATATCAGCTGTCTTGTTTCTACTCTTTCAGTTGATCTGTGTATTCTATTGGTACGTAGTCTAATTTCAATATTTGGTAAGTGTTTTAGTCTGGATATCCGGCATGATGTTCTGAGGAAATCGATTTCTACGGCTGCCATGTTGCTCCTTATTGATTCCGTCAACTACCAACATTCTGATCAGTATGTTAGTAGTCATTCTACGATTGTTCTGTATATTGTCAGTTTTGTTTTCAAGGAGATTCGATTGGACCAAAGTAAAGGATTTAAAACTCGTACGATCGTTTGACCTTGTTGTACTCTCTGTCGTATATCTTGTACAAATGAGCCCTTGTTAGATATAATACTACCTAGATATTGGTATTCTTCGCACTTCCTTATCTGTCATAGCTGCAGATCTGGATCTTTATTTTCTTCGTCTACTCTTAAGTATTCTGTTTTGGCTACGACCATTTTCATCTCCCCAGATCATATTTATCTTTAAGTTTTCTTAAGATATAGTCTATATCTTCCTTCACAGTTCGCAATTATCACCTGATCGTTAGTAAAGAATAATTTTGACAAATAGTTGTCGCCAACCTTAATTCTCATGCCTGAGCATTGTTGTCTCCATTTTGGTAGTATTCTTGAAGATACATTTTACATTTTAAACAAAGTAGGGGAAACGCAGCATCCCCTTTCAAGGCCCTTTGTTACTCGAAATGGTTCTGAAAATGTATTTTGGGTCCTAACTACACTCTGTGGATTTTTGTATATAATGTGTAAAGCTCTGATGTTGCCTTCCTTTATGTCGGTTTTTATTAAAATGTTAAAGAAAAACTTCAAAGGTGCCGTGTCGTAGGCTTTTTCAAGATCAATAAAGACAAGATGAGTAGAAAGGATTAAAGCAACGCGCTTTTCTCTTAGTTGCTGGAAAGTATAGGACCTATCCTGCTTGGAAACATCTCTGTTCCTCTATCTCTCGATACTTCCAGTCAGTACAATTCGTTTCTTAAGTATCCCACCATTTAACCTTCTCACCGAGCTAGTGACACTTATCCCTTTGTAATACCGCATACTTTTCTGTCTCCTTTCTCGTGGATGAACTAATGTGTGGTAGATTCTGATTTACTGGAATCTTTTGTCTTTCAATTAAACATTTATTAAAAACAAGCCGTACCCGGCATGCGTCGCAATGCCACGTAGTTTAAAAAAAAAAAGAAAAATTATAGATGACCCGGTGAAATTCCTATCATCTACATATATTTTTGAAAAATAATGTCAAAACAATACAAAATTTTTATCTACATTAAATTAAATGCAACACAGTTATACACATAATCAATTTAAGGCTTTCTGATCTACTATATTTTCCGTCTTTTTTTGCGGTGCGAAAATTTATAAAGATGATGGTTTTACGACTCGCGAACACGCGACGTATAATTGTCCATGCGCGAAACCGGGAAACTCCAAGTTTATTCCGCAAACTGTCCTTGTGTTAGCAATTGTATATTATCTTTTTAAATTTTTAATAAATAATTTATGAAAAACTACCCTGAAATTAGGTATGAAATTTTCCTGTACAATATGCGTTGCACCAAACGACGTCATTTAAAAGCAATTATTATACATTTGGATGTTGGCCAAGAAATATTTAGAGTCATTTCCCACCCCAGAAACTAAAGAAGGTAATGGATCTGGTGGTGGGAACAATTACGGCAATTTTACTTTACCACCAGCACAACATAATCCAGTAGCTTCACCGTTGCATTTTAACGCTTTACAATATTGACAAACGATTGTCATTTCTCCAATCGTTACGGATTCTTCGGCACAATAATCTATTTCCGGGTCGTAGTGGAATGCTACTCGTTCCAAGTTTATAGGAACACTGCGTTTGCGGAATCGCTCTATTTAATTGTGTCTTGAAGTGCGCTCCATGTTTTGGGCATTTGTTACTCGTAGTACGTGCATGACCATCTTGGTGTTGATTCTGCCATGTCTTTTTCAGCTTGTATAAGTAGTTTTTTGTTTGTTTGTTATTTTTACCTTTAGTTCGATTCGTCGGTAATTCTGTTTTTTCTGTTGTTTGGGTTTCTTCACTTCCGGTTTTGGGTCTTGTATTTGTACCTCATAGACTTGTTTCTTGGGTGTTTTATTCGTTTAACGTCAGGTACAGTCGAATTGTCTTGTAGTTTTCCTCGATCCTTTTGAAATAGTGTGATCTTATATAATTGTGATGATCGTCAAACCCAAGTTCATGGAACGCCTCGTTGTTCTCTTGGGCTTTCCCCCATAGTGCTTCTATGTGATCAATCCTTTTTTGTAAGTATTCCTTGGTTATTCGTGCACTTCCGTTTTTCTTGCAATTATTTTGTAGTTATATAATTTCTTGGGCTATTTTTTCTTGTTCTTGAATCAATTTATCTGCTTGTTATATCTTGTCGTAGTTGAAATTGTGAATTTTTTAACTTAATTCTCTGGAAAAGGTGGTTGTGACTTACTCAGGACTTTGCTTGTCTTCTTGACTTCCCTCCGTTGTGTTGGCGTCGAAGTTCTTGAAGTTTTGGAGTTGTAATCACTGGCGGCTTTTCCTCCGGCTGCAGTAACTGGATATGTCCGTCGTTTCAAATTTGTAGAATTTGTAGACTTGGTGTCCTGGTGAAGTTGCTTTGACTTACTCAGGACTCTTCTTGGTTTCTTGACTTTCCGCTTTTGTGTTGGCGTCGTGTAGACTTTGTAGACTCGGTGCCCTGTCGATCTAAATGCTGTTGTATAAGATGTGCCCGAACTCGTTCGATTCCATTGTTTACTGTTGAACGTAATTCTGTCATACCAATACGAATGTTATCTGTCTCTCACCGGTCGTCAGTCGTCAGTGCGATTTGGACGTGAGAGCTCGTCTCGTTGCACATTTGATTGACTTCGACGACCTAAGTCCATCTTCTCCTTGGCATTTTAAAATCAATAAAGTTGTCGCGCACTGACAAACTGATGATAGATTGTAATAATCGTCTTGACATTTATTTATTTGACAACCAACTGACACTATACTTTCATTTGTTTGATTATAAATGTCAAATTACAAAACGTACCTTTTTCAGTATTTCCCTTACTTATTATTTATGTTTCTCACCGAAAAACCTTCCCTGAACTTCCACAAATATTTCAAGATCAAAATTAGCAAAATCCGTCCAGCCATTCTCGAGTTCAAGCTAGACAAACGAACAGCAATCCATTTTTATATATATAGAGATATCTACAAGTATTTATATTAGTATGACTGGTCCATATTTCATCAGCTCAATAGGAATATCTCCCGGTCCTGGAGCCTTACCATTCTTCATTTCTCTTAGTTCCTTTTTATTTATTGCCTGAATATTGATCTCGTTATTGACAATAACTTCGTCAATTTCTCCTAAAAACTCGTACTTGTTTTCTGTCAGTAGTGTTCTATAATTTTTCCCCATTTTCTGTTTTGAGTCAGGTTTATATTTCCTCTTTCTTTTCTCTCTTTTCCTATATTTTCAATAACCTTCCACGCTTGTGCAAGTCTACGGCCTCCCAGATACCTCTCTATGTCTTCACATTTTCTTTTCCACAGTTCATTTGTTTTCAAACACTTTTCTCTTTGTTTTCCTGTTAAGTCTGACATACGTTTATCGATCTTGTGGATCTTTTGTTCTTAACCAAGTAATATAAGCCATTTGCTTTTCATTTATATTTTTTTTTTCGTCCGTACACTATTTAGGATTCGCTTTCTCGTTCTCTTCGCAATATCCTAAAGCTTCCTTTGCTCTTTGGTGAATACATGTCTTGACAGTACTTGTACTTCCCTTCTGCTGTATCTGTTTCGCCCAAACTTCCCAGTTTCGCTAGTCTCAGTTTGTAGGGAAATTGTGTAGACTCATCCTTTAAGTTGTTAACGTTATATTTGGTCACTTTAGGTTTGGATTCAATGTCATCTTCAATTTTATTTTGGTTAGTATTTCTTCTGTGCATTTTGGTGATTTTTACTACAACCGTGGTCTGAACCACATTCTGTTTTTAGTTTTGTATTTTGTGGCTGGATCTGATAGTCAATTATTGATTGCAGTTCTTTCTTTGGTTGTACCCATGTAAATTTGTGAATTTCCCTATGCAGGAAGGACCCATTTATAATCTTAAAATATAGGCTTTGGCATAGGTCTAGGAGTCGTTCTACATTGCTGTTCGCTCTTTCCTCTTCATATCTTCCCACTGTCTTGTTGTTTTCTTTTCTCCCTACTCTGGTGTTTAAATCTCCTGGTATACAAATTTCCTTAATGTGACCAGTATTTATCAGAACAACTTTTAGTTTCTTATAGAAAGCATCTTTTATGCTGGCCTCACTATCCTCACTTGGGGATATGCTCCTATATAACTATTGTTTCGCCATTTTTATATAGCTCCATTGTTATACTTTTCCCATCTACTTCTTCCCAGCTTTTAATGGTTTTTCGGAATTTTTGTGTGTAACAATGGAAACTCCTCTTTTTGCTCTTATACTTTTGTCAACCCCACTATAAAGTGAATGTAATCTTCCATTTCATTTGGCCTGTCTTATACTCCGTTTTCGAAGCATTCGTCGTCTTTGTTTACATCGCAATTCCGAGGCTGTTTATTTAAACTTTAAGCACATCTTATTTGTTAGGAAAAATGTGTTGCTGAGCTATTCTTTCAACCCTCCTACTTTATCCTTTGGGACCGGCAACAGCACTACTGAGCTACTCAATCCACCCGGTGGGCTGCAGGCAGATTTAAATGTATGTTGTATATTATGATGTTACTTACTGCCCCTTATAATCATTTTGTAGATAGGTCCAATAAATGTCATTGGTTTGTTTAACCTGTTTTGCCTCTACAACTCCCAAACCCTCAAGCTTAAGGACCCATCAGGCCCCTAAGCGTGACAATATTGTCGCCAAATGTCGTATCAATGGTTATTTGATGATGAGAACGTTGGCTAGAAATAAATTCAGCTTTTCTACCCTTCATAAAGCCTCGCTGTGACCGTTCTAATTATGTAGTATCACTCCTTTCAATCTCTTTTCCGGTACGCTTTCATATCACTTCACTGTTATGCTCACTATAGCGATTCCTCTATATTTGTCGTACAAATTGGAAAAGATTGTATATTACTACGAACAAAACCATTATGTCTCGCTCTCATCCAGTAATGAGATCTGGAACGTCGCCCCATTTGAATAAACGTTATGCTGGGATGTAGAGAGAAACGAGGTCTTCTAATAATAAACGTCGTTTGTATGTGCAAGTCTTTTTATCTTTGGCGATGTGTGCAGCATGTCGAGAGCCATTAATATAAAAGCTGAAAGGCGCTGCGTTACTGGATGTGCCACTGGCACGCAGTAGAGAACATGTGTTCAATTTGCGCGTCGAGGGCGCTCTTTTGATTAGAACCTCGACCCCCGTGGAGGGAGGGGGGCTATTCATATGAGAAATCGTCGGAGAGGTAATCGTGAATGTGATTAACAAAATGTTACAGAGGCTGTTCAACAAGTACATGTACTGTTTTGGTTTGATGTGTCCAGTGAAAATTTTTATATCGAAATTAATGGACAAGGAGTTCAGAAGCATGGAAGACCATTAAGCACATAAGAACATCAAGAAGGCAAGGGCTATATACAGGTAGTAATACAAATCGGAATTGGGTCAATCACTTCAAAGATCTATTGGAAGAAAAGCTAGAAGAATACCTAAAGAAACCTCTTTTAATACAAGAAATTCCACACATCAATCTAGAAATAGGATATAGAAATAGAAATAGAAAGAAGCCCCAGATATAGCTATCCCTCGAATAAATAATATAAGATTTTGATTACTTCCTCCTTCCTTAACTCTTTTCTTAATAAGAAGAATTGTAGAAAATGGTGCAGGGTGCAGGCACTGGATGAACAGTATATCCCCCTCTTTCAAATACTATCCCCATGTAAAAGGCAATAAACAATACTAAATTAAAGAGGTCACCAGGACCAGGAACTGTATATCCGGAATTTATCAAATACGGACAGAAATATTAACTACCTCATATCAAAGACGATTCCGTTATAGATTCTCAGCGTAATGGTATAAAACACAGACCGAAAGTAAACTTACTCCCGGTTTCATAATGCAGTTAAAGTCCACTTTAACTTAAAGTTGACTTTAACTGTGACGTTAGAAGTAGTAAAAGTGATGAAAGCATCACAGTCAAAGTCAACTTTCAGTAAAAGTGGACTTTAACTGCATTATGAAACCGTGCGTTAGTTAGTTAACTTTAAAGTTACCTTTGAACTTAAAAGTTAGTTAGCTTTAAAAAAAAACTATTGTCCTATTTATCTAATCTTCCAGCCAATTCTCTAAAAACTGTATTAATCAAGCACCTCTTCCATATTACGTAGAATTTACTTCAATTTCAGTCCTTTTTCCAAAAGTTAGGTGAAACGTAAAATAATTATCCAAAAACGTTCTCGTACATGTTTTTCAAGAAACTAAATGTTTTAGAAACTGGTACTTTAAATAAGCGACTGATCCATGAATTGTTCATTAAAAGAAAATTTATTAGTTTTCCGAAAAGTCATGAATTCTAGTGCAGTTTCCAGAAATCCAAAAATTAGTGTATAATTTTTTAACTATCTTTTGGACTTTCTTTAACTATATTAACTATCTCTTGGACCAAATTTAGCACATTAAGCAAAGTTCAAATGAACTTTTAACAAAAGATGTCACTTTTGGAGTTAATTTGGTAGTTTCCTACATTCTAATTACTAATTTATTTATCCATATAATTACCGCCATATTAACTATTTTTAATAGTACTATGAAACAATTGTAAGAGAATTTTTGAAAAAGGTATTTGTAGATCAGCCGGGATACGGAACCCGGGTCTCCCCAATTTCGCGTCGGGTGCTCTTGACCGCTAAGCTACTGAGCTACGTACCAGTTTCATTTCAGATGTTCCTGATAAACGCTTTGAGAGGAAAATGCGGAGGACGTATTGGTTGTACGCAACACACCGCACCTCCTCTCACGTTAATTAAGTGATCTCTTACGGGTTCTCGTTTTATAACAGACATACTAGATGGAATAGGTTCTCGAAATTAATCAGCGAAGTACTATGAAACAATTGTAAGAGAATTTTTGAAAAAGGTATTTGTAGATCAGCCGGGATCAGCCAAAAATTCTCTTACAATTGTTTCATAGTACTTCGCTGATTAATTTCGAGAACCTATTCCATCTATTTTTAAAGTAAATTTAGCCGAAGTTGACGTTTAAACCTGTTCCATAAATCGATAGTTTACATCAATTTTAATACTTCGTCTGAAAGACACGTGAAATCCGAAAAGTCATATGATCTCTTATCAATTTTCCAGAAGTCAGACCAAATTTAAGTTAAAAATCTGATCCACAAGTCTGTCGTTAGATCCAATGTCAGAAAATTTTTCAAAAAAACTAAGGGAGCCGATCATTTAGAGACCAATTTAATTTTTAACAAAGGTAATGTGTCTTTTTTCATCTAATTCAGTTTTTCCTAAATTCAAGTCATCCTTTCTAACAAAACTTTCGTCCTATTAACTAATTTTCCAGGTAATTTTGGTCTTTCCAATTAAGAAATCAATGTTGTAGTCAATTTCCAGAAACTGAGGTTTTATCATAGCAACTGATCCATTGATTCGAAATTAAAAGGAAATTAGTTGTCTTCAGAAAATTCTCAAAAAAACCATTCTAATCATTTTTTCAGAAATGCAACTAACTTTTAATCAAAAAATTAATGCATAACTGAATAATTGATAACAATAATATTTAAAATATAATTACACTAGCCGTGACCCGGCCACGCTTCGCTGTGGCTCAGTTTGATAGGAAATAAATGAGCAATTAAATAAAAATAGTTAATCTAGCGAATATAGATTTACCGAGAAAACAAAAAATTTATTTCAATACCATGCATTACATTGCTGACATTGCTATGATTATTATGTTGTAGAATGTTATGAAAAGGGAAAAAATATTTTTTTGTAATTATTTTTTATAACCGATATAGGTACTCGGCTTCGCTCGGGGGCGACCCTGTCTCATCCCTTTTTCCACACTCCATGAAAATGATTTCAATCAGCGTGCGTTATTTGTCTTGATCGAGCAATGCGTACTCCTTCGATCTCCAATCTTGCTTCCCTTTGCTCGTCTGTTTCAGATAAACGGGCTTGAGCATTTCTTAATCTGAGGGTTTCTAATCTATCTTCCTATTGCTCCTCTGCTTCAGATAAACGGGCTTGAGCATTTCTTGATCTTAGGGTTTCTAGTCTATCTTCCCTTTGCTCCTCTGTTTCAGATAAACTGGCTTGATCATTTCTTGATCTTAGGATTTCTAGTCTATCTTCCCTTTGCTCGTCTTTTTCAAATAAACGGGCTTGAGCATTTTTTAATCTGAGGGTTTCTAATCTATCTTCCCTTTGCCCGTCATTTTCTGAAGCTCGTAAAGCCTTTTATTTATTTGCTTAACATATGGATCTGCCAAGCCAATTTCCTTTTTGGAGGCATAATTCACAGCGAAAGTATAAAATAAATGCGCGTGTTTTCTATTGTCCAATGTCCAAAGTTCACAAATAACACCACTAACACTCACACACGTTCAAAAATATTTCTACTTTTAACAGAATAATTTTGAGCAATTCGATCCTCAAAGCGCTGACAAACTGTTCGACTTTTAAAAGTTAACTTTTCGCCGCGAGATGGCGCCATCTGTCAGTCACTTGTCTGTCAAATAAATATGACATAATAACTGTCATGCATTTTATATTTTTTGGCCATTTCTGCCCCCCTGGCTCTTTTTTCGACGCGGAACCATTTCAGGAACCTTCACAGACATACGCCCTACAACTCACCAAAGTTTCGTTGCAATCGGACGATTGGTATAGGAGCCTATGCGGAACATACACACAAACATCCATTTTTATATATATAGATTATTGGAATAAATCATAATAATAATAATAAATAAAGAAATTTGCTTCTTCAGCACGATTCAAATGATTTCCCAAAAATTTCATTAATTCTACTCAAATTAATTTAGAATCGATCTAGAAACCAATTTGATGTTTAACTAAAAATGTACGTTTTGTATCAAATAAAAATAAATTTTCTTTGGAAGCCTGCCCTAACAGAATGTATGTTGTAAAGTACAATATTGAAGAGGGATTTATTTGTAATTTATTCACATTCACTTTACACATCGAAAATTATATAAGAGCAATTGTAAAGTAGGTAAATTGCATCTGTTTATTTGATCTTAAAAACCATAGCTGCTATTAACATTAGGTGAGCTTGTCTACTTCTCAGAAGATTAATGTCAGTAAAAGTCAAAAGAACACGTTATTGCAGCAAAGAATCCATAATGTGCAAACAAATTTAATGCATACGCTAAATTACTTACATTAAATACGTCTAAATATGTGTTTTGTATATTTTCAAAGCCCTAGTTATGTATGTAATAACTTTTGTCACAACTCAGCTCAAAAAATTTAAAAAACTCTCCTCCAATCTACAATTCTACACTCAAAACGTCCACGTTTCTCCTTCTACTTCTTTTTGGAAGACGGTCACGAATTCGATCGAAGATCGAATGGAAGGCCGTAGAACACCCAGGAAACAAATAATATTTACGGCCCGACGTGAAAGTTATATCGCAATCTCCTTCCTCGGTGAAACTGCCAATGAATCAGATCGATTCGAAATCGAGTCGTATAAGCTCAGTGAAGACTCAATGCTAGAAACAAAATTTAAGGAATCAGGAGATGGGCACGAAGGACCTGTCGTTTAATATGCGATTGCAGAGGTTACAAATGAGGCCATGCATGGTCAGCTCAGGGAAATAAAACGTTAACAGGACAGTGAAATATCAAGATATCTGAGAAGCGTTTTAGGTAATATTGTATTGATCTATAGGAAGAGACTCTACCACTTTACTCCATGAGATTTGGTCATATTTTTTTATTTTTTAACAATTAGGTGCAACTAATCCAAACGTTCGCTATTATCACCTATCATGGCATAAGTTTATATTTAATAAGTGTAAGTGTGTAGGTGTGTGTAGGTGTAAGTAATCATCATTTGAAACATGAAACAAGCTTTGAAATGGCGTTTTATAAATGTTGATAAATTAATTTGTTGCTTATTAGAAATTTGCAAAATAGAGAAAAAATAAAAATTAATAATAAATCGTAAAAACATTCACCTACAACTATATTAAATACGAAAAAAATGTGAGTCTTGTGGTACTACATGAACCCTCTAAATTTCAGATCGAATAAACAAACAGTTTAAAGTTTATTCCGTTTGTTTATCCCAGAAACCATTTTTTTGTTTTTTGCAATAACATAAGTCAGAAAATAATAAAGATACAATATAACTTAACAGATAGCGTAAGAGAGAAGTAGAGCTAAACTATCACTAAACACTAGCTAAACAATGAATAAAAAATTTAAAAAAAGTCTGGAATTTCTGGATTTCTGGAAATTTCAGTAGAGTTCAGTAAAGAAACATCGGGAAACTACTCGATTTTGCTTTAAATACCGAACTCATGGATCGGTGACATAGTTAAAATTGCAGTTTCTGAAAATTAGCTGCAATAGTTGTTTCTTGTACAAAAGCTACGTGAATATTCATGGAAAATCATTTTCATTTAATCCGACTTTTGGAAAGTACTAAAATAGGTGTAAATTTCAGATTTACGGAACATGTGTTCGGTAAAATCTTCAATTTCTGGAAAATTGGCTGCAAGGTAAACAGGATGGAAGTTGTGCGATGTTTTGGAAAAGTGACTGGAATATAATAAACTACAAAATGAGGAGCAAAAGCCTCACTTTTGGTAAAAGTTATTGGACGAGACTTCATTAGGTTTTTTTGGAAATTTACTGAAATTGGTTCAAAAGACAAATTTATGAACACATTTTTTTCAAAAGGGGTAGATTCGGTGAAACTTCTGGAAATTTGACTATAGTTCTTCTGGCCTTTCGGAAAAATACTGAATTTTCCTTAAAAGCCCGATTCATGCATCAGTTTTTATGTTGGATATCAGTTTCTGGAAATTAGCTACAAAATAGTTATTTCTTCGATAAAAGCCAAATGAATTTATTGGATCATTTGTTTCTCTAGTATCTGAAAAGCTGACAGTAAAACTAAATATTAAGACGATTTTTTAAAGCCTAACTAAAAAATTGAATAACAAAAATAAATAAAAAACAAATCTTTTTAAAGAGTTACTATTGTAACGTTTATTTACTAATTTATTTACACTACCATAATTATTCACTACACACTACTTAATTAATCTTAGACTATTACTGAACTAATTTATATAACACAATTAACTACTTCCTAACTAATTAATTTATATCACTCTTAAATGTAATTTATTTATACGCTCTCGCTTTTCACCTTGCTTACTATGTCGCGCTTCACATCTAATAATCCTCTCCGACTGCAAGCCCGCTTATATACATTTCTCAATTGTATTCTCGATAATTCCACAAAGAACTCGATTCATCTCGATAATAATGTTTAGCTAGGAAACGTCCAGAACGGTCTAGGAAGTAATAAATCTTCTTCCTTAATATGATGTTGCGGCGACTCAATTAGGCGTGGCGGCGTTCCTTTGAGGTAAGCCGCCGAGGTCCGATAGGAGTAAACACATTTCGCTCTGCTGTTTACATTTCGCATTACACTATAATCTAGGAAACTACTGAATTAAATGCAAAAATATTTTTTGGAGGATTGGCAGAGTTGATTAGTATTATGGAAAATTTACCGACCTTTTCACTGGCTCAGAAGGCAGATAGATTAATGAATTAAATTTTCGACTACACGTTAAATTATTTTCTGAAAGGCTGTCTAGGGTTCATCAGACTTTTTCGAAAAGTAATGAATTGCCATTAAAAGCCAGATTCATGGATTAGTAGCTGATTTAAATTCCAGCTTCTGAAAATTGACTATAGACACGATTAATTTGTTGACAAAACCATGTGGACGTCTCGAACAATTCACTCCATTTCATCTAACTTTTGATGTGAAAAATTCATGACAGTTCTGAAAGATCCAATTTTGATATAACAATTTCCACATGTTAAAAACAAATTTATGTTTAACAATTCAAACAATTTAACGATACGAAAATTAGAAAAAATGCAAGTGAAGTGATATTTTACTAGATAAATTAAAAATAGAATTATAGGTTGTCAGTATTTACCCAGACTTGAATGCTATTCCAGAAAAAGTGGAAGGCTAAACAACTACCCACTAAATAATAATAAAAAATCAAAACAAGGATAGCAATTATATTTCATACATCTTGAGCACACTTTTAATTTTAAAACTTATGAAATTTTTTGAATATTTATTTATTATTTTAGTGTCCTTGTAATAAATTACTGGGTATAATAGAAGTACGTAAAAGTGTTAGATGCTTACAAAATTACTTTTAAAAATCTATGTACGAAAATTAGTTAATACTATATAAGTAGAAGCCGTTATAAAAGGTATATACATACATGTTTACGGGCATGTTTTGAAATTTGATGATGCATATTATTTGCATATTATGACACTTTACATCTTTTTCGAGCTCAACCTATGACAAATTAACTCTTGCATCATCTCGTAACGTACCCATTTATAATTTGTATTGTGTAGTACCTGTGTGACACTTTCTGCATCAGGTGGGGTACCGCCTAATGCAATCTTATCTATAATCTGCCATTATGGATCATTGATTAATCAATGCCTGACCAGCCATACGATTTATTTATTTTATTTACAGCTTTGAATTTCGTGACGTTCTTATATGAAAGAAAAAGAAGAAGAAACGTAGAGGTTTTGGGTGTAAATTGACAGAAAACCGATTAAATTTCTTAAATAAATTTATGCCAGGCCTATCCAGTACCTTGAGTCTCTCATTGTTCAACCAGGGTTAATTTCTTCCACCTGGCCCTCTTTTACCCTCGATCTTTCCTTCATGGTATTTTTTGCTTTTATACAGGTTGTCCCTGTGATGACTATACAAAACTATCCAAGAGAGTAATTAAAGGTGTCATATCTATGTTAGCGATGCTTAACTGCGGAAATGATTGACGTGTATTTGAAATATGGAATTACTTCTTATGATGGTTGATGATGGGTTGTGGACAATCCGAAACATGTCTCCTATGAAAAAAGATATTTGGACATTTCACGGTACCTACTAAACAGCTACTTTTTTTCTTATTTCCTCTAGGTTACGATGGAAC
The DNA here is from genome assembly GCA_946251905.1 of Cryptocephalus moraei. Classification (NCBI taxonomy): domain Eukaryota; kingdom Metazoa; phylum Arthropoda; class Insecta; order Coleoptera; family Chrysomelidae; genus Cryptocephalus; species Cryptocephalus moraei. The sequence goes on from OX276454.1 coordinate 22,680,803, forward strand.
GAAGTAATCCGGTCAAAATCGTTGTTAATTATTATCTGCATGCTGGACGAAGAGATCCGTTGACACGATTTCGAAACCGTAACACACACGCAGCCAGCCACGTCTGCTCTAAAAGAATTTCCTATATTTAACTTCCATCGATCAAGATTTAATCGTCCGGATCCGCCTGGTCGATACGCCGGCACGGTTAATAATCACAAATGCGAATATTTAATCGGGCGAGAGAGAAATCCCGACGATATCAAACGTATCGCATTACCCGAATCGAACGATTGATACCCTACGCCTCTCGTCAGGCTTATTGGGTATCGTCCAGTACTTTCCACGACCCCAAATGTGAAACATGCGATTCGTCGTTGTAACGCTATGGTTCCTGGCTTTAGGTGCACCTCTTCACCGGTCAATTTGAGAAAATTTACCGATTCTGTTTCAGCCGATCTTTCACTCTGCGCCAGGAAAATCTGGCGGTACAACACCGATATCACCGACCAGGCGAACTGGAATAAGGAAGAGGAAGACGACGAGTGCGAAGGTGTGATTTTCCCCTCGACCGTCACGTTCGCCGTGTTACCGGAGCTGGAGGCGAAGCAGATCGTCTTTCCCAAAGAGGGAGAGTTCGCTTTGACCGACGACACCGATATCAGATTTAACAACGTCTCGGAGGACAAGATCAACTGTAAGTGGGGACGAAGCTTGATTCAAAACTTGATATCATGTTATGGTTCACCTGTATATCACGTATTACCTTAATACACGAGGAGCTGTTAAATTCGCATGCAGAACTATTTACACTAGGAGTACCTAAGTGCTTTCCAATCCTTTTCCAGCATCTATTAACTGAACTTGGTGGTCCCTCTTTGCACAGATCATAAATTCGGTCCAAAATTTGATGCCACGTTATTGTTCTTTGGTTTTGGAAATTGGTTCTGGTCCAAGGTCCACTCAAACGGAAACTTGGACCAATTCGAGACTGTTAGAGTTATGGCCATTAGAACATGCTTCATGCCGTTGCTGCTGGTCAGAAGCACTTCCAGTCTTTCTCCTGGAATGAACCTATCGGAAGATTGATGCAAAATTTCTGTAAAATCTGTAAGATTCTAAGTGAGATTTGTAGGATGATACGTAAGGTTCTGTGACGATTTTGAAGTCGATTGAAACAGTTCTGATACAGCAAATGCTTTAAACCAATTCCACACTGATTCTAGCCAATAGAGCATAATTAAAAAAACATGGTGTAATCATGTGCTTTCTGGTCGAATAGACTTATGAAGTGTATTCAAATATTCATTATATCAGGTTACCATCATTTGTCTAGCATATATATGATGTTATAACTAATTGCATTTGTTAATTTCGTGTATAAATTTGTTTACACTGGGAGTACCTAAGTACATATAGCCCTTTTCCCACATCTATTGACTAAACATGTTGGTTCCTTTTTGCACAGAAGATAAGTTACATCCAAAATTTGACGCCATGTTATAATACATCAGTTTTGAAAATTCTGGTTCAAGGTCTGCTCCGACAGAAGCTTGGACCGATTTGGGACTGTTGGTAGCAATTAGAACATAATCCATCCATTGCCATTGGCCAGATTCAGTCTTTTTGATACAGTGAACTTATGATGAATTTGATTTAAAATTTCTATAAGATTCTGAAAGAGAATAGTAAGAAGATCAGTAAGGTTCAGTAAGGACTTTGAAATGGATTTAAACAGTTCTGATTCAGCAAATGCTTTAAACCAATTCCAGACTGATTCCAGCCAATAGAACATAATTCAAGGAAACAATGGTGTAATCAATTATGAGTTTTCTGCTCGAATAGATCTACGACGGTTTAATAGCATTATTGCTCGGTGGTTCTAACATTTATTGATTGTGTGTTCATCATCATTTGTCTAGCCTTCATATAATGTAATAAAATAACTAATGACATAAGGGACTGTTATTTTCTTATACAGATTAATCTACACTACAGGAGTACCTAAGTACATTTTCCCACATCTATTGACAAAACATGTTGGTCCCTCTATGCCAACATGTTGCCGATTATGGGCAAAAACTTATCCGATACATATCTATCTGCCTTGGAATTATGTTCTACCTATTATTCTATTATAGACACATGCACGAAGGTTTAAAACGTCATGGGGATTGGATCAGAAGAGCTTTGATGTCGTCTTGGACTAATTCTACCCAAGGGAACATGACTACCACAACAACCAAAGTTTTGATCAATTGGTAGAAGTCATTCCCAGTATTTTTGCTTAAACAGTTTTACGAAGAAATTGATCTAACGTGTGTAATAGTAACTTTGAATCAATTTGGAATTGAGTCCAGCCAACAGAATTTGGCCACCAGAAGAACTAATGTGTTGCTTTTAAGCGGAATCATTCATGGTTCTTGATAGGACAGTAGGAGTTTCACCAAAAATTTGTATCCAAAATGATTTCAACAGTTTTGGATATGTTCCTTAAGCAGATTCAATCTAATCTCGAACTGATTTCAGTCAATGGAACTCGACCACCAGAAAAACCAATGCTTCGCTTTTGCTCGGAATCAATTACAGGTGTTCTAATTCAACATATGTACGCAGAATTTGATTCAAAGTTAGTGTATGGAAAATACATCTTGGAATTAGTTCAGGATCTGTCATAGCAGAAGTTTTGAACTAATTCAGAATTGATTCTAGCCAATGGTACAAGCAAACAGTATGAACCAAAGCATTTCTATTGAAAAATCCATTAATCCTATTAATCCAACAGCTATACCAGGTATAGTTGTTAGATTAGACATCATCCACATTAGTTGAATTGTTTCATTTGGGGAAATTGAGAACCTTCGTCGTCTAGCGTTTTTTATCTACTGTTACACTCGTTTTTAATAAATTGCATTGGAAAGGTGGTAAAAAACCGTTTCTTTTTTTTCTAAAAAAAGTTTTACGGCCAATAGAAGCCGAGATAGCAACAACTGACTCCATTACTCGGTCCAGATACTGCTCCCATTTGTAACAATATTCCATTCAACGTTACCTAATCTGATTCGTTTTCAGGCGCGTATCTGAACAGCACGATATTCAATATGATGTATTGGAGCGACGTCAGCGCTTGGACTTCGAAGGACTTGAAAAACGTAGAAGCAATACCCCACGCCGAGAGGGCGCCTTGTCAGTACGACGATGTCGTGTTCCCACGGGGTTTATCGACGTCGTCGATAACCCTGAACTACGCCACTTACAAAATAAAGAGTTTAACGTTCGGGAACGACAGCTGGAGCGGTGACGACCTGCCGGAGTACTCCAAGTCTGAGATCATCAAAAGTGAGAGATCAAAGATTGTAGAACAGGGGCTTAAAGTTCCGAATCTGTAGAATTCTCAACCAGGTTTTGTTTCGATGTTTCAGAGATCCTGATGGGATACGTATCGTTGGAGGAACAAATAACAATTAAAGGGGAAGATTGCAAGGATCCAACAGGTTGCGTATGTGGAAACGACGACGGCATGTCCTGTTGGATGATATCTTACGTTCCGGTCGAGGATGACGTCTGCTTAGAAAAAATTCAACCAGTCGGTTTCTGCAATTCCATATGCGGTACTTTGCACCAAATCTCAAAATTGCTTCTCTTTGCGGGTTCTCATGCCATGTCTTGTCCTGTTCCAGGCGCTTACATATTATTCAAACCCGTCAGGAAGACCTTCAGGATTGACTCCATGAGGAAGGCCCTGGAGACTTACGAGACCCTAACCCACGTCAGCAAAGTCTTACAAAACGAAATGGAGTACATCCAAATAATTTTCACCGAGAAGGAATTCGAGGGGGCCAGCCTGGACGACGCCAACCACTTGTACGCACGTCTCCTCGAAGGTGAATCGTCTTAAATTTACAAACCAAGAGAGTCCAGGATTACGTTCGTCGTTTCCAGATTCCAGTTTCGGAGCGAAGAAGGTTAAACTGGTCTCGTCCCAGAGGAAAGATTCTGAATCCTCCGTTGGGATGGCATTCGGGATCATTTTCGGGATAGCTGTGGGCTGCTTGGTAATGTTACTGATCTACTCGCCGAGGAGTCGGGATGTACTGCTGAACTCTGCGATCAGCTTAAGGGACAGGTAAGGTTGAGAAAAAGTTACTCAACAGTTACCTAATTTAGGACTAACAATGAAACCGTCGTTAGATGCGACGTTTGCTAGTGTAAGATGCGAATTAGCCAGGAAACATTCACTTATCTACTCCAGTGGACATAATAGGATATTGATAGGTAACTTTCAGGAAGTTCCATGGAATTTTCTAGACCTTTTGAAACCTTTAGACATTTTAACCACTCTTGGTTAGGAGGTCTCTTTACACTTCAAAATCTCCTTACACATAACTTTAGTACAGCGACTTCCTGGACAATTATGAAGAATATGAAGTCAATTTGGTTCTTTGTCCCTCCATCAGGGCTGGCCCACGTCCACTTTCTCTGTGGGATCTTTTCAAAGAAAGTGTTCATGGCGAAGTTCTTTTGTTGGAGTAAATTTAGGAGAAATCGACACCTCTCGTTTTTTTTTTGCAATACCTACCCTTGATTTCCGATAAAAGTTTCACTGTCACCTTCTTTACATCCCAACTTGGCATTGAAATCTCCCATCACTATGGTATAATGAAAGGGGGACTGTTGTAATGTCGTGCTGATATCATCATAGAATGTCTCCACATCTTGATCATCGTTCACCCGGAGCATATGCACAGTGTTGTTAAAAATACTTTGAAAAATATTTAATTACAAATACAAATACTTAAAAAAAACTGTATTTTAATGTATTTGCAATGCTTTTATTTGCAATGTATTTAAATACAAATACAAATACTTTTACAGTCTACTTAGAAAGCAGTTAAATACTTTTTAAAATTTTACCAATATATATGTATAACGCCTTTCTAATTGCACTTAATCATATTTCAAAAAAAAATTATTACACCAAAGCATAGGTATTTCAATCCAAAATGAGAAAAATAATCTCCAAAAAGTTCGAATTCTCTTCTGATTTTAGGCCTTTGGTAATATTTAGTACAACACTTACCCGATTTTCCTCTTTAGGCAGTCCTAAATGCTTAAGGATTTACTTATTTTAGCATCAGAATTCTTTTCACCTTTTAACATTTATCAGTTAAGTTCCGTAAGGAACAAAATTTTATATTTTAATTTATTGGCAATATATTGAAATTTAATTAATTAACCGTATACCGGATTCACTTCTCTTTTCACTTTTGCTAAAGCATCGTATATTGAGGCCTTAAGGGCTAAAATCCTAAAATTCAAAATTCTTTTCATTTGAATAGTCAATACCTAATATATTGTAACGTTTATTTTATAATTTATTTACATTAATTGAACACTAATTTATTTAACACACTAAACTACTTGTACACTAGACTAGACACTATATAATTTATTTGTACTGCTCCGCTTTCGGTTCGTATGTCGCGTTCACTTCTGCTTCTCTACTTCTAACTAACTCCCTCGATCACAAGCCCCCTTATATATACACCCCCAACCCTGATCGAGAATGTTCTAGAAGCTACGATTGTTTCTTTAACAACGCCTACGCAGGAAACGCCCAGAACGTCACAAATTACTTTTCGTAAACAACATTCAGGGAAAAATTCGTGCAGCTGTCTTTACGCGTCGTAGTTGGTGTCGCGTTGTTTACTTCTCGCATTACAATATTTAACAGTTAAATACTACAGTATTTAAAATACATGTGCAAAAAATGTATTTTAAATACACTTGAAATACAAACAAAATTAATGTATTTCATCATGTATTTAAATACTTTAAAAGTATTTTCAAATACAATCTAAAATACATTTATTTAAATACTTAACAACACTGCATATGCTTATATTATTTTTAATGAATATCTGTCATTGATTTTGAGGGTCAAGTATGCTACTCTGGGGCCTGTACTTTTGATCTGAATAACATCTGTAACATGAGTTCTATGTATCAGGAAGCCTACTCCTTCTTGTTTTGTGTTGTCTGTTACTAATGTGATACAGTAGATGACCTGATTGGAGTGTTAATCGATGTTCTTCTTTTCTCTTGTCTTCACTGATACCCAGTATATCTCGTTTCAAGTGCTTTAGCTCTTCTTCTAATTTTTGCAGTTTATAGTCTGAAGACAGAGTTCTCGTATTGTAGGTGATAATTTACAATGGACGTTTTCCGTGGTAGCTTAGTTCTCTAATTTAATAGCAATTTTAAAAATTAAAGTGGACGTGTTCGAGGGATTTTCCTATAAAAATTCAATAACGCTGTAAAAAATCAGAACGTCTTGGATTATCGTTTGATGACGTACTAATCCGTATCTCGCTTGCATTGCTGGATTAAGTTTTTTGAATCTAATACAGCGTTCCTTGTCCATAAGGTTGGGCCGCTTGGACTTGAGGAACCGCGACGCCTTCACCGTCCATTTCCTGGCTAGGTATAGGAGGAGCGAGGACACAGGACTCTTTGAGGAGGCCTCGGACTCCGTGGTTACCCTCGAGAGGTCCTTCGAGAATCCTCTACACGACGAACCCTCGCCTTCGACTTCCAGTACGAGCTGCGATACGGTAAGTTGCCCTAGAATTTCATCGTTACTCCTAAAATTAGCAAATTTTACAGAACGAAGAGGAAACGAAGTCCAAAACGACGTTCGATAATCCCCTGTTCAAGGAGCACAAAGAACTCGAGATGGCAAAATTTGGGGAAGACGGAGAGCTCGTGGACCTGACCAATTAATGCTTGTGAGACAAATCGAAAATATATTGTAACTTATCATATTATATCGTGGAGTAATGAGAAAATGTGTACCAAATAAGATTTTGTATTGCAATGCAAGCTTGTTGAATATTTTTTTTACAATTATAACCAGGTTCTAATCGCCCGAAACTTTTATCCAGTTGCATTTATTTCGGCCCACACAAATTGTCCAATATGTACAATATTGATTATAGTATTGTCACGCCTAGGGCCTAAGGGGCACTTAGGGATGCGCGATGTTAGAGCTCAGATGGTGAGCTAGAAAAACTTATTAAACTGAAATCATTTCATTTCATCTTACCAAAGACTATGTATGTATACATAGTCTTTGATCTTACCGACCCATTAATTATAGGGGGCGCTATGTGAGTCTAATAATTGTAAACCTTAGCTAGAGGAAAGAGTGTTATTGGACCCATTAGGGAATGAGACATGGATACAAATAAATTAATGGTCAAAAATAAAAAAATGTTAAAATGGTAAGAAAAATTCACGGTCAGTTTATGGACGCTAATTAGACGAACATGTAAAATAGAATATCACTTTATCTGATTAATGTAAAAGAATTCGTGTAATAATTAATCTATATTAATTCTTCGGGTTTTAATTTCAGACCCTTCTGGAATAGTTCTCAAACTATATACTCTAACCAGTAGCAATTGGAACACTCAATAAAATCTGAATTTACCGAGGACATTCGAAAAGAGCCCGTTGTCTCTATACAAAACCATGGTACTTATCTTTTTGCTTATTCAGAAACGCACTGGTATTTTTAAAATGCAGGTGTTCAGTTGCCCAAGTGAAATCATATATGTGAATGTATGGATATGTACAGATAAAGAACTAGAGGGTCCATTGGACCGCAAATTTTTTTTTACGACAGCGGCATTTCGTTTGTATTTTCTTCTCCTTCTAAGGTGCAGGTGTACAGTCGATCAGTGAAATCGTATACGAGGAAGTATGCGAAACTCTACGGATACTGGATGGTCCACTGGACCATAACACAGTGGCCACGTGTGCTTTCCTTGTGATGTTTTCTTCCGCACTTATACTCGAGAAAGCAGTGGTGTGTGAATGTGTGTGCTATTTGTTTGTGCCATTTGGAAGTGAATTCATTGATAGAGTTATTATCCGTAATGATACGCCCATGGAGGACAAGGCGGCATCGCTCTTCACTACTTAAAAAGCCATTAAGTGTTTTTTTTTGTGTTCCAATTGTGACTGGACATAGTATACCTATATAAATTGCGATAAGAATTGAGATTAAGACCGATGTCTTACGATATTTTTAAACTACGCTTTGATATAAAGTAAATTGTAATTGTTTTTCACTTTAGAAATACATATATAGTTCTAAATGAATCACTGAGATGTAAAGAAATACTTTTGACTTCAATAGATGGAATATATTCTCGAAATTAATTCATATGAAAGGTGTATACGAAACAAATTTAAGAGAATTTTTCAAAATGGAATTTGTAGCTCAGCCGGGATTTGAACCCGGTAATTTAGTGGTAAGAACACCTGAGGCGAAATTGGGAGACCCGGGTTTAAATCCCGGCTGAGCTACAAATTCCATTTTCAAAAATTTTCATACATTTTTTCGTATACACTTTTAACTTCAGTTTTCTTACACGAGAAAAACTGTTAAAGCTTATGGAATCGTATAAGATACACAGGAAGAAAATTGGAGCATTTGAGGTCATATCATTGGAACAATTTCCGGATCTAGTTATATAAGTACCACTTATCAAACCTAGTACTAGAGGGGAATTACAAAGAAACAAGTGATAAAACGAGTCGGGTAAGAAAATTATTCGAATTTGAAAATAAGTAATCATTGAAAAGAGAAATATCCCGCTGTGCTTTGGTCCAGTTTTCCAACAAACTTACATTTTAGACAATGAAGAAATACTGACATTTTACATTACCAAAAAGAGAAATACCTCAGTAAGCTCTACAGAATGCATGTACAGCACCAGGTTTGAGTGTAAATATCACCCTTGAGAAATCGTTAAAAGGGGAAAAGGTTACGCTTAAAACGAAACGATTTTTTTGGGCACTAAAAATGATTTAAGAATGTTTTATTAGTAAAACGACACAAGGGATCAACAGAAACTGGAGCTCTCTTTTTTGTAGTAAAAGAGCAGCCGAGAGAGAAAGAGAACACAATTTTTTCAGGACTACGTACAATGGTTAAAGGAGCAAAACAATGAAAATATATAAGTCTGATGATTTCTTTAATTTAATTAGAATACCTGTCATTAGTACCTTTAAAGATTAGGTTTGTTCATCTTTTGGAAAACAAAAATAAAAAAACATATTAAGTTCAGTTTTTTAAGCGGATATGTTAAATACCTTTAATCAACCTGAAAATATATTATTTCATTATAATAAATAAGTGAAAATCCAGAGTGCAATTATTTATTACCACAATTGTGAAAATTATAACAGACAGTAACAATGAAAAGTTGTGAGAATATTTTAGTTTCTTAATTAAGGAAATAATTTTTACTATATACTTTAATATTGCAGCTTCATAATTTCTATAATATAAGAAACCTTCATTTCTTTAATTTTCCGCATCGACCTCTACACGTCCGACTCATTTCCCATCTCTTCGAAAGTTTTTATAATGCCATTTTCCGTTCGAATGTGAAGAACACAGCAAGCTCATGCCAAAAATGTCTAAGGAAATTCATGTTTTTGACTTTATACCAAGCTCTTCCTCTAGTAAATTTACGCACAGTTAACTGTTAAACCGTGTATAAATAAACTATTGAATACTATGAAATACAACTTAAGAAATAGTAAGTTCTACATTTTCCCTAGTAGCTTTCTAAGCTTACATCTATTTATAGTCATATAAATTGAAACAGTTAAAAACCTAACTTACCTGAATGGAATAATATGTTTTTCTGATTAAATAATACTCAGGGTCTTCACTGGGAGCATCAGTTCTAATCTGGGTGCCGTCACCGATACGTAAATCCAATGGTGTATTTACATAACACTTTTAAATCATTCTCTAGTGAATCAGATTCTTCTGCTAACTTTTGTCTAATCATCACTACAATAAAACTAGCCTGTGAATGCTGCCCCTGATTGACCCCTCGCTACGGCAAACTTCCCGCCGAGGATCGTGAAGTTAGTTGCAGCGACTTGAAATTGGCGCAGATACGGCGTTCTATCAATTAAACGACTATATATTAATTTATGATTAAATTTATTAAAAAATATCTAGAAAATAGAAAATTCGGAATGAAAATCTATTATCTATAGGTATTACAATTAAGTAATTGAAACCCGGATCAATGAATATAGATGGAGGGGTTTTAGTTTTGGTAGCTGCTGTTATGTGCGGAATCTCACAGTATCAGATGTGTTAAAGGATTCATTCCAGAGTTGGAATTTACTCTGTCCTGTTTCTAAGATGTCTTTGATCTTATCTGGTATCCATGAAGCATATCTCCTCCTAAAAAAAGTATGCCAGCAGCGGATATCTGATATATATATAATCAGTGCACAAACTAAATTTGTAGATGGTAATGACATAATCGAAATAATTAGTCTTTACAAAGTTACTTGAGACACACAACAAAATGTCGATGTACCGAGTGTATTTAAAAAGCCCTTTTGCTCTATAGCAAAGCACAGTATTTTACGATACTTCGTAGATTTGGTGCGAGCAGCTTGCATAGTCGCCAAAACAAACATAAGCAATAAGAATCGCACATCTGCGTCGAGTATTAACATGGAGACACAACAATGGTAAAATTAACTTAACGAGACCTTATTATACAGCTGTAGGTGCAGCATCTGCAGCATCTTTTACAGACTAAGGTGGCTATTAACGGGTTTTTTGGCTGTCTCGGGTGAGAATGTGCAAAAGCAAAGTTAGTTTGTCATTCATAATTTTGGCAAAAGCTGTAAAAATCTATGTTTCATTTTTTATAGACGAGTATTAGTCATACTTCCTATATTGCGAATTAGACGGCTCGTGGTTCAAAAATAGACGATAAATATCGGTTGTTGCGCTATGCTAACAACAATAATATGTTTAATTCCTTTCAATTCGGAACAATGGGAGCACGTGAGGTGGCCAGTCGCTCAAAATGCCAAGGGCAAGTGTCTTTGATTTCGCGCTTGTCATTTTTGAAGACCTTTAAGGCCGCTTTAAAGTTTAATCAACCGGTTGGAGCCTCGCCTAGCGTAAGTCGACAAGAACGAGAAGAATGATGAAAATACTAAATACGTTCATCATCTCGAACAATACTGAAATTGTTATTATTGTGTCTTGTGTCATACGGTATATAATATAATTTTTCTGGGATTTAAGGGAAAATTGCGTTTAAAAACCCTTAACTTAAAACTAAATAATTCCTTCGTTTTTTTTTAAAGACAAAACGTGTTACTAGTTATTATATACCTACTACTGGATAATAGCATTAGTCATAATCATGAGTAATTAGCATTTTGCGACAGCAATACCATATAATTAATCAGCAATAAAATGCATCGTTCAGATAAAAGCCCATTAGATATCCGTAGGTTGACAATTTCTCACATGACATCATAGCGTTTCGATAATGATAATTGGAAAAAACTTTTATATCCGGAACGGTCTTGAGCGAAAAAGACAAGGACAAAGCGGCGGCGTAACAAAGGAAACAACATAATTTTATATCAATTTAAGATCTAAATTGCGTTTCCTCGGTGAAAATGAAAATGAGGATGAGCCGAAAGAGGTTGGATACGTTCGTAACTTAAGGGATTTATAATTAAAATTTATTTTGAGTTGCTCTTGTTCGTGACCTTCCCTACATCGGTTCTATTCTCTATTGAGCTGGATCTTAAAATAACCGGGCAACTCTTGCTCTTGTTCCTTTTTCGAGTCTCCTCCTCGGCAACTGTTACATCTGCCCGAGGGTATTTTTAAAAGAGAGCCGAGTGGATTAAGAGTGATCTAAAAAAAGACGGTCTCCTTGTGAATACACATGTCTTTCATTAAGACTCTTAACGGGCAGATTTTAAACGTTTAAAGTTGGGTCGTTGAATCTTGACATGAATCAATTCGTTTCGTCTCATTTTAAATTTTAAAGATTTGTTGTGTTGTTAATGGGCGTCGTCCAAAAATTCAAAACTTAGATCAAAGCTTATTATTATTGTTATTAATTTTAAATTCTACCGTCTTGTTTTGACTCAACCCCTAAATATTCCTTTCCTTATCTTTTAGTTACCATTTTTTTTTAATTAAATATGTGTTCTGTTTCAAATATAGTAGTTGTACCAAACCGCTTTCAATACCCACTAACTGACTCTTGAACTGGGACAACTTTTCTCTCAATTCATCCTCTAGTTAGTTGATCCAGTCTAGCTTTTTATATTTGGTATTTTGGCAGTTTAATTTCGCTTTGTGCTAGATTCATCTATACTGGTGGGACATAGTATTTTGAAATTCGTGCCAGTTTTTTCCATGCCGCTTTGCGGATTTCACGGTTGTTCACTTTATATTACACAATTTTCGAAGATGCGCCACGGACGTATTTTTATGTATTCATGTAGGTGTTTAAAATAATAAATGACTAGGTACTTACTTTAATGATAACAACTTTCCCCGAAATTACATAATTTCATAGTTACTTTACCATTTATTGTTCGGGAACATTTCATAAACTTTTGGTATTTAGAAGTTTGATTTATGCCTGCGTACTGTTGATTGAAGTGGTCCAATTAGGTACTCTTTGGTTTAGGTGTTGCAACAGACATTCGGTATTTAAAAAAACGCATCGTATTCTCCTATTGTTAATATTATTAAGCGGTTATTATCGTTGGAAGCGGAGAAAGCGAGAGCGGGTTTTTAAATATCGATGACATTTAGATCAAAGAATAAGTCATCGTGCATTCTGTTGCGCCACTAAAGGTCATTCAAATCTCCAAGTAAAATTCAAACCTTTTAAAATCTATTTAAATAATACGTTAATGCACCTTTATAGTGAGTAGTGTGAGTACCCTCAATTAAATGTGTCGCAACAGTTCCAAGCCATTAGACACAAGAGTTTTTTCCTAATATTTTTTGTACTTAATTAATTTTTTAGAACGCCGGAGGAGAAAAAAACCTTCTAGTCCAAAGAAATCTATTTGTTATACATAACTGACGATAAAATATTAACACGTTCTCTTGCAATACTTATGCACTTTTCCCGACCAGACGGAGACGTTGGAATGTAGGAACATCATGATTAATCGGAAAAGAAAGTCGGCTCAGATCCTCCGCGTGGAGTCCTCACGACCTGCCGTGCATACTCGCCTGAATCTTTTCGCATCTCTAGCCATTCTACAAATCTTTTTTTCTGATCGTCTCCGTTCGATTAGCGGTAAAATCGACGAGATGATCATACCGATGGGTCCCTCAACGCTCCTCAATGTATTCACGGACGATTGGAATGGTAACGTGAGCGTTTCTAGTTAAGGCAGGTGTAATTTAAGGAGAGCGGGAATTCTCACGCTCTTTTGAAAATATTTATTATAATGTGATACTTGATGGGAGCATAGTGTTGTTTCTATTCTAGTCTATTCCAGTGAAACAAAACGCAAGAAAGATCAGACTTTGAGTTGAAAAAACACTGTTACAAATTGAAATTTAAATTAAGCGCGGCCGGGTATGTGACAACTGTATTTGTGGTTGCATAAGCAATAAACCTCCCAAAGATCTTGCCCTGAAGGATTCCTAGAAGTGGTCTTTGAGTTCTCGTAGAGCACTTTTCGACGACTACAAGGAACAATTTATAGGAATAAAATAAATTCATTGTTTTAAATATTCAAAAGGGGAAATAGGTCCTGTGTATAGGCCCCATAAAATACGAGAAGTACGTTCTGTGTTCTGTGGATCGTTGTTCCGTGAAAAGTGAGGTTATGTTGGCCCACCGTTGTTTTTACTTTTAAATAAATTAGGGTTTCTCGCCCTCAATCGAAATGTCGCGAACTAGCCAGATGGTGACGTGGAGCGACGAAAACAAGCGCGCCCTCCTGAAGAGCCTCTACCGCTACGGCACTGTCAACCTGGACGCGGTGCAGGCCGAGCTGCCCCACAAGTCGCTGAACGACATTCAGCGCATATGCCAGGAGTACGCGCAGGAGGCGAGGAGGCGCTGCAACCTGAGGCATAGGGGGTGCCCCAGGGCGCCCATGAGGCGCTGGGAGGAGATGCTCGAGAGGCTCGACTCGCTTCGACAGGACGTCACCGTGAGGGACCTCATCCCGAGGACGCTGAAGTACATAGCGCTGTTCGAACCACGCGTGGCGTCGGACAGTGTCAACCTCGAGGAATGTTACATGTTCCTGTCAGACCTCACCTTCGGATTGCTGCCGGGGAAAATCACAGAGCTCGATAAGGCCTTCATGAACAAGTGCTTTGAGAGCCTGAAAGGTAATGGCAAACCTCTGCAGGATTATCTGGCGTCGCTGAAGGAGGTGCCCCTGAGTGATAGTGAGCATTCCATCGATAACCCATTGGGGGTGCCCGAGTGTTGCTTGAAGTTGTCGAAGATGGAACGTGACAGTATTTTGTTCGAAGATGAATAAGAAATCTTGTAATTAATGTTTCGGTACGTGTGTGTTTAAATTATGAACTGGAGAGGAAGGTGTGATAAAATAAGAAAAATAAATTAGACTTATAAAAATTAAACCTCATCTCTGATTTCATTAAACTTCGTTTTGAAGCTTTCCTCTTGTTGGTTGTGAATTATCATTAAAAATAAGTGAGAATAATTTACAGATTCCTCCTTTATTAATGAAAATAACTTGTAATAGTACAACATGTAACTTGATGAGTTAATATGGTTTGTTAATATGGCCCTAAAAGAATTTCACTCCTTGCACATCATCGTCTAAGATAAGTTCACATTTCCTTTGACCCTCGAGCACCTTCAGAACTTTTATTAACACGTCCAGTTGCATGCCATAGAACTCCTCATCCTGCGAATCTTCCCCCTGTGCCACTTCATACAATGTGACCACAGTGTTCTGCATACCTGAAACACATCAATATTAGGGTTCAGGAAATATGCAACATACAAACTCTGAAGGAAATATGCATGCAAAAATTGTAAAACCAAAAATTTTCCCCAAGTAACATCTTTGAATACAACTCTCTATAGTTGCTACATAGTTTTTTATCATCTTCTTTGTGTATAGGGGTAATGTACGATTGATGTCATTGTGGTGGGATTTGTTGTCTTATTTCAATTTTATTGAATATCTTTCTAATATATTTTGCCACCTTCTTGGCTGCATATATCAAAAGCTCCATTCTTATGTTTCCAGGACCCGGCGCCTTGTTATTCTTAGCTTTAGTTAGCGCTTTCCTAATATCTTCATCTAAGGTTTCTGGCGTTACATCGTTCTCGTCCTGGTATTAGTAGTATTCTGGTCAGTGTTCCCAAAGAAGGTTTGAGAAATGTTCTGTCCATTATTTCGGGGATATCGTTTGAATTAGTCCCCTAGTGTTATTGCTGCTTCTAATCTTCTTGATTATCTTCCATGCTGTTGCTGATCTTTTGTATGATATTGTGTTGTCAGTATGTCTATACAGGTTCTTTTCCAATTTTAGTTCTTTTCATCTTTGACTCATTCTGTTATCAACCTCCTTAATCGTACATATTCTTCCCTGTGAATTGTTTAAAAAACATTTTCAACTTGAAATTCCAAATTTTGTGATTTGAAAGATATAAATTTCAGCATATGGTATCAATCCATAGTTGATGGCCAGCCTCGAGAAAACTTAAGGCAGTCAAGTCGGGAACTCAAGTGACCCGTACCCTATTATATTCTATCACACGTTTGTTACCTCTGTTCGAGACGCAGTCGTATATCATCGTCGCCCATTCATCGAGCGTGTGCCAGTACACCTCCCATCGGAATTTCTGCTTGTCGACTGGCATGGCGTTCCCATTCTTCTGCATCTCTCCCAGTATGGAGACTATTACGGTGGGGTCGAGCTTCCTGTTGATCGACGAGTTGTTGAATAGGGAGATCTGGCCGGCCTCCCTCGCGTCGATCAGGTACGTCTTGGTCTTTTGGCAGTAAGCGAGGATAAGGTTCTTCCATGCGGACACCTGTTTCGCCCGCGTCTCGGGGTGAGGCTGGAGCGTGAAGAACGGCGGGAAGTCGTACTGCCACGGCCATTCTATGTCTGCCTTAGACATCGTTACTGGTAATTATTTGTTTATTGTTGTCGAAGGGTCCTAACCTAAACACAGGGTGACATGGGACGTAGGAACAAAAGTTGCCGACCGCTGACATGGAGCAAAAAGTTTGTTTGTTCCAAGTTCCAAGCAGGTTCCAAGTTGAATCTGCCATGGAACGCAAACTTGTCAAGAATCCAAGGAAAACATCCACGAAACACAAACTTCGAAATTCAAAGCGTGCGATCAGCTAGCGAATAAGTACAGGGTCGCATTAAGAATGATCGCCTTGACTATAATTTATCTTTTGCTAATATTTAACTAAGGATGTTCATTTCTTTCTTTTCTGTATACATTTAAAATAATGGTTTTCTCCCCACAGCTTAAGTATGTTCCAGGTCTCTTTTTGGAAGGCGAGCAGGGAAGGTGTCTTTCCATAATTGCAATAAATCACAGAAATATGTTTTTTTTATTGGTACGCTATTTTGCCTATTTAAAACATGCTTTGGCGTGCGTAAATCTGGCTTTTTCGCACGCGCGTGTTTTAAAGTCGCCATGGAAACGTATCAACAATGGCCATATCAACCAATAACAGAGCATTTTTGGCTTATTTTTGGCCGTAGCCGGGCGAGCCGATTGGTTGCACGACGTGCGACGGGCCGTCACGAAGCGTCCCGAGTGTCATTCAAATTAATCATATTGGGTATGCATTTGGTTTTGGTATAAAAAATGGTACCAATAAAAAAAATCGCGTAAAGTATTCGTGGATAACTGCTCTTTCAAGCACTTGCTCTATTTCGAGCACTCCAGCTACGCCGTCGTGCTCGAAAACTCGCGCGTGTTTGAAAGAGCTCAATATCCACTCATACTTTAATATACTATTATACAAATTTATATCAAAAAGCTGAATAACAATAGCGATACGTTAAATTAAACCACCAACTAAAAGTCCATTATCACCGTCAACGACTTTCCTGAACGCTTGTAAACAGACAACCATAGATCAGACAACTAAACTTGTTAATTTTACTGAACCGACTCTGTACATCAACATTTCCCGCCAAAAGTTTTATGACTTTTTCACCAATAGCAAACGACGTGTATTAGGTGTTGTCTAAGTTTACTACCTTTTCTTGTTTCTTGGATGTTTTCTTCTCAGTGGATTTACTGTTATTTTTTTTGGGATGCAAAAGAAAGAAAACGAAACAACCTTTATGGGCTCGTTCGATAGGTTTTGGGGACCCATTATCAAGAAAGACCCGACTAAATTACTATTATTCATTAAAATATGGATGAATTTTCTAGAAGTCGAGAAGTATCGAAGGAGAAAAATTGAGCCTGGGTTTCCAATATTCAAGAAAAATAAAAAATTAGGCCCGAGACCCAGGATATCATAGCTATCGGTTTTCTCTTTCACGTGAATGTTGAATCATAAAAAAATATCCATTTTTACTCGAGTTATTGGACAATTTGTCCGCCCACTTTTGTCTCCATTTCTCGAATTTGCTCTCCTGAATTCAGAGCAGGAGCAACAAGTAAAGGGCCCGTTTTGGGGCCGTTATCTCGAAAACTGTCGAGTTTTCGGAAAAAGTCATAAGGACCATTTTTGTAGGTAATGAATTGACCTTCCTTTTGTATTTAAACAAAAATTCTTTAAATGCCATATTCTCGGAGATATTGGCGGAAAACGAATTTTTAGAACTTGAGGGCCATTTTACACCATGTCGCGGTACCCGGAGAATCGGCAACTTTCTGTATTTCGAAAGACCCAGTTGAGACCTACAATTTTTCTAGGTTTCATCCCTTTGCAGAATTTACCCCAGGTTTTTTTCCTTCATTTACTGGACTACAGGGCGTAACGTGAGAGCTTGTTGTTAAGGTGAAGTTAGGCCTCCCGAGTCTCATAGTTCGATTTAAGATTAGGGGTGACTTAAATCAAGACCACAACACAGAACACACCTTCGTTTTGAGCATGCAAGATACACTCGTTTATTGCCAAAATTTCATGCATTTTTATACATAGTCATTTTACATTGTATAAATGGTATATTATTTATATTTATATCCCTTCAACGACCTAGCCTTGCAAAAACTGATCTTCTCAGAGAGCGTTCGTTATCTTATCACTTACCAAGACGTCGTATTATGCTTACGCGACTAATTATTGTTCGGTATCCGAACTTGACCTGACCGTTCGGCCAGCGTTAATTCTTCTTCGTAACGTGTAACGTGTAACGAACGATTAATTTATTGATACAAACCTCGACGCACGAAAGTTCAATGTTAATTAAAAAATAGCTGTCATAACTTATCCTTGCTCCTCAATTTTCCTAATTTCTACTTTAAAGTCTTCGATTTCCACTTCGTAGAAGATCGTAGTTATTTATCAATAATTTTCTATTAGAATCAAATAGTTTATTAACTGTAATAACGATATGCTACATCTTCAAAAGTTAAAAAAAGAGTAATTATGTCGCTCGCAGAGTCAACATCCTGCCGACTCTCCACGGAAGGTGGCGGGTGGTCCGGGGATGGCCTAATGGTCCGGGTCCTCGTCTTAGGCTAAGGTTAGGTTAGCGGCTAGACGGGGTGTTCTTTGCCTGTTGACCTTGGTTCTGCGGCGGGTATGGTGGTGTTTGGGCCGTCTGTATCCCAATTTTCATCACAAGGGATGTCTAGTAACGTCACTTACTTGATGATGAATGAAGATTGCGGTCTGAGATTTTGACTGGTGAGGCTTCCACCCTGTCGGGATCTATCATCTATATCGATGCCTGGGGAGGTTCGTCAGGATAACAAAGTGGTTTTGGTAGATTTATATCTAGTATTGCATTCGTTAACGAAGTCGAAAAAATAGGAATTAAAATGCGGTTTCCAGTTTTTTGGTATCTAGAGATCATATTTAATCATTTCCCAAAAGTTTATATATATATATATATATATATATATATATATATATATATATATATATCGGATATAACGAAATTTGTCGGCAGGCTACAGGTCGCATTTTTTAAAGAATCACAACGAAATTTGGTACAAAAATCAGTTGGCCAAAAATCTCGGTCAAGTTCGTTAATGGGCCAAATCGGTCTAGCGGTTTCAAAATGGCGGCTTGTTATTTTCAAAAAAAAATCAAAAAACTTTTATTTCGCGTATGAGAGAAAAATGTTACTTAGGTTTTTTGTTGCACTTATAGAAGCGAACCACATTTGTATAAAACATTTTTTCGAGAAATGTACAGAAAAAAAGTTATTTAAAAACAAAATCAAAACACTTTTATTTCGCGTCTGGGAGAAAAATGTTACTTAGGTTTTTTATTTATCTTATAGAGGCGAACAACTTTTGTATAAAACACTCTTTCGAGAAACGTACATAAAAAAAGTTATTTTTTTCAAAAATAAATAAAAATAAGAAAAACTTTTATTTCGCGTCTGAGAGAAAAATGTTACTAAGGTATTTTGTTGCTCTTATGGAGGTGAACAACTTTTGTATAAAACAATCTGTCAAGAAACGTACAAAAATAAAGTTATTTTTGTCAAAAAAATAAAAAAATAAAAAAACTTTTATTTCGCGTCTGAGAGAAAAATGTTACTTAGATTTTTTTGTTGCCCTTATAGAGGCGAACAACTTTTGTATAAAACATATCTTTGAGAAATGTACAGAGAAAAAGTTATTTGCAAATATTTTAAAATTTTGACGTTTGTTCGTATGCATTTTTTTGACACATCGTGTGTTATATTACTATATCTCCTACCCATAAATCTACCTTTCAGCCTGGCATGCCATGGGGTTTTTTGTTATAAGGGCACCTCACCCAGTAATCTAACGGCTCGTGAATTGACGGGATGTTCTTGTTGATGTTGCTTGTTCTGTTCGCTGGTTGTGGATGGACGATGAACTGAGCGCTGAGCGTCTGCCGTCTGCCGACTCGACTCTGCACTCTGCCGTCTTGTAATGAGTTCATGAGTTGAGTTGAGTTGACTTAGGTACTTGCTTTTTGCTGATGAAGTGTTATTTAATCGTGGAGCGGAAGTATCCTATTTATTAATTGTCGGTGGATTACCTACATTAATGACTTTAACACAAAGACAGTTGGAAACGGAAATATATTATAATATTTCATACATCGATCTTGTTCATCAAAGAAAAATTTATTACAAACATTTCTATCTCGACTAGAAAAGTCAACTTTTTCAAGCGGAATACACCGAATTAATTTCAGCATTATAATTTATTGGAAATTTAAACTGTTGTTCAATTGTTAAGAACTTCCCCCACAAGGGTGAGTGATTAAAAGCTAGTTATTAGTAAATACGACTCTGCTTTAGTGTTGATTGCTATTTAATGCCCATTTAAGCAGGTAAAAGACGTTTTAAAAGTAGTTTTCGTTTTAAATTTTAGTTTAGTTCTCTTAAATGCGAGAAATCTTATTTAACACTTTATTTGGAAAATTTTCTCGGAAATATATAATTAAAATATGTAAACTTATGCACTAAATGGTCAAATTATGCACCAAACCCAAAAAAACGTCAAAATATGTGAAATATGCATTATATTATAGCGGCTTATGCTCTAGTTTTATGTGGTTCGCATATATCCTAAATAAAAATAAAATATACCTTCAAATAATAAATATGCATCATGCATACAATCCAAGGTCTAATCATAAGTTAACATACTTATACCTGAAATGTTAAACCGTTGATTCAAACCTCTTCAATCAACAGTTAAACCCCGAAAGTCTTTGAAATCAACAACAAACAATGTTGTTAACATTTCTGTAAAAGCGCTTTTTTTTTAATTAAAGCATTATTGCAACTTAATTTACGAATTCAATGTTTTTTGAGACGACACGCAATGCGCGAGGAAAGTGTGACGTCAGGATTTGGTAACCATGGCAACCATTGGCAATTGTTTCAACACTATTTTTTTCTTATAGGAGTTTAACATTGGAAAATTTTCAAGCGGCCGGTAATGTACCTAAACGAAATTTCTTAACTATCAGGTGTGAAAAATAAGAAAGATTGAAGGATGTATTTTGCTTGTATACAAAAAAATATATGATACAGTATGGGAGGAAGGAAAACAAAAGTGATTAATTTCGAGGTCACCTGTCATGAAATTCAAATTTGGTGCCATCTGTCTGAGATTATGACATTGACAATTCGTGAACCAATCAGAGACGAAAACGGCATGACAGATGACAGGTAAACGTCGCTTCTCTCACGCTACGCGTCACGCGCCCATTCTTCATTCTTGAGTTTGTTGTTGTTGTCATTCGCCCTGGTGCTCTTTATTTTTTGTTCGTTCTTTTGTGTGTTTTACTACTTTTTACTACTTCTGTTAAACAGTCTTTATCAAGACTTTACAACTATACTTGCATCGAAAAGGTAACAAAGTTGATTGTATGTCCTTTTACAAATCGTTTATTTTACATGTTTTTGCAGTTCCTTATCATCATGACTGGGTGTTGGAGTTGTTCCCACAATAGCGAAAGAGATAAATGCCGCTTTGTTAGATTACCTAAAAGACCCACCCTAAGACGAAAGTGGTTGTTTAATATTAGGTATGTACTTGCCTACAACATAACTAACTCATTTAACACATAAGTAAGGGTACCCCACGCCTTTTATGACGGTTTATTGTAGTAGGTATTGCTGAAAGTCTCAGTATACTCTGTAAACAGCCTGTTATCAAGTAGCCTTCTGTCTGGTAGACTTATTGCTAGTTAATAATGTTTTTTTCTGTATTATATGCGACACATGTCTTTGTTCGTTACAGGAAATATGCCAGTCCCACGAAAGTGGCATATATTTGTACTTGCCATTTTGTAAATGGTGACACTAGTACCGTTCCAAAAATTTTCCACCATGTGCAAGTAAAACAATTTGGCCCACATTACTGCTCACCAGAAAAAGGTCGGAAAAGACGGAAGCGTTTATTTCCATCTCCAGATAAAATTGAGTTGTAAGTACCTAAAAATTTATGAAGATGGTTGTAGAGCAATATTTTTTTTATACAGGCGGTCACAAGATGAGGTACCATCCACATCAACTACAGTTGACGTACCTTCCACATCGACTACAGTTGACGTACCTTCCACATCAACTACAATTGACGCTTCCACATCAACTACAGATGACATAGCAGCTCCTTCATCAGTTGAAATGGAAGTAGAAAATTATTTTTTAAATGAAGAATTGAAGTTGTTGAAATCACTTACGCCGAAGTTCAATATTGAAACGCTTGACGACAAACATGTTCTCTTATATACTGGATTACCAGAAAGAAAAGTATTTGATGCGTTATATATCTTAGTGGAAGATATAGAAATCAAATATATATCAAAGTTTACTGTTGTTAAGTTATCAAAAAAAGAACAGCTGTTCATTGCCCTTATGAAACTGAGACAAAACTTTCCCTATGAAGATTTAGCTTTACGGTTTGGAGTATCTCGAACAACTGTAAGCAATGTTGTTCTAACGTGGATCTATGTTTTACATGAGGCACTATATAAAACATTTATGAGTAGTATACCGCCCCGGGGAAAAAACAAAACATGTCTGCCTAATGCTTTTAGTACATTTACCAATTGCCGCATAATACTAGACTGTACAGAAATATACACTGCGGTTCCTAGGAAATCATTAACCCATCAACGATTAACATACAGCGCATATAAACATAGAAATACATTGAAAGGTTTGGTAGGAGTGGCTCCCAATGGAGTGGTAACATTTGTTAGCAAATTATATTCCGGTTCTACATCTGACAAAAAAATTGTAGAATTATCAGGTATCATTAATCAGTTTGAATCTGGTGACTTAATTTTGGCTGATAAAGGATTCCTTATCCGCGACTTATTACCAGAGAATGTGCATTTGAATATACCGCCTTTTTTAAGTGCACCTCAGTTTACAAAAGCTCAAGTGCAGCAGACGGAGCGCATTGCTAGAGCAAGAATTCATGTGGAACGTGCGATCCGTAGACTAAAATGTTTTAAAATATTGCAGTTTCTACCTGAAAAATTTATAAAACATGCCACAGTCATTTTTCAGACAGTTGGAGCATTAACCAATTTGCAATATCCATTGATTAAAGAAATTGAAGAGTTTTATGACACAGAGGCGTAATGTTCAATGTAATTGTATAACATATGTCTAACTCCAATTATATGCATATTATATATATTTATAAACTAATATTGTTTTATTTCATTTCTACCATATGTATGGGGCTATGAATGTTATTTATTGTACACATATAGATGACAACAGGGTTAAAACGAATCTTTTAATGGTATCTTTAGTGAGAGTTCGTAGAAACATGTGCGAGCATTATAACTACACTAACACCATTGCACCCACATGTATACTTAAAAAAACGTCTGGTTATATTGTTATCTGCCATTTATATTAAAGGTACCTACAACACAAAAACATTGTACACATTTACATTTTTAATAGAAATGGTATAAAGTGGTTCATGTAAAAATCTTCCAGTATTGCTATATTGCTCGACCACTGTACACTCTTTCTAACAAGAAATATTTTACAATCTTTTAATGTCCATATTACAAGATAACATATTTTTCTTTTTGTAAAGTACAACTGTCCTTGAATCTGGTGAAAATAAGAGTGATTTTTATTAACACAAGCTTTGTTATTTTCATAATATATAATGTACTTCATATCTATCAAACAGTCTTTTAAAGTTTTGTTTCTAAATTTATAAGGACACTTTATTTCCAGAATTGAGTCTTCATTAACAATTCCATCTGGGCTAGCACCCAAAAACCCATTGTTGCTGAGCCACAATCCTGACTGGTGTACAGTTAAACCTGTTTTCACTTTAAAGGCTGTGACTGCATGATGTTCATTGTCTTTTCCCCACTGTATAGCTTTGACACGTTCTAAATTGTACCACTCAAGTAATGTTTTGAAAAAAGACAATGGAAAAGTACCTCTCCGACACGCCTGAAGAACCCTTCCAAATTTACTGGCGGTAAGGCGATGCTTCCTAGCGATTAGCCAATTTTCATTATGTACTTGGCCTCGAGTCATTTCTTCAATCTTGGTTATCTGTTCATCACTTAACAAACACTTCCCCTTTATGAAGGCACTTGCGTTTTCTGCTTCCTGATATTCCGCCGAAATAAGTAGTGCCTCAATTTCAGGCAAAACATTCAAGATGCTTGGTTCACTACTTGGGTTTGGTTTCAATAACCATAAAAAACCTACTTTATTGCTACATTCCTGTAAGACACCAGTAAATTTGTCTATGCTTTCCTTTGTTACCGGTTTTGTTATCACATTAATTGAAGGTGACTCGTACAAGTAACTTGTATCCTTCGCTTCCTCTGGTGCATTTTGCCTGTTCCATGTACATGCCACATCTGTACTGCTTACGTTGTAATGGCAGTAGAAGGCAAGAGTTGCCATATGGTGACAAATATCTTGTCCCCTTGGGCATGTGCAGTTCATCACTGCAATTTTTCTGTCTTCAGTTAAATTCATCTGAAATACACATATGTAATATCACGATACACTTTAGTAAAATGAATATTTCATACTTCTACGGAATATGTTTTCTTCTTCATGCTGGCTGCCACAGTACCTTTAACAAGGGGTGGAGACACTTCAAAGTTACATGTTACGCTGACGACATGTCCACTTTCATAGGCCTTTTCTCCTTTTTCCAGCTGGTTCATGTTATTGGCGAAGAACTCACAGATCGCTGCGAACGAAATCGGATGTTTCTCCGTCATAATTGGGAACTGCAAACTAAAATAAAATAAACTAATTGTACAGGGATCGAGGGATGTACAATTCAGTTACGTACCTTTTAGATGCAAGTATAGTTGTAAAGTCTTAATAAAGACTGTTTAACACAAGTAGTAAAAAGTAGTAAAACACACAAAAGAACGAACAAAAAATAAAGAGCACCAGGGCGAATGACAACAACAACAAACTCAAGAATGAAGAATGGGCGCGTGACGCGTGGCGTGAGAGAAGCGACGTTTACCTGTCATCTGTCATGCCGTTTTCGTCTCTGATTGGTTCACGAATTGTCAATGTCATAATCTCTGACAGATGGCACCAAATTTGAATTTCATGACAGGTGACCTCGAAATTAATCACTTTTGTTTTCCTTCCTCCCATACTGTATCATATATTTTTTTGTATACAAGCAAAATACATCCTTCACTCTTTCTTATTTTTCACACCTGATAGTTAAGAAATTTCGTTTAGGTACATTACCGGCCGCTTGAAAATTTTCCAATGTTAATCTCCTATAAGAAAAAAATAGTGTTGAAACAGTTGCCAATGGTTGCCATGGTTACCAAATCCTGACGTCAGCACTTTCCTCGCGTATATGACAGTTTCCTCTTTAAAAGTACTATGATAAATAACTTCACTTCACTATTCAAGTTTAGGTCGTTCGAGTGGAAACATACACGCAGTTCTTGATGAACGCATTTCAGATTGCTGGATCGCCCTGGCAGCGCAGGCCAAATAAACCTTACACGCATTTCAGGTTAGGATTGTGACGTCTGTCGTGTTCCACCGTAATAATTTTTGATGGGAGACAAAGTGACACATTTAACTGAGAAACTTGGAGCAATCAATTTTTGGCACTTTTAAAAAATGTACGGTTATTGCAATCATTTTATACATAGACATTTTTTCAAAATCTCATTTTTAGAACTCTTCTAACACTTGCAAAGCAATACGTGTCTACGGTTGAAGCTGTGATTTTTGATAGATACTTTGAAATAATTTTGTCCATGCAAGACGCATACATGCGCACCAGTACGCACTCATGAGTACTTCTTCAAGAGAAGAAAGACTTCATACTTCATATACGTGTTTATTTATTCTTTATTCTTCTTGGAATGTTTTGGAGATGTATCAAAGATTGATTTGATAATTCATTGATGATCCTCGATTCCCTTCTCTAAAATCTAGTAAGTAAATTCCCGTCATAGTTATATGCATCAAATGTGCATGTGGAGTGTAACTGGTTCTGGATAAAGAATCCACCCTTCATAACTTGAGTGAGAACCACTCACCACACTTTGTCCGGATTTTAGTAGCACTTTGAATACAATCCTGAAGATATTCCCCATCACCTTTTGAGCTCTTTGTTTTTAACTATTTTCCGTCATTTTGTGAAAGCAGACAGTAAAAACCGACGTAAAATATATGCTATGTCGAATTTTGCTTTGTCATTTTCTATAAAATAAACTTGGTGGCAGTTTTTATTAGATGTTTTTTCACAACACAAATAATAACTTTGTGTTGATCGGTTTCATCGATCTCATTCTGAAGATGGTAGATATTTACTGATATGTGATGTCACGAAGTTATGACTCCCGTTTAACAGGATGGGAGGTAACGTTTTGGCGGTTTTTTTATTTTGTTCAAATTTCAATATCTTTTTATTCAAAACATAACTATTAAAAATACTGAAATATATGTAGATGGCATAGTAAACAACAACAATAAACTTTAATTATATTTAAATACTCTATATGGATAAGGTAATCAATTTTTACCAAAAAGATCGACGAATGAGTGACTGAATGACACTAATGACCAAACTGGTTGAAATTTTAAAAAATATTTATTAAACAATTTGTATTACTCTAACTTACAGTGAGGAAAAAAGAGAACAGCTACTCTACTACATTAGAACAAATGTAACAAAGTATGTACAGCTAACGAAACCGGGATTTACAATGTGTTGAAATTGTAATTTCACAAACTCCTTTCATGCATCGAGGAAATTGAACCAAAATAATAATTTAAAAAAGATGTGAAAATTTCATCATGTGTCAGTTCATCGAAAATAGAACAACCAATCATTCTACACAAATAAAAATTAAAAGTCACGGTATCATAATACATTAAAAGTTCTACGGACACTAATTCACGGAATCAGTTATGCTCTGTCTCCAGGTCGCGTGGAAGGGGATCTTGAGGATCTTGACGCGCGTCGTCGGTAGGTTCATCATCAAGAGCTTCTGGAGGCGCGTCAGGTGGAAGATCTCTACCTGGGGCGGGTCATAGGCGGGCGGTATCTCCGCGTCCTTCTCCCTTATGAGCGGCGTCGGCTTCAGCACGGGAATGAAGTCGCCAGCGCCGCCGCCGGACTTCACCTCCTTCCGCTCCTTCTTCTCCATCTCCTCGCACTGGTCGATGAACAGCTCCGTCACCCTGAGCAACTCCAGTGTCACGCCCCAGACGAAGTGCGTCAGGCTGTGCTGCAGCCTGACGACGCCCCCGAGCAACATGTGATTGGTGGTGGCACTCTGCGAGATGTACGTCGGTATCAGCAGCAGCTTCTTGATGTTCTGGCACGCGCCCAGTGCCTTATCGAAGCCTGCCTTGATGTCGAAGTTGACCAACTCGAGCTGCTCGAGCCTCGGCATGCTCCTGACCGCCTCGAGGATCTCGAACGTGTAGCAATTGCCCTGGCCCTTCTCGAGGCGCAGCTTCTCCAGCTTCGTGAGCTTGACGAGGATCTTCTCGCCGAACTCCTTCGGGAAGTCCGTGCACTCGCCGAGGTCGAGGCTCTCGAGCTCCGTCAGCTCGGCGATTGTGCTCAGGTTCATCTTGTCGAGTTCCTTGACGGAGGTCAGCGAGAGGTGGACCAACGATTTCATCTCTTTCAACGAGTCCAAGTTGGAGGAGACCGTGAAGCCCGTCGTCGATTTCAGGCGTAGCTCCTTCACCTCCGTCAGGGACTTGAAGGGGGTCAGGTCGAGCGTCTCGCATTTTATCGTGACGGCATTCAACACCTGCGGCCAAAACGAAAGGAATTTGGTTCACTTCAAATGCGATATTAGAAATTATGCGAATAACAATTGGTGCAATCCAATTGTTGGTTCACATTGGTGCTATTAAAGAACTCAATTTTCAATGGGAAAACATGAATATAAAAATGGGGGTGTTCGTTTTTTCTGACTTATGGTTTTTTTCCCCCCCATTAATTGATATAGGGGAACTTGTCGACTTCAAGCAAGACCATGTTGACGGAAAGAAAGAATGAAGGGCGTTCCAAATTTTGAATTTGAAAGTCAGATGACTCGCCCGGTTATTTGCCTAAATTTTATACAACAGTTGGCGACGATGTACGTCCTATCATGAAGAGTAAATCTAAAGCAAGGTAGGTTATAAGTTATAAGACATTAAAATTTAAAAAAAATAACACTCCAGGTTTCCCGAGAACCAACTTCCATTGTTGTCATAAAAACCGCTCACAACTGAAAATAATTAAGTATCATAACTTCCCTAAATTCATAAAACAACAAATCATAAATAAAAATACTGTTGTGGTAGTATCTGCCAAGAAAAATTGCAATCAGACATTCTTTAAAACTGTCTCATACTTATTGATTAGCCAAATCGTCTGCTTTACATATGATAGTCACAACATTATTCTCAGATCAACCCTGGAAAGAATATATATACCTCGAGCTGCGGGTTGGATACTGCCAGTTTCTCGACGACCGAGGCTGGGCACCTGCACAGCTCAATCCTCCTAAGCGTGTCCACCTTCTCGATCGCCTTCGAGAACTCCGGCCAGATCTCGTCGCCACCGTTCGGCAGCAGTACCTTCCTCAAGTCGAGGTGTTTTGTGCAGTGTTTCTTCAGCATGTTCGCCAATCCCTCGAAGCTGTGCACCTGCGAATTCTTCATTCTGACCGTCCTCCACAGTGTGGGGTTACTCATCACATCCCTCCACATTGTGCACACGCAACCGGCCCTCAGCAGGTCCTGGACCTTCAGGTACTGGAACACCTGTAAGAGTGTGCTGTAGCCGTAGGCGAGGTTCTGAAAGTGGTTCACAGGTTGGCTGCTAGAGGATTTTTCCTCGACAGATGTCGGCGCCGAGGCAGCGGTAACACTGAGCCTGGCACGTTTGGCGCTCCTCGACCTAAAACAAGCAGAGTATGTCTCGATGAGTGTCTGGTATCATAAGCTATTGTGTGTCATTAACTGAATGGAATACAAAATAGTTAATAAATAAAAAAATTAGGTACAATTAGCTTTAGTCAACGGTTTAGCATGGAGGTTTGGCATCCTTGCCGAGCTGAGCTGATAGCCGAGCTGATATGGACCAGCCCTAGTTGCACGGTCGTGGGAGTCAGGGGAGCTAGAGAGAGAGAGACGCCTATATATATGTAGTTAGCATATTTGCACCACAATGAGAAAATACGTTATTTTGATCATGAAAACCTCTCACCTCTCTTTATGCCTATGTATTCCATCTACTTCACTCTAACTCCTATGGCTTCACACTGAATGCATAGTGAAAGCGAGTGAGGGCTGATCCACATATATTATGTCTATCAGCTAATGTTTCACATAAGCTTACTTTTATAGCTCGATTCAAATTTAATTTTGATTGTATTAATTGAAATTTGATGTCTCAAAAATGTAGAATTGCTAGATGGAAGATGTCAACTCTAACGTTGAGAAAGTCAAGCAAGAAGGAAGTCAGGACCAATACGTGGAGGTAGTTCTCCACTCTCTCCTCGATCTTTCGGTTATTTCACATTGATTCAAATTTGGTAAGATGCAATATAATATTGGTGCTTGTTACAGATATGACGAAGCTACACTCTTGTGAAACTGAACGTTCTATATTCTATAACATTATGAAAGTTATAATGTATTTTATTTCAGAAAAAACTGAAGACTGTAAAGCTTCAGATGCTGACACGTCCTTCATATTTTATACACTGGCAAAAAGTACATACCTTGTTAGTCTTTCCATAACTATGTCTTTAAATACCAAACAAAACTAAGAAACCTTTTCTGTTTGTTTCAGAAATAAATCTGACATTTGCCCTGGTGAATAGAAACTGAGTCAAGTAACCATGGAGACGGTTCCCGTTTGCATAGAAGCAGTTCCCTTTTTTCCACAGATGACAGAGATATTTCTGTTGGAATGAAACTTTTAGCTTCTCATCTGATAGACTTATTCGTAAGAGTAAAACCATTTCGCCCCTGTAAGGTTAAAATGATGAAATAAGAGAATGATGGTGAACAACTTAGCTCTGTCAAATAGCTTGACTATTTTAAAAGTTTTATCTTGGCCGCGAAATGTACGAAAAATCACTTGAGCGCAGTCAAGTGTAACTGTTTTTACGAATGACAGGAGAGATGGCGCCTGTCATTCATCTCTCAAATGTATACTGCGGCAAATAAAAAAATGGCTTTCTGTAAACCATGCGAACCAATTCCTGGCATTATCAACTCGTTCAAAATAAGTTCTTGATGCATGACTGATGCTTTGTAGCAAATAGCCATAAGGAAATAATAGTGTTAATTATATCTGGTAGAATTGTTGTGTAAACTGCTTTCATTTTACACCTTTGGATAGCTCCGGAGTAACACTGATCTACGTTGAATTGTTAATGAGCGTTCTTTTTAACTGGGGTAGAATGAACCTGGAGTTAACCACAACTCTTCCCCATAAAGCACCAGCAATTTCCCTGAATCATTTAATGTCATTGTCACTACAAATGCCATTTAATTTGAGGTTAGGGTTAATATGTTCTTGTAGTTCTTGAATCTTGTAGTACCTGAATCTGTTTGAAATGAACAGTATGATAAAATTTTTGATGTATATGAATTCCTGCTGTCTAAAGAAGTTGCAGTTAAAGCAGAGACAGGTTATCATCATTGTGGAGGGCGAATTAATTTGACAGTTTAAATGTTACTATTCGTTTTACACGTTGACTTGATCTGAAATGAACTCAACCTTTCAGTTATAATTATCCTTAAAGATTTGTTAATCGAAAGCAGCTTATATTTATTAATTAGTGCTTCGCACTTATTAAGATATATTCAATTAAGTCAATTTTAATTGCAACTATGTATGGCTTGCCTATTAGTATAATAATAATGTATTATAGTGCTGCAAACATGTTTCAGTAATCAATGGAAGAGTAATGATACCAATATTGAACGAGTTGAAGTGTCACTTCTGTCTGCTATCCTTGAGATAACCACCATATTGTTTTAAATTTCAATATACACATTGTTAAATATTATATACAACACGAATAATCTCCAAAATTGAATTCAGTAGGAATATAGTTATTTCAAGGCAAAATAAAC
Source organism: Cryptocephalus moraei (assembly GCA_946251905.1). Classification (NCBI taxonomy): domain Eukaryota; kingdom Metazoa; phylum Arthropoda; class Insecta; order Coleoptera; family Chrysomelidae; genus Cryptocephalus; species Cryptocephalus moraei. Next base: position 22,711,908 of record OX276454.1, read on the forward strand.
GTACCATTGCAAGTTATGATTTACATTCAATGAACAAATTAAACATTACCTATACAACATTGCATCTTGCTTTTCCTGTCCATCTTCCCTAGCTACTAATATCGCTAAAACTACGTTAGTAGACCAAACAAATAAATTTGTACCGTTTTTGTATAAAAGACTTTGCAGATAAGCTAAACCTGTTTGGTAAGGCATAGGACCACAACATATTAAGGTTCACAGTGGAAGAAATGTAAAAAAATCGTGGTATCATTTTACTTGATAATTAAAAAAAACAAAAACCAACCATCAAGTAAACAAAATACAATAAAATTAAAATCAAGCTAAGACAAAAACTCTGTAAGGAAAACATGTCAGTGTATTGGAATAGTTTACGCAGAAAGGGATTGGAAGGCTGTAGGACCCTGCAAATGTCAAGAAGTTGGATTAGGGGTAGAGACTATAAAATGAAATCGAAACTCACTCTGCTGTCTTGTCCGTCGCGTCGGCGTCGTCTTCGGCGGCCGCCTTGCGCTTAGCGTGTTCAACTTCCATCGCATCGGCCGTCTGGGAATTCTCTGGATTGGACGGGAAACTGGGTTCGGGTTGGATGGGGGTGATGGCCGTTTCGACGTCGGCCCCCGTCAGACCCGACAGTGGCCTCGTGACGGCGGCCGTCGCGGCCAGGCCGGGCGACACCGACATGAAATTGTGCTTTGGTATAACGAGGAACTTGCGCCCGTTCAGGTATTCGACGTACTGGGGCCGCGGCACCTCCGTCGCCGTCGCCGCCTCGTCGCCCCCGATCTGATCTACGATTTTAGCGTTCTGAGGTAGCCACGTCGTCACCGAGCCAACGATAGACTTGTGGGCGACGGTGGGTGGCGGCTCCTGCACAACGACGGGCTCGGCTTGATCGGGGGGGCGCGGGGTCAGGCGCGGCGGATCCTGAGGGGGAGGGGAGGAAGGTGGTGGCGGTGGCGGCGGCGGCGACGGCAGGGGCGCGGCCGGGAGGGGCGCGGGGGACTCCTCCTCCGGCGGGGGCCCCGGGGGAGGGTCGTCCGCTTTGGGTATTCTCTGGAGCTTGGGTAGGGCGGTCAGGTTCGTCGCTGACTGTGCACTCGCAGGTTTTAGGGAATTGATAGGTGTTAGGGGCGGCGGTGCTACGAGGGGCGTCGATTGAATCGGTTTCCGGTCTTGGCGACATTTCTGCAGAACAAATACACCAATTACTTTCTCCACTTTCGTCAATATCAATGGGACGACGTCAGGTAAACACCAAGGGACTCGCAGCCCTGCACAGATGCTTAGATCGGAGATCGGGAAAATATCAGTCGGAGCAGCGAATATAACAACATCAAAGCGGGTTTTATTGAATACAAATGTACATCGGTACTGGGAAGACGAAGATTACCAGATGAGTAACTAGTCAACTCTTTACCTTCCCAGTTCACAAAATTAATATAAATTAAATACAAAAAAATAATATTAACAGTGGGTAGGTATCACCAGAACACCAAACGACTTTTTTTTCAGGAAAAGGAAATCCTTTATGGACACCAGATGAGATAAATGACATCTCAGTAACACAACAAAGTAAATCTCAACTTTGGGATGGTTCATTTATCGGACACCAAAGGACTACCTTAACCAGTAAGAAATATTAATCATACATTATGACTCGGCATCAAAATATTCCCCATTGAAGTAGATTCCGGCACTTCACTGCCTGAATCACTTTATAAAGTTAATTGGAAAATAAGTATGGTTGACTAAAATATTTAACCAACTTACTTGTTCGGTATTCGTTAGTTCACAAGCAAGTTATACAATATTTCTTTTATTTGTGCAATGGCAACATCCTTAATAATAAGTGAACCCATGAAAGATGCATCAAAGTTTTAACAGATAGAAAAGTGTTTTAGCAGCGTTCGAAGAAACGAAGTGTTAAAAAATATTCATGATATTATTTTTATGATATCGTATTTTTAGATGAGGATCGGAAGTGGGGTCGCATATACCTCATATTATCAAGGGCACTAGGCTTTGCTGTTCTCTTTCAGTAAACTAAAGAGAACTTTTAACATCTAAAGTCTTGATGTTGTATTAGGGCATGTTTAATACTGTAACGTTTATTTTATAATTTATTTACATTAATTGAACACTAATTTATTTAACACACTAAACTACTTGTTCACTAGACTAGACACTACATAATTTATTTGTACTGCTCCGCTTCCGGATCGTATGTCGCGTTCACTTCTGCTTGTCTACTTCTCACTAACTCCCTCGATCACAAACCCCCTTATATATACACCCCCAACCCTGATCGAGAACATTCTAGTACATTCTAGAAGCCTACGCAGCAAATGTTCATGCACCTGTCCTACGCGTCGTAGTTATTCTTTTGAAGGAGTAAACATGTGTCGCTTTGTTTACTTCTCGCATTACACTGCCCCCGCCTTAGAGACGTTTCGTCTCGGAACGTATCCCTGGTAGGCCCATGCAGGAACCTGCAGTTAGCCCCCCGCTTACAGCGAGACGTGGCGTCAAAATAACAGGGGACCGTCTTCCCGAGTCGACATGGTGCAGGCCCAAAACAGCAGACTAAAACTTCCACTCCGGTATTCTTCAACACTACTTCCAGCATGTTCCGGACAACCCTCCAGTCCAGCTGATCTCGTCCAGCACCTAACTTGGGGACAGCTAGCTTCCTGATGTCGAGCTCCAGCAGTCGGTCTCGTAGCCTATGCAAGGTTCGCCATACATCGTGATAACATGGTTTAAGGGACCCGATCTCCTTCGTAACCAGATAAAAGATGTGTCTTACGTTGTCACGTAGTTCCAGAACCTTGCCAATTTCCGGGAGTTGCTCTCTGAGTTGTTCCGAGCGCCCGTACTTCTTCTTGAAAACCGTGGCGATACCTCGTGACATTACCAGGTCGGCGGACACACAATGGGCCAACGAGTATTCTTCAGGTACGCTGAACAAATCCTGTTGTTTTTCACAGGTTACCCCATACCGTGCTTTTCCGGTACCCCCGTAGGCGCTCATAAATTCTTCGAAGGAAAGTTCGTTCTCCTGCGCCAATGTGTTTCTTACTCGGGGAACCTCCGCCTCATCGTGCGACCCCTCATAGGGTGCCAACCGATTAAAGTGCACCACTCTCGGCTTGCCGTTTGGTAGTTTGCTTACCCGGTAGACCACGTCATTGATTCGTTTCTTCACAACATAGGGACCTTCCCAATTGGTCTGTAACTTAGGGGACAAACCACGTTTCTTCTGTGGGTTGTACAGCCAAACTCGATCTCCCATTTGGTAGCCACCCTCTTTAGCGTTGATGTCGTAACGCTCTTTGATGCGATCACTGGCGATATTTAGTTGGTATCGGACTTGATCGTGAATCTCGTTCATCCTTTGCCGCATCCTGGAGACGTAATCTTCCCCCGAAACGTCCTCGTCCGGTCTAGCGCCAAAGATTAGATCACAGGGCAGTTTAAGTTCTCGCCCGAACAGGACTTTGGCTGGAGTTTGTCCTGTCGACTCATGAACGGCCGAGCGGTAGGCCATCAGGAAGAACGGCACGTGTTCGTCCCAGTCTCTTTGATGTGACGAGACCATTTTCGCTAGGTAGCGGTTGAGGGTGCGATTCATCCGTTCTACCATGCCGTCAGACTGAGGGTGAAGGGCCGTGGTTCTTGTTTTTCGTACCCCAAACTTCTCACATATCCTCCGGAATAGGCCACTCTCAAAGTTTCTTCCTTGATCCGAGTGTAATTCCATGGGTACTCCAAACCGGCAGATCGTCTCCTTCACTAGTACATCGGCCACTGTCTCTGCCTCCTGATTAGGGAGAGGGTACGCTTCTACCCACTTCGTAAAGTAGTCCATCACGACCAAGATGTATTTATTCCCCTTTTCGGTCTCAGGGAAGGGTCCTGCTATATCAATAGCGATCCTTTCGAAGGGGCTTCCGACGTTATATTGTTTCATGGGAGCTTTCGGTCGTCTTTGTGGCCCATTACTTGCAAAGCATGTAGTACATTTCTTGCACCAGTCCTTCACGTCGTCTGAACAATTGATCCAGTAGAAGCGCTCCCGTACCTTCTGCAGCGTTTTCTTGATCCCTAAATGTCCGCCAGACGATCCGTCGTGAAGGTGCCGCAAGACCTCCGGAATTTTACTGGAGGGAATTACCAACTGCCGTCTTTCCTCCGTCCCGTCTTGGCTCTCCAGTACGCGTTTTAGTAGTCCATCCTCAACCACTAGCGAGTCCCACTGTGCCCAATAGCTCTTGAGTTTTGGCGAGCCAGGTGATACCTTTTGCCACTCAGGACGCTCTCCTCCCTCTTTCCAAACCAGGATTTCTTTGAGAACCGGGTCTTTTCCTTGCTCTTGTCGTAACGAGGATGGTGTCCATTCCTCGGCGACCACGGTCGTTCGATAGACTTTCTCGGACTTTTCCTCAGCTCTATGACAATGAGGACACTCATCAGGGCATGGTCTTCTCGAGAGTGCGTCTGCGTTTCCATGACTCTGTCCTGGCCGATGTTCTATGACAAAGTCATACTCCTGGAGCCTCTCGATCCAGCGAGCGATCTGTCCTTCGGGATTCTTAAACTGGAGGAGCCATTTAAGAGCAGCATGATCGGTCCGGATCAGAAACCTCCTTCCACACAAATATTTATGGAAGTGCTCGATGGACTTGACGATGGCCAATAATTCACGCCGGGTGACGCAGTAATTCTTTTCTGGTTTGGAGAGTACCTTGCTGAAGTATCCAAGGACACGTTCTTGTCCCTCCTGGCGCTGCGACAGAACACTTCCAATTCCCACATTGCTCGCGTCGGTGTCCAGGATGAACTGTCCTTCTGGCAGAGGAAAACTCAGCACTGGGGCACTGGTCAACTTCCTCTTCAGCTCGTCGAAGGCAGACTGGCATTCCTCATCCCAACAGAAGTTTCGTCCTTCTTCCGTGAGCCTTGTCAACGGCTTAGCGACGTCGGAGAACATCCGGACATATCGTCGGTAGTACGTGCAGAGGCCCAGAAAACTCCTCAACTGGTGTTTATCTACCGGTATTGGCCACTCCTTCACCGTACTTGTCTTGTCCGGATCAACGGCGACGCCCTCTCTGCTCACTACGTGCCCTAAGTATGAGACCTTCCTTCTGAAGAGCTGACATTTCTTCGGGTTCAGTTTCAGTCCCGCACCCTGCAGTCTCTGGAAGACGTCCTCTAAGTTTTTCAGATGTCCTTCGAAGGTCTTGCCCATCACGATGACATCGTCCAAATAGACTAGGCACGTTTTCCACGTCAGACCCATTAGCACGCTCTCCATCAGCCTCTCAAACGTCGCTGGGGCATTACAAAGTCCGAATGGCATGACTGTAAAATGCCACAGGCCGTTACCGAAGGTAAATGCCGTCTTTTCCTTATCGGCAGGGTCCATTTCGACTTGCCAATAGCCACTTTTTAAATCCAAGGTCGAAAATATCGTGGATCCAGCAAGGGTATCGAGTGTGTCGTCGATACGTGGTAGCGGGTAGCTGTCCTTTTTGGTGACACTGTTCACCTGCCGGTAGTCTACACAGAATCGAGTAGTCCCATCCTTTTTCTTCACCAGTACTACCGGCGAGGCCCATGGACTGCTTGACGGCTCGATGACCCCGTCCCGCTCTAGGTCCTTGATGATTTTCTCGGCTTCCTCCCGTTTGGCCAAGGGTAGTCGTCTTGCTGTTTGTCGAATCGGTCGTGTCTCGCCCGTGTCAATTTTATGTGTCACGACCTTGGTCTTTCCCAGCTTTCCATTCTCGGTGGTAAATATGTCCTGGTACTTATTTATTAATTTATGGGCCTTTTGTTTCTGTGTGGGCGAGAGAAATGCACTGGTCTGGGCAAGAATTTGTTTCAAGTCCTGCGGAGTGTGTCTGGACCTTTCTTCCTCACTAACGCCCCTTACGATGGCCGAAGCGGCTTTACACGTGCCCAGCTTCGTACCCTTCTTGATGGTAACCGGGTACTGATTGATGTTGAGTAGTCGCACAGGCACTTCACTTGAGAGAGTAACGAGCGCCTTTCCTACCAGTACCCCCCGAGCCAGTCGATTGTCATCGTTTTCTGGTTCGATCACGGCTGGAATTCCCTCTTCCACAACACCCCTCAGACAGGTAGAGGTGATCGTTTCGCTTCGTTCCGGGAGAATCACATCTTCTGCCATTATTACGTCTAACACAAAGTTGTCACGATTGTGTAGCAGTAATTCTTCTTGACCGATCCTCAACACTCGGTGTCCGAAATCCAACTGGAATCCATGATTCCTCATGACGTCCATCCCCAGTATGACGTCTTCCTCAATTTCGGCTATGAGAACAGGATGGTCAAACTTTACTCGTCCCAACGTCATGCTAACCGTCGCTTCACCGTGTATTACTGCCTTCTCCCCAGTGGCAGTTCTCAATTGCCACCTACTTGGCCTAATCTTCCTACGGTCCCTCACAACTTCCGAGCGTACGATCGTCTTCGTAGCTCCTGTGTCCACAAGCATGGCGTGGGATCTCCCGTCGATAGTGCCATCGACGTACGCGCTCCCCAATTGGTGGGAAAACGAGGCTATACTGGCCCGGGGGTTTCTATTACCACGGGTCGACGTCCCCTCCCTTTTATCGACCCGCATTAGTTTTTCCGGGGCCTTTGCCGGCACCGTTATTTTGGGCCGCGTCTTCTGTGCTGACAGCAACTCCATGATCTGCTGGACGGCCTTCTCCACGAATTTTTCTGTGCCGACCTCCTCGGTAACAGCTCGAGCACAACCGTGAATGCGGGAGGCTTCCATTGCTGCCTCATGTTCTAGTGCGATGGCGAGCGCGTCCATTAAAGTTTTTGGTCGAGCTAGTCTCAGGGCCCTCTGCAGTTCCTGGTCCCGCAGCCCGCTCACGAACGTCTGCACTGCGAGGCACTCCATCATCTGTTCCGGTGCCGTGGGATACGCCAACCTCACTAGTCTGGCTACGTCCGCTTCGAACTCCTGCAGGGTCTCGTTCGATCTCTGACGGCGATTGGACATCTGGGATTGATGGACTTGCTCCAGATGTGTTTGGCCGAACCGCATTTCCAGTCGCCTCAGCAGCTCATTGTAATTCCCGGCTTCCTCGGTGGATAGCGTCTGGAGAACTTCCAACGCCTCTCCACGTAAGGCTACCGTTAGGGAAACAGCTTTCTCGTGAGGGGACCAAGCATTAGCCTCCGCTGCCGCCTCAAACTGCTTCTTGTAACTGGCCCACGGAATTTTTCCGTCGAACGTTGGGGGCGTCACTCGATTGGTGCATATCGAGTTCTGTTGAACGACCGCCTTTATTTCTTCCTTCGTCTCGCCGCTACTGACTCGCCTTAGTCGTTCTTCCAACTGCTTCGTCTTCTGTTTAATTTTGTCTTCTTTCCCCTCGCCGCTACTGACTTGTTCTAGTCGTTCTTCCAACTGCTTGATCTTTTCTTCAATCTCCTTACGCTGAGCCTCCATCTGGTCGGTTATCTCTTCCCTCTGGGCGGCGATTTGATCAGTAATATGAGTAATTATGTCTTCCCTCTGGCCGGCGATTTGAGCAGTGATGTCTTCCCTCTGGGCGGCGATTTGAGCAGTGATGTCTTCCCTCTGATCGGCGATTTCTTCCCTCTGGGCAGCGATTTCTTCCCTCTGGGCGGCGATTTGAGCAGTGATGTCTTCCCTCTGGGCGGCGATTTGAGCAGTGATGTCTTCCCTCTGGGCAGCGCTTTCTTCCCTCTGGGCGGCGATTTGAGCAGTGATGTCTTCCCTCTGGGCTGCGATTTGAGCAGTGATGTCTTCCCTCTGGGCGGCGCTTTCTTCCCTCTGGGCGGCGATTTGCTTCGTGATGTCATCATCTTCGAACTCGAAAACTTCCGGGTCCTGGCCATTTTCTTTCAAAAATGCCGAGAGCCGGTCCTGGAGTTCCGTCTTCTTCCCTCCTGTTTCCAATTCCCGTTCCTCGAGTTCTTTTTTTAACTCGGCCACTTTTAATTCGCGTAACTTCTTCATGATCCGCTCTTCTGACACCAATGTAACGTTTATTTTATAATTTATTTACATTAATTGAACACTAATTTATTTAACACACTAAACTACTTGTTCACTAGACTAGACACTACATAATTTATTTGTACTGCTCCGCTTCCGGATCGTATGTCGCGTTCACTTCTGCTTGTCTACTTCTCACTAACTCCCTCGATCACAAACCCCCTTATATATACACCCCCAACCCTGATCGAGAACATTCTAGTACATTCTAGAAGCCTACGCAGCAAATGTTCATGCACCTGTCCTACGCGTCGTAGTTATTCTTTTGAAGGAGTAAACATGTGTCGCTTTGTTTACTTCTCGCATTACAATACCCATATGGACAACTGTTTTGTTGCCGATCACAATTCGTCAACGGCGGTCATATTTGCTTCCCCCTTTGCACCGCGCCAACCACCTATGTTGGCATATAAACAAATAATACTTTTTTATGAGAACGCCCAGTTGTATTAATCGTCAGTGGTTATACACTATCATAATAATATATAACCAACCCCCTAGCAACTTAAAGGTGCTCGAAAATAATAGCTCCTCAAGAAGAACTAAACATACAAATACTAAGGGAATGGCTTCGCAACAGGCTTTGACACGACTAAATTTTGTTTTATAGTTATTCTTATTTTTTTATTTTATTGAAACTCTTGTATTTCTATTTCACTCATATATTATTGTAATTTGGTCGTCATAAATAATATTAAAAATATATTTTGGGTTATGTAAGGTCACACTCTTGTTGATTTTTCTCCCTCTCTTCCTACTCCTCTCTTTACCCATTAAATTTCATAAACATCATCTTTACCTTTCTCATACTGTTCTCACTACAGCCAATACCGAAAGGTGGGAGGCTAGAACATATCCATGTTCTCCAGAGTATTTATTATGCGTTAGTTTTAACTCCCCAGGTGTATGCACAGGTATTTATGTATACCTCCGTAGGATATGCAGTTTATGCAACTGCAAATTGTATATTTCTCTCTGATTCAATAAATATCCAGAATTGCACAATCATGGGCCGTTGAAATACAAAACTTATTAACAACTCTTGTAAACAAAGACTGGAAGAAGATATAGGAAAAACCTTCAAATTATGTTACACAAACGTTTACTGAAGAATTCTTAGAAATATGTACTAACAACGAATATGTTCTCTTACAATCTTACCAAGTTCTCTCTCTCTAAAAATCTAACAGAAGCTTATGAAACCGTCAATATTTGGCAAAAGTAACAAGAAATTAAAGGTGTGTTTTTTAAATTGAAACAAACTGAAGCGTAATACAGTGATACTAAAATTACATAAAAGATATAGAGATGGGAATACTTGTACCAATGGTATTTTGAAAAATTTGGTTCCTGGCTCATAATACATGCATAACCCTTATTTTACATACACAGTAAAATGTAATGTAATATAAACATATTCAGAAGAACATCCCCAAATTCAGGGCTAAATAATTCGCGGTCTGGTGAGGTTACCTCATTTTAATCTTCTCGGTGCCTGGTCGGCTACTATCCAACCAATGTAAACTAACCAATGTTAGGTCAAACGTATCATTTTTCTATATTTTACCAAACATAGAGATACATCAACCCAAAATCTGTCATTAAATTGAACTCCGTCACTTACATTTAAACGTGGTAGTTGTGCTGAGGGACATACCAAGTGTTTAAATAATAACTGCGAAGGTTTCAGTGTCCACCAAAAAACTGCAATGACTGAACATTCCCGACCTCCGATACCTGACAAAAATTCTATCGACGATTCGTATCATACCTTGCAAACGTATGTGGTCAGATGAGGCGCCAACCCGACACATTCGTGATGGTAGAGACAAAGACAAATAGAACACTGCAGCGTCGGTACGAGGCCTCGCACCCCCTCACACCTTATCGAACAAGGCTGACACGGTTTATCTTCCTTGTTGCTAAAGCTGTAATATTTTCAGTTGGTGTGAAACAACGATAGGATGGGATATCAGGCTGGCATTGTGTAAGGGCGTTTTGGGGGCGTTTCAAGCGTAAAACTCTTTCCAATACAATAACCAGTTTGACAGAAAAAAATAATACGGTATTGATTCTGTTTCCAAATGAAAAAAAAATGTTAAAAAGGTTGCAATCTGATTCTGAACACAATCTAACTAAATTACACTTACTTTGCCGCCTTCGCCGGAGTCTTCGTTGATGGACCCTTGCTCGGAGTCGTGACGGCCTCTGTAGTTTCCTCGTCCTTCTCTACCCTTTTAGCACTTTTTTTCGTAGGTAGCTTAACCTGCATGTTAAACAGTTAATTAAGGAAATGATAATTTCAATATGACAAGTATTGCAATTCTTTCTTTGTCTGCTATTTACAAATGATCTAATGGGTTGATCTAATTAGATAAATTTAATTGTATGTATAAAATGACATTCAATGACTTATTCATTATGTCACTTTAGGTCAACAATTACAGATTTGAAATAAAGTCTGTTGATTTTTTTTCTTTTGTGATGTAAAAGCTGTAGTTTTGTATTTGCCGTTAGAACTCAAAAGTAGATAAGAAGGTTTAGAAAGCACAGTGGAATTTCTCTAAAATGGACACATATATAATTTATTATTAGTTCAATACTAAAAACTTCAATATTCTTTGAAATGGAATGTTTCCTCATTATCATTATAGGCATAACTTTCCAGATTTTCTATTTCATCCTGGCAAGTATTTATAAAGAGAAATTTGTTTATTGAAACATCCAAACAGAAATAATTTACATTACCTAAAGTTGAAATCCACCTGCGGTGAGAATAATCCATGTTGCCATATACAACGCACAAAATAGTATACCGAAACAAATGCAACCTTGCAATACGGTTGGTAATTGTAACCATGCCAGGGTTTTTGTTGTGCTTTTGGCAACATCCTACAAATTCGTTCCTTCCCTCTGTCAAATCTCAGAACGTTGCCATGCCTTATTCTCTCTCTCTATTCCTCTCTCTGTTAACGAATGCTCAAACGACGTGACGTCAGTACAGGTGGCAACGCTGAGGCTACGACGTTCTCCCTCATGAATGACATTGGCGGGTTCCAAAATTTTACAAGATTTATCCGTGATAAATCACAGAACAGCTCTAATTGAAGGGCTTTCTACCGGGATTAAATCACCGTCGGGTAAAGGGCGCAGGTTGATAATAAAGTCACGTTGATAATAACGCATATCGGAAGTGACTCGGGTTTTGTGTCGGGCGGGCTAAACGTTTTCGAATCACGAAAAACCGGTGATTATCACGAGGACATGAATTCGGGCGTATTTGAAACGTGGTTCAAATCTGTTCTTCCGCGCTTGGAACCTGGTTCGGTTATTGTAATGGATAATGCGTCTCAGTCGTCGCGCAGAACCACTTCCTACATAAGCGTGGAAAAAAGGTGAAATATTCGATTGGTTGCGATCAAAAAATTTAGCTTGCGACTCTAACTTGCTTAAACCGGAATTGCTTCGAATCGCTCGACAACATAAACAAAATTATTTGAAATTAGTCGTGGATGAAATCGCAAGGGAAAGTGGGTTTATGGTTTTATGATTACCACCGTATCACTGTGAGTTAAATCCGATCGAATTAATTTGGGCGCAGATAAAAGGTGAAGTCGCTAGAAAAAACGTCACATTTAAAATATCGGATGCCAAAATTCTTTTAGAGAATGCAGTAAGTGCTGTTACAGCTGATGCTTGGACAAAATGTATCCAACACGTTGTTAAAGGAGAAGAAAAATTCTGGGAATTGGGCCCACGAATAGAAAAGGTATGATCAGAGTGCGAGCGACCGACGACGCGACGCGTAGCTATGCGACGAGCGACGCCGCAGAACGGATCAATATTGTGTAACCAAATGCAAACGTTCAGAGTGATAGCGACCAGCGATGCGACGTGGCAACGACGAGCTTAGCGACAGTCGAACGTCGCTGTCTCATCGCTATCGCGTCGCCCGTCGCTCGCACTCTGATCGTACCTAAAGAGTAATAGAACCGCTTATCATTACTCTTGGTGATGACAGCAGTTCTGATGAAACTTCAAGTTCAGGGTCTTCTCTGGAAAATGATTTTTCTTAAAACAACTACGTACACAGACAACGTACTTTAAAATGTTTTTGTCACCTTCAATTTACCTTATATGTTTCATGTTTAATTTATTTTGTTTTTCGTTTTACATGAGAACGCAGTGTAGTTATTAATTTTATAAATATTCTATTTATTTTTTTGAGAATTTATTTATTTTATTAATCATTTATTTATTTTGTTATTAATTTGTTTATTTATAAATTGTTTGTTTTATAATTTGTTATAATATGTTCTGTTAAGAATTTATTTTATTTGGGTTGTATGGCTCCAGGCGAGTCGTCCCTTTTAAAAATGATAACGCGCCAGGGTAATACCTCATAGGTGGTGTGGAAATTTACCAGTTAACCTTCTTCTTAAGGATTCTTCTATATACCCATAATCGGAATGATTCCAATTTCTTTCATTGGTTTTCGACGATCAATTTTGTAATAATTTTCATTCAGAATAAGCAATATTTTACCCGCCACTGGAATCGGTTTCCCCTTTCCCCTGTCCGCCGCGCAGCTCTATCATCTCTGGCGGGGGGAAATTGATATGGCAACATGGTTTAGTCTCACCGTGGGTGGATTTTGACTTTACCATTAGTATCACCACTATCGACAGATGAGCCTACTGGTGAACAAATGTATATGTACTGTTGACTTTTATTATGTCGACAGCCGCAATGAAATTCTCTTTTTGTTTCAAATTATTCAGGATTTTCAGTGCTAAACCGTACCAAGTTTTCCATCATACTAGTTTTTCCATAAATCTTTTCATATAGTATGTCGTCCCATACACATGATGTATATATACATATTTTAATATTCTCGTCCATCAATAATACAATTTGCTTTATTTTCGAAAAAACAACTGTCACATAACCATAAAAAATTATAGTCCCGTCGAAATTGACCATGTTCTGGAAGTCGTTCAAGTGATTGATGACCGAGGCGAAAATATGATACCTCAACAAGAGGCTATAATTTTGACCGAAACGCAAAAATACAAAAAAACTGACCGAAATGATCAGTTAAAAGAACTGCTCTTTACCAAAAAAACGCCTACTGTAATCAATGCATATTGGACCTAAGCACTATTGATTACCTTTAGCTCCGGCGTTTCCTCATCAATCAAATTGAGTTTTGGACTAGTGACCTTCTGGGTGCTAACCTGCGGACTCATCGCCTTCTGGCTAGGACTCTTCGCCTTACGACCCTTCGGCAATGGCTCGGCCTTATGGGCGACCTCCTTGTCGGGCAACGTCGGTGTGTTGGTCCTTTTCGCGGCGCTCCTAATTATCTCCTTCTCCGGATCATTTAATCCGATGGCCTCCTTGAAGAAGGTGAAGTTGTCCACCGAGAGCATCTTCGTTTTCAAATTCTCGACGACCTCCCGCATCGACCGCACCTTCTTCTTGTCGGGCGAGAAGTAGTACACGTCCGCGTTCCGTTTTAATTTGGAGTCACTCGTGCCCCTGAAGACGAGCTCGCGCTTCCAACCGTACTCGAACGGTTTCAGGTATTTGGGGTCCTTCAGGTTGGTGATTTTCTGTTTCTTCGATTGCGGCGTGTTGCCTGAAGGGCTCAGGCTCAGCATCCCGCTTGTGTAGCCGGCAGAGGTCTCCTCATGAGAGGAAAAATCCAAAGACTCACTGTCCGATTTGAGTTTCTCCGAGCCGTTCTCGGTTACCGTAGATTTTGGCGTCACCGTCACTGGGATATCGCCGTATTTTCTGTTGGGTATTCTGGCTCGCTTTCCCTTGCCGAGAGTTTGCTTTGGCGGTAAATCCAAATCCGGATCCATAGATCCTTCTAATAACAAAATAAAGAGGTGTTGAATAGATTCATTGGTAGAAAAATTTAAATTATGAATATTTGCATATTCACTACCTTTGTGGATTTATGGATTCCATCAATATACTATCACAATCTTCAACAAGAATATTGTTGATGCTAACATACCGGGTGTTTCAGAATTCATGTTACCAATTTCCAGAGGGTAATGATACTAATGATCATTTCAGATTCCAAAGTCTCAATAAATTCATGTTCTAAAACAGTGAGTTCTCGACAAGGATTTTAAAATTCGTAAAAATATGGATACTTTCCAAGTCTCATGATTTACATTCATAAATTACCAATAAAACGGCGTTAACAACTTCTATGCCTTGCTTGTTGAAGATAGTTCAAACATTATGAAAAAGAATTATTCTTACATTTATTGATGTAAGTACAAATATGTTCAAAGCACATATTATTTCAACTTAAGTCAAGGTGTGCTAGATAGGTAATTATATAATGTACTATTTATGCACACAAAGTTCATGTAAATTAAGTACGCAACAAAATGTTTGTTCGATAAGTGTCGTCTAGATATTAAACTATGTAATAAATATGTAAGGTTAAAGGCAGCTAAACAGAACATAGCGAAAATAGTACGTATTGCATATTTTGCATCTTTCCATTCATATAACTCAGAAGATAATTCTAACAGTGTAAAAGATTAGACGCTACATATTTAAAATAACCAAATTACCTATACTTTCTGCTTTTTTCGATTCATTGTGCTCCTCCGTCCCCTGACTCGATGCTTCCTCCTCATCCTTTTCTTTGCTATCGGTAACGTCCTTCTCTCCGGTTTCCGCCTCAGGAACCTCCGTGACTTTGCGTTTCCTACCTCTCGGTTTCGGTTTGGTCTCCGTCGCCGCCTTAATACTTTCGCCCGACTTTTCACTATCTTCGGTACTACCATGTACGGAATTCAGTATCCTGGATCGTCTCCCTCTGCCTAATGTAGCCGGGGGAGTCTCTGGGGCTTCCGACGGCTGCTTCTGCGAGCCGTTCAAATCTTTGTCTGGCTTTTCTTCGTTTGGCTCAGCAGCGACGTTCTCAGTATCTAAGGAGAAATTGAAATAATTATTACTTTTCTATTGATTTCAATGGGATTTGCACAATCATTTTTTAATTTTGTACTGAGGTAATACACCTAATATTATATAGTGAAAGTCAGAAAATCGCTCGCAGTGTTTTTCTCATATTCATGTCACCCATATGGCTCATGGATGCCCTAGACGTAATTACCAGAAACGGTTTGAGAAGTGTTTTCGGAAATAAATCACCTATAAACCAAACAGATTTTTGTAAGAATTATTTTAAGCAAAAATATGTTTCAAATTGCACCTGCAATGGTAGTTATGACAAAAGATAACAATTAACCATCAGAACCATCATTTGCTTGGATACCTTCTTTATGCTACTAATTTTTGTCATTTCCAACAAGTAGTTTCTAAAATCAATAAAGTTTATTTTAGTAAAAAAGTACAAAATCATGATAAAAGTTGGACATGCAAAACTGGCACTCAAACAGAAAAAGGAAGACAAAAGAAATATTGGCTGAAATTACTAATAACACTTTTAGCCCTTGAGTAGACGAATCATGTCTAAAGTAATTGATAATAGCCGACTAACTTCCTACATAGCTTCATTATGACCAGTCTGCCACATTCTATATTGGAGCATTCTAGAAAATGGGGTGAGTATTCATAAATTTACACGACGCCAAATTAACCACTTTCCAAGGATCTTGAAAGAAAACGCCCCATTTTCGATAATTTTATAGTACAGAATATGGCAGACTTGCCATACTGAACCCATATATGGAGTTATAGCCTAATCACTTTGGAAGTGATAATATGGCCAGAGATTCATTTACATTTTAGTCAAATTACTATCAAGTATCGAAGTAAATTTATGGTAGAATGGTGAATATGGAGGATTTTTCTTATTATGTACTTTTTTCCATTTTAATTTATTGAAGGCAAAGTTTTACTCCAATTTACACAGAAATGTGTTATTATAAATTTTAACAAATATTACGTAGGTACTTATAACACTTGTAAATAAATGCAAATATATATGTAACGTTAGATTACAATTTAATTTTCAAATATTAGCAGGTATTTGAAATTGCATGTTTCGATAATTTTTCAATACAGAATGTGGTAGGTTCGTAATAGTGAACCCATACATGGGGTTACAGCCTGATCACTTTAGAAATGATAAGCCAACCCAAGGGCCATTTACATTTCATTGAAATTATTATCAGGGGATAAAGTAAATTTGTGGTAGGGTAGAATGGTTAATATAGGGGATTTTTCTTATATTAATTTATTTTAAATTACTGAAGGCATATTTTATTACTGGCTGGTATTTGAAAGTGCAATTTTTAGTCACAAAATGCATATTTTTGGTGAATATCTAGATCTACCACTTCGTGCCTATGGTCCTATCACAACTATCAATAGATTCAGTTCAAAAGATCCAACACATCTTCATGTATTCCATGTGGCGCTGATATAACATTTCCACCATTTCAAACGTTTTCGTACGTCGCCGCCATTCCTTCACATTACAATACTTATACGTCATTACGCTACGATTCTGCTTTCCTCACAAACAACGTCACTTGCGTGCGTCCTTTTTGTCCACTTATCTCCACACTAATACAAGTCTATTTAGATCACATATCCTTCACATATTGTCTCTTCTTCCTCGATAACTATCATTGGCACCAGCCATATCCCAATAATTATACAAACTGATGCTCTTCCTACATTGATGTGTAGTACAGTTCTCATGGATCCAAATGCAAAGTTCAACGGTAAGGAAGAAACACAACGTTCTTATAACAAAATACAGCAACATAGCAACAGTCAATATAGTAGTTCAACTGAGAGAACATCACCTTATTGCGCAATAATCTATTCGGTCAAAGGGGCGCGCCACAGATAATGTAACAAAATAAATTCAACGCCATCACGATTTCCATCGGTGCCAAAATATTTCCAGGATTTCATTCGAAGAATCGTGGCAACGTCACAATCTTCTACTAAATGGATATTTTATAATACGTTGATTGCTGCCAATAAAACTAAAAAGACTCTCTGGCAGTTCAGGTCAGTCCAACAAGTTTATATCATGTACATGGCCATTGTGAATAGTACCACGCATTAAAATAGTTGCAATACTAATATTGATCAACATACATCCAAATGAACCATCACCATTGGACGAATTATGTAAACAATACAACCCTAAGCACTTTCCTTCATTACGCTTAGAGACCCTCAATGGTACATCTATTTACTTAAAACGAATATGCAAAAAAAGTGTATGACTATAAGTGTTCTACGTCTCAAGTGTGTGGTGAAACAAACCCCACGTTGACCACAGGGGTTTCGCAACTTGTAAATTGATGTGGTGGCAGTGAGTTGCATCACCAAAAATACTATGTCGTGACCGACATAGACTGCAACGCCCTCATGAAGCTCAATCACTGCCATGTTATGTTCTCCGTGACATTCAAGTATCCCAATTGACTATTGCTGCCGGACTCTATGCTCCCCAACTTAACACCTGTAAGCACAACACTTTTTCTTGCCCTCTTGTAGATAAATCATGTATTCTGACATGACACATAAATATCAGAATATCAGAAATGGACTACCATCGACCCCATTCATATCACGCAATAAATTATATCGTTCATCCCGCAACCAATCGACCTCTAATCTCAACTGATAGCACTTATATTGCCACAACTCATCTCTGGTACAATCATTACGTGGCTTCTTACCCTACCCAACACTCTTTTAACTCTAACTAACTCTAACTTTTATCTCATTGGCGCCTTGATTATTTGATGGTAAAGTACTCATTCTTAAATATCCACTATGATTGTGCTGAAAAATTTGCGAAATTCGAGAAGTGGTAGAACTAGAAATTTACCAAATTCCTACTCATATACAATCCATAGAATCCTTAGCTATACCGATTGTATGGGAACGAAACTGTTGCGCAGAAAGAGACAGGACGAATATCTCTCCATGATAGGTCAGCAGTTACTGCTATCACTCTCACTCAATGCACATACTTCTGTAATTGCTTTCGCATGAGCCAAATTAAAATAAGCTTAGAATTTAATTGTTAGTTAATGTGTTAGTTGTCTAGTAATTGAAGAGAAATGGAAGCAATCAATTTCTTGTTCCAAATAATGTACCTAAGTATCAATGAGAGGGGGAAATAGTCTACTGCTATATTCAGCCCGCGTCATTCAATCTGTTCAACAATTTCGCCTTGGAACAATCATTATAGAAATTCGCAATAGCCGAAATCGGGCACTGCCCGAAATTGTTACCCACAATGCGGGTTGTTTACCCACGATGCGAATGGAAACATTTTTTCCAAACAGTGCGTAGAATGAATTAACCAGAACGCGTTGTGGGTAAACTATGCTACCCATGACACGAAATAACGTTCGACGAGCTTTTGTTTTGCATGCGGAACGTGTGATGTATATGAGAGGGCAAGGGTAAATTGCTCACTGCCCGAAATTTTGCACTGCCCAACGCGTTATGGGTGTAGTAGTTTACCCACAACACGTTCTGGTTAATTCACTCTACCCACTGTTCGGAAAAAATGATTCCATTCGGATTGTGAGTAAACTTACTATACCCACAACGCAAAATTGCGGGTAGTGACCGATTTCGGCTATTGCGAATAGCATAGATGTTAGGTTTTAGCAAGTGCGGACAATGTGTGAAACCGACCACCAACGATGATACCCTTTCGTACCCTCCGTACCCAGCAAGTAGGTACCTTAGTAGGGGACATTTGTTGATGGTCATGTTACGTAGTGGGTAAGGGACTAGCCTTCCAGACTCCGAAAGAGTCAGATGTACTCTTGCTCTGAAGTAATAAACATGAATGGTCGATTTTTGATTACATGAGATGCCCCACACATAATTTAGGAGTCGTAAGTCTAAAGTAGGTGTAATTAAGCAAATTCATGTGTTGTAAGTTGCATATCCTCAAATATATACTTTATAATCTTTCAAATGGGGACACCTACAGTAGGAACGAGTTGAAACCAGCGATATGATCGACTTGTACCTAACACTTTGCCCTCAGTTCAGACAATTACTGAGCGTACGCCATACCCCACTGGGCACTCGAGGATGTATGTGCGGAATCAATGTCAAGACGTAAAGTAACGAAAAGTATTTACATTTGCCAACTGTCCCAGATTGTCCATCCGACCAATAACTGTACCGTTAGGTGGATTAAACTCGATTACCTTTCTTCGGCGTTTCGGGTGAATCCTTCGATGTGTCCACTTCCTCCGTCACGTCGCTCTCCTTGTCGACCTTCTCCTCCTTATCTTTGTCCGCCCGCACATCGTCCGCCTTATCCTCCTCGTCCTCCACCCTCTCGATCCCGTCAACTTTCTCGTCGGCGTCGCCCTGTCGCTTCGGGGCGTCTATCTCGTCCGCGAAGGTACCGCCGACCTCGCCGTTCACGTTCGGGCCGGAGGGGGCCGCGTCGTCGCCGGCCTCCGCTGCCGCCACCGCCCTCGATTGCGACTTCGACCTCGATCTCGTCATCCGCGGTCGCTCCGTCTCCATGGTGCTCCCTTCGCAGCGACGCTATGGACGAGACATGGAAGCCTAGGACAAGTGCGTCGTTAGGAGCCGCTCGGTCGATCGCTCACCGCGTCGTGTCCGTTGGGGGCGCCTCGAGGTTCCTGATTGGAACGTCGTCGTCGTCCGCTCCCCTTCTCGTTTTCAGCTAGCACTTTTCAACGGTACGGCCAAATATTTGATTTTTCTATCGGTGGGAACGCGTTAGAGACGAAGGTGGCGCCACTAACCTCAAACACGGCGTCATAGATGAGATGACAGATCCTGGAGCGGGAGATTCGAACGATCAGTGGTACAGAAGCTGTAGTAACAGCTTTTATTACAGTATCCAATTTATTACCAAATCAATACGACTCACACTACCCTAGTTAACGTTTTCCGGAATTTTACGGGATTTTCTTCGAACTATCGAAAAGTATTATTTGGATACAAACGCAAAGCCCCATTCTTTTTATTAGTGACGGAACATTAACGTTCACGTCCCGTCGTTTTAATTACACCACAGAATAAGAAATTACTCATTGTTGTGCCAACGTCCAAGGACTATTATTACAACAAATTTAAAAACATAATGTGTCGTGGCCGCCAAAAATTGTAGTTTAAGTAAACAAAGAAAGGCTGAAGTTCAGGAAAAATGCGTCTTCGCTAAAAGATGTATTGAAAACTCTCTTGGAAATAAGGTGTATTAAACGATCGTCAGACATATAAAAACGAAAATGTTACACTGGGGCGAGTGCCGACAGAAAGTGAAAACTGATACGCGTGCCCAGAAAATATTTTTTATATGGAGAAAAACATGAAATTTCGCTGAATCTCAAAATACATTTAAGATTAATTACAGTTGTGTGACTGCTTAATTTCAAATTTCTTTTTATTTAAAATAATCGTAAAATATAAATTCAAATAAATTAGTAATCATATATTCTGATATTTTTCTTTTAATTATTATATTTGATATATTTTCTACGTTTAATTTCTTCGTCAGTGGACAATTCTTTTTCTCTTACATTTATACCTTTTAGTTTTGCTCTATATTGACGCACTCGCTCTCTAGTTAACATTACACCATATTCATTTTTATCAAATTTAACCCATCTTTAATCTATATTAATATAACCAATATTTATTCAATAAACTGTTCATTCCATTATCATTAATTTCTGCATCTTCTCTCATTTATTGACTCGGAATTATCGTCATTATTATGGTCTTCAAATTTTTAATGTTAGAAAATAAATGCGAAATAATTATGAACATTAATTGAAATAAGGAATGAATACATTTGAATGGAACTTATCTAAGTATCTTGTAAATATGGCATCTATTGTGCTAACATTTCTATTATTAGACATATTTAAATTTAATTCTGTACTCTATATATCATCTATCTATCTGTATATAATATATATATTTCTCTCTTTTCTGTTCGAAAATTATATAAGCTCATATCTATATGAGTACATATAATTGTTTATACATTAATTATACCACGCATTTGGATATGATGCATGACTCACAGCCTTACAGATTTTATGCTGATGGTAAGTTGAGGATTTACCCATTCCAAAAACGTTTATTATTATTAATTCAATTATTTAAATGTCAATTTAATATCAATCGCGCGTTTAGAAGTTTTCACTTCGATCAAAGAAAACAAGAGATGGTGAAAATTAACGATTTTTCGACCGTTTTGTTAATTATAGGTCCGACCATGGCATGACTCTTGTAAAAACATCAAATAATAATCGCCACCATTATCGATACATGCAAATTATCGATCCTGGCTATTTAATGAAGTTCATTGTACTTTCACAATAAAAATTTCCATCAATATCGCTTCAATCAATCGAGCCTCCAGGGTACTTATCAAAAATGTTTATTCAAAACACATAAACCAACAACTTAAATAACAGTCTATAACCGTCTATATATGTACATATTAACCAAATTATCAAAAAACGAGACGGGTGAAGTGTGCATACTTTTAGCAGCCATCCCTATGCTATCAAATGCTGCCCATTACATAATTGAGCACTCCTGATTCGGCCCACCCGGGAAATTCATAGGGTTTCCCTGAGCGTCGAAATTGAATGGGCCGTCCAAGTCTCCGACCAACTCAACGGGCGGCTGACCGTAATCTTGTAGCTATGAATAAATAATGAATAAAGAGTTAACATTAAGTTATAACAGATGAAAACAGTAGTACCTTCTGCATCAATCCCAGGACTTTCGTGAACCTTTCGGATTTCACAGAGTTACTATCAGTGTCTTTTTCCTTATTCAGTTCACCCAGGACTTCCTCCATGAGCTTCTTTTGGTTGTTGTACCGTTCTATATCAGCCTTTGAGAGCTTCTCTTTGTTTTTCTCAATGTATTCCGGTAACTTCTGCGTGAAGTCCTCCAGGCTTGGACCCAGGACCTCTTTCGACAACAAACCTTGCATCATACCTAAAAGATTTCAATTTAGTAAATAGAAGTAATGAAATGTAATAATATAATAACCATAAGGCTCCTTGAGTTTTTCAAATTAGCGTTTTATTTATATTATTTTTCAAACATGAGTAATTGAAGTCATGATATTTTGTTACCATCATATTTTCCAAATACCATTTCATTGAACTCGCAACTACTCATTTGTTCCTGAGATCGCAGAAGTTCACAAATTCAATTTAAGTATATCAAAGCAGTAAGGTTGGAATTACTTTTAAGGCACCACCATAAAATTTAACTATACAACTAACTTTAAGTTAGTTAGCTATGTTGTCTCCCACTCCAAAGGTAATTTGTTGACTAACTGACTGACATATGTGTGATCACTTTGTCAGTTAATTATCCCATTAATCACTCAAGTAGATAAAATATTTCAATAATCTGGGTGTTAACAGTTAACTAATTGTAAGGAAAGCAAAGCAATTGGGAAGCTACACTAGCTGATGAAATCTGAAATGATAGGACAAAAATAAGTATATAGAACAGTAATCCAGGGAAGTGTATACAGAGAAATCAAAGACATTTTTAAAGACAATTTTAGGCCACAGGAGCACTAATGGTCAGCGTAGCATGGCATCAAAGGCAAAAGCGCAGGTAATATGTTGGTTTAAAATATAAACACATAATAGATGGAGATAGGTAAAGTGTGTATGTGTAGTGTGTATGGAGAAGGTTGCTTGCGAGACTGGCTGGAATAGAAGTGGTCACACCCATTTGAGCTTGTGTTCCCAACTTGTCTACTTGAAATAATCTGTATGAATAATTTCATACAGATTTATACTAATAATTTAGTTCCACTTTGTATCCATTTCAGCATTACTAAAATGTTACATTCAATCGGAACCTTTTTCGTTACCTTGCATGAAAGGTAGGAGATCGTTTTCCTGTCCCAGCCCACCGGCGCCCCCGAACATCTTCATCAAGTCCTCCTCATTTAGCGGCGCCTGCAACCCCTCGGCCCCAGCGCTCAGCCCCTGTATAGCTTGCGAGATCGACGCCGCTATGTCGTTGGAGCCAGCGCTGGTCTGCGTCGGGTTCTCGACAACTTGCTGAGCAGCGTCTGAAAGCGTGAACGGGTTTGTAACGGATGCTCGCCCATCCCGGCGGGGAAATGGACGTTCGTTTACCGGCCATCTGCCTCAGCTTCTGCTGGATGAGCTCAGGGGAGATCTGAGCGTCGGCGTCCGCGCCGGCCAGCAAACTCGCGAAGTTTTCCTCAAACTGGCTCGCCGCCTGCTGGATGAAGTCATTCGACCAGTCCTGTGGCAACGACACTTCAGTCGACGTCGTTGTCGCGGTAGCCGACTCATGTGACTCGTCTCGTTCGTCTTTCTTGGGCGGCTCCTTGCCGAAGTCCTGCAGAGCGCCTGGAAAGCACGTGTCATTCTGATATTTGTTCCCTGAGGACTTAGTACTCACTGTCTAACAACTCTGAGAGATCTTCATCGACATTGGATGCGGTCGCGTTCTCTTTGTCGCTCATCTTTCACGAGAAGTCGACGAGGACGACGAATGAATGGAGTAAAATGCGAAATAGCGACCTATTTTTTCGGGTTTTAACTTTGGGACTGAAGAAGTGATGTAACATTCATAACTACAAGTTGTCATAACCTAAAATCCACAGAACATCTATGTTAACGTAACGTGTAACGTTACAAGACGTCCTAATATTCCACGTTCCATGCCAACTAATCAGCCTTTAACTAAGGGCAGGGCCGGCATAGGGTACTGGTCAAAAGAACCTTTTTAATCTTATCTTGTCTTTTTTATCTTTACATCATCATCATATCCAATTTCAGTTTAGGGAGTTTTTGCGTGTTCCGATTTCAAGCAGGTTGTATCATTTTCTCGGTCGTCCAACATTTCTTCTCTCTCCTGGTCTGTAGTGAGCTTTGGGTATCCTATCATCTTCCATTTTCAAAACGTGTTCGTGCTATTTTATTCTGTATTCTTCTATTATCTCTGTTATACTTCTAACGCCCAGTTCTTCCCCGATTTCCGCAATTTTGTTTTGATCTGTTAGCATATATCCGGCTAGCAGTCTTAAACCCTTAAAGCATCGATCATTTCGGCGCTTCTATTCTCTTCATTTGGTTTGTTGCCTAGGTCTCGGATCCGTGTAACAACTTTGTAAAATTTTAGAAGTGTTTTCTTCCTGACTTTGTTCATTAGTGCGCGTTTTTGACGTGATACACGTCTTATAAATCGGTGTGCGGGCTACCTACACTTCCCAGAAAACATTGTAACGTTACGCCAGACCCATGCGTGAGAGCTAGAGTGAGAGCGGCAACAATAGACAGAGACAACCTTAGCGGTTGCCTTGCGACGCATCCATCTCTCTTCCACTGCAGCGTCCTAGTGAAAGCTCGATTTGGCGAACGGAGCGGTTCGCGAGCGCGATGGAAGGGGTACGCGCTACGCGCGTTCTGGCTGCACTGCTTCCACTCCGTCGGCGACGACGCCAGCATACTATTATATATAAAGTTATCTGAATATTATTTTATTATTCCATAGTAAAGACGCCGCCCACGCAAGATCTTCCCTGCCTAAATTGATTTTGTTCTCAGTAAGATAACTTTCTGAGTCTTTATTCTGTTATTAATTATTTTTGCGTGTCCTTTTATATTTACCTATCGTTAATCTATGACAGGAATGTTGGCAAGGGCCAGTTCAATCCAATGGGTTCCCTTGCCACTACCTTCCAGAACTCAGAGAGCTTCCCCACATTAAACATAATGAAAATTGGTATTATACATTCTAATTCTACCCCCTCGTTTGATGTCTTAAATGAAGTTTAAACATCAAATTTCCTGTTACTCAAACCCAATACATGCGAAGCAGGTATAAAACTTTCAGGACAATCGAATCGTATGAAAATCTTAATTGTCATCCGTAATAAATTACGCACATTGCTTACTTTCGCGTTATGGGTAACAAACTTTATGCAATCTTTTCAACAATGACAGGTGCTCGATGGACTATCAGGAAAGCATACCTTTATAATTTTATTATAGTTCTATGAGTTAAAGTATGTGCACTAAAAGGGGAAAACCAATTCCTGATAAAAAACACTACTTCATATTATTTTACAATAAGTTTTAAAAATAAGAGTGGATATGTCATGAGCTAAAATGCCTAGGTTTGTTTACAAACAATAAAAAAAAAACAAGTTAAAATCATTATGAGCCACTCCCATTGGCATAATTTTTTGGTTTTCAATGTTAAAATAGAAAAAACTGTGACAGAATTCAAACCCGTAAAACACTTATTACATCACTTTTTACTTTGATCTATATGGTTTGAGAGATATGATATGGTTAAAACACAATTAGCTTCTACAAATATATTTACAAACTAAGTTTACAATGGTAAACTTACAGTTCACAGAGTAATACTCTATTCACCTTGAATAGAGCCGATGTAGTCAGCAGACTCCTTAACTACTCTGTGATATTTAGCAATCACTGGTCTATAGTAATAGGCTTGATAGTCGTTCCTTTCAGACATCTTTTTCCTGATCTTTCTCTCGAGTAACCTTTAAAAATATTCAACTAAAGTAAATAATGTTGAAAAGGTCAAAATTTCTCACCTCAATCTAGTTTTCTCTTCTTCCTCATAAAGGTACGCTAAATATTTTTCATATTCTTGCTGTGGGCTGGTGTGCATATACTGTGCGATGAAACGAGTGATCGGATGCTGAAATTCAAAATGTGTATTCAATGGGGGGTTTGAAATTTTAGCTAATGGATATAACAACAAAATACCAGTTGATCTCAAAATAGGTTTTTTGTTTATTTGATCCAGTACATTATGTAGATGTAAACATGCACATTGACTGACAATATGAAAGTTGTGTACTGAAAAACATACTTTTAACATTGTCGTTCAAAACTAAATTAATTAATTATGCACTTATAATTTTAATGTGAAATAGGGAACACAGTAAAGGTGCCTATTCACCAAACTACCAAAGAGGACCTCTTCAGTTGCAGCCATAGTAGTAGTAGTAGTAGTAGTATTTTCCATAAGTTGCCTAGTATTGTAGTCATAAAATAAAAATGTATTTTCTTCCTGATTTCCATTAAAAACGGTAAACATTCGGTCTGTTCCAACACCTCACAAAAACCGTTACAGAACTGTTATTTCCAGTCGACCATTTCTCCCATCGTTTAGACATTGGGAGATATTTAACAAGAAGTGTCATTTGACTACCTGGAAATAACCATTGCATAACGGTTTTCGTGGGGTGTTGGAGCAAACTTATTAACACTATAGAAAAACAAAAAAAACAATGTGGTGCTGTGAAGGGAACCAATTTGTGTCACAAGTAAACAATCTGATGAAGATATAGCTCTGTAAGTGGTGTCAATCTTAAAATTAACTTACATCTGCCCTATGGAATAACAACCCTACATACCCTATAGTACTCCCAATGCTTGGGTGTATAACCTTCAGGGATTTCGGAGAGTGTAGCGGGGCCGATGAATACATTAGCATACAGTACCACCAGACTGCATGGTATAACGCCTAACATAACATAGAAGTGTATGAGGTCCTTAAATTTAGTCCATTGCCATCTCGTAGGTTGCAAGGGAAAGGTTCTTTGATCCGACATAAATCTCTGAACAACTGGAAATTAGGTAAATACCTAGTTATTGTTACATAACTATATTGAGCTTTTTAATACATACCTGCATTTTTCGCATTATTAGACGGGTAGCGCA
Organism: Cryptocephalus moraei; assembly: GCA_946251905.1. Taxonomy (NCBI): domain Eukaryota; kingdom Metazoa; phylum Arthropoda; class Insecta; order Coleoptera; family Chrysomelidae; genus Cryptocephalus; species Cryptocephalus moraei. The sequence goes on from OX276454.1 coordinate 22,738,737, forward strand.
GAAGGGTTCTTAAAGTACTTAGAATTGCCATTTTGGTTACTAAGGGGATCTTAATCCTTCCCTTTTTGTAAGTGTTTTTATTTGAGAAATATTTTAATAACACGAACTATCCAAATGTCAAACCCACGTCAAACCGGCATGGTGGGGTTGTCATTAATGTCAGATGTCAGTCACACAAATACGCCAACTAGTGACTGACTGTGTAAGTTTGATTGAAGTAGAAGAAAACTGTAATTGTTTCTAATTTTTCCGTTAAAATACATTTTTCTCTACAAGAAGCTAAATAATTTAAATTGTATTCAATCATTACTGTATTTTATTTCTTCGTCTCATGTTTGAACAACCTCAAGCATTTTAATTTTATAAAGTATTATGTCATTGTTTTATGCGTGGTTTTACAAAATACGAAAGAAAGCTATTTCGTTGTATTTGACATTTGACACCGGTATAACCTAAAAATCAGCAGTGTTTAAATATCAACAATATTTTTTCACAACTATGAAAGATGTTTATGCGAGTTATTCATAATGTTAAATTATCCAAAATAATGTTGAATAAATGTGTTCCCACAGTAAGCAGATTCCATACCTCTTTAGGTAATAAAATGTTTGCTGCTATCGCTATAATACTAATAGAATATTTTTGTAGTCCGATATCATGGGGAGTACGAATGGCAGGACCCAAAGTCGGAAGACGAAGTGTAAATAATTACTTTAAATAGTAATGAATCACTCGATACATTATTGTTCCTTATTTCACTTAATTCGACCTAAATCCATTTGGCTCTTATTACTTACAGCTTTCTTTCAGTGTAAACGTCACCTTCATCACCAAAGACGGAAAGAAGGTTCCAGTCCGCGGAAAAGTTGGAGACAACCTGCTTTATCTCGCCCACCGCCACGAGGTTCCGATGGAAGGCGCCTGCGAAGCGTCCTTAGCATGCACGACGTGCCACATTTATGTCCTAAGTGATCACTTGGATAAACTTTGTGAAGCCACTGAAGCCGAAGAAGATCTGCTAGATATGGCACCATTTTTAAAAGAGAATTCCAGATTGGGTTGTCAGATTAAATTGACCAAAGATATGGAGGGTTTAGAGATTGGGTTACCTCAGGCCACTAGGAACTTTTATGTAGATGGACATACGCCTAAACCGCATTGAAATTTTATCGAGTATACCTGTGATCATTGATATACATAGTTTTATTGAGTTTTGAATAGTTGTTGATAATAAAATGTATTTAAAATGTTTTGCTTATATCCAGATCTTTTTGAACGAACCATTGACTACGACTAAATTATCTGGGAAATGAAAATAGTTGATTCCAAGAGAATATGTCTCCTAAGTGGCATCGCTGCTCTCTCCTTAATCCTTCATTACTGATTGACAACTTTGAATACATGACAGTTGATCAGTTAACTGAGGGTAATTATGAAAGCTTCATTAATTCCCTTGATATCCACCTTTCAAATTATTTCGATGGTAAATTACTGCAATATCTGCCCCAACGGGTCTCACACTATGTGCAAGTATGAAGTAATTATGATTTGAAGCTAATTAAACCTCCAAACTCAAAATCCAGCCGTTTCATTTTTAGATCGGTCCTAGTAAAAAATGTGTCGATTACAAGGAATTTAATTTGACGGCAGAATTGAAAAATTATATACTCGATGTGCATAACGACATTAGAAACTACGTAGCTTCTGGTAAAGAATCGAGTGGTAAACTTGGGAGGCAGCCGTCAGCTTCGAATATGATGATGCTTGTGAGTATATAGGATTGATTAAAGTAACGAACTTTGAAAAAACTGAAGGATATTATTGTTTCACAAGGAGCAGGTTTAGTTTCTTTTATTTTCAGAATTGGGATGACGAACTTTCAAAGATAGCTCAGAGGTGGGCCGATCAATGTGTGGACCTTGAAGATACATCTCAACATGATTTCTGCAGGAAAACTGGTACAGAGTGGAAGGATTCTATTTATTTTATTAGATTTTAAGCATATAATAGTTGCAACATTAAAGCAATCATTGAATAGATGTATTCGTCAGTTAAAGTTAGTGAAACTGGGCTGATTACATTGAGCTTATTTCAGAAACTTTAGAAGTCGGTCAGAACATCCTTACCAACGTGATCCACACCAGTTCTGAAGTCTTAGATATCTCTTATTTAATTATGAAATGGTATGAGCAGGTGGAGAATGTGATACCGGCAGACATCGATTATTTCTCTGAGTAAGCGTAGGAGGTAGGTACGTTTTACTTCTCTAAATTTATTTGTATTTCCAGGGTGAATCGTGGAAAATTCAAAATAGGCCATTATACGCAGCTCTTATGGGCAGACACGAAATGGGTGGGTTGCGGGGGCGCTTTTTACAAACCTTCGACCACTTCCGAGGTGTACTACCAACGTTTGGTGTGTAATTACGCCCCGGCTGGAAACATCATAGGTCATAGTGTTTATCGGAGAGGGCCTGCTTGTTCAGGTTGCGCTGGGAACTGCGACAGGTTCAGGACTAGTTTATGTAAAGGTAACTTGTATTTCACTGTTAGTCCAACGATACTAACACATCTTTCTACGTTATGGGGGACAATGTTAGATGCAGCATTTAGTTAATTAATACTTTCAGATTTCAGCGAGTCACCCACCGTTAGCACCAATGTTATGGTATTTGAGGGTAAACGGTTCAATGGACGGTGTAGATGTAATATTGTTTATAGGTCTCATTCACAAGTGCATCAAGCATCTTCTTGTTTGCTTGCTGTAATTACTATTAAAGTATTTTTTTTCATTTAACATGTTTTTTCCTAACAAGATGATAGAATTAATAATCTCATGGAAATATTATTAATACCTAAGGGTATAATTTATACCTATAATAGCTCTTGTTTAATGAGTCTATCAATTAAGTTTACAATTTTATTAACTGTAATCAAGTAAGCTAATTAGTAAAAATGGTAGCAACTATAATAACTTTCGGAAATTGAAATCACAATTCCAACATTAACCTAATTTCTATAAGAACTATATAATCAAAACCAATTATATTCTTTGATAATTCATTATGTTTAATCGGTATTAGGTATTGTGTGTGGGTGTTTGCTGGTTTGTCTTATGTTTATCCACAACACTATTAAAGTATAAAGGCAAGGGAAAGGTTTTATCATCTTTAGAGTAAGTAAAAGGTCCAAACAAATTTTTGAGGCGTGATTTACTTTACCCTAAAGTTATAAGTATTAAAGTGGATACTATGATAAAAAATTAAAAGAGGATATTGTGTTTAACCCTTTTGGAAACTTTTTTATGAGAAGTACACAGAAGGGAGAAACACGTTTTACAACTTTTAGTTTTTTACCACCTTTTTCCACTTCAAATAATTTTCCAAATGGTGACATTTTTGATCCACCACAGTCATCAATGTTCCGTCATCAATGTGATCATCAACGTCGTGGGATTTGAAATTCACCATCATGGACGATTATAATGATGTGTTAATGAGGCATGGCATCTCGCTCTACCTGATTCATAGGGTAAAACAATTCCTGAAAAATTGGAAAATCAGATATCTCGCCTGGGTAGAATATGCATAATACTGATATTAGAGTACCTCAGGGCTCTGTTTCACATTGTGGAAGGTAGTACTATTTGACGGACTTCTGACGATACGTACAGCATTGGATAAATAATATCCCTGCCAACTGCAGTCAACGATCATGCTATCAGATTAGCAAGGAACAGCTTTTGGTAAAGTCGCAGTATGGATGGAGCTACATCCATACTGCGTAAACTAGTGCTTATTACCAAGAGACCCAAATTGTAGTATTAAATAAGAGGAAAGGAGAGAGATTCACATCTAAGTGTAAAAGATAACTGACCACCGTTCTCTAGATCCCTTCATACCTGGGTGGTACCGTAGACGAATGTCTGATGTTAATCCACGTGTTAAAACAGATAGAATGAATTTGGGCCCTAGCAAGGATAACGCCTAACGTGGAACAGCAAGAGGAGTGAAGTGTACTAGCTGGAGTAATCCACTCGATACACTGCACCAGTCTGGTGCTTATCTTTAAAATCGACAATCCGTTTCTGCAAAGAGGAGCACTGTTTCGTGTAATGTAGTACCCTGGAGCATAAATATTTAGATGCTGCAGCTGGAAAAGGACTAGATAGTCCTAGGCGTGGTTAGTGGTTAGGAAATGGAACCCAAAACCACGCATGGATAGTAGAAATGATCTGGAACTAATGTGTTTGGAATGTAATAAACGATTTTGATGGACTTATATGAATAAGGAATCAAGCCACTTCTCGAACCCCAAATTGGGTTCATATTTACGGTGAAAAGTACCCTGCCATACAAAAGTGGGCTCACTTGTTTATAAGTGACAAGATATTAGTACAAGTTAGAAAGAAAGAAATTGCTGGTGGTACTCGCATATAGGCCACCCTACATTCGGGTTAATCGAGGATTCACAAAGTTGGAAATATATGAAAATACGCAACTTTAGTCGTCGTTAGTTAGCTCTTTCTTTTCATTTAGAACTTTCTTTATATAATGAGTGTCATCGGCATAGAAAATAAATTTGTATGCCAGTCAGCAGGGTTTAGTTAGGTATACCACGAATACTAATATGATATATTAAAGTAGCAGATTTCATAAAACTTTTGCTATGAACCATGGGTTTCCAACACTTGTATGCTCAAGCTGCATCATACCTGTGCGCTTCCAAATCATTGCGTACCTTAAAATGACCTCAGATCATAACGGGTATTCAATCACCAGTGGAGAATCCTCCCAGTTTTTTAAATCCAATTAATTAAACCGTCTGCGTCTGTTTAATACCAATAAAAAAAGTAAACAAATTTCAAGTCGTTCAAGTCAATTTTCACATTTTCTCCACTCGCCTCCTGAGATCCTCCAATTCCTGCGAAATCTCCTGCGGCAGATCGGCGCCGACCTGTTCGTCGAAGTACTTGCCGATCGCCGCGACTTCTTCCGCCCAAAACTGTTTCGGTAAATCGAACAACTCTCTTAAATTGATGTTCTCCTTTATCCCGTCGACGTTCAGCGAACTCTCCTTCGGGATGTAACCGATTGCCGTGTCCTGGGCACAGTCTTCGTTGTCTAACCTTCTTAGGATCCAGTCCAGTACTCTCGAATTATCCCCGAAGCCCGGCCATAGGAACTTACCGTCATTGCTTTTCCTGAAAATGAGAAACATAGGTAAGTGTTGGAACGTAGTTATTAGTTGAGTTGAGTCTTTACATTCTCTTTAATAGGCGTTTTATTTGTGTTGCAATCAATGAATACAATGCAAAGCGGAAAATGAAGTACTCATTCCTTGGGATGGAGGTAATTGAGTGCTGCCGCTGGGCTAACACAACTCTTTCTTCTTCTCCTTCTAAGCTTTATGTATTTTAGGCCGCTCCGCCTGTTATGGTACCCAATGCTTATGCTTAATGGTCTCCTATTCTGCCTGTATTTCTATAATGCACAGCTTTTACAGGTAGCCGATTACTGTTCATTCTTTCCACACGATTTTTCCATTTCATTCTGTATTCTTTTATCTTGTCGCTTAAGTTAATAATCTTTAATTCATTTCAGTCAGGAATGACTGACTGTTACATCTCAGCTCCCCGAGAACATTCTCCCATTTTTAATTCATTTCGTTATGTCGTTTGTCGTAATGTCGTTATTTCTATATCCGTTTAATCCTGTGCAAGCTTTTATACGCCTAAGGAATTTCATTTCTTGTGCTCGTATTCTACTGTTGTTTCTTGTTTGTTACCCAGGTCGCACTCCCATAGGTAATGATTGGTACCTACTGCTAATGTTTTGTAGAATTTGAGTTGTGTGTCTTTTCGTGTTTTATTTTTAGTGGTCATCTGCTGAAAAGCCATTGATTTCGGCTTTTCAGCAGATATTTTCACGTCGTATTGTTCACAGATGCTGTTGAACTGAAGGAACATCTTTGGAGTTCATATTCTGGTTTCGTCGAAAGAAAATCATCGGCATATAACAGCGAGTTCTTGTCCTGGAGTATTCCTTTGTTGAACTGTCCTCCATGTAGGCATAACGTCGTCTATCATGGTTGGTGAAGTACAGCAGCCCTGTCTAACACCTTTGTTAGTTTTAGTCGGACTGGAAATGTGCCCTTTAATATCTAATACTATTTGCGTGTTCTCATATTATAAGCTTTTAATGGCACTCAAAAGGTGTTTAGGATATCCTTTAAGTTCCATTATCGACCACAGTATAGTTCTGTTCACGTTGTCAAAGGCTTTTTCAAAGTTAACAAAAGCCGTATGTATTTCGTTGTTAAAATCGCGACGTTTTTCAATTATTTGTTGTATTATCGTGAAAATTCCGTCGATTGTAGATCTTCCTTTCCTAAATCCCATTTGTTCTTCTCTTATAATTGCTTCTATTATATTTTTAGTCCTAGCATTCAGTATTCTTGCATACATTTTGTAAGCAGTGTCTACAAGCGTTACACCTTTATAATTGTGACAGTTGTTTTTGTCATCTTTTTTAAACAGTGAAAATTTGCCACAGCCTTCTGTCGTCTTTCCATAACTCTGCGTTCACTCCATCTAAACCTGTAGATTTTCTATTTTTGGTATCCTAGAGTGCCTCCGTCACTTCCCTTATTTCTATATCATCTAACCCTTTCGTATCATCAATTGCAATATGAGTCTGCTCTACTTTGTCATCGTACCATAGATATGTATAATGTGTTGTCCATTTTTTTTGTCTATGTTATTAATCTGTAGTTTATCTCGTTCCTTTTTGATAAGTGTTTTCATAACTTTGTATGCTGTAGATTGTCTTCCACGAATATAATAGTACATTTTAAAGTACCAGTACAGTAGATGAACTGATAGTTATACAGTTTAGAGTTTTGTTTTCTTTTTTTATATTGTCTGGGAGTAGGAACCAAATGATGAAATCAGTTCTGTAACAACAAAGCTAAGCTATGTAGTTGAGTTCGTACCTGAACCAGTTAACGTGGAATATCTTCGGTAGATTTGTGGAACGTTGTTCCATGGAGAGCCAGTGCTTGAGGTAATGTCCGAAGTTATAACCGAAGAAGGGACGCATTGCGAAGGGGTCGTGCATGATCACCTTACCCTGAAAAGTAAAGATTGCTTAAAAAGTACCAATTAAAATTTAATAGAGCATTTCACTTGATCAAAATTACATGTATTACACAATTACACAAAATTTTCATTAGGTATTATGTTATTTTGATCTTTAAAATCTTTCTGAAATTTAATATTTTCAAACAAACCCTTAACGACATAAACATAAATTTCAAGATTTCAACAGTATTAAAAGTAGGTAAATCCAGACAATTAACAGATTCTAGCAAAACCACACATCTATGATGGAATTCTAAACGCTATGACCTTTTATGTCAGTTTGAGCTTTTGTGCCCTCCGCAATTACACATGCACTAAATTATATCACGTCTAGTTTTAGAAACGTTTAAAATCTTTAAAACTATTTATTTGTTGAAATGTGAATCTAACTTTGTGTTCAGCAGCAGCGGTCGCCTCTGACCTCATGGCAGCCCCAACGAAGACCCCGTGCTTCCAGTTCCTCGCTTCGTACACGAGAGGTACCCCAGTGGGTCTCCTTCCGCCGAACAAGATGGCGGAGATTGGGACGCCTTCCGGGTCTTCCCAGGCGGGGTCTATGATGGGACACTGGGCTGCAGGGGTGCAGAACCTATAAATAAATTTTATTAAAATGAAGAGATCAGAAGGGATAAGCACTGCACGACTTCCATTAGGGAGTGTAATGAAGTACATACTGTAATTGGGAAATGATCGATGAAAGTCGTACCTTGAATTGGGATGGGCTGCGGGAGTGGTGCTCTTTCCTTTTACCCACGTTTGCCCTTTCCAGTCAGTAATAGCGACATTATCGTCGATATCCTTTTCTAACCCTTCCCAAAAGACTCCTCCGTCGCTAGTAGAAGCTACGTTAGTAAATACCGTATTCTTGAAGATCATGCTCATCGCTATGGGGTTGCTACTATTCGAGGTACCTATAAATGGTTTCGAAGACAACCACAAATTTGCTACGAAGTATTGTATTGCATTGTATGAATTCAAAACCGTTCATCATTCAAACAAGATAAAACAGTAGTGGTCCAAGATGAGATCAGAGTTGCTTCTATGACAAACATTGTAAACTTCTTCCATTACTTAACTCTAATTATATCTACAACTTTGATGAGCTATGAGAAGCAGTAAACCGTAATTTTAAATGTGTGCAAGTATTATATTCTCGCAATAGAACCAGACAGTACTAGTACCATTAGACCAAAGTTTCACCAAGAAACTCTTATTCGAATAATAACATGAACTTAGACGGCATTAGACTGGCAAATTCTCACCAAGGAACTTGTATTCGGATAATAACATGAACTTAGAATGCATTCATTACCATGAGTTTTTAGGTGTTATACGAACTAGTTTCACCATAGTTAAGACCATCAACTAAGACTATTTTTTGAACCACCAATCCTAAAATAGAAAGTTGAGCAATGTTAGCACTAGAACAAAGTTTCACCAAGAAACTTTTATCCGATAATAACAAGTACTTACAAGGCACTGTTTGCAATAAATTTCTAGCTGTTATATGAGTAAAAGCTTCATCATTGTTAAGGACTATTAAAAACATTCTTCGAATTACTTGTCTTAAAATATAAAGTTGAGCAATGTTAGCACCAGTACTAGACCAAAGTTTCACCAAAAAACTCTTATTCGGATACTAACATGTAGGTACTTTAGATGACGCTTTGCAGTGAAACTTGCTGTTATACGAACATAAGCTTCATCACAGTTAAGGCCTGCTAAGACTACGTTTTGAACTAACTGTCTTATATATAAAATTTAGAAATGTTAGCACTATCATTAGACCAAAGTTTCATCAAGAAACTCTTGTTTGGATAATAACATGAACTTAAATGGCACTGATTGCAATGAAACTTGCAGTTATACGAACAGAAGCTCCATCACAGTTAAGACCAACCAACACCACTTTTTGAACTACCTCTCTTAAATATATAATTGAGCTATGTTAGCACTAGTACTAGACCAAAGTTTCACCAAGAAATTCGCATTCGGATAATAACATGAACTTTTAGGAGGCACCGATTGCAATGAATTTCTAGCTGTTATATGTACTGAAGCTTCATCACAGTTAAGGCCAACTAAGAACATTTCTTGAACTACCTATCCTAAAATATAAAGTTGAGCAATGTTAGCACAAGCACTAGACCAAAGTTTCGCGAAGAAGCTCTTATTCGAATAATAACATGAACTTAGATGGCACTGATTGCAATGAAACTCTAGCTGTTATATGAACCGAAGCTTTATAACAGTTAAAGCCGACTAAGACCACTTGTTGAACTACCTGTGTGAAGATATAAAGTACAGCAATGAACTTTTCAAATAGTGCAAGCACTCCAAACTGCGTTACCTGGTGCAACTCCGAAAAATCCGTTTTCCGGATTAATTGCCCTTAACTGCCCAGTTTTATCGAAACGCATCCACGCGATGTCATCTCCGACGCACTCCACCTTGTACCCGGGCAACGTCGGGGTCATCATCGCCAAATTCGTCTTGCCGCAAGCCGAAGGGAAAGCCGCCGCTATGTACCGCTTCTTCCCCTGCGGGTTCGTTATCCCCAAAATCTACAATACTCTCCCGTTACCCTCTCGCCGTACTCCATCATCCCGCGGCACTCACCAGCATGTGCTCAGCCAGCCAGCCCTCCCTCTTGGCTATGGTCGAGCCGATCCGCAGGGCGAAGCACTTCTTGCCGAGCAGCGAGTTGCCGCCGTAGCCGCTGCCGTAGGAGACGATCTCGTTGTCCTTCGGCCTGTGCAGGATGATCGTCCTCTCGGGGTCGCAGGGCCAGCTCGGGTTCTCGACGGTACCGTTGGCGGGGGTGCCGACGGAGTGCAGGCACTTGACGAACTCCTCGCCGGCCCGGAGCTTCCCCAGGACGTCGTTGTGGACCCTAGTCATGATCCTCATCGAGGCGACGACGTAGGGCGAGTCGGTCAGCTCGACACCTGGAACGAAGGGAATGTTGAACGCGAGTCGAGAGAAAAAGATAATAAATTGATTGGAGTGAAATGTGCTAAATGCTAGAAGCTAAATGGCTGAGAGAGACGATCATATACTCATAAGGAGTTTCGGTAATTTAAACCAACCTCACCAAACCAAACAACTGCTCAGTATGTGGCAGAGTGGGCCGGCTGTTCCTCCCTCCTGCAGAATGAAAAACAGATGGCTACACATACATCAACAAACCCTACTAAAAGCTCTCAAAATCCCTGATACACGGGACGATACCAACTATTTCTGGAATAGCTCGCTAACATCATCCACTTCATTTTGTAAAATCATGCTTCCCTGTCCACCCTTCTTTATAACCATAACTTATTTTTTCTGGAATCGATAGCACAGCACCTCATTTTAAATTCAAAACACCGTCGGGTAATTGAAAAAAGTGTAAAGAAAATCGTAAGCTTTTCTGATAGTAGGTAGCCAGGACAATGGTAAGCGAAGGATAGCACAAAGCGAAAATATGGAAATTGTCGTTATATCGTGGGAGAAGTGGGTATTAATGAGAATTTTTTCTAGTGCTTAGAAAATGATATCTGGGCCAAATTTTGTTCCTACTTTTTAAAAATTAATTGAAAAAGCAGGCGTGGTACGGGTGTGAACCTGGCCACATCCACAAATCCTATAGTACGGTAATACAGGTGCTATTTTTTAGTCTCAAAATTTGTGATAAAAACGTCCTAGGAGAGACTATTTATTACTAATGAAATGTATCCGATACGATTTACCACCCTACCTTTCGTTTGGGGGTTGATAGATGGGGTAAATGTACAAAAAAAGAAACAAAAATTATTTACACCACCCCAACCAATTTTTACACTGAAAATTTTTACCGCAAAATATTGCTTTATGCATAAACTATCCCACTGAGACAGTTTCAAGTCGAAAATCAGGAAATGACTATCGCATCCCCTGATTTTCGACTTGAAACTGTTTCTGGGGGGTAGTCTATGTATAAACGAACATTTTCAGACAAAAATTTTCGATGTAAAAATTGGTTTAGATAGTTAAAAAAAATTGCATACGTATGAGTTCGAAATTACTTAGTTAAGTGTCATATGAACCCCCGAAAGACTATTGCGTCCCCTGATTTTCGACTTGAAAATATTTCAAGGGGATACTCTATGTAAAAATGAATATTTTCCAATAAAAATTTTCAGTGTAAAAATTGGTTGGGGTGGTTAAAATAATTTTTGTTTCGATTATTTATACATTTACCCCATCTATCAACCCCCAAACGAAAGCTAGGGTGGTAAATCGTATCGGATACATTTCATTAGTAATAAATATTCTCTCCTAGGACGTTTTTATCACAAATTTTTTGACTAAAGAATAGTACCTATTTTACCGTACTACAGGATTTGTGAATGTGACCAGCTTCACACCCGTTTACCAAAATTCTGCTTCGGTAGTACATACTACTAACTGCAACATAATAAATATATACAAAATAAATGCCCGATTAAAGCATTTTGTCGCTACACTACAACTAAATTAATAATAAGACATAAATTTCACAATACAGTTTTATTTAATCACATGACATCATCATCTGAATCTGACATTTCCTCATATGGAGCAATGATAATGGGTTCATATTCATTAATAATTTTCTCAAAATTCCATAATTTTTCTTTCTCTTTTGTTGTATGCTTTGGAAAAATTTGGAATGTTTTGAAACGAATTCGGTTGGGATCCATCGAAAAATAAACGTAGTCGAGATAGGACACGTATTTCTTTCTTAAATTAATCAAGTTATAACGCGTTAAACCCCATGAGGGAAATTTTCCTTTATCTCTTAAACCGCTACACCAAGTATTTAAAAAAAAACTGTCAATACCATTACACTATAATTATGTTAACTAAAAACGCTTTTTACAGTTTTTGAAAATGTTGCTTCGTTCAATAGTTATAAATTTTTAATGTTTTTTACGCTTCACATGGCAATTATTAATAGTTATTTATTATACAAGCGGACTCGCGATATTAACGCGCGCGTTTAAACATATCGCTCGTTAAACGTTCATTGTATCCGCGAGTGTATTACAACGTTTTACTCCATTTTGCCATATATAAACTGAGGTTTAGCGGAGTTGGTAAGTCCAATTTTGAAGAGAAAATTTGACAAGATGACAACTTCAGTGCCGCAACCTTGACAACGACGAAAACAATTTTAAATAAATAAAATGGGGCGGCGGTGGTCGTGTGGTTTAGGCGCTGGCTTTGAGTCAGGCGATCACTGTCGTCGTGGGTTCGAATCCCACGTAATCCATGGATGTTGTGATAGTTGCGGGAAGTGTGCAAAATGTATCCAAAATCCCGTTCCTATTCACGCCGGTAACCAGGCCGGATAGGATCGGATATCCTGTAGGAGGGCGGGACTAGGATACACACACCCTGAGTCGGTAGAGCAGGAAGTGGATCAACTGGGGTGAGAGCCTTAAGGGGGTACAACCGTGCTCGAGGACCGTGGTTCGGAGCCCACGTTAAACTGTAGGTCCCGTCCAAATTGGCCACAGCAGCGAAAAAGAGACGTTAACTTAAAAAGACAAGACAAGACAAGACAAATATATAAAACGTCACTTTATACGGCAAAATTGAATAAATTACTATTAATCCGCTGCCTAAATAAACAAAATAAACAATGACTTTATAGGTTCGATTTGACGTCAATAAACGTCAGTTTATAAGGCAAAATTGAATAAATAAATTTTAACCAAATCGTGTTGCAAGCCTTCCAATAAATATACCTTAAAATAAAGTACATACCATCACATGTACCATCAAATCAATTCGAAATCGGATAAGTTATAACAAGAAAAATGTTTCATTTATTATTACTATTTTAACGTTATGTGAAGTATTCGTATGCTCTGGTTGGAGCTTGCGCGAGTGTCGCGTGAGGCATGCGCGAAGCAACCGTGTTGATTAATATAGAGCTATAGAGGTTAGGAAAAGTTAGCTAAAACACCGTGCCAACAGTAGAACGTTGGAACGGTTGGAACAGGTTTGAAATGATTATTTGTCTCTACCTAGCGAGTATAACGACGTACGCGTTAGACAGGGGCAGATATATACTCGCTTGGATTCTCCCTCTAACTCTCTCTCAAAATTCTAAGACAAAAAGTATAATATTGTAACGCGAAATATAAACATCGGTACACATGCCCAGATAACACAGGTACATACAATGGACATCCAATGAATATCCGCAATGGATATCGCGGATGTACGTTGGATGTCCGCTATTTCCCAAGGTACGTCCATTGGATATCCAATGGATATCCATTTTCCACAAGGTGTGACATCCAATGGATATCCATCCTGTACAAAATATGGACATACATTGGATTTAAATTGGGCACAAATGGACCAAAACTGGATGTATGAATTTATGTTATGGACCTCTGAAGGACGTATATTGGCGCTCCTTTGATTTAAATTGGACATATTGTGGACATGAATTGGATCAGTTGTGGACGGGAATTGGATCAGATATGGACACGAACTGAATCCATTATGGACATAAACTGGGTCCACAATGGACACAAACTGGAACCATTATGGACATTAACTAGATCCATTATGGACATAAACTGAAACCGTTCTGGACGGAACTGGTCCTTTTATAGGTTGTAACTAGATAATTAATGTAATGTAGTGTTTTATGATGAGTCGTTTTTCCATATAGTTAAAGTTGTTCCTTTTCAGATATGACTACATATTTAGTGTGAATGGCTGGAAGTACTGCAAAATAAAAAACAGAGTGGAAAAAAATGCATGTAATAAAATTATGATGTTATCAAACACTGCTTAACAGAACACTATTTTTCTTATGCTCGCTCCGTTCCTTAGCTCTTCTTAGCCACTTTTTTATCGAATTCTCTACCACTTTTCTATTTTCCGCAAGTTTAGTCATCTCAGACGCACCTGAAAGACACAATCTATCAGAAAATGCAGGGCAAGTGTTTGAATGTTTAAATTCCGAATTCCAAGTAAACATAGAAAATAAATCAATATTGATTTTGTTGTCTAGAAAATTTATTATTTTGAAAAAGTTCATAAGCTAATCTTAAATGTGTCTACACTTCAAGTAGCAATCAAAAAATGTAATACCAGTTACTAGTCATATAGGTAATTATAATATGGCAAAAGAAGTGCAACTCCGCAATATTCATTTTTGAAAAAGTACAGTTTTTCCAAGACCTTTCCTCACCTAATAGCACTTTTGCCAAGTTTAAATTTCCAATTTTTTTTTTCTTCTTGGCTCCATGCCAGCTAAATTGTGATGCAAACTTATTAGATATAGTTGCATTCAAACATCGTCTAATAAAATCGTAGATATTACTTCCGCCCAACTTAGAATATTCATGAACCTGAAAATTAGACCATATATTCATGTTCTGTTAACTGAAAAAAATGTTATTTCCATAATTATCCATTACTCACAGTAGCTTTGAAGTTTGACTCATTATTTAAATATTCCTCCACATGACCCAGTTCTTCCTCATTATTTAATGGGAACGTAAACGCCATATAAATTGACTGAGTCGATTGGAAATCCGGATTTGTTGTGATTTCTGGAATTGTAATATTTTGAATTTGGTCCAGGATTTGAGTGAGAATATTTCTCATCAAAATTTGTTGCTTCAATACTGTTTGAAGACCATCACCTGAAAAACAAAATTAAACAGGATTAATCTAAACTGCAAAAAATTGAACAAAAATATTGTAGTATAAAATAATTGAAGTAAGAAACATACCATTTTTATGTACTGGGCAACAAGAACATGAAGGTTTTTCTGAAACAAAAGTTAGTAATACAATCAAATTACTCCACTAATATGTTTGATGCCTCTGGTAATTATGTAAAGTTAACATAATGAACCGAAATGAAATTAGAAAAGGGAATTGTGAAAGTAATAAAAAATACAAACCAGCAATTTTTGGATCAGTGGAGGGTGCAGCAAATTCAACAGAGACTGAATCTGTCCGTTTTGATGACACTGGAGTTTGCAGTTTAGGTGGGCTTTTAATAATTTTTTGGTGGCACGTTTTACTGGTTTTCAGCTCATCAATTGACGAATTTGAACTTTCATCTTCATCAGATGACATTTTTTTTCTGTCTCAGTTTGCGCCTACTTTTGTCATAATCAGAATTCAAATCGCTTTCATCCTCTGCTTTTCTCGCCTTATTCCGTGCCTGAAGGTAATTGTCTGGAAATTACAATAAAAATATAATTCATGACATAACAAGACTATTTTTTATAATGCACTGAGCAAATGCTGCGTTCTTTTATTTTCAATAAAATTATTATTTTATAACGTTACCTATATTGAACTGCCCTATACCTAGTTCAATTATTTAATATGGGTTAGATTAAGTTAATTAAAATTTAATTCATTACTGTATTAATTATGTCGTCCGCTCAACTATTCTATCAATATGTTCAAGTTAAAAAACCTAACAAATGAATTGAAAAAGGAAAAAAATTACCATATGTTCCACTCCTGAAAACTTCTATTTTGTGACACGGCCAGCATGTGTTGGGAGGGTCTAGTTTTTTGATGGCTTGTTGAATTTTCTCTTTTGTAAATGGAGGCCAATAGCAACTATCCCCTAATATCCAGGTTGTAGGGATGGCTTCCACAGAGTTTTCTTCTTGAAATTTCACGACTGTCCATGTATCTGTCATTGTTAAGCGATTCTGCAGACGTTTACAAAATAATATGTACCATGTGCGATCATTCACCTATGGAGAAACTTGCCAATCGCTTATTAAAATTTTACAAATTGTAATTTGCAATCAAGAGGTCTATTGAGGCAGACACTTTCAAACGGTTTGAAGCTGTTAGCAACAGTGAGCTACATAAGTTTAGCAGTACACGGTTATTTTTAATGATTGCAATTTGTTTTAAATTTGGTCCTTTTTGTGATTTATATTGAACATACCTTTTTGGACGACGCTATAAAATTCTATTAGAGTAGTGACAAAAAAATATTATAAAGTTATCAAAGCCAAAGGGCTTCCAGGATACATCACAGGCAGATATTCAATCATTATATGATGGAAGCCTGAGAAAAAGTATATAGAAAAAAATGAACTAGGTATTTAAAAAAAAACAACTATGACTACTCTGTATGCAACAGAGGAAAAATTACACATTTATCATAATTTACTATGAGTTTTAAACATTTATAGTTAACTGCACTAAGAGGCCACGACTGTAATGGGCCCAGATCGGTACAAACAAAAATTCCTAATTCAGACGAATTGCAAGGAGTTGTATATAAATTTGTCATTTTCGAATAAGGTTGCCCTAAAATACTAATTGTATTATTACTATCTGTAATAAAGTTTTTTACAATTATTATATTGTTATCATTAAGGCAACAACAATGATCAGCTTCATTCAAACTCATTACAAAATTTGGAAATTTGACCTTTTTATATTGAACTAAGACATTCATATTGAGTATAAGTGGGCCATTAGAATGTTCAATAAAAGGTTCCGGATTCGGATTATGATTTTTTTCTACTGACATTGAAATATAATCACTTTCATGAATCCTTCTCACAATTTGTTCAATAGGTTTATCCCCTTTCCTAACAAATTTTTTTAACACTTTCATATAATTTTCAAAAGGAAAAGCACTGAACATGTCTAATGGACCAAAACGATGTACATCATCACATAAATGTAATAAATTGTGGACATTATGAGAGATATATTCTTTTCCATATAAATTTCCAAATATGTCTACAAAGTAATTTAACAATGAATTTGCATATTCAATGTGGTAGGATAATTTTTTGCATGACAATATTGTAATTGCAACATGCAAGCTGAGAAAGTGTTTGTACTTTTCTGGGCTTAAGACAGATTTCAGTACAACAGGGCCAATATACAATAGAAACATTCTAAACTCTGTCGCTTTCCATCTTTTAACTTCGTTTAAAGATCTAGTTTTTCGACTGAACTCTGCTGGAATCTGTGGAGTATGTTTTAACAAGAAGGTGGATATAACAGAAATTTGTTGGGATGATAATTTTGCACCAGGTCTTCCATCTACCCATAATGATACAATTAACTTTTTAACTACACCTAAGCAGATTAAGTGCATATAATCCAATGGGAAATCATTAACCATATCAATATTAGGTATCATTTCCAGAAGACATGTACCAGTGTGATGTTCTTCATGTAATTTAGACCTAAAATCTGAATCAGAACGTAGAGTTAAAGCATTAATTTCTGGAAAACACACTCTTCCATTGATATATATTCCCACAGTACTACATTTAGTGCAGGAACAATAGCCAGCATGACTTCTTACAGATTTTATGAAACTTTTTGCTGGAACATCGCAAATGAAACATTTAATTTTAACACAATATTTTTTTCCATTAAATAACAGTCCCTCTTTCAAAACTTTGATTGCTTCTGTAACGAAGAAATCTAAAAACGCATTTGCATTTTTTTGTTTCTCGTTACCGTGATATAAACCCACTACAAAAACAGGACTCTTTTGCTCAAATAAATTGCATAAAATGGGATACAACTGGCTACCTGAACTCTTTGATAGAGGCAAACCATCAATATTTAGGCAAATTTCTATTGTTTCTAAATTTTTGATTCGAGTATGGGCCGCGTTAATTAACTTTTGAATACATTCCTTCAATCCGAAATGATAATAAACCCCTGGATCAACAATATTCAGTGATACTTCCCTAGGAGTATTCAATAATGTTCTAGCATCCAAGGGAAGTTGTGGATGTAATGGATGTAACATGTGGAGCAAACTACTAACTGCTGTTTGAGTTACATTAAACTTGGTTGCCCATTCTGCCAGTTGTAAATTCAAAGAGTTATTGTTATTTTTCACGTCATGAAGCGATTGATTGGGTTTGGGAATAAGGGCACCTGGTAAATTACATTGCTCCTCTTCAGATAACACCTCATTATCACTACTACTTATATTATTATTTTGATAATTATTGTCTAGGAAACCGCTTTTCCCAGAATAACTAGTAGTGGCAGGAACAAAATGGTTTGAAATCAAATTTGGACCAGTAGAAGTGTATACGGGAATTTCTGTTGCCGGAATTTCTTGATTAGTCTCTGTTTGAAACAGCCTACAATTACCACTTTCCACAGATGCAGTAGCATTTAATTCTTTTTTTGATTTCTTGTAACATTTGTAAAGAGTTCTATTTAACTTCCTCTTCTCCATTATAACCTCTACAACGAAATTACCAAATTTAAGAGGAAAACTAAACTTACCAGTATTCCAAAAGCGACGATCGAAGTTGGCGACGATGACGACGATCGATGCGGATCGATGCAAGATCGATGATTCTCTTTCTCTTTTCTGAAAGAGCGTAGCTTGTAGCTTGGCTTGGCTTGCTTGCGTTGCCTTTCCCGATTTCCCGCGCGAATACGGCACACCACGCGCAACGTCACGCGACACTCGACAGCTGACAAATCGTTGCCAACTGAGACATTGCGGCCAACAGTGAAAATGCAAATGTTCAAATTGGCAATACGTTTAGTGAGAGGGCCGTCAGGCCCGTCAGGGCCAAGAACTCCGACAGTTGTCCTTGGCTCTACCCCCTACCCTTCTAGGCACTCTAACGTAAACTAATTTCGTACTTTGTAGGTGATCGGTCCGACACGAAAAGATTCGAGGAAGGAAAGACCTATGTTGTTTGGATATCCAGTGAATGTCCAATGGATATCCGTAAAATAAGTTTTTTTTATGTTGTCTGGATTAAAAATGGACATCCGATGGATGTACCCCAACGGATATCCATTATAATACTAAAAAATGGATATCCAATGGACGTCCAATATGGTCCAATCTATGTCCATGTCCTTATGGACCAATAAAGGACATGAAGTGGACATCCATAGGATATCCCGTGTTTATTGGGCAGGGCGTCTCTTATCTCACGAAAACGGCGCAGTTGAAAGAGAGAAGGCCGCTCCGTTTAATTGGGCCATAAAATCCTTCCCGAACGTTCCAGAAACGTCTTTTATTAAAGGAAGAATGATCTACTCCTTTCGAGAACAAACATTATTAGGAAAAAAAGAATATTCAAAAAGGTTCTCGAGACATAATGGAGGACTATAAAAAGCGAACGCTGCGGACGCAGATTAGATGAGAAGCCGCGAATGAAAACAGTGCGATAAACGGACAAGTGAAAAAGTATAGATAAATTAGCAGTTAAGAGTGTGATATAAATTAATCAGTTAGGAAATAGTCTAGATAAATTAAGTAGTGTTAAGACTGTGTGTAAATAAATTAGAATAAACGTTACAATATCAAACTGCTATATAGGCAATGCTGCTTTGGTCCTCACGAAATGCATAAAATAAGTATGTCTTTCACATTTACTCCATTACCTACTTACTTCATTTACTTGCTTGTAAAAATTACATGTGCCCTAATCAGCCCCTATCAACCTACCTACAAATCCTACTTTTCGTGCTACTCTTTTTCAATTAGGTATTGCACATTCCAATTTTAATATGATTCATCTAATCCAACGAACAGTGACGTCATTTAACTTGTTCTAGTTTTTCTTGGCACAAAACCCAATCTCACAGATTTCAAGCGACCATTTCTTACACATTACCCACTTCACAAAAGTCAGAAACTGTTCTAGACCCATGCAAGAACTCGTTTCTACATTCTCACCTATTTTAGACAGGGGCGAACCGATCGGCCCCATCGAGAAAGGTACGACGTACATGGTTCTCTTCTTCATGCAACCCGTGAAACGTTCCTTTATAGCTTTGTCCATATCTTCCGGAGAAATCCAATTCCCCAGGGCGCCTTTCACCCCCTTTGGGGTTGGTATCGTTTCCGACTTATCTTCTGTACTGATGAACGTCTTGGATTCCACCCTGGCCGTATCCGCAGGGTTCGTCCTGGACAACCAACTGTGGACAGAATGAGGTATTGTTATTATTTTGAGTAAAGCACGGATTTATAGGCAAAATGCACTTTTGCAAGCTTGACGAATTTTCTGTATATTCTGAATACCCCTCTCATTGAATTTGTGCATTTTGTGTCTATTGTGTAAATTGTGATATAATCACTGTAATCAGTGCTAAAGACGGTGGTTGTAAATGGTTACTTCTAATGCGTTCATGAAAGTGCAATAAATTAGTTACAAACATAACAACATCTTCCAAAGCCATGAAGGCGGCCGTATTTGGAGCTGTCTTTAGATGGAAATTACATTTTCTCCAAAACTAGTGTGAGTTTCGGGAATATAATCACTATAATCAGTGTTAAAGACGGTAGTTGGGAATCGCTACTCCTACTGCGTTCATGGCAGTGCAATAAATTAGTTACAAACATAACAAAGTCTTCCAAAGTCATGGATCCGCCGTATTCGGGGTAGTCTGTAGGTGTAGAATACGGTTTTCCGAACCCTGTGTAAGTTTTAGAAATATAATCACTATAATCAGTGCTAAAGACAGTGGTTGTGAATCGTTATTTCTAATGCGTTCGTGGAAGTGTAATAAATTAGTTACAAACATAACAACGTCTTCCAAAGTCATGGATCCGCCGTGTCCGGAGCTCTCTGTAGGTAGAGATTGCGTTTTACCAAACCTTGTGGTAAAGCAGTAACTATTTTAAACTTAACTCATTGTGTGTTAAAACTGTATGTCAGTTTTAAAATCAAGCATTGAATTATCTAGCAGTAATTTCTGATAATAATTAATTTAATGTGATATTAATGCCAGCATTAGCCCAATTCTCACCTTTAATTTTCACTAGCATATCTTCAATTCTATGAACTTCTGGTTTCATCGAAAAGGATTAAAATTAAGTGTGCTTAATTGAAACGGCTTAAAAAGTACTTAATTTAATTTTGTTTGCTTATATAGATTCCAAATACGAAGAAATATCGTATAGACCAACACTAATACTCTTTACAAGAGAGATTGCATAAAAAGGAACTCATCCTAATTTTATTACAGGTAATTACAGTGTCATTTCCAATTTATAATTGCAATTTCGACTCCCCTTCAAATCAATAATTTTCTCTACTCACCAATTTTCGTATTTCGGTAGAGGCACAATAGTGCCCTGCTCCTGCATGAGTTTGAGCAGCTGGGAGTTCTCTTGGTCTGTACCATCGCAGATGTGGATCTTATCCGGTCGACAGAGATCAACGTTTTGGTCTACGAAAGATTTGACCTACATTGTAGAAATTTAAATCAGACGTTGTTTTAATCGTTCACTTGTAATGTAAAACCGTAAGTACCACCAAGAACTAATCAGACGTTAGCAAACATTGATCTAAATTACACCATCGTCATATAGAAACTTTCGATGTTTCGCCCATGTTTTGGAGCATTATGAAGACAACTACAAATATCACAGGAGGATTTGTTCTTGGTAATTTAATCACCAGGAAAGTTAATCGATTCCCCTCTGATATTCGTTTATAAGATAGATTATAACGAGCATCTCTATTCGGCACGATTTCTTGGTATGGCAACACCATAGACTGAGATGGATAAAATGAATGAAAATTTGATTTTAGGGAGGCGCGCTCTCGAAAACTTGTAACCATATCACCTACCACCAAGGAAAATGTGACATATAGAGGTGGCAGGTATAATTTCCCCAGAAAACTTTCCATTCCAATAATGAGACATTAGATGAACAAGGTAACCTTGGGGAAGGTCAAAAATGTTAAATGGTTCCTCTTAGATTTTGCATTGAAGTATTTGGGCTCTTTGGACACCTTGATGTCACAACTATTTCGTAAAACCGATCGAATGACAAATAATTTTATATTTACTAGTGTGTACTTACTTTCGGTGATAAATCTGACAAGCTCCCATACGCTACGTGAATGTTTCTAACTTGACTTAACACTCCAATATTGGAATAACATAATTTTGAGATCACTTTTCCCAAGTAACCACCATGCCCACTTGAACTCAGTTCCCTCCTCGTTAAATTTAACAGTATGGTCTTCATTATTTAGCGAAAATCAACCGACCCTCTTCGAAAACAAATATAATCTAATCGTTTCTTGAAGAAGACGTTTAACACGACACTAAAACTTCGATAAACATTGCATCACGACCACGACGCCGATATAATGCTATTTGTAGAGTTCGTATTATTTATCGTAATTTAACATTTTCATAATTGCTGCCTCAAAGAAGTCTAACGAATTATTCATGCTTTATTGTGAGAAAATCTGTACCTAATGCGATAGTGATTTTCAACATTATCTTTTGTGTTACCGTCCAAATATTTGTATTGTACTTTAATATATGTGTTGAACAGGAGGTTTTTGGGATAACATAGATTTTTAATTTAACGATAAATCCGATAAAACACGATTAGGAACCGTAGTTATTAGCGCAGGATAGAACGATACCACATGCAATTAAAAAATAGTATGACGTAGTTATTTTTTTTGTATCAATCAATCAAAAGATCGGCAATATTGATCAAAAAAGTCGTTCGATATTAATTATGGTAAATGGAATTGCAATGCTTAAAAACGCGTTTCCTGTCTGTCTAGTCTAAAGCGAAATTTTTGAAATTTTTGCTTCCCAAAACGACTAAAATTGCTAATTAGAACTCTAAAGATTTAAATTTTTAGTCTAGGATTGAACTCCAAAAATCAAGAGGATCAAAGATCATACAACTATGCAAGTCAATAAAATAATATGTAAATCAACTAATATTTTAGGAAATGTGGACCGTGTTTCCAACCACTTTGGAAGATTTATTTATAAAATTACATCTCTTCGCAACTTTTTTAACTCTTTTGAATTGAAGAGACACTCGTACAAAGGGTGACATGTTCACGTTGCAACAAATGTTTTTTCACCTCTTTTCATCTGGAGAGCCATTTACCCCTCCATTCAGGTTGTAACAAATGTTTTTTGTTTCACCAAAGTGTTATGATTTATGAATAATTCATACAGGTAACAGCCTTTCACGAGCTCAGATTGTGATGAATGGTTTTCTACTTCTGATCATTTGAATGGACATGAGCGCTTGCGCATTCATGCAGGTAACAAGCTGACGTATTCATGGAAATATTTTTCTAGTGAAATACCTGTAGGAAAAGTGAGTACAAGTTTTCTTACTTATAATTCGAAAAAGTTTTACCTGTTTATGTTAATTTTGGGACATATATTTCTTATTGCAAAAATTTGGTATTTTGCAACAACTTCTTTAGTATCAACAAGTGTGTTCTTTAGTGTTCAACAACTTCTTTAGTGTTCTTTAGACACAACAATTACAGTGGAGTACGGCACGAACGTCATTTTAAGCAATGTACTAAATTTTTTTATATATTTCTAATTTATTTACACTGTTCTTAATTATACACTACACACTACTTAATTTATTTAGACTTTTACTGAACTAATTAATTTATATAGCACACTTAACTTTATAATTTATTTGTACAATTCGCTTGTCCGTTTTTCGCACTGTTTATTCACTCGCGGCTTCATATCTAATCTCACTCTCCAACCGCAAGCCCGCTTATATACATATCTCAATTGTATTACCGATAATTCCTGAAAGAACTCGATTCTTCTTTTCCCTAATAATGTTTATCTAGAAGGTAATAATAGTCCAGAAGGTAATAAATCATTCTTTCCTTAATAAGATGTTGGCGGAGCGGGCGGAACGTTGGGGACGGTTTTTTTTATTGCCCACTTAACCGAGCGCTTTGAAGTGACCGCCGAGGTCCGATAAGAGTAAACACGTTGCGCGCTGCTATTTACATTTCGCGTTACAATATAATTGTTATAAATTTACCGGCGTAATTTATTTTAACTAGTAGACAAAGAACCTGAAAGATCTAATAGATTAGTAGATACATTAGATAGTGATAGTGAAGATAGTAAAGAATATTTTAAAATATTCTAAGAAATTAATAACCACGACTATGTGATATTATCTATCTCATTCCAACAGGGGGAAATTATAAAATATGTCGCTGGATATGTTGTAAAATGTTTACTCAAACGTATGAATTTTTACGAATGTTTTTCATTAATTCAATCACTGTATTCTACTTCTTTACAAAATCGTGAAACATGTGGTAAATTAACAAATGTTTTTTCATTTGTTATAGATGTTTGTTTTGGCTGAAAAGTAACTTTAAAATGTACAAAGTAAACTTATTAGTATTTCAATAAGTGCAGAGTAGAATTGGTTTTATTATAAATCGAACGATCTAAAATTTAACCTCAAAATCTTATCCTTACAGTGAAATCAATTTTTTAAAAATATTGTCACTTATCGAAAAAAGTACCAGAATTTTAGAAAGAAAATAGTTGGCATTCTCTGCAAACTTCGTTGCAAAGCAATAAATGTGTTAAACTTAGTTTAAAACCTGTTAAAAATTGAACATTTAATTTGTTAACAGTAATTTTCGATAATAATGTATTTATAGAATTTCACTAAAAAGGTTTCTAATTCTGCTTAATTGAAATTAAGTTAAAAAGTATACATAGTTTTTAAAACTTTTCCTCTTTCATAATGCCTCTAGTAACATTCTTTCAAAAAGTTTAAATAATTGTTTCAAAAATGTTATTGAAATATATCTAGAACAAAGTATTTACAACATTAAGTCGGGATTACTATTAAATTGTGTATAAACTAAACGGAATAACCTGATTCGAAAATCTCGAAATAGCTCAGTTATTGACATTTTTGGAAATTATGACTGTGGATGTTTGTTGGTCTTTATATCCTTTATGGTCTGGTATAATAAAAGAAGTGTAGACAGTTATGATTCCGGAGTTATAGAATATTGAGTAATTACATTATACGTGAATCTGATTCGAAAATCTCGAATTAACTCAAGTTTTAGAGCTCATACAATGACTCAATAGTAAATTTTGAAAATTTTAACTATGATGATTTTATTGGTCTTCATGTCCTATATTGTTTGGTATAATACGAACAGTATAGAGAGTTAAACTTACGAAATCACAGCATATCAAGTACCTATGTAACAGCATTATACACAAACCTGTTAAGAAAATCTCGACATCCTACTGACATTTTTTGGAAATTCTTACTAAGGACACTTTAAAGCCTTTGTATCCTCTATTGTTTTTATAAGGATGAGTGTAGAAGGTTCCAGAATTTTTCATTGTTTACAAAACATGTTTCATAGTTTGAGGTGAAGTACCAACCGTCAGCGAAATGACTCTCGTACAAAATTCGACGCTAACTTCACATGTATCAAAAAACCCCAATATTATTGTCGATCAGGTGATATACTATGTTGCAAACAATATTTCAAATAGAAAAATCAAGAAAATCTTATGTTAAATGGACCCAGCCAACAAGGAAAAGACGACATTTACATTCGGTAAAGGCATGTGGCACTTTACAGTCATGCCATTCGGACTTTGTAATGCCCCAGCGACGTTCGAGAGGCTGATGGAGAGCGTGTTAATGGGTTTGAGGTGGAAAACGTGCCTAGTCTATTTGGACGATGTCATCGTGATGGGCAAGACCTTCGAATGACATCTGAAAATCTTAGAGGACGTCTTCCAGAGACTGCGAGGTGCGGGGTTAAAACTGAATCCTAAGAAATGTCAGCTCTTCAGAAGAAAGGTCTCTTACTTAGGGCACGTAGTGAGCAGAGAGGGAGTCGCCGTTGATCCGGACAAGATGAGTGCGGTGGAGGAGTGGCTAATACCGGCAGATAAACACCAGTTGAGGAGTTTTCTGGGACTCTGCACGTACTAACGACGCTATGTCCGGACGTTTTCCGACATCGCCAAGCCGTTGACGAGGCTCACAGAAGAAGGACGAAATTTCTGTTGGGATGAGGAATGTCAGTCTGTCTTCCACGAGCTGAAGAAGAAGTTGACCAGTGCCCCAGTGCTGAGTTTTCCTTTGCCGGAAGGACAGTTCATCCTGGTCACCGACGCGAGTAATGTGGGAATTGGAAGTGTTCTGTCGCAGCATCAAGAGGGACAAGAACGTGTCCTTGGATACTTCAGCAAGGTACTCTCCAAACCAGAAAGGAATTACTGCGTCACCCGGCATGAATTATTGGCCATCGTCAAGTCCATCGAACACTTCTATAAGTATTTGTGTGGAAGGAGGTTTCTGATCTGGACCGATCATGCTGCCCTTAAATGGCTCCTCCAATTCAATAATTCCGAAGGACAGATAGCTCGCTGGATCGAGAGGCTTCGGGAGTATAACTTTGTTATAGAACATCGGCCTGGACAGGGTCATGGAAACGTAGACGCACTCTCGAGAAGACCATGCCCTGATGAGTGTGCTCATTGTCATAGAGCCGAGGAAAAGTCGGAGAAAGTCTAGCGAACTACCGTGCGGTCGCCGAGGAATGGACACCATCCTCGTTACGACAAGAACAAGAAAAAGATCCGGTTCTGAAAGAAATCCTGGCATGGAAAGAGGGAAGACAGCGTCCGGAGTGGCAAAAGGTATCACCTGGCTCGCCAAAACTCAAGAGCTATTGGGCACAATGGGACTCGTTAGAATTTGAGAATGGACTACTAAAACGTGTACGTACTGGAGAGCCAGGACGGAACGGAGGAAAGACGGCAAATGGTAATTCCCTCCAGTAAAATCCCGGAGGTCTTGCGGCACCTTCACGACGAATCGTCTGGTGGACATTTAGGGATCAAGAAAAGCAGAAAGTACGAGAGCGATTCTACTGGATAAATTGTTTAGACGACGTGAAGGACTGGTGTAAGAAGTGTACTACATGCTTCGCAAGTAATGGGCCACAAAGACGACCGAAAGCTCCCATGAAACAATATAACGTCGGAAGCCCCTTCGAAAGGATCGCTATTGATATAGCAGGACCCTTCCCTGAGACCGAAAAGAGGAATAAATACATCCTGGTCGTAATGGACTACTTTACCAAGTGGGTAGAAGCGTACGCTCTCCCTAATCAGGAGGCAGAGACAGTGGTCGATGTGCTCGTGAAGGAGATGATCTGCCGGTTTGGAGTACCCATGGAATTACACTCGGATCAAGGAAGAAACTTCGAGAGTGGTCTATTCCAGAGGATCTGTGAGAAGTTTGGGGTACGAAAAACAAGAACCATGGCCCTTCACCCTCAGTCTGACGGGATGGTAGAACGAATGAATCGCACCCTCAACCGCTATCTGGCGAAAATGGTCTCGTCACATCAAAGAGACTGGGACGAACACGTTCCGTTCTTCCTGATGGCCTACCGCTAGGCCGTTCACGAGTCGATAGGACAAACTTCAGCCAAAGTCCTGTTCGGGCGAGAACTTAAACTGCCCTGCGATCTAATCTTTGGTGCTAGACCGGACGAGGACATCTCGGGAGAAGATTACGTCTCCAGGATGCAGAAAAGGAAGAACGAGATTCACGATCAAGTCCGGTACCAACTAGTACCAGTGATCGCATCAAAGAGCGTTACGACATCAACGCTAAAGAGGGTGGCTACCAAATGGGAGATCGGGTTTGGCTGTACAACCCACAGAAGAAACGTGGTTTGTCCCCTAAATTACAGACCAATTGGGAAGGCCCCTATGTCGTAAAGAAATGAATCAATGACGTGGTCTACCGGGTAAGCACATTACCAAACGGCAAGCCGAGAGTGGTGCACTTCAATCGGTTGGCACCCTATGAGGGGTCGCACGATGAGGCGGAGGTTCCCCGGGTAAGAAACACGTTGGCACAGGAGAACGAACTTTCGTTCGAAGAATTTATGAGCGCCTACGGGGCTACCGGAAAAGCACGGTATGGGGTAACCTGTGAAAAACAACAGCATTTGTTCAGCGTACCTGAAGAGTACTTGTTGGCCCATTGTGTGTCCGCCGACCTGGTAACCTCACGAGGTATCGCCACGGTTTTCAAGAAGAAGTACGGGCGCTTGGAACAACTCAGAGCGCAACTCCCGGAAATTGGCAAGGTTCTGGAACTACGTGACCACGAAAGACACATCTTTTATCTGGTTACGAAGGAGATCGGGTCCCTTAAACCGTGTTATCTGGATGTATGGCGAACCTTGCATAGGCTACGAGACCGACTGCTGGAGCTCGACATCAGGAAGCTAGCTGTCCCCAAATTAGGCGCTGGACGAGATCAGCAGGACTGGAGGGTTAGAATAGAAGTTTTAGTCTGCTGTTTTGGGCCTGCTCCATGTCAACTTAGAACGACGGTCCCCTGTTATTTTGATGCCACGTCCCGCTGTAAGCGGGCTGTTAACTGCAGGTTCCTGCATGGGCCTACCAGGGATACGTTCCGGAACGAAACGTCTCTAAGGCGGGGGCAGTGTAACGCGAAATGTAAACAACCAGCGTAAGCCGTCGACTTATCGGACGGCGGCCAGCCTCAAAGGAAGGCCCCCGCTAATTGAATCCTATAAAAAAGACAGTTCCCGAATACTCCCGAATATTCATTTAAAGAAAGAATGATTTATTACTTTCGGGTCGTTTCAAGAAGGTTCTCGAGACATAATGGAGGACTATATAATGACGGACTTGCGGTTGGAAATTAGATTAGACGTGAAGCCGCGAGTGAATAAATAGTGCGAAAAACGGACAAGCGAGAGCGTATAAATAAATTAATAATTAAGAGTGTAATATAAATTAATTAGTTAGGAAATAGTTAAGATAAATTAAGTAGTGTGTAGTGTATAATTTAGGACAGTGTAAATAAATTAAAATAAACTTTACAGTTCCTTAACGCAAAATATAAATAAAAATTTAAAAAAGCACAAAGAATGGAAAAAAGAGGTAGAAAATATTAGGAGAAAATTAAGTCAAATTAAAGAGAAAGCTGTTTTAAGAGATTATGTAATATAAAGTAAAGAATAATTCAACTTGTCTCACGCGAGGCTCTCAATCTAATGCTCTAAAGTCTAAAGTGATGCCAGATGGGTATAGTTGAAAGTACCTAGATGTCGCTTACAAAAATCCCTAGAAATCCCCAGAATCTTATCAAGCAAAAATCCCTAGGTTTTCCCCAAATGATTTAAAAAAAGAATATATTTTTTTATGTGTACGGTGTGTGTATTAAACTATAAAATTACAAAAATAAAAAACAAATACAAAATTTAGAAAACAAAACATATATATACTTAAAATTAGGAAAATAAATAAATGGGAAAAACTTAATTTGACAGACCATTCAAAAAAGCCCCGGTCATCAAAACAAATAATTCTGGGATCTACCTACCCAATACAAACAGCGATACTTCATAAACCATGTTGACGGTAGATGGCAACAATAGTACTAATATTGTATTAATATTGTTAATTAAATTGATTGAAACGTGTAGGTATCTGAAAAATTTATTTTGGCATGATTGCTTATGGAAATTACAAATATTCGCTAAATAAGTCCCAGAAGTCGAAGTTCCCTAGATATTTTGAAAAATTCCCTTTTTCCCCATTTTAACAAAAAATCCCTAGAACTAGGGAAAAATTCCTTAATCTGGCATCACTTAAAGCGTCTAAGCTCTTGCAAAAACTCCCCTTGAACCGAACCTCTCGTAGTAATTCAACACTCTGAAATAAACGAACACGACGTGTGAAGTCCCGCTACGCCAATACAAGACGGGTGAAGTCCCTCTAACAAAAGTTATCGGGATTTAAAATCATCGTTACACGCGGGCCCGAGGACTAGAAAACCGTTCATAGACTTTAAAATACCCGTAAACTAAATAATAATAAAACGCCTCATATACTACCGACTTGAAAGATGCCGCTGAATATGCAATAAAGCCGAAGTGACTTGAGTTGGCACGATTTTTCTGACACTCTATATAAAAAATATGTTTATTTAGACCACTTCTGCCCCTAGGGCACTTGGTTTATCCTTGCCCTCTTGCGTTTACAACGCTTTTTCGAGTTACTCCACTATCCCCTTAATTGGAGTGTAAGACTGATTTTATTTATCTATTACTTTCTACCTCTTTTACTTCCATTCTTCCTGCTTTTCAAATTTTTATTCATATTTCGCTTGAAGAAACAACACTCTTAAAATATATAAATTGTAACACGTGGTTCGCCTTAGATAAGCTAAGCTCGAAATTCCTTTCTTAAAGTGAAATATTATCTAAATACAACTCAAGTGTTTGGCCCGTCCCGAAGAACGGGAAAAGGGAAGATTTTGAGTACTTTACAGTTTTAAAAAGGCGTGTTAGTCTTATATCACTCTTCATGAGAGTTCGTGTTGTTTCGTGATATTTGTTTAACTGTGCCAAAGACATTCATATTGAGCAGAGTAATTGGAAGAAGCCACTAATTGGTGAGTTTATCACTGACCAATTAATTCTTCTACTGTTGATTAACTAACTAACTCTTCAATTAATTAACCATCGATATTTAGAAACGAGGAATATTCGTAGTTGTCTCTATTTGGTATTCCAAACATTAGTCAGTGACTGTTAGCACGGTGCCGCCTTTCATCTCAAGGCCGGGTACTTCGCGCGTTTCTCCCTTAGTACTCATTGCATGTTCTTGGGGTAATTGCCACTAGTAGGTGACGGGTACCTTGCGCGTTACTCCCCTGGTACCATTGCACGATCAGTGCTAGTGTATTGCGTTTTCCTAGGATCTCGGGTGGTACTTCGCGCGTCTCTCCCTTAGTACCATTGCACACTCGACCCTAGATGTTTATGATATTGTTGTTTCCTAGTAGCTGGGGGCGTTTCTCCCTTAGTACCCCCTGCACGCCCAGTACTAGTGTGTTTGAGGTCTGGTGGGTATTTTGCGCGTTACTCCCCTAATATCCATTGCACAAGCCAGACGAAAATAGAGAGAAAAACGATGAACTATTATACTGTCTGATTTCATATTTGTTCTGATTATTTGATTCTACAATTTCACCAAGTCTGAAGTAAAAAGAAGTAAGTAAAAAAGAAGGGGCAATGGAACAATAATCAAATTTTCTAATAGATATTTCTTGCATGTTATAGGACTGATTGGGGACAATCAGGTTGTCAGGGAGGCCGAATCTGTTAGCCATTTTTGGGAGGTCTCCGCCGATGGGAGTACGGAGTACGTGTCTGGCCTCGGACGGGGGGAACTGCAGACGCCGACATTTTTGTAAATGTAGAATTCGTTTGTTTATGTATAGAGATTGACTCTCATTCCTATTTTTGCTACGCATAAGTGAGCGTGTATTAATCTTTATAAATATTTAGATCATTATAATAAATAATTTCAATTTGAATTTACCAATCAATTTTAAAACCTACATAATCAAACAGCCCCGATAAGGGTTGTTTTCATATTTTTAATAAAAATTCACAAAATTCCTCAAAAAAAAACTATCATGTATATTGTTACTTTATTACTACTGTAGCCCGACCGTGAGGTTGGTGAATTAAAACCAATAGATCAAAAATAAACAATACTATTGTAAAAAGTAACTCTCAAAACAATATCAAATTCGTGAGCTTATTCCCGCGCGGATTCGCTCGATGATCTCTCTCTAGTCCGGTTTTCCTCCTCCCGCGTGGAACCCCCACTTTCCTAAGCCTCCTCTGTGAATCCCAGAAGACGACTTGGGTATAGGGTTACCAGCGCCGCGCCGCCAGGAATTTTGCTTACTACATTCGGCCATCCTGCTCTTCCGGAGTGTCCTCACTTCGGTCATGATCTTCATCCTGCATGAAGATACAAACTCATTAATTCAAATCTGTATTCTACTGACACCCTGGAGACGTCCGAGCATTCAACTCATGCTTTTGACTTGATACAAGTTTTAAATTTCCCATGTTTATAATTCCTAAGTATTTTACATATCCGAACATGCCAACCATTATGTGTTGCATGCTTTTGACACGTCTCGAATACTTTTACTCTTTGTGACTAATCTCACGCTCAAATGTGCGAACATTAACTTTGTTTTTCACATTTCTTTGATATCTGACTGAAGTATTCTATCTACACATCCGAACATACCAACCATTATGTTTTGCATGTTTTTGACATGTTTCAAATACTTTACTTTTTGTGACTATTCTCACGCCCAAATGTGCGAACATTAACTTTGTTTTTCACATTTCTTTAACATTTGACTTAAGTATTCTATCTACATATCCAAACATACCGACCATTATGTTTTGCATGTTTTTGACATGTTTCAAATACTATTAAGAACTTACGAGTACTTTTCAAGATCGAATGTGCGAACATTGCCCATGTTTTTCACATTTTTGACATGTTTCAAATACACTTACTAACTTTCCAGTATTTTTCATGTCCGAATGTGCGAACATTGCCCATGTTTTTCACATTTTTTTACATTTGTCTGAAATACTCGACATATCCGAACATGCGAACCATTATGTTTTTCATGTTTTTGATATGTTTCAAATACTCTTACGAACTTATGAGTATTTTTCAAGATCGAATGTGCGAACATTGCTCATGTTTTTCACATTTTTGACATGTTTCAAATACACTTACTAACTCTTAAGTATTTTTCATGTCCGAATGTGCGAACATTGCCCATGTTTTTCACATTTTTTTACATTTGCCGGAAGTATTTTACATGTCCGAATGTGCGAACGTCTATACGTTTTTCACATTTTTGACACGCTCCGAATACTTCGCGTCTCGAGTATTTTACAAGTCCGAATGTGCGAACATTGCTCATGTTTTTCACATTTTTGACAAGCTCCGAATACTCGAACCCTCCATGTCCGAATGTGGAAACATTTTCACATTTTTGACATGTGCTGGAAGTATTTTACATGTCCGAATGTGCGAACGTCTACCACGTTTTTCACATTTTTGACATGCTCCGAATACTTCGAGCCTTGAGTATTTTACATATCCGAATGTGCGAACGTCTATTACGTTTTTCACATTTTTGATATGCTCCGAATACTCGAACCCTCCATGTCCGAATGTGGAAACATTTTCACATTTTTGACATGTGCTGGAAGTATTTTACATGTCCGAATGTGCGAACGTCTACCACGTTTTTCACATTTTTGACATGCTCCGAATACTTCGAGCCTTGAGTATTTTACATATCCGAATGTGCGAACGTCTATTACGTTTTTCACATTTTTGATATGCTCCGAATACTCGCTTTCCTCAGGTATTTTACATGTCCGAATGTGAGAATATTTTCACATTTTTGACATGCTCCGAATACCTGGAGCCCCAAGTATTTTACAAGACCGAATGCGCGAACATCTACTAAGTTTTTCGCATTTTGACTTGCATCGAATACTTTTCGTTAGACAGTTTCCAAAAGACCCTCACCTGCTCTGTCAGCGTGACCCAGGGCTTCATTTTATCTACACTGACGACAATTGGGCACTTGCGGTATCTCTCGGACACTTTCAAGGCCGCGTACCTGTCGTTTGGCAACCTAGCTGTAACTCGATACGGTCCCCTGTATTTGGGCAACAGCTTCCGACTCTCTCCTGTAGCTGGAGAGTCCGTCTTTAACAGCATTACCAAGTCGCCAGTCTGGTACTCCCTGGACTTAGCCCTCTTGACATCATACCGCCGTTTTTGTGCTGCCTGGTATTTGGTCATTCGACTCTGCACCTCTTTCCGGACCTCGTGCAGGTCCACACGGTCGAACTTATCTTGCAACTCTGTGAACAGTATAGATTCAGAGACACTACGTGGTTTGCACCCAAAAAGTACTTCCGAAGGCGTTACCCCATGTACTCTATTAATATTACTATTTAACCCTCGCTGGATCGCTTTAACGTGCGTATCCCATTTGTCATCCTCACATCCCCCATTCATGGCAGCTAAAGAGCCCAATAACGTACGATTAAATCTTTCACATTGACCGTTCGCCCTTAGAGTCGCAACGGCATTCCAAATTCTGTACAAAATGCTTTAAACTGGCGGGATGTGAAGACACTACCTCGATCCGATATAATTCGGACCGGAACTCAGAATATATTCACCAAATCGAGAACCGCTCGAACTACTTGCTTCGCCTTTGTGCTTCGTACAGGTTCAATCAACGTAAATTTTTTGAAAAGCTATCTATTATGACCAATAAATATAAATTACCTCTTTTTGATCGAACGAAGGGGCCAAGGTGATCAATGTGGATGGTATGAAACGGCACCGCTACCTTTTCGGTGGGAAACAATTGACCTGGTTTTCTGCCTGATGGAGCCTTATATTACAAACAATTCAAACAATCGTCAAGATACTTTTTCACAATCGGCTTCTGTAATATTTACAATGCTTTGAACAATTCGAATGTCTCCTACTTCACCCTCTGGTGGATTACGACTTAAACAGTCCACATGCGACATTTTTGTTCCCGGCCTATATTCAATCTCAAACTCGTAGTCTTGTAGTTCCATCCACCACCTACCAATCCGGCGAATTATATCCCTTTTTACGGCAGTACTCCGGATGGCACTACAATCTGTGACTAGCTTATAATTAATGCCAATTAGATAGACCCTAAAATAACGCAACGACTCAAGGACCGCCAAGGTCTCAAGCTCCTAGGAATGGTACCTTTGCTCTAAAGCAGTCGTCTGTCTACTATAGTATGCTACGATTTGTTTACTTTTATTTGTTTCATTAATCTGAATCAACACTCCCGCCAAACCTACTTTACTTGCATCTGTATGCACCTTTGTGTTTAGCTCTGGATCAAATATTGTTAAAATTGGTCGAGCCATTAATTTATATTTAATAGTGGCGAATGAATTTTATTGTTCATTTTTCCACTCACAAGGATTATCCTTTTTCAAAAGTGTTTTCACCAAATTATCTAATCCAAAACTGAACTGTTGTTTAAATTTGTTTCAAAGGTTACACAATTTTATCCCTTGTTTTGATGTAATTTCCCCACATCTCAAATTTCGCTCTATCGACATTTCCCTGTCTCGAACTATGTCGTTGATAGTAATACGCTGACCTACCTAAACGGTCTCCTCGGTCGGCAATTTGGCAATTTGTAAATGTTTATTCGTTTTAATAATTAAGACGGAAGAATATTCCGTAAAAGTATGTACCACTAAAAACAAGTCATATCGAATTTCGTTATTAACTGTATACATGTGGGTGTTTATTGTAACACTATCAATAGTCAAAACTACGTTACATTCTAACTTAGGTAGAACGGAACAGAAATTGTTAAAACCTTGAAGTTGGACGATTTTCTGTACGGTTTACTGTTTTATTTTTAAATTACTCGCAACAGATTTACGAAGTACTCTCACTCCCAAGATCAACGAAACATGATACTTTTTCGTTTTGAATTTTTGCTTGCTTCAATTAAATTCCTGGAATTATATTTGTACCCACAAAATTTACAGTTTTCGAATTACTGGCGCTTTTTCTTCGACATACTTTTTCTACATGTCCGGGTCGTTTACAATAATTACAAATAATTGAACTGTTATTTGTGAAGGTTTTGGTTTTCAACGGGCAATCCATCCGTTTGTGACCAACCTCCCCACAAGCATAACATTTCAAGGCACCGTCCCCGGAACGCTTACCAGACTCAGCATATCCTGAATGCCGAAAAGTTGACAACTTCCGTTTAACCACACCTTCTCTAGTTTCAAACCGATTCTCTGAAGAACTCGAAGGTTCGTCGGTGACTGTTTGAAAATTGGTGACATATTGGGTTAATTGGACAAAGGTCTTACAGTTTGCTGACCTAAGAGATAAATTTATCTGTTTATTAGTGACTCCTGCAATAACGCAGTCAACAATTTGTTCTTCTGTTAAATTTAGTTTTAGTTTATTCAACTTAGACCACTTATTAAAACAATATTCATTTAAACTTTGTCCCTGCTCAATCTGATAAGTGGCTGCATCATGAAATAGTTTGGAAAATTGTTCTTTAGGGGGGAATGTCTTACTCAGATGTTCTTGCCATTCGGCCCAAGAATACTGATTACTGCTCAAACCATCGTACCAGACGCGTGCCAAACCCTTCAACTTTCCCAACGCCAGGTAAACGGTGGTAACTTCGTCCCAGTGATACAAACGTGCGCAATTATTAATCTTTCGTAACCAATCATCCACCGACAGGTCGCCCTTACACGGATCAAAATCAGACAGAAGCCTATCGTCTTTAAATAGTGTCCAGTTGGTTACTACTGCTCTATTTTCGGAGCTAACTTTAACAACATTCTCATGCATCGACCGGATTGAACCTGTACTACTCACGGCACCGGCGCTACGACGCAAGTCCTGTAGTTCTTGAACCATGGTTTCGATGGCTGCAGGAGTTAAGGGCGGCGTTTGTGATCGCCCCGACTCAGCTGGAGGGTCCATCACTGTTGTCGTTGCCGTCTAGGTCGTGAAGTTGCAGATCGTCTCGTGAACTTGCAGATCCACACACATTCACTAAAGATCAATCGTCAGGATAAAGGTAACTCAACCGACACGAACGGCTCACAGGCGATCATCCCACTTCTGAAATGTAGCCCGACCGTGAGGTTGGTGAATTAAAACCAATAGATCAAAAATAAACAATACTATTGTAAAAAGTAACTCTCAAAACAATATCAAATTCGTGAGCTTATTCCCGCGCGGATTCGCTCGATGATCTCTCTCTAGTCCGGTTTTCCTCCTCCCGCGTGGAACCCCCACTTTCCTAAGCCTCCTCTGTGAATCCCAGAAGACGACTTGGGTATAGGGTTACCAGCGCCGCGCCGCCAGGAATTTTGCTTACTACATTACCTTCTACCTTCAGTGAAAAGTTGCAATATATAGATGATAGTTTATTCCCCTTTTTGAGGAATTTTTTGAATTTTGATTAAAAATAAAACGCCGGATTTAAAAAGACATCCGTTTTACTTCGAGATTCGTTAGGTAATGTTACAGTTTACAGTGCGAAGTGCGAATGCTCTTGAAAACCTCTTACAATTCAAAAAAATACTGAGATCCCTAAACGGACCTCTCTTGTAACGTAAACACATATTCGATGGCAAACCCGTCGTTTCTGCAACGTCGCTACTTTTCGGAAACTCCGCTCACACGGCCATTCCTGACAATAATTCGCTCTCGAATTATCCCAAGTAGTACAAAGCATCACCTCGAATCTGTAACCAAATACCAAAAACCAAAATATGTCCCTTGACACATCTTACTGTTTTAAATGTGAGCATACGATGAACGAAGACTGTTATTTTACTAATAACATTTATAAACTTTGAGGAAACAAGTATTTCAGAGAGTACGAAAGTCAAATATTCAAAATAAACGTCTCAGGTCTCACTGTTCTCAGAGCCCACTGTAGCTCATCAAACACTTATCTACTTAGACAACAACAACTCGTAACGTGTCTAGCAATGCTCAGCTCAGAGGTTACATCTCAACTCGTAACGTGTCTAGCAATGCTCAGCTCAGAGGTTACATCTCAAAACTCTTGTACTCAATGTACAAACTCTAACTCATGTACTCACTGTACAAATCATTTGACTCTATAGTCACTGTTGATCACTAGAAGTTCTCGGTGCTACTGTTGATCACTAGAAGATTCTCTCTAACTCTTGTACTCACTGTACAAAACATTTGACTCTATAGTCACTGTTGATCACTAGAAGTTCTCGGTGCTACTGTTGATCACTAGAAGATTCTCTCTAACTCTTGTACTCACTGTACAAAACATTTGACTCTATAGTCACTGTTGATCACTAGAAGTTCTCGTTGCTACTGTTGATCACTAGAAGATTCTCTCTAACTCTTGTACTCACTGTACAAAACATTTGACTCTATAGTCACTGTTGATCACTAGAAGTTCTCGGTGCTACTGTTGATCACTAGAAGATTCTCTCTAACTCTTGTACTCACTGTACAAAACATTTGACTCTATAGTCACTGTTGATCACTAGAAGTTCTCGTTGCTACTGTTGATCACTAGAAGATTCTCTCTAACTCTTGTACTCACTGTACAAAACATTTGACTCTATAGTCACTGTTGATCACTAGAAGTTCTCGGTGCTACTGTTGATCACTAGAAGATTCTCTCAGATCATGTTGCTCTATAGCCAACATACCTCAACTAACCAAGGCTCTACCTAGCCAACATATCTCTCAACTAATCATTACTTCCAACGAGACGGCAATAATTACTCAAATTGCAATACTCTCGACTTAATTAAACAAATAAACAATAATAGTTTTCAAACATTGCTTGCTCACATTCTGTCAGTACTTGTTGAATTGTTTACTTTGATAGACTTACCAAACAATATCAATTAATCTTCTGACAGTTCACCAGGCCACAGCCTGAGCATGTCCTTCGCGACGACTCGCTTTCGGTTGGTCGCTAAACTTCGAAGTTGAAATCTGTCGTTAGGCAGCTCTTCCAATACCTCGAAAGGCCCCTCGTACTGCTTGTCTAGCTTCGCAAGGTGGCTGTCGCCGGAGCGATGAAAAACCAAATCGCCCTCGATGATCCTCAAGTTGTCCCTTCGAGACGCGTCGAAGAGGTTCTTCGCTTTGTCAGCCAGTTTTCTCATATGTTCGTATGCCAGTTCCCTATCTCTTAACAAATCTCGCGGAATATCATTAACAGGTATAGACTCAGTAAGCGTTTTAATATCAGGTATACTACCTTCGACACCAGTAAGTAAATAAACTGGAGAAAATCCTGTTGACTTTTGAATAGTAGTGTTAAGCGTTGTTTGGAGTTTTAAAATCGAGCTCGACCATTCTGACTGTTTGTCAATTTCTGTTCGCAATAAATTTAAGACAGTACCGACGTATCTTTCAACTTGCCCATTGCCACGCGGTGTACCTTTAGCAATCAAATGTTGCTGAATACCCAATTCTGACAACATTTGTTTTACTGATTTATCTGTAAAATTTGTACCTCGATCACAAACAAGTGTCTTAGTAATACCAAACATACTGAGGTAAAGACGAAGTGCTTTTCCAGTTTCTGGACCGGAGAGTGTTTTAAGTGGTATTAAAAATAAAAATTTTGTAAATGAGTCTACTAATAATAAAAGATGTTTAAACCCGTCGGAGGTCGCAGGAAATGGACCAACACAGTCAGCATGTACTACTTGAAACGGAATTGGAACTTTCTCTATAGAGTGTAAAAATCCTTGCTTAGGGCCGCTATGTTTCTTCCCGACAATACATTTCAGGCAATGTTTACAATATTTTTTAACAAACTTGGTCATTTTTGGGAACCAAAAATAGTGATTTATTTTAGCGAAGGTTTTATCAGGGCCAACATGGCACTGTTCATCATGAAACATTCGTAATAGTCCCAATCTACTCCCTTTTGGGATAAACGCCGGATACGTGGGTGGATTTTGAGTAGGATTAATTTTTCGAAAAAGAATATCATTTTGACAGAAATAGTCACTAGTAAGTTTCCCTTCTGTAAGTTTTTGTTTAATATCCTAAGTTTCACGATCTCTTTTTTGAACTTTCCGTAGCCAATTATCAGTTGATATGACATTTACCTGTAGTTGCTGAGTAGGAGATTCTATCGGATTTCGACTGAAATAGTCAGCATGCTGTAAATATTGACCTTTCCGATATTCGATATCAAAATCATATGATTGTAAATAAAGCCACCACCTAGCTACTCGCGGGATCAATTCCTTCTTATTTTGCGACAGTTTTAAAGAATTACAATCGGTTACGACTTTGAAATGGATACCCAAAAAGGTAAACACGAAAATGCTTAATGGCATAGTAAACCGCCAGTGTTTCAAGTTCATACGAATGATAACGACTTTCTTCATTTGACGTTCTTTTGGAAAAATAGGAAACCACTCTCAATTGGTTATTTTCATGACGTTGGAAAAGTATGGCTCCGAAACCCACTGAACTGGCATCCGTGTGGAGTTCAGTTGATAAATTTGGATCGAAGAAAACTAACAAAGGTCTTTGACTCAAAAATGCACAGACATAATTCTTTGCAATTTTCTGATCATCTCCCCAAATAAATTTTTCGTTTTGTTTTGTCAATTTGGAAATACAGGCAGTTCTTGCAGAAAGCTCGGGAATGAACTTTCGAAAATAATTTGCTAGTCCCATAAATTGACGGACTTGTTTAACAGTTTTAGGATCCTCAGCTTTTAATAATGCCTCAACCTTATTTTTCCCTGGTCTGATTCCATTTTCTGATATTTCTTGGCCCAAATAATCAATTGTTGTTTCGAAAAAACGACATTTCTTTACATTTAAAGAGAATCCCGCTTGCGTCAGCGCCGACAGAACTCGTTCTAATTTAAGAAATCCTTCCTCAACAGTTTTTGAAGGAATTAACAAATCATCTAAATATACGAGGACATCTCGATCTTTCAAGTCACCTAGAGCTTTAGAAATTGCACGCTGAAAAACTGCTGGCGCATTGGACAACCCAAACGGCATTCGAACATATTCATAATGCCCGTCCGGCGTTACAAATGCGGTTTTATCTATTGATTCTTTGCTAACAGGTATCTGATGGAAGCCTGCCGCCATATCCAAAGTTGTAAAGAATTTGTTACATTTTAGATTGTCAATCTGATCTTGAATACGAGGTAAGGGATACCTTTCTTTGATTGTTATTTTATTTAAGGCCCTATAGTCAACACAAAGACGACTACTGCCTTCTTTCTTATGGACTAACACGATTGGACTCGCGTAGGAGGAAAAACTTTCTTGAATAATTTTATTTTTTAATAAATCCTTAATGATTCCTTTTACCTTTTCCCTTTCGCACAAAGCCATTCGGTATGGGTGAAAATTTATGACTTTTGGCTCTTTTAAGTTTATGGTAAGTTCAGCAGTAGTAATAGGAGTGACAGACGTCCCTGAAGTGATATTTTTCTTAAATTTGGACAACAAAGCTACCAAATGTTCAAAATCAATCCCTGTTAAGGCCTGGTTTCCTCGAAAGCGGCACCGCCAAATTGCGACCGCAATAATGCGGCGAATGACGTCATAGAAAACTGTACCATGTACACCGCTAGCAGTGGTTTTTAAGGAAGCGTTGCTAGCCACCGCAACGCAATATAACGGTACCGGCATAGTGAGTGCGGTAGCCAATGCGACGGGAAACAGTCGTCAACGATTTATTGCGGTGTCGATGTGTAGTGATTTCGTTTTCTTTAGTATAAAATTGATAAAATAGGTATGTATTTATGTTGTATATTATAATAACTTACTTAAATTAAAATAACTACGTTGTTTTATTAAGTTTATGTTGGTTATATGTTAAGTTTACGTTATTTTATTAAGTTTATGTTATTTTATGGTGTTTCTTTTCAGCATAATGTGTTCTGGACTAAAACACACCGAATGGACAAGTGAGCAGGACGAAATATTGATAGATTTTGTGAGAAGTCATGAATGTTTGTATAATATTCAATGTAAAGATTACAGAAAAACCCAACTGAAACAGAGTTTATGGAATGAAATAGCCCACATACTTAAAATAACAGGTAATACAATAATACATCTTCTCGCTACCATATGAAATATTTATTTATAATACTTTACATTACTCTGATTAGTTCTCTCGGTAATGCTCTTCCGGCCATGCTACAGCACCGGGTCCATTCAAATATGTTTTAAATGTGTCACGAATTTGGACTGCTATATTTGTCCCACGTACGTTGTTGTGAATTAGTGGAAGTAAATTTTCTGTAGGTAGTGGATATGTCCCTCTACTATTAGTTGATGTCGGAACTGTCGGAAGTATATTTGCCTCTCGCAGAAGATTATATAAAATACAGGCACACATTATTAGTTTATCCGTGG
Organism: Cryptocephalus moraei; assembly: GCA_946251905.1. NCBI lineage: Eukaryota > Metazoa > Arthropoda > Insecta > Coleoptera > Chrysomelidae > Cryptocephalus > Cryptocephalus moraei. The sequence goes on from OX276454.1 coordinate 22,780,596, forward strand.
TTTCCGGATGCGTAGCAATAGGTTGAAAAAATATTCGAAAAAATGCACAAAGAATGCCAAAAGCGTTTTCAGTTGTCCTTCGAGCTCGAGAAAGTCGGTAATTATATATTGCTTTAGTTTTGTCAGTCACTGATTGATTTCTTGGATATGGTTTCATAAGATGTTCATGAAGAGCAAATGCCTCATCCCCGAGAATGACATGGGGCACCAGGATATTCATACCAGGCAGTGGTTGTGGTGGTGGAATATTAAATTCTTTTTTCAGAATCTTTTGTCCAAATCTGCTTTTCAAATATAGGCCTAAAATGAAATTTGTTTTATCAGAAATATTAAAAATTACTTTCATTATAATGCATTTACCTGCATCTCCTTCCCTCCCGTACGATCCTATGTCTACTGCAACAAATTTATTATCTGCATCTACAATTGCCAACATAACCACTGAGTAAAACTCCTTGTAATTAAAAAAAGTGGATCCACTATTTTTCGGAGCCTTTATCCGAACGTGTTTACCATCAATTGCTCCAACACAGTTCGGAAAATCCCAAAGAGATCTATATTTCCTAGATATTGTTTCAAACATTTCCTTTGTTGGTTGTGGCATTACCACAGTGAGCATTCTTGTAACAATGGATTCAGCAACCTGCCTTATTACTATACTAATCCATGAATGACATATTCTAAACTGGAACGCCAATGATCGAAAGGATTCTCCTGTAGTCAAAAACCTAAAAAATTAATATCTAGTAATTCAGGACACTTACCTCATTGCTTTTGTTTTTATATTTATAGATAATGATTGCAGCAAGCGATGGGGATATGTAAGAGATTATTACATAAAAAGACGAGGCAAACCTAGCACGGGTTCATCTGGGGAAGCAGCGAAGAAAAGATTAGACCAGCTGTCATTCTTGGATTGTATCTCTTCGAGCAAAAGAAGGTAAATGTATATGTTTCCTTATTTTACTGATAGTAAAATATTTTTCATTTTATTTTTAGCACTCTCAGCACTATAGGGCAGCCTGAATCTCAAAACCGTGTGGCAAGCAGCACAGCTCATTGTAACAAAGAGGGCAACAACATGGAGCAAGAACAGTCTGAATTACTTATTACCGCAGAGGAATCTAGCAACGATATTTCAGATATCCAAGAAGCCAAAGCTGCAATTTTAAAAACTCCAAGAATTACCAAACGTAAATGTACAACTAAATCCACAACTGCCGATGAACGTTTGAAGGTATTAAAACAAATAGCTGATAAGCAAGATCTACAAAAGATGGAAAAGCAAGATGAAAATGATTTATTCTTTGTAGCAATGGCAAAAATAAGTAAAAAAGTTGCCAAAAGTCGTTCAGGCTAGGCTCCGAATGCAAATTGGAAATTTAGTAGGAAATGCAGAGATCGAACATCTATTGGCAAGTCCTGACTATGGGCATGGGCCATCATCATCAGGTAGCTATACATCAAACGGTACATCTGTTACCGATGATTTTACAACTCCAATGGGACCATCCGCTACTTTAGTAATGGCGGAGCCTAGCCAATACTTTATTAACATGTAAATATCTCAAACACTTGTACAAGCACTTCTTGAAATAAAAGTATATATAAAACATGTAATACTTTTGTGTTTGATGTAATTAGTAGTTAATGGAAATACATACCTTAAAAGCAGACATAATTTTTGTTCAGGAGTCAATGGATTTTGAACACGATTTGTTGGTGTTGAGCAAATATCGTCTTTTATATATCCTAAGACGTAATCAAATAAGACCGGCGTCAAACGAAAATATTCCCTAAATTTATTTTCGTTACTGTATAGATGGCGACAAATCAAAATTTGGTATGCACCTTCTGCGGTTCTTTTTTTTTTAAAAAGGTCAGATTCACTTCTTCTATGATTCCCTTCTTCCTCTGATTCCTCGCCATCTAGCACTACTAAAAGAGCAACATCAAGATCGTCCATGTTTACTCGTCTTCGACGCAAACCGGTACTGGCGATGTTTTCTGAGTTTACACATTTCATTGCCGCAATAAAGAACCCCAAATTTTACACCGCAATCTGCCGTCGTTCGTCTCATTATTACTGTCGCAATTTGCCGGTACCGCCTTCGAGGAAACCAGAGTTTTAACGACGTTAAAATTACCTCGCGTAAGGTTAAAATCTGGTTAACGTCTTTTGACAACTCATTCCTAGTTTCGTTTAACGTAATACGACTTCCGCATTTGTCGGTACGAATTTCTAGACCCTTATGTAAAAATAAATCGCGCCCTATAATCGCGTCTGGACCTATCGCAGAACTATCAACAATGTAAAAACATAATTCGAAGGCTGTACCATCCTTTTCTAATTTTAAATGAGTTTTACCATTCGCCAGTAACGTATTATTTCCCAATCCTTTCAAAGTCAGCAAATAAGGCTCTATACGGCAATCGAGTTTCTTTACAATGTTTTCAGAAAGTAAACTACATTCGGCACCTGTGTCTATGAGACAATTAACATTCAACCCTTGAATTGTAAAGTCAGCACAAAAATCAGCATTTAACTCGACACAGAAATAATTAATTTGAGAGGTAGATGGTTGTTCTCGTTGTTTTTGGAAACAGTGTCGTTCAGAATGTCCTGGTTTTTTACAGTAGGAACAAATATTACTAACGGGATTGCGAGTTAAAGTCTTACTAGGCAATGAAAATTTCCCGGGCGGAGCTGGATTTCGTTTCTTAGGACACTCACGAATTAGATGTCCCGATTGATTACAATTAAAGCAACGCTGAACAATATTGTTATTATTAGCACGCTCAAAACCAGAAGGATGGTGTCTAGAAGGTTTGTTATTGGCGAAACCGGCAGGGTAGCGCCGCTTAGTTCCTGCTACAAAGGGTTTTTCAACTTTATGCATAGTATAACTACTTAACCATTTCAACAAGTCACCAACTGAATCTATTTTAGTGTTAAACGCTGCATTTTTAACATGAATGTCAGAAATATCTCCAATAACAATCTCTATGAGTTGTTCGGTGGAGAAATTCAAGTTGAGCGAATTTAAAAGATGGATCTTTTTTCTGGCATACTCAAAAAAGGACTCTGCTCTTTCGCTGGTGTATAAACTCGCTCGTCGTAGTCTATCGCTGAGGTTGCGCTTCTGCGGGTACAAGCTGGACAACTCTGACCGGAAGTTTTCCCAAGTCTTCTCCGTAACTCCTGGTCTCCAGGCGGTGTACCACTCCAATGCATCGCCGACAAGGCCGCTGGACCCTCGAACAACCAGTTCGTAGTTGGACCATCCAAACAGTTCTCCCAGCTTTTCCAGTTCGTCACACCACTGAGAAACACCATCGTTGTCGTGTTTCGGATTAAATGTCGGAACTTTTATCGCTGTTGACTCCACTGCATGGGTTGATTCGTCTCGAAATGCGCGGAGTGATTCCACTAGAACTTTCGCGAACTCGTCCATTGTTTACGGCACTCGCGAAAATCTGTCTGTAGGCACTATTGCAGGTACTATCCAGGTACTATTCAGGCCCTATCCCACTTCTGATGATAGTTTATTCCCCTTTTTGAGGAATTTTTTGAATTTTGATTAAAAATAAAACGCCGGATTTAAAAAGACATCCGTTTTACTTCGAGATTCGTTAGGTAATGTTACAGTGCGAAGTGCGAATGCTCTTGAAAACCTCTTACAATTCAAAAAAATACTGAGATCCCTAAACGGACCTCTCTTGTAACGTAAACACATATTCGATGGCAAACCCGTCGTTTCTGCAACGTCGCTACTTTTCGGAAACTCCGCTCACATAGACGAAGTGGCTTAGGTAAATATTTAACCACGAAAAACTCATATAACCGGACCGGCGCTTAAACGATTGTCTAATTAGTGAGCGATTATTCGTATCACCTTTTATCGATATACCTATCGGTTTATTGGTTCGTGGGGCGCGGAGAAGAGCGGCGCCGGGCGGTTCGATCATAGCGATCCACCCTCTCCCCCGAAGGAGCGGACCTTCGATCTTTGATTCGGCCGCACCATAAGCCGATACCGATTTTTATCGGGTACATCGAATAAAACGCTGTCGCCGCGATTACCATCTAAATAAACGAGGAGACGTAGCTTCGACGTCACGAGCGCGGACCAGTCGGCCGACACTTCGTCGAAAGCTTTTCCGCGGGAAAGTCGGCGAGTTGGGTCGCGCACGACGATTCCTCGATGGAAATCCTGTGGAAAATTGTCGCCTTCGGTCTCCACACGTTCGGATAGACGCCGCCGCGGCTGTTTTGTTTAGTTTGGAACCTATCTTTTCTCGGCAAAGCGGAGTAAGTACAGAAGAATTGTTAGTTACGCGGAACTTATTGAACTTTTCGTACAATTTCCCCAATTTTCCGATATTGCACAATGAAAACTTACTCATATTCATCATCCTCCGCGTCTCCGTCGAATTACACCAAATAATAAGTTTGTACACTTTCTAGTTAAAGCACACTTTGTAAAATATTCTATAAAAATCATTCTCAAAAATTTTCAAAAAACGTTTTCGTGTAATTGCACCAAACGACCTCAATGTAAATAACAACTTGCGTAACATTCGCTATTCCCTCGCATTTACCTAATTAGTTTTGCGTTTTAAGTGATGGTTAAAATTACCTTGAGATTATTCGTTTAGACAAAACGCGAAAAAATTAATTAATCGCGCTAAAATAGTTCAGTTTTTAATGAAGCACTCAAAAAATGAGCTTCTTTTGCCCATTTCAAACACCACTTAAACTGGTACTTGGGTCGTTAAAGTATCTGTTCCAACAAACGTTACGATCTGATTGGGAACTTATTCGGCCCAATAGAATTTGAGCGATTCAAGGGGATTAGGTTAAAAATTTTGTATTGAGTACGACTTTTGTTCGGTTAAAATACATTGGCACCCTTAGTTCAGGCTGTTCAGAGTAGAATAATAAAAATAATAAAATCCGAGTATAATGAAAATTCAACAGAATGTGTTTTTTTTTCAACATAAGACCATTTTGAAATTTAACTATACTTTGTTTATGAGGTATCAATTGTTATATCTCAAAATGCCCGTATGTTCTAATGTACTTTACATACTTGCTTCTTATAGTCCAGTCATCAGCCATTTTCGCGTGGAATTTTGGAAAGCAAGGTCGATTTCTTTGAAAAATGGGATTTAGGTAGTATTTATAACCTTCTTCAAAGTTGGACTTGTGCCGAAGTGTGCTTTTTCCCTAGTGGTGAAAGCCACCCCTTCTAAGGAGTAAAAAATTTTTTAATCAAAATAAACCTGGACATCGATAGATTGACCAACTCTAAGCCTTTGTTCTATAATTTTTTTGGGAAGTTGATATTTTTCGAGTTATTCACAATTGAAACTACACAATTTTCATTGAAAAACTAATGTTTTTTAATTGTTCAAAAATCTTATCATTGTCTTTTCACGTTTATTGTCAATTTTACGCGAAAAATTGTGATGAATAAAGTTGTGTAAAATAAAATTTTCTACAATTTTGGTCCTTATCAATTTTGCCGTAGGATCGATATTTTTCCATTTATACCTGAGTAGAGGTGAGGGTGAACCTATAAGTACCTATTGTATTCTCGCGTTTATTATTGATGTTTTCGTATTAATATTTTTTTTCGATCTTACGAAAAAATTTACAAGTACCAAAATTGTGGGAAATTTGATGTCAAACAACTTTAGTCATAACAATTTTTCTCGTAAAATTGACAATAACCGTGACAATACGATGGTAAGATTTTACCCCCACCTCTTCTCAGATATAAATCGAAAAATATCGATTCTACGGCAAAATTGATAAGGTACAAAATTGTAGGAAATTTTATTTTAAACAACTTTGTTAATCACAATTATTCGCCAAAAATTGACAATAAACGTGAAAAGACAATGATAAGATTTCACCCCCTCCTTTTCTCGAGTATACTTCGAAAAATATCGATCCTAGGAAAAAAATTATAGGAACCAAAATTGTAGGAAATTTTATTTTAAACAAATATGTTTATCACAATTATACGCGTAAAATTGAAAATAAACGAGTTGTTCAATAAACAAAAATTCAATTTTTTCGGGTATAAATCGAAAAATATCGATCCTAGGATGAAAATGATAGGAACCAAAATAGTAGGAAATTTAATTTCAAACAACTTTTGTAATAACTAGTTTTCGTTTAAAATTGAAAATAAACGAATTATTTAATAAACAAAAGTTCACCCTTAAATTCAAGATGGCGGATGACGCAACGAGTCTGGTACCCCGGCAATCTAAATTTAGACTGCCAGTGACCCCCCTAAACAATTCCGAAGGAAAATTGCTGCAAAAAATTTTTGCAAGGTGAAATCCTACTTCGATTGGGCTAAAAAGTGAATATACCTATTTAAGGTACATTAAAAAAACTTTAAAATGAGTATTGATAGAAGTCTTTTGCATAAGAATTGACTGATTTATAACAAAAATAAAGTAACACTTTCCTTTTTTTTTAAATTCAAAAACTACACCCTCGTCATTACCACCCTGATAAAAATTAAGAGTAACTCACTTACAATTACCTTATTTTTGATATAATCCATGTGATTTAACTGGTTTGGAATGCTTATTTTAGAAGAAATAATTGTTTAAAATGAAAATTACCTTTTCGTAATTTTGGAAAAAAATAAATTTTACTTACATAAATCAAAAACTATTCTAGATATGAAAAAATGTTTTGAATGTTAATTGCAGGGCTTCTCTCCCTGAAAATTTTGATTGTCTATCTTTTTATCATAAAAATTGAAGGAGATATGGGGGTTCGAAGTTTGCGTTCGCGTACTATTTATAGCTCATCCAAGCCCTTTAAACGCAACCCTTTTCAAAACTACGGGTTGTAAAAACTTTTAACTAATTTGATCTTAAAGCGCTTGGAATTCGCTACAAAATGCATTTTTTGCGCAACCCGGTTGAAAATGTATCATTTCTATATACATGTACCTCGCGGAAAGCGACGAATTGCCGGCCGACCAGCTCCGAACGTACTTTTCCGCCCTAGGGCGTAAAAGTGCACATTTCCGACCGGCATAGAGATGCGCGGCGACCGCGGCGTAGAGATGAGCGAAATATCACGAACTGTGATTGGTGAAAACGATTGCTCTATGGTCGCAACACACAATACACATGTCAGATGTCAGTACGAAGCATTATCATAGGACAAGTATTTTAATATTAAAACTGATTAGGTTTCTCGTTATTTGCTTATTAGCGGGTTGCGCAAAAAGTACTGTGTTCACCACGGGCGCAAACGAAATTTCAACTCGTGCGGAAGTGATCCGCAACAACAAACTCCGCCCTCGTTGAAATGTTCGTTTTTCCGCCCTTGGTAAACAATATACTATTTTGCGCAACCCGGTTGAAAACGTGTCATTTCTATATACCTGTACCTCGCGGAAAGCGACGAATTGCCAGCCGACCAGCTCCGAACATACTTTTCCGCCCTAGAGAAATAGCGGAAATACATGGTACGTTATGGAGGAACGAAGAAAAAACGTGATTTATTACGGAGGTGACATTTCACTCTAATTCAAATTTGGTGCTCACTTGTCAAAGTACGACATTGACAATTTGTTAACCAATCAGAAGCGAGTACGACATAACAGATTAACCTTGTTTTTCTCTTCTCTTAAGCCGGATTCTCACGGTGCGAAATGCGAAAGCGAATTCACTAAATTATTGGTGTCTATGTCCTGATTGGTGCATTGTTGCGTCCTTGAAAATATATGCACCAATCAGGACATAGACACCAATAATTTAGTGAATTCGCTTTCGCATTTCGCACCGTGAGAATCCGGCTTTAGGCTTTCACGACCACTCCTATTATTCTTGTGCTTCTAATTGGTTCACAAACTGTCATTGTCATACTTTCTGACAGATGACATCAAATTTGAATTAGAGTGAAGTGTCACCTCCGAAATAAATCACTTTTTTCTTCCTTCCTCCATAACATATCAAGTATTCTTTTATATACAAGAAAACTACATACTTCAATGTTTCTTATTTTTCACAGCTGATAGTTAAGAAATTTCGTTTACGTAGATTACCACCTATTTGAAAATTTTCCCATGTTAATCTCCCATATGAATGTGTAGTATTATACTAGTTTAATACACTAGGGAATTTTGCGTGGGTTGGTTACACTGACGTAACTGACATTTACGTCTCGTATTTGAATTTGAAAATCTAGTAGTCCTAAAACAAATTCAATTACTTCTTACTTACGTGAGCGAAATGGAAGACAAAAATGTAGAATTGACCTGAACACCCCTAGAAATACGTAAAGCTGCTCAAGACATTTATTGAAATACTAATAATTTAACCTTGAGGTCTACGCACGTCTACGTGACAGGCGTAAAACTAAAAGTCACCGAAAGTAGTGTAATAATATGAATGTTATTACAGTATTACAGCACTTTCGGTGTAATAATGAGATCATTAGTAACTATTATAAATAATTAACATAACATAACAATAAAACATAAATTAGTAAAAAAAATTGTGTAGAAACAGTTGCCATGGTTACCAAATTCTGACGTCACACTTTCCTCGCGTATAACATTTTTTTTTATTCAATTTTGCCATATAAACTGACATTTATTGACGTCAAATCGAACCTATAAAGTCATTGTTTATTTTGTTTTATTTAAGGTAATCCGCTGCCTATTCAATTTTGCCGTATAACGTGACGTTTTATATGTTTAAAATTGTTTTCGTCGTGTTCAAGGTTGCGGCACAGAAGTTGTGATCTTTTCAAATTTTCTCTTCAAAATTGGACTTACGTCGCTAAACGTCAGTTTATATATGACAATTGAATAAAACCACAGTAACGTTGTAATACACTCGTGGATAAAATTAACGTTTAACTCGGGATATTAACGCGCTTGCGGCTGCGCCTTTAAACCTATCGCTCGTTAAACGTTCATTTTATCCGCTTGTAAAATAAATAACTAATAACAGAAAACCGTGACATTTAGATAGTGCATAAACACAGCTGTCTTTTCTGTACGACATGTCAACCCGTTCAAACGTTTTTAATCCGTGTAATTTTAAGCTGATATACAATCGTAGCGCAGAATTTGGGAAGTATGTTTATTTATTAATTTAAAAACCAATCATAAATTGTATAGATTCCTATATCAATAAATTATGACGAAACTAATTAATGAGTATTGTGAAGGAATTGATTGACAGGTGTACCCCCGCATGGAAATACGGTCTTACGGTGTATAACCATCATAATTATCAAAATATTTATAAATATTTCCAGCAGTGTGTTCAGTCCTCAAGTAACACGTGTAAAGTGTCCTTCAGAGACAATTTAGCCAAACTACTAGAAACTTTATTATACGTATTCAGTAGGAAAATAAATGTTCGAAATTTAAAACCACTTGGATAAATTTCAAAAAAAAAACCTAAAAAAAACGCAAAATAACAAGAGTAAAGTCCCGCTTAGACTTAAATTTTAATAAAAAGCTCATTAGGAGGTCGTAGCACGGCGAATTCTAAATACGTTTGAATCGTTTGTTAATTTTAATACAGACACTTTTACAAAAACATACTTTTTAGACTCAGAGGACCTTAAAACATCTCCGAATTCGAGTAACTCAAATTCTAAAAAGCGACCCACTTTCTTACAACCGTCGACATGCCTTGTCTCTCCCAGTTCTAGTTCAAGAAATTTACATAGCTTAAATTTAATTCTATATTTCTCTGATAACCATACCTTTGGGGTTTTCGTAGATTAAAACTGTTTCAAAATTAGTTAAAAATTGTTTGAGTTATTACAACTTGAATAGGCAACATGCAACTGACAACTTCTTAATCGTCGATATGCCTTGTCTCTCCCAGCTCTACTTCCAAAAGTCTAAATCGCTCAAAATTCGTTTGGTATTTCTTTAATAACCATACCTTAGGGGTTTTTGCAGATTTAAACTTTTTCAAAGTTAAGTAAAAATTCTTGAGTTATTACAACTTGAATACGCAACATGCAAGTGACAACTTCCTAACCGTCGACATGCCTTGTCTCTCCCAGCTCTAGTTCTAGGAATTTACATAGCTCAAATTTATTTCTATATTTCCCTGATAACCATACCTTTGGGGTTTTCCTAGTTTAAAACTGTTTCAAAATTAGTTAAAAATTGTTTGAGTTATTACAACTTAAATAGGCAAAATGCAGCTGACAACTTCTTAATCGTCGACATGCCTTGTCTCTCCCAGCTCTAGTTCCAAAAATCTAAATCGCTCAAAATTCGTTTGGTATTTCTTTAATAACCATACCTTAGGGGTTTTCGCAGATTTAAACTTTTTCAAAGTTAAGTAAAAATTGTTTGAGTTATTACAACTTGAATACATGCAAGTGACAACTTCCTAACCGTCGACATGCCTTGTCTCTCCCAGCTCTAGTTCAAGAAATTTACATAGCTCAAATTAAATTCTATATTTCTCTGATAACCATACCTTTGGGTTTTCGTAGATTAAACCTGTTTCAAAATTAGTTAAAAATTGTTTGAGTTATTACAACTTGAATAGACAACTTGTAACTGACAACTTCTTAACGGTCGACATGCCTTGTCTCTCCCAGCTCTAGTTCCAAAAATCTAAATCGCTCAAAATTCGTTTGGTACTTCTTTGATAACCATACCTTAGGGGTTTTCGCAGATTTAAACTTTTTCAAAGTTAAGTAAAAATTGTTTGAGTTGTTACAACTTGACTACATGCAAGTGACAACTCCCTAACCGTCGACATGCCTTGTCTCTCCCAGCCCTAGTTCTAGAAATTTACATAGCTCAAATTTAATTCTATATTTCTCTGATAACCATACCTTTGGGGTTTTCGTAGATTAAAACTGTTTCGAAATTAGTTAAAAATTGTTTGAGTTATTACAACTTGAATAGGCAACATGCAGCTGACAACTTCTTAACCGTCGACATGCCTTGTCTCGCCCAGCTCTAGTTCCAAAAATCTAAATCGCCCAAAAATCGTTTGGTACTTCTTTGATAACCATACCTTAGGGGTTTTTGCAGATTTAAACTTTTTCAAAGTTAAGTAAAAATTGTTTTAGTTTGAAAGTTTTGAAACGTCACCTCCGAAATATATCAATTACTTCTTTCTTCCTTCCTCATAAATTTATAAAGTTTACATAAATTATTAGCTGTGTGAAAGTGTTCCCCATGTTAATTCCCATAAGAAAAATTAGTGTACAAACAGTTGCCATGGGTTACCATCCCCTCTTCAAATGCTTACGTCACACTAATGTCGCGTATTGGCTGAAATTGCTTTCATTTACGCTGTAGCAACGTAAAAAAGTATGTGTTTGAAAAAACTAAAAAATTGATTCTGGTATTGCCGTTTTCTGAATATTTATGACTGAATTAACACAACCAAAGCACTTTTTCGTTTTACTTCCCCACCCCTACAATTATCAATTTTTTAGGGTAAACTTCTTAAAATTGCATAAAAAGGTAAGAAAACAACCCAATCACCCAATATGCCCAATAGTTTTAATTTTCATTTTAGAGAAAATATTTTTTTCAAAATTTTGTATATATTTTTTATTATCGATAATATTTTTTATATTCAATATAATGATTTATTTGGCTTATGCGTTATTTGAGAAGTTTCCTTATAATTTTTATGCATTCTTTACTTTTACTTATATTTTTAATTAAAATTAAAAAAAATAATTTTCTAAAATTTTGATAAATTATTGTTATTCTAAATAAAATAATACATTGAATCAATGGCACAACTTTAGTGAAATATCTCAAAATAATATAACGCATGAAAATTTTGGTGACAATTTTTATTTCTATCAACAATGACATTGAAGAAACAAAATTTAGTAACATGTATTAACATATTGTAACGTTTTTACCTACGCGAGAATTACTACACGACACGAGTTTTCTTACTTAATTTATTTCAACCACTTACACGCTAATTTATTTGTACACTTACACTACACTTAACTGCTAATACTTAATCTAATTTATCTTATTTCACTTACTACTACTTAACTAATTAATTTATATTGCACATTGTTTATTTATCTTACCGCCGGCTTGGCCGACATCCGTCGACCAGTCTGCCGGCGACTGTTTACGACTACAGTCGACATCCGTCGACTTCCCCCGTATCGCTCTCCGTCTGCTATTTATAGCCGTATGGGAAGTCCAGAAACTTCGAGACGTTTCCGGTCCTTTGTTCGGTAACCTTCTAGATAATACTAGAAACTCGAACGGCTTTCCAAGAATGGCACCAGTTCCCCGAACCTATCTCGTGCGGAATTCTTTGAAGTCATTCCGAAAGGCGCTTAACTTTATGGCAGGCTATTATGGTTTTTATTTCGTTACAATATGTTTGTTATAATAACTCAAATTCGTATTTATGATAAACTAATTCTATTTTCTGCGATATGTAGAGCATTATATTATTTTATGCTATTTCCATAAATTCGGGTTATTGGGTTAATTGAGTTAATGTATTAATAACAATAACTTCATTGAAAATCATAGAAAATTTTGTTATATACCTAGCTAAAATAACTCATTAGTCCAATATTAGTTATTAGTTATTTCTCTTACCTTGTAACTGTAATATAACGCATTTAGGCAATTTTGAGAAATTTGAGCTCAAAATGCAGACAGAATTTTGTGCAGTTTCTATAGGAAATTTATTGTACGATCGCAAAATGTTATTCTTTCTCTTCGGGGTATTAAGTTTTTTACAAGCAATAGAAAAAACTGATGGAATGCTTGAAATCAGCCTGGCATTTTAACATTTTATTTAAAAAAAGTATCAAATTTGTGTTTTGTCTAATTTGTCGATTTAACCCTAATTTTGTACAAGAGCAATATGTGAACATTTAATAACAATTTATTGGTAGTCGTTTTCTTATCATATATTATCTCAAAAGATAGTATTATTTAACAAAATCCACGTATTTCCTTTCAAACCTAAAAAAAGGAAATTTTACGAGTTTTCAATAACCATTTTGAACCTCAGGAGGTTCTCAATATTTTTTCTAAATGCGTGCGCATTCCTTTCCTATCTTTAATGTTGCTTATCTCTGTTGCTCATTTCGTTCATCTCGAACTCAATTTTAAGACATTTTTTTCTATTTTAAAATTGCGCTTTTGCCACTTGCGGTCTTTTTACAGGTTCAGATGTACTCTTATCGAAGAGCTGAGAAAATTCTACTCAAATTCATATGTTCAAAACATTTTATTGTTTTTTTTTTTAATAAGTTTTCTTTTATATTAACTTACAGAGCACATCCTCTAAGTTTCAAAAAGGTACAAAAGTGTATTAGTTAAGCAATTTTTAGTTCTTTTCCCAAAATTAGCGTAGAATTAGTAATTTTTAAATAATATATTGACTCAGGTACTGCTCTAAATCTTCCGTAGTAAGATTGTGTTTTACTCAAATTATTTCCATATGTGGCTAAGGGCCACATTAATTCCACTTAATTACGGTAAATTGTATTTGAATTTAGTATGCCAGGAGAAAAGCAGGACAATGCATGAATCACATTTGAATTGCAATGCTTTATCTGTTTTTGCGTACCTAGCTGTACATGTTTAATTATAAACTGTTCAAAATTATATTACTTTTTTCTGTTTACAAATAACTTTCCAAGGATGACAACAAGATTGATGGCGCGTTTCCAAATGCAATTGCTGTATTATTAGTTCCAAACTTATGATGAAGTTTTGAATCAACGTAAAGTTTTCTGGGGTTTCGTTGCTTTTTATTAAAAAAAAAACATTTGTTATCCGTTTGACTATAATGGATAAAATATGTAAGTACTACTTACACTCAACTGCTTAAATTGTAATTTCAAAAACACACGTACATTAGGCTTTCATCTGGATCAAACCGTAGTCGATAAATTTCCTCACGATTTTCCAAGCGCCTTCCCATTCCAAGTCAAAGCAAGTATAGTAAAGTAAGCAATAACCATGGGAGTTAAGGCTATTTTCCTCTATCCAAATTCCTAGGGGATTGGCCCTACACGACTGACTATTTTACTAATTTACTATTTGTTTAAACAAAATTGATATTGTTCGTACCACTTGCCATTCAAATGAAAGCTATTAGATGCGCTAATACATTTAATAATCTCTGTTCAATACGTCTGCTCCATACATGACGCCCAGACCAATTTAGTCGATTTGAGTGATATTAATCGCCAAAAATGTTCACTCGAGGAAGTGAGTTTTCAACGTTGATAGTTCAGTGCAGATCTGATTTTAGGTAATGTCTAGTTCCAATTAATCGTTTTATAAAATTATTTTTAATCGACACAAAAATCTCTAAAATTTTTGACACTCCAGAATCGGACACTTAAATTAGTAGGACAAGGATAGTGTAAAAGAGGACGCTACAGTTTAAGCAAATAAATAAATTTAAAATAATAATATACAAAAATAGTAAATAAAAGCAAATAAATCAAACATGAACAACAAATAACCGAAATGAATGTCACTCTACTTTTCCCCGCTAACCCGTAACTGTCAAATTTTAATCGTTACATTATCTGATTCCGTGACTACAAGCACATACGCTGCCGGCACGGTATCAATATAATTAAGTGTTTTAACGCAACATCAAAATTAAGGCAAATATCCAATACGATATGTAACTAATCCAGTAAAACTGAGATGGAGCGATGTACATACATTATTCCTAGTCATGCTTTCAATTATTTATCTCGAAGGTAATTCCGATAGTACCTATATCACAAAAAAGTGGATTATCTCCAATGGAAACAAAAAGGAAAATTAGGGGTTACTTGAAACTTTTATAAGTACAAATGGATTTGTGATTAGTATCCAAAGAAAATTCACCACGCAAGGCTTTCACATCAAACCACCTCCACAAAGAGGTTGAATTATTGTTATTGCACAACAAACAGGACGGTTACTTACAACAACAAAAAGTGAAATAACAATAACGATATTTGCAATAACGCCGAAAAGCTAATGTCCCAAATAGTTTTCAATTTTGGAAACGTACTAATTACTTGGATGCAGTTGTACCAAACAATATTAACTTTCCAGTAGACTCATCACGCGATTGGTCGACTAAAATTTTAATGAACGTCGTGCAGTGTATACTACGTCAATAAATATTTATAACGGACTCAATTCCGATCTTGGATAGGCAAAAACTTGAAATAGTTCCATCAATTGACCCACATAGGATCAATGGGTGTTAAATTAAGACAAATTAAGCGGCGCTTCGGATCGAACCGGCGATAATACCGTTGGTATTCGATCAAGTCCCTTCAAATATGATTCGTAGTATCAAAATGGACGTGACTAATTTTTTCAAGAAAACATTCGACATAGTTACAAATATTAATTATCTCGATAAGTGATATCGATTCCGTAAATTGATAATGATAAAAGCGGGTTACGCATATGATAAGGTGAACACACAAAAATGTATTATAGACAAGGTTAATTACGTAATGACGAATTTTCTCGTCAAATTTGGAATTTAGATAAAGAATGGCAAACATGTATTATCTCTCTGTCTTACTTTCTCATTGGTATGTTATGGTGTACTATCTCAGAGATACATATTGGAAATACGTAATGGTCCCATTAATTCCAACGTAACCTCTTGGTTGTCTAACATTAATTTGCAGTTTTCGACATGACTAATAAATTAAAATAAATAAATCGTCTTGTAAGTATGTAGTAATAATACTGTACTATTATTATACTAGTTTAATAAGACAGAGTATTGTCCAAGGGCGGGTCCAGAGGGGTGCGGTGGGGGCGACCGCCCCCCCTTAAATTGAAAATTCTAGTTTTCGTTCTCCGATTTTTGTCTTGACTTCAATATTAAGTTCAATATTATTCTTTAAACCTTAGTGATGAACCTCGACAAACACGAAAAACGATTTGAACTGACACGAAGGGTATCCCCAAATATGTGTCTAACAGTTCAGACACACTTCTTCACAACAGTATTCAGGAATTATAGCGATAAAAATTAATTTCTGAATAATCCTGTCATAAACAGGAGAAATAAAAATTCTGTATTGTATTCGTTACTTGTTACCTACCTTATCTTTTTTCTAGAAACGACCAGTTATTTCACAATTTTATTTATCAAGGATTTTTCCAAACGAGGGTACGCTATCGGTTATTCGTTTAAAGGTGATTAAGGGCATCCGGCGGCTAGCTTAATCTCCCCAGGTAGTAATCCGGCCGGCCCAGTAATCCTATAATTCGGGAAATTTTAACAACAAAATCTTGTTTAGAATTTAGCTACCTGTAAGTGTTAAAACTCAAAAACAATCATTCTGGTCAGTCTGGTCGCGACCGAATATCAGTCAACAACAAACAAAATTTTGTATTGTATATTTCTTGAAATTTGAAAAGTTATTAGTGAATTATTGAGTGCACTTCATCATCATGATTCCTAAAAACACGGAAATTTCAAATCCTACGAAAAAAAGGATGAGAATAGATTCATTTTTCGCTCCAGTGCCAAAAAAATTGTGTCCGGCTCCTGAGCCCCAGGAGCCCGATGAAAATTTGAATTCTAACATTCAAATTTCATTCACGAAAGGGTCTACAAGTGAACCAGCTGCACGAACAGAAATTTTCAAAAATGTGAACAAAGGAAGTGATATTTTGAACTCTGTGTATGACGTCGGAAACTACATTGGCAAGAAAATCAGTGATTTTGAAAAAATAAAATTACTCAAGAATCATTGGCAACCACCGAAAAATTATGTGTTCCCCTTCTCGGAACATGGGCCCAACAAAGAACGTCGATTTGCCAGGCAAAATCATTTGGACTCCATAGATTGGCTGATTTTATCGCATGTTGGTGGAGGATATTTTTGTAAGTTCTGTCCGTGGTTTGTCCCTCATTGCGCCGCTGGAAAGGGCAAACACGAAGAATTGAAGAGTTTGGTCACAGTTCCTTTGAAAAATTTCAAAAAACTTTTTGGAGCCAAAGGTGCTTTGATTGTTCACGCGCAAACGAAGTATCACCAGGAAGCAGTGCAAGCAGCAAAAGCGTTCCTTCGAGCCCAAGAAGAGCCAGAATCATCTGTCGTTAATCAAGTCCACAATAAAAGGCTTGAGGAAATTAAGGAAAATCGTCGTCGACTCATCCCTATTGTGAAAACGATACTTCTTCACGGCCGGCAAAATATTCCGCTGCGTGGCCATAGGGACGACGGAAATTTATTGGTGAGTGATCCTAATCAAATGATCAACGAAGGTAATTTCCGTGCCTTCTTACTTTGATTGAAAATGTTTTGGAAGATTTGAAAGACCGGTTTTCAGACGAGACTTTGGGGTTATATAACCTGTCATTACTATTCCCGACTAGTAAATTTGATGCCTGTGAGTCCACCATACTTGTCAAGGACATTGCAAAAAAATATCGTAGTTTTTTTCCAAATGTATGTGAATTTGTTATAGAAAGAAATATGATGGCCGAACTAGAAAGTTGGAATTTGAAATGGGAAAACGAGGCCTCTGATGCTATGACTGCCCTGGACTTATTGCCGCATTGTGATCCCGATATCTACCCATTTTTGCATACATTGTTCAATATTTTTGTATCCCTCCCTGTATCGATAGCATCAGCGGAAAGAAGTTTTTCAACTTTGAAAAGAATGAAATCGTGGTTAAGGGCAAATATGATGGAAGACAGGCTGACGGGACTAGCACTGATGAACATTCATCGTGATATAAATATAGATGTAGAAAGAATAATTGATCGTTATGCTAAAATTCGGAAAAATCACCGACTAGAATTTGCTTTGTAAAAATGTAAGAGTCTAAAATATGTAAACTTTTCGTGCAATTTTTCTAAATATATTTGTCAAATAGAATTTTAATGAATAAAATAATTTTTTCCCATAAAAATTTCTCCAGTGTACTTTTTTATTTCCCCAATAATCCCTTTCCTTTCCCAGTTCCTCGAATCAGGCAAAAAATAATAACATTATTATGATTGTTATTGTTATTATTATTGTTTTGAGCAACCGCACCCCCCGAACGTCATTGCTGGACCCGCCCTTGGTATTGTCACACGAGAGTTTCAAAGCACGACGAGCGAAGCGAAGAGTGCTTTAATAGAACGAATGTAACAATACGTCTTATTAAACGTGTGTAATATACTATTTTATCTAATTTGCTTTTGCTTTATTAATTCATTAAACTTTGGCTGTTCAAGTTTTCGTATTACACTAGGGAATTTTGCGTGGGTTGGTTACACTGACGTCACTGACATGGACGTTTCGTATTTGAATTTGAAAATCTAGTAGCCCTAGGACAAATTCAATAACTACTTACTTACGTGCGCGAAACGGAAGACAAAAATGTAAAATTGACCTGTGCACCCCCAAAAATACGCAAAGCTGCTCAAGAAATTTATTGAAATATTAATAATTTCACCTTAACGTCTACGCACGTCTCCATGGCAGGCTGACGTTTCACTCTAACAAAACTAAAAGTTACCAAAAGTAGTGTAATAATATGACTATTATTACACTACTTTCGGTGTAATAATGAGATCATTAGTAACGCAAAGTAGATAAATAAATTTTATTCGTCGTAGCATACTTCTCGAATTAGGCTATAAGATCAGTGGAATTAAGTAAAAATAGGCGAAAATTGGATCTACATAGTTCCTGACAGGTAGTCTGCCACGATCTAATGGTTAAGTTAAGGTATAAGATAAGGTAAGAGTAAAAATGGATCAGCTAAGTTAATTCACCCTTTTATTTAATAACTTTAACAAAGTCTTAAATTTTAAAAAAACATTGTTAAACAACGTTTCAATGTGCAAAATTTACGAAAAATGTTTTTTTTTAAGTAATTTTAAGACTTTTGTCGATAGAAGTTGTCTTTTGTGTAATTTGGGGCGTCGTAAAAAATAATAACTGTCATTCTTATTTTGACTTAATGCAAAGCTCAATGACACAAAAGTTTGTTATAAACAATTATTTTTTGAATACTGTTTTTAAGAATTTCTCAAAAAGTATTAGTGTCAAAAATCACAAAATTGAGAAATAGTAAAATCAACCCTAAAGCGAAATAAATAGTTAATAATTTGACTTCTCATATATTACGAGAAGTCTTGTGATTGGGTCAGTTTTTCGAATGTCAGTTATTAGAATTTCTAGAGAAAAACCACAAAAGACTTCACCTTTAAATTAAGACTTTGCCTTACACCCGGATCTCCCAATAAGCTTTTCATTAAAATTGACCTGATATAAAAGGGTTACTTTGGCCATTTTTCTGTTTTTGGTACTTTCTTCAAAATCCACTTCAATATTTTCTTCTAAACTTTGACGTTTATTCTACTGAATAATTCTATTCTATTAAATATGTACAAAGAAGATTGATAACATTTTTGGCTAAATTTTCTATAAAGGGCACTTTACACTTGTCATTTTTCGGTTTTTGGAAATTTTCTTAAAATCCACTACACTATATTTTTCGGAGCTTTGAACATTTTTTCTCCTATCGAATATGTGTAATAAACTATAATTATATTTTATACTAAATTGTCTTTAAAGGGTTCTCTAAACTAAAGGGCACTTCTTCCGGTAATTTTCTCAAAATTCGCTACAATATTTTTTTTTTAATTTTAAACATTATTTAATCTACTATTTAATATATATGATGAAGTTTGATAACTATTTCGACTAAATCTTTCCTAAAGGACACTTTGCACTTGCCATTTTTCGGTTTTAGGAAATTTTCTCAAAACCCACTTTAATGTCTTATCTAAACTTTGAGTATGTATTCTACTATCGAATATGTATAACAAAGTTTAATAACATTTTTGGCAAATCCACCTATCCGCTTAAAGAATCGCTTTTAAACTGTGAAGATATGTTTTAATATCGAATATTTATAATGAAATGTGAGAACACAATATGGACACTTCATTTTTTTATGAAATGCGATTTTTCATTTTAGTGTATTTTTCCAACCCTCCAGAAAGATCGGATTTTATGAAATAGCATATTATTTTAGAAAATCGCATGAGACACAGCTATAAAAAATATTTTTGATCAGCCCCTTAGTTTCGTAAAAGGTAAATTAAACCAAACGTCTAATTTCCCAAATATCTAATGTTAGGAGAAAATTAAGTCGAATTAAAAAGACAACTGCTCCGGCATGTGAAGTCCCGCTAACATTAATATAATTCAATTCTTATAACATAACAAAGCAACTTGTCTCTCTCGAGGCTCTAAATATAATGTCCCACTAAAAATTTTCTTTATCAACCCCTTTATCTTTATTAAGGGCTGTTAAGAAAGCGCCTTTTCTTAACGTCGCTAACATAAGTGTTATTGCTTTTTTCATAAAATATCTCTGTTTTGTCACATTAATTGTTTACTAAAGGAAAAAGATATTTTTATTCCAAATGATATTTGAGACCTGATAAATAAACATTGTCACTTTTTGAAAATTTTCGGGCTGTCTGCTACGCTGCTCTCACATTTCACATCCTTAGCATGTTACCAGCATTTTCAAATTGCTGCTAAACTAGCGATTTTGTTACATTTTTTAATTCTAGAGTTCGCAGACAATTTATTTACTTCAATACTTGTGTTTCGTCTCAGATAAGTGACATTTTTAATTTATTGTTGCACCGATGTCGATTTACAGAGGTCGATATTGCTGTCATACTCGAGTACCCGATACTTCTTCGAGATTTATTTCCTATAAATCACAAGTCAAGTGAACAATTTAACCGTAAGGGTAATAAAGACCCTCCGGGAAAGTCATCGAGTATTTTTACAGAAAGTTTTTGACCACATTTCGAAGAAGTAGGGTACGTCGCAATTTCTAAAACATGTGCTTACCATCTGTATATGAGATGAAAACAACGATCTCCAAAACGGTCGGAACGCCCTTTATTTAATTACCGGGGTGATTTTCAACGAATAAGCGGCGAGTAAAGGGGACTGAAATCAATCTGACCAATAAGCGGAGATCGCGTTTCCCGTCTCTAATTTTTGAGGAAATTTTAATTTTAAGAATACTCTCCGTGTAACTGCCCAAGAGTCAGTTTCTATCTTTGTACCTATTCCGCTGTATTTTAAGTTTGTTGCATTTAAATAGTTTAGTAAATCCGAAGTTAACAATTACGTCTTATTATTTTCCAACTGTTCACGCAATATTAAGTTGGCGCGTGAAGTGTGAGGTCAGTTATAACGAACAATCGAAATCTCTGATACGTGCGCGACGTTACAACTTGCAGGTATTAGTTTTCTTAATGTTGTGTTGGTTATTTAATTAAAAACAACTCGACATTCATGTTTTAGATTACATTATTATATATTAGATTAAATCATAAGATAGAGTGTAAGGACCACTTGGTCCAAAGGACGTTAAAAGTGATGCGCGTAGGGATCCTTGTTTTGGAATGTAAAGTTTTTGAAAAGTTATCATTAAAAATGAATGATTCTACAAAACTTTCACAATAAAGCTTTTTATTTCCCGAGAAACAATGTTTATTGATATCGAAAAAAACAATTCAAATAAGATAACTTTTTCGATAACACATTCACGGTTTTCGTTGCAGTAACTCGAAGTTTTGTTGTTTTTGGATCAATTTCCAAAAACTAATCTGCATACGTACCTAAGAAGGAATTTAACCATTTCGAAAATCAGTTGCAACGTCCAATTAAGGAAATACATTTTTTTCCATTTCGCTCGAGAATCCATTATAATTTATTTTTTTGGGCATTAAAGTTACCAATACGTTATTGTCAGGATAAGCGATAGAATTCTTCAAATTACTAACCTGTTTATAAAGTTTTGCTATATCATTATACATTTAAAAAAATGTAATTATTTCAATGCCGTTTCCGTCATTAATATTACGCGTTTTATCATTGAGACTACTTTTTACCTGATTTAAGTACAAATGCACACACCTAGTGAGTACCTGGGTACTTAAATTCGTGTAAACTCATGGCATTGAAAATCAACCACCGTGAATTTACGGTAAAGGTAAAAGAACGGTGCTTTCATAATAATCAATTATCCAATGCATCACGGTATTTGGTGAAAGGTTAGCAGGAACCCCAAAATTACACACCGCATTACGTCTCAATCAAAATCATTGAATTTATAATACGACAATAACTCGTATTTTTACCCTCAATCGATTCTAATAGTAGTCATTAGCGTTAACAATGGAAACGTAACGATTATCATACAAGCGCGTAAATCACAGCAAATATTTTAAAAACCAAACGTAATTTATGTGTGCGTACGTAAATTGACTAGTTGGCGTTTAACGCGCCAATAAAATCCCGCAAGTGTTTTGTAATCTGGAGTAACCTACATACTCGAAAACTTTTATAGACGTGGGGATAAACATAAGAAAATCACCTAGGTTATTTCCAACCTTAAAATTATTGATTCAGCACTTCACTAATTAAATTTCAGTTTCTTGTGTTTTAACGACACAATGCCCGGTTTCTAAAAGCGTAGATATCTAACCAGTAACGATGTTAGTTTTACAAAGTATCGAAAACAATATTAACCTAAAAACTTCAAAAAACTGCTAAAAAATTTCTTTTGTGCAATTAAAGCTAAAACGGACCTATTGCGACATTTTAAAAATATACATCAAAGGTCTTCATCAAAGGGCTACGTCAGTCATAAAATGGATGTCTTTGGACATCCTAAAAACATATATCAAAGGTTGCATAATGGGCTGCTTCGAACCGAAAGAAGAGAATGATTTTATTTATCTACAAGCCGTACCTGCCATGCGTTGCAATACCACGTAAAGTTTAAAAAAGAAAGATAAATAAATATTATAGATGATCCGGTGAACTTCGTTCACCTACATATATTTTTGAAAAATATTGTCAAAACGTAATACAAAATTTTTAACTGCATTAAATTAAATGCAACACAGTTATACACATAATCAATTTAAGGCTTTCTGATGTACTATATTTTTTGGCTTTTTTGCGTTGCGTAAATATATAAAGATGATGATTTTACGACTCGCGAACACGCGACGTATAAATTGCCCATGCGCGAAACAGGGAAACTCCAAGTTGATTCCGCAAATTGTCCTTGTAACTGCAATTGTATATTTTTTTTAAAATTTTTAATAACTAATTTATCAAAAACTATCTCGGAAGTGGGCATGAAATTTTCCTGTAAAATATGCGTTGCACCAAACGACGTCATTTGAAAGCAATTATTATATTTTTGGATGTTGGCCAAGAAATATTTAGAGTCATTTCCACCCCAGAAACTAATGAGCGTAATGGATCTGGTGGTGGGAACAATTGTGGCAATTTTCCTTTACCACCAGCACAACATAATCCAGTAGATTCACCGCTGTATTTTAACACTACAATATTCACAAATGATTGTCATTTCTCCAATCGTTACTGATTGGTCGGCACAATAATCTATTTCCGGGTCGTAGTGGAATGCTACTCGTTTACATCAGGAACACTGCGTCTGCGGAATCGCTCTATTTCATTGTGTCTTGAAGTGCGTTCCATGTTTTGGATATTTGTTGCTCGTAGTACGTGTATGACCATCTTGGTGTTGATTCTGCCATGTCTTCTTCATCTTGTCTAAGTAGTTTTTTTTGTTTGTTCCTTTAGTTTGATTCGTTGGTAATCCTGTTCGGTTTGTTGTTTGGGTTTCTTCACTTCCGGTTATTGGTCTCGTATTTGTACCTCATAGACTTGTTTCTTGGGTGTTTTATATTCTTCGTGTCGTCAGGTACAGTCGAATTGTCTTTTAGTTTCCCTTCATCCTTTTGAAATATTGTGATTTTATATAATTATGCTAATCGCCAAACCCAAGTTCATGGAACGCCTCGTTGTTCTCTTGGGCTTTCCCCCATAGTGCTTCTAGGTGATCAATCCTTTTTGAAGGTATTCCTTGGGTTTTCTTGCACTTCCGTCTTTCTTGCAATTATTATGTAGTTATATTATTTCTTGGGCTATTCTTTCTTGTTCTTGAATCAATTCATCTGCTTGTTTTATCTTGTCGTAGTTGAAGTTGTGAACTTTGTAACTTAGTTCTCTGGAAAAAGTGGCTGTGACTTTCTCAGAGGACTTTGCTTGTCTTCTTGACTTCCCGCCGTTGTGTTTCGAATTTGTAGACTCGGTGTACTGGTGAAGTTGCTTTGACTCAGGACTCTTCTTGGTTTCTTGACATCCGCTTTTGTGTTGGTGTCGAAGTTCTTGAAGTTTCTAAACTTGAAATCACTGGCGGTTTTTCTTCCGGCTGCAGTGACTCGATGCGTCCGTTTTTTCGAACTTGTAGAATTTGTAGACTTGATGTCCCGTCGATCTAAATGCTGCTGTGTAAGATGTCCCCGAACTCGTTCCATCCTAAGCCTTTCTACTTCATAATTATTCACTTTTGAACGCAATTCTCTCATACCAATACGAACGTTATTATTATCTGCCTCTCGCTGGTTGTCAGGGCGATTTGCACGTGAGGTAGCTCGTCGCACATTTGATTGACCTCGACGAGCTAAGTCAGGTCCTCTTCTACTTGGCATTTTAAAATCAATAAAGTTCTCGCGCAATGACAAACTGATGACAGATTGTAATTGTAATTGTAACAGTTGTCTTGGCATTTATTTACTTGACAACCAACTGACACTATACTTTAATTTGTTTGATTATGAATGTCAAATTACAAAACGTACCTTTTTCAGTGTTTCCGTTACTTATTATTTATGTTTCTCACCGAGAAACCTTCCCTGAACGTCCACAAATATTTCAAGATCAAAATTAGCAAAATCCGTTCAGGCGTTCTCGAGTTCAAGCCAGACAAACGAACAGCAATTCATTTATATATATATAGAGATTACTTTCTAGCTTACTACTTTCTATGACAGCATTTATTCTAGAGCAACTTCTGGCCAAAAGAAGTGCATTCAAACACCAAGTAATTAAATATGCAATCTTCTAAATCAGATTTCTTCGTAATTGACTTCATATTGTCAGAAGAAAACTTCTGTGAACCTGACAAGCTGCCAGCGGCGCCAGCTTGTAGTCGAAGTACTAGAACCAAAAACCCCCAAGCGCCTTAGCCACAAGAACTTTTCCCTTACCCTAAGCCAGATATTATAAGAAAACGAAGTAGAAGAGGGAACCCAAATTGTTATCTTTATATGGACATTACTGAGTTTAGTCCAGGACCCAACTGTTTTGACGGGGATGTAAGAGATAATCGCAATGTTTTTACATGAATACCTCGGGAATAAGGACTAGAACAAGGATTGACTTATCTTCCAAAGCGCAGAGGTCGAGAACATACAATTTAAAAAATGGAAAAACGCGTTTTTCCCGACTTGTTTTGCTTCTAACTTTTTAAGTATTGAATTTAGAAAAAAGTTGAAGAGGGAAAAAAGTTGTAGAATCGCTTTTTATTACATAACACGGCATAGGTTAGAAATTCAAAAATTGATTAGTGGTTTTGCAAAATAGCAATACACAAAAAAAAATCGGCTCAGAATAGTGGTTTTATAATTTATTATTTTAGGCACTTTAAAATAGAGTTAGGACTTGAATATCACAGGTAGAAAATCTTGAAGTTATAATAAAAAAATCCTATAAACTTCGTTTCGATCGGTTCATTAGATTTTGCACAATAATTTTGCAATCCACAAAAATCGAAAAATATTGAAAATATTCAAAATTGTTTCAATTTTTTCCACTATTCGATTTTAACAAAACTGGCTGAGCATATAAAAGAGGGAACAAGCTTTCATGTGCTTTTTCTCAGAATTAAAAAATATTTATTAGAATGGTCACAGTCATTGTTTAAAGTTGGCGTCTTTTTTTTTCTTATAAACAATTAGATTATCTCGGCGATATTTTTGTTAAATGAAATTCTGAAAACATAGCCGGAAAGTACTTGGAAAGACGCTTCTTTTCATGTATAATAAGTTACTATTTTGTTCATTAATTTCTGAGATGTAACTCCTTAAAGTTGATTAGTGTTTAATAAAATGGTTAATAATGGTTAATAAAATTACTATTTTTTCTCATATCTTAAGAAATAATTGTTTCTTACAGTAACCAGTATATTTTTCTTGAATTTTACATTGAAAAGATTGAAATTTTCATTAAAAAAATTTCTCGATTTGAATTTTGACAAATTTATAAATTTGACAGCAACTTTAAACAAGGACTGTGACCGTTCTAATATATATTTTTTAATTCTGAAAAAAACGCATGAAAGCTTGTTCTGTTTAAACAATTTTGAAAATTTTCAATATTTTTCGATTTTTGTGGATTGCAAAATTATTGTGCAAAATCTAATCAACCGATCGAAACGAAATTTACAGGATTCTTTTATTATAACTTCAAGATTTTCTACCTGTGATATGGAAGAGCTAACTCCATTTTAAAGTGCCTAAAATAATAAATTAAAAACCACTTTTTTGGACCGTTTTTTTTTGTTTATTGCTATTTTGTAAAACCGCTAATGAATTTTTGAATTTCTAACCTATGCCATATTATGTAAAAAGCGAGTCTCCAACTTTTTTCTCTCTTCAACTTTCTTCTAAATTCAATACTTAAAAAGTTAGAAGAAAAACAACTCGGAAAAAACGCGTTTTTTTTAATTGTTGCATTTTAAACAATGTTCCCGACCTCTGCGCTTTGGAGGATAAGTCAATCCTTATTCTAGACATTATTCCCGAGGTATTCATGTAAAAACATTGCGGTTATCTCTTACGTCCATCTATAGCAAATTTCTGACAGATGGGTCTTGGACTAGTTGTCTGTCAGGGAAAATATGGAATGGAACAACGAAGAGTTTCAAATTGGAAATTTTGTTCCAGTAAAATTTCCAACAAAACCCCCAGTTATTCATTAGAAACCAGTGGTCCTTCATTGGTAATCAAATTCATGAGAAGAGAGGGAATGGGCAACTTTTTTGTTTTTAACTGTTGATGATATTATAGAGATCGATGTATCGGACGTAGTTGCAAAGCAAGAACTTCTGCAATATACAGGGGGTTCAAAAACAGTGTCGCCAAACTTAGTGGGAGGATGGTATAGTCCAAAATATACAGAAAAGTGTTAGTGAACGTGTCTGAAGACCCTTATTTTTTGACATACTGAGCCTTAAGCTTATCGTAAATAATTTTTTATCTCGTTTCAATTACCAGGCAAAAGTTAGACCTAATGCTAAATTTGTTGCACTAACTACAATTATGGATGGAAAATGGACCTGTTTCAAGCTACATATCATTTTTAAAAGTTGTTAGGGGTGAACTACCGTAACTTTTTGGGACGTAACTATTTAGAGACTTCGACTGATATTTATAAAAAAATGAGGATTTTAACATAAGATTTATATTCACGTTTTCCGGAAAATCAAGGTTACAAATCTTAATGCATTCCTAAAAATTTTTATGATGTCAAGGTATTACAAACTTTGACGAGAATGGACGGTTTGCGGAATTTTCAATTATATATCAAGATTATTAATTATAATTTTCTGGAAAACGGCCAGACTTATCTAAATGAAACAGGCTTTGTGTCGAAAGCTTCATTTTTTTATAATTTTTGATCAAAATAGCTACTTATAACAAGTTAGAGTAATTTTTACCTTCCATAACCCTCAAAAAACACATTTACCTTGAACGGGTTAATTTTAGATGCCATAACTGTAATTATCAAATCAAATTTAGGAATAGGATTTCGTTTTGCTATCGAAATTAGTTCTGTAAATTACAAAAAAAAAGATTACTTTATTAAACTTGACATCTCAAAAACTAAGCGTTTTCGGACACATCTTTACCAACACGCTTTTGGATATTTTAGGTCAATACCATCCCCCCCTTATAGTTTGTGACACTTGGTGTTTTACATCTTGTATATATTATGTACTACACTTTTAATACCTTAAATGTGGAGTGATTCAAATTAGATACTGTTAACGATTCGCGATTTAAAATAAGTTTTGAAATAAAAACCCTATATTTAAATAAAAAAGTTATATTGCCGCCTGTATGACACGTCAACTCGCTCGCTACGCTCGAACCGAATCTGAATGCCGTCCTGCTGCTCCGCGGTCGGCGGTCGGTCTCTCTCGTCGTTCCCTAAGAAGCTGACATCGGCCCTTTTCCGCCGAGGGCCTCTCTTTCCGATGTATACAGGGTGATGGTTGTATACATGATGGTGACTGATGATAACAATACTAATTTTTTTAACCATTGTGTTCATAGTTATTTACCAGTTAGGAAAGTTCCTCATGCTCAAAGTACTCCTGTGGTGGGGTAGGTCCGACAAATTGCAGTGTTTCGTTTTAAATTCAAAATAAAGAACTCACGAAGAAAACTACTTTTTTTGGGACGACGTGATAGGCATAATTTAATTTTATTACGTACTAGATCTTATAAATTGAATCCTGAAAGAGGATGTCAATTAATTAAGTTACTTATTGAGTTGTGAACTTCTTAATCAAAATCGAATTTACCGGTCAACTTTCAAAGCTTCTAACTTTGCCACATAACACTTCCAGCTGGGAAAGTCCGGATTTATTGTCCGACCGGACATATCGATTATTTTCTGTCGGTAATCGTGTGGTGTACACATGGGTTTATGTGTCATGTCATGATATCCTCCACTTACAACTAACACGATATATCACTTTTTTATCGATCCTTTTGTGGAAGTGAGCATGTACCTAAGTTCAATTCAAAATTACATCCGGTGTCGCTTATCTCACCTGGGATCGTTTATTTCCTTAATGGGCATTGCTGTACTGGATTTCAACAAAAGGGAAAAAATTACACATTTTGAAAAGTTGTCATTGTTGCTCTAATTGATCGATTTAGGTCACGCCAACAATATTTTCCTTATCTACTCGAATGACAAATAAGAATAAATAGATAACACATCATATCTCAGCTTCTAAAATATTAATGATACCACGAGTAAACAATAATAATACTACTATTATTATTATTAGTTATCTAATTTCAAGATTATTTCATTATTATTTTATGAAATGTTATTTAACATTTAACAATCATTTTTTACTGCTCGTCAGTTTATTAATTACCTACATACCTACATTGCAGCAGTGGCAATGTTATTTTAACAGTTCTAACGCTAGAAAATTATTTATTGCCCTTGGAATCCCGATCAAAATCGATTAGTGCATTTGATTATACTTTCATGCGGCCTGGAATAAACGGGAATTAGAACAGCAGCTTTCTGAAAATTAAATAGCACACTATTGACAAGTATAACTTCGACATCAGAATCGATACGGCCTTGCGATGGATAAATGCAATATTTATCATATGTTGCATTTACAAAAACGTAACATGATTCTGTCGCTTCAGGTATTATCAGCCATTTATATCTACCTAAAAAATGTTATACAAAAATATTCGGAGAGTACCGCAAAATGGCACAATTTATTTATTTATTTATTAATTTATTTAACAAAGTACATACAGTATATTAATACATAATATCGAAAGACACGTAAGAGGTGAGATTCACCTGTGCACGGACTTGGTACATACAAAGAAAAAAGAAATTTTGTATCTTAAATCTTAAAACTACGACTATAACTAAATTCTTAAATCAAGAATTTTATATATTTTGTGCTCCATGATTTTTAATTACTTTTTGACTTTTTTATTTGATGATCTTTTTTAATTTAGAGTTAATTGTTACTCAATCAATGTTGTATATCCATTTTTTATTTTCTTTCTTATCATTTTTGTACTTACAGTTAAATTCTTTAACTTAACCGGAAGAGCAATGAATAATTTTATTGCATTATACATATGTCTCTTTTTTCCAACATTCAATAATACCTTAGCCACTAGCTAAAATTACCGATTTATGCCTAGTGACACTACCAGAATTTAAGTATTTACTTTGAATTTGTTTGTAGTTATATACCAGATCATTTAGGTTATATATTTGCCATATACTTAATAATCTATTTTCTTGGGAAATAGTTTTTTTAATATTTCTATAATTCTTTTTTGTGCACTTTCTAATGCAGCGTATGCCGACACCCAGACTATATTACCATAAGAGGCTACGCCGTAAAAAGTCACAGTAAAGTTTGACTAGTGTTTCAGTACTCAGTAACCTACTGAGCTTTTTAAAAATAAATATTAAATATATTAACAATTTTTTTATATTGTAACGTTTATTTTCTAATTTATTTACACTATCCTAATTATTCACTACACACTACTTAATTTATCTTAGACTATTACTGAACTAATTTATATAACACACTTAACTACTTCCTAACTAAGTAATTTATATCACTCTTAAATGTAATTTATTTATACGCTGTCGCTTTTCACCTTGTTTACTATGTCGCGCTTCACGTCTAATCTAATCTCCGACCGCAAGCCCGCTTATATATACATTTCAATTGTGTTCGCGATAGTTCCTGAAATTAATCGAACCATCTTTTTTTATGTAGAAAGGTCCAGAAGGTCATTAATCACTTTTCCTTAATGAGATGTTGCGGGAACGCTCGGAACGGTTTTTATTGCTCGCCGCTGCGCTTAATAAGCGTAGCCGCGTTCCTTTGAGGAAAGCCGCCGACCGATAAGCGTAAACACGTCTCGCGCTGCTGTTTACATTTCGCGTTACAATATATGTATACAGTATGACTAGTCCAATTGGTTGCATATCAACCCCATTAACAAATAATATAATATATACCGATTTATCCAAGTTTAAAAAGTCAGTTCATTTGTTTCTAGCCGCCCACTTTTTTTTTGAGAATTCATTCTTAATTAATATAGTTTCTTCCCAAATTTTTTCAGATGCTAATAAGGCACAGTTCTCGGTTTACGAAAGCACCACTCCTTCAGGCACCTCTTCAAACATATCATTTATATGTATATATTGGAAATAGAAGGGTACCAAGAATGCCTCCTTGAGGTACCCCTATGATCGTACTTACAGCACCTACTTTTACATGCATTAACACCTACCGCCTGTATTCTATCTTTTTGGTAGTCCCCAATAAGCTCAAGAGCACCTCTTAATAGCATACAAATTTAATTTTTCTAGCAGTATTTCGTGATTAACCGTATTGAACGCTTTTGCTAAAGAAGACTTTAGCAAAAAATTAATTAAATCCTTAATAGTATTGAAAACAACTAGCTAATAAACTAACTAAAATTTTTAATTTTTTCTCGATCTACTCGAATATATTATATCCACAATACTATATTTCACGTCCAATTAGTATTTTCATAAACGTAGGCCGTAGGAAATAAAATCTCGATCTAATTATTCCAGTTAATAACTTCAAGATTAAAAGTATAACTGATTAACACGATCGCGCGTACGGCCTACCTACTACCTACTACCTACCTACTATCTTAAATTATCAGCCGTTAAAATTAAAATAACAATGCACGATCAGCGCAATCGCTGATTGAAGAAACAGAGTAATTGCAATTTGTAATTTTCGTAAAATCGTAGTAGTTCTGTGTAAGTAAATTTTAATTCATTAATCAGTTAATTATTAGAGGAGAAGATACGAAAAACACACCAACACAAACTTTAGATTAACAACTGGCACCTCGGTAACCATATACATTGTCAACCTAAAATATACACGGAACACATAAATTGCGATGTGCTGGGACTATATTGTAACGAAACGGCTGGCCGACCGCGACATAAACACGCCGGGAGCTACACAAGTTCGCCTTATTGCGATACCGGGAAGGACAGGACGAAGCCGACGGTCGAAGAGCGAGTCGAGAAGCTTCGATGCGATAACAAGTTCCGCGAATTCTAGAATGATCTCCAGAAGCTTCGGGACTATTCCGGCAAACGACTAGAGCCTTCTAACTGCCATAAAAAGGGAATGTCGGACCCGAGACAGGACAGTTGAACCGGTGTGTGTAAACATTCGAGCGAGAGATCGGGCGCGTTAAAATAAATAAACATCCGTGTACGAATATGAATTAGGTGATTGTTAAGTTAAGTTTATAGGTATAGTGTAAGAAATAAATTAATTAGGATAATCGCGTAGTGTTTTAGTTTTAGTAGACAGTAAAAACGTTACAATATTAAGTTGGTAAGTGTAGTGCACAAAATTCCTGCGTTTTAGTTGTGTCTTAAGGGAATTCGTTCGCAATTATACAGGGTAGTTCGAAATTTGTGATTTTACCGATAAATAAAGAAATGATGAAGATTGCATTCTTGTAAATACAACACCGTTTATATCGTCGAATATTCTCAAAGACAATTAAAATAAAGTATTATAAAATAAATTTATATACTTAAATACCTAAGGCTTTCAAAATAAAAGCAAGTTTCTGTAATAGTCGGATTATTTCGTCAAATTTTGTATTAGGTAGCCATTAAATGTAATGGAACATGTCGTGTGACAATTGGTGCGTTAATAATAAAACGATCGCCTGTTCATTAACGAAAATTGAATTTGAAAAGGATCAAAATGGAAGGCCATAACTATTCAAATGAAGTTTTGATGAAATGGTTTATGCTTCATGATTAGTGTGATAAAATTATAGAAATAACATGCAGAATGTTTAGTGAAATATATCACGATTTACAACCAATGAACGAAAGAAAATTTATACGGTTACAAAACTTCATCAGTTATGGGTCAATAGGTACTGGAGGCAGAACGACATAATTGTAATTCCCTTGCAACTTGAGACTAGCTGCGAAACTAGGAAGTATGGAGGATACAGAAATAGCAGCAAGCTTCAGAAGCAAGCTTCACCAAGCAGCAAAGGATACTTTATGATGTTGCGATGGGAACAAGAATGCGAATGGTTGGCAGACGACATAAGAAATTATAATTGAAAAGAAAATACCTTACATGACTTGGTTACGAACAAAAGATCCAGAAGACAGAAAAGAAAAATCAACTATTGGAAAGAAAATGTGAAGACGTAGAGCGGTATCAGGGAGGCAGTAGAGTCGTATGGAAAGTTATTAAAAATGTACGAAACGAGAGAAAAGAAAGGGGCAATGACAATCTGATCTGAAACATAAAATGGGAAGAGTACCTATTATAGGAGGCTACTGACAGAAAACAGAAACGAGTTTTTAGGAGAAACTGGCGAAGTTATCGTCAATAACGAGATCGATATTTAGGCAATAACTAAGAAGGAAGTAGAGAAGGAACTAAGAAGGTTGTATTGTCGAATACTTAAGAAACGAATTAAACTGGAGTATCGAGGTATAGAAGAACAGAGTGGCTTCGGGGTAGGAAGGTCCTGTATGGGCAATATTTCTAAATCCTACTGATCTCGTCTTCACTGATCTTGAAAAAGCCTGCGACACGGTACTTTTGCAGTTTTTCATTATTTTGACAAAAACCGGCATAAAGGAAGGATAAATCAGAGCTCTACACAATAGATACAAAAATGCTCAGGCATGGGAATTAAGGTTGGCGACAACTATTTGCCAACATTATCCTTTGCTGACGATCAGGTGATAATTGCGAACTGTGAAGAAAG
Source organism: Cryptocephalus moraei (assembly GCA_946251905.1). Classification (NCBI taxonomy): domain Eukaryota; kingdom Metazoa; phylum Arthropoda; class Insecta; order Coleoptera; family Chrysomelidae; genus Cryptocephalus; species Cryptocephalus moraei. The sequence goes on from OX276454.1 coordinate 22,814,148, forward strand.
ATATAGACTATATGTTAACAAAACTTAAAGGTGAATATGATCTGGCGGGAATGAAAATGAACGTAGCCAAAACGGAATACTTAAGAGTAGGTATAAAAGAGGAAGATCCAGATCTGCAACTAAGACACATAAGGAAATGCGAAGAATACGAATCTATTATAGGTAATATTATATCCAACAAAGCCATCTGTACACGATATACGACACAGAATACAACAAGCACAAGAGAGTATACGAGTTTTAAATAATGTACTTTGGTCCAATCGAATCTCCTTGAAAACAAAACTGACAATCTACAGAACAACCGTAGAACCAATATTAACATACCGATCAGAATGTTGGCAGTTGACGCAATCAACAAGGAACAAAACAGTCGCCGTAGAAATGTATTTCCTCGGAAGATCATGCAGCACATCCAGACTAGAACACATACCACATATTGAAATTAGACGACGTGCAAATAGAATATATAGAACAACTGAAAGAACAGAAACAAAACAGCAGATATGAGAACACAGATGGTCCAAAAAGGCTTTTGACTACAATCCACCGAATAAAATGGAACGATGAAGACCAGCTACCACATGGTTAAATGACGACGATGAAGAGGCCTGGTAAGATTAAGGTAACAAGTGGCGATCGAAATATGCGATGTGGCAGAAGCTGTAGAATCCCCATTAATACCTATAAAAATTTTTAACCTGATACTTTAGACTGATATTAGGTATAAAAAGCTGGTATAAAATATACCAGACTATAGAGGTAGACTGGTACAAAAAAATTACTTAACCTGTTACTTTAGACTGACATATTACTAGAAGCTATAGCTGAACTGTTTAATGAATGCTTGCCAGAAGGTTAGAAAGTTCCAGAAGATTGGAATCTAGCTCGTATCAGCTCAATCTACAAAAAAGGAAACTAGAAGCTGTGTAAAAACTACAACATATGCGTTACGAGTTCGATGGGGAGATTGTACGGCAGAATACTCAAACAAAGAGTGGAAAACAGCATTATAGAATAAGAAGAACAAAGTGGCTTCCGAGCAAGGAGATCCTGCGTTGACAATATATTTGTTCTGCAACAAATATTAGAGAAAAAAGAAAATTCAGGAACCTGCCTACCCATCTAGTTTTCGTGGATTTGGAGAAAGCATACGATGCGGTTCCCTTGAAAAAAATTTTTGAGACTCTGACGAAGATAAGCCTAAACGGTGTGTCTAAAAGCCATGTGGAATATGTATGTGAATTCTTAAAGTGCAGTAAAAGTGGGAAATGCATCTCAAATCACTTCCTGACAACAAAATGCTTAAAACAGGGATGCAGTCTCTCTGCAACTCTGTTCAAAATATACCTTCAGGAAGCACTTAATAACTGGAGTAGGAAAATAGCTGGAATGGGAATACAAATGTCACAATGTAGTTTGACGACACTATTATTTGCGGATGATCAAGTAATAGTGGCTAACGATGAATCAGACGCAGATAATATGTTAAAGAAACTAGTAGGGGAGTACCAGCTATGGGGGTTAAATATGAACATGGGAAAAACGGAGTACCTTAAAATAGGAGACGAAGCAGAAGACGCAGAACTGAAAATTCATTAATTTAAACGGTGTAGTGAGTTCAAATACCTAGGAACTATAATTTCGGAAGAGGGGTACAACAAAAAAAGACATGCATAACAGAGCACAACAAGGAAAAAGGCTATACGAAAACTAAATTCATAGGCCGTGAGCCGAGTCCAAAAAAGTGTCTTATAGGAAACCACTTCAAATTTAAAACATAGATTGCCCTTCACACGAATGACCATTGCAACACAATGTGCAAGTTTGGCAGCTTTGAAGTGGGGCGTTTAATGGGGGTATAGTTTAAGTCACCCCTAATTGAGGGTGATAAGAAACCAAATAAAATTTGATGGGTTGGTTTGTTCGTGATGCACAATTCACTAAAACAATTATGCCAGACACATAGGGTGGGTCGGTCACCCCGCCAGACATCACCAAACAGAGCAATTTTAGCGACCCCCTTTGACTGATAGGAAACCGGCTCAAACACCCTATGTGTCTGGCAAAATTTTTTTAGTGAACTGTGCATCACGAACAAAGCAACCCATCAAATTTTATTTGGTTTCTTATCGCACTTTGGGACCCACAATTAGGGGTAACATTGACATTTACACCCCCATTAAACGCCCCGCTTCAAAGCTGTCAGACTTGCACATTTTGGTAATTCGTGTGAAGGGCAATCTATGTTTAAAATATGAAGTGGTTTCCTATGAGACACTTTTTTGGACTCGGCTCACGGCCTATCATTATTATGGTCAAATAGAATCAGGTAACAAACAAAGAAGACTATCTACAATGCTATTGTAGAACCGATTCTGTCATATGGGAGTAAGTGTTGGCAGTTCTCGAAAGGAGCTAGAAACAGTCGAAATAACTATTTACGAAGAGCGTGTAGAACATCAAAAATAGTACATATACCAAATGACCAAATAAGAAGACGAACAGGGAGAGTATTCACAAACGCAGACGGAATAGAATCGTAGCAGTTGTTGTGGTATGGTCACGTAAGGAGGATGAACCCAGAAAGATGGCCAATGAGAGCACTGGAATACGAACCAAAAAATAGACGACGAAGAGGAAGACCCGGAAGAAAATGGATAGAGGGAATTAGGGAAACCATGATAGATGGGCGATAACAGAAGAGGACTGGAAGGGTAGGGAAAATGGCCATCGAAATGCTGGATGCGTCGGAAGACGTAGGACCCCGTTATAACCCCGTTATATATTTTTTTTTTTTACACGGGTGGGGTGTTAGTTCGGGTTATCGCTGAGATGTGCGCGGGTTCCACACTATCAAACCGCGATAAACGATCCAACCCGGAGGTGGAACCAACTTTGTTCTTTCTTCTGAGATACCTACCTTTTATCTCACCTGGTGTCCACGGAGATCGCGCTCCTTAAAGGAAAGTGCCCGGGCACACCCTCACGAATGATTCCCACGTATCACCCCCTCCATTCCCTTGGCAATCACTCAACCACGTTAGATAAAATCAATAAGCATCCGTAATAAAGATAGTAAACTTTATCCATGTTATCATCCAGGCCGCGAGAATGAGAACCGTATCAGTGCACGAACATTCACGTTAACGCCGCCCGCGTCTTTCCCGCAGGAGGTACCATGAACTCGAAGAGGTTCACCGTCACGCACGCATCGCAAACGTACGACATACAGGAGTTCCTCAAGAATCATCCCGGCGGAGTGAACTACGTCGATCCCTACTTGGAGAAGGATGTCTCGAGACCGATGGATCTGCACGAGCACTCCAAGGCAGCTTACTACCTCATGGGGGAGTACAAAGTCGGAGGGAGGGATCCGGAAGACTTAGAGGTACGTAGGTACGTCGAATTCTAAAAAGAGAAATGATTTCGTAACAGTCGAGTCAAGTGACAACTTTTACGGTATATAATTCTTTTTATCTTTATTGCATGGGTTGTGTAGCGAGTCTTGTTTGACTTAGCGTGTTTAATGGGTACTATGTCTATAACGTTATTAACTTGACCTCCAGGGATATCGTATATTGAATTCACTCTAATTTTTGTAGTTAGATAGGGATGTCAATGAAAAGTATCTAGCCTTAGTTCTGGCGATCTAAGTAAAGTCCATTCAAAGAAAGTGCATTCAGTATGCAGTAAGAGAAACACTTGTCACTTTTAAATTAAATTATCTTGGAAAATTGGAGCAAGTCCAATTTTTACACAGAAACTTAATCTCCGTTATCTGATGAATCATATTTAACGATCTCTCGTAATTTCTACAAATATCGTTACCGGTAAAATTCACAAGTAAGTATATATCTAAGCTTTTCCCGAAAAAGCACCGATCGCTAATGTTTACCTATCGTTATCGTTATCACTCTAGCCATTCCTATCTCACGAAATAAGGGAATCATTCCTATGATAATAACTAAAAATATAGGCGTGTATATTACATCTTAGTGGCGAGAGCTCAAGGGCAACTATTTTCCAGTTGGGTGATTTAACATGAAATTATATGAAATTTATACTGAAACAGAGAAATAACCGAAAAATATCAACCACGATCCCGTGGTTCTTTCCATTCCTCTTCTGAATACGACGAACGGTGCTTGGCGAAGCTGGAAAATTATTATTATTGAAAACTGTACTTGTCGCTCATGGGCTGCATCACAGGCACATGTCAAAAGAGGCAGTTTTGAGATACCTGAATTTAAAGTTTTCGGTCTTATGAAAAATCAATATAGCGTGCTATATATCTTAATTAGTCAAGTAATTATTACATCTAAATTATTGTTTTCTTTCAATGTCTAGTTCATACCCATAACGCATTAGTTTTTAAATAATAATGACCTAATTTTTCTGCTGTACCACTATGGCAGTCCATATGACCAATGTAATCTTTACCTTCATCAGCGACATTCAGTTTTTTCAAGCCTTCAAATCTTCAGTCGTTAATCTTTGAGCAAGATGGAACCATACTGAATGTAATCACCTTCCGTTAACGCAAGGCTGAGATACTTGTTTCACACACAGCCCAGCAAATTGTAATTCTTTCAAAAGTATGAGTGATCTTTTATACCACCTGTCTTGAATAATCAATCTCTTTATAGTTTCAAATCTTCTTACCACACATCCTTGGTTGGTGGAATACAAAGATATTCTCTCAATGTTCTACTCAAAGAAGTCGCCTGTGGCATTAAATGTTATTATGCGTGGCTTACCTATCTTTTCCGTGATGATAATCCGCAACTCCATTGCTTCTGGTCTACTTGCAGCATGTCTTAACCATATTTTGGGATTAGGGTGTTTCAATGCTTCGATACAAAAGCACTCACACAAGGATCTGCTTAAGCATTTACCTATGGCACCAAAGATATGCTAAATATATCTAGCGCGTTTTGATCGACCCCATTTGCTTTCCTCTGAATAATTGATCCTGATCTTCTTCTGCATACACTTTGGACCTTTAGTTAGTGCACTTCTCTGAATCATCAGCATGCCTATTGCTCCCGGCCTTCTTTCAACATGTCCTAAACATGTTTTATATGCTTCAATAGTGCGATATAAAGGCACTCGCCCAAGGATCTGCCTAAGGAATTCGAAACATTCATCTGTAGAACCAAAAATCTGTTAATGCGCATTTCGATCGACCATCTTTTACTTTTCCTTGAACAATCAATTTCTTCATTGTTCCTGATCTTCTTGTCACATGTCCTGCATACACTTTGGATGTTTAGTTGGTGCACTATAAAGGCACTCGTACAAGATTATGCTTTCTACTAATGTCTGAATAAGCATGTTCTCGATTGTTTCTCAATCTCTCCTTACAATATGCGTTAGGTATGCTTTGGGTGCTTAGTTGTTTCAATAAAAGTAGATGCATTCCCTAAAGGTTTTCCCAAGTAATACGAACGATTCGTCTGTAACACCAAATGCTATTAGAAATTTCCCATTTGAGCTGCAATCTGATTACATTCCGTTAATAATAGGCATGTGTATAGCTTCTAATTCTCTTGCAATAGGCCCTAGACATCCTTTGAATGTTCAATTATTGCAGTACAGAATTACTTGCACAAATATATGCCAAAGAAGTACCTAACATTCGCCTGTAGCACTACATAGGTACTATCAAAGGTTTATCTAGTGCATGAGTGATCTATCTTTTAAGTGACGACCTCAACCCTTTCCGTAGATAATAGGTCGTTATTGGTTAATGATCGATTATGCGACAATAATGGTCCATTGCTCCTGTAGCACCAAATGCTTTTAGAGGTTTTTCTAAGGCGTACTATGTGATTTACCATGTGAGTAATGGCCTGATCTTTTTCTTGCTTAATCAGCATTCAATAAGCATCAAGCAATTTCAGGAACGATGAAATTTCATCGTTCCTTGAATAGTCGGTCTCTCCATTGCTTCTGATATTCTTGCGACATGCCTTGGTACTTTGTTACTGCAATACAGGAGTATTCACATATATTTATATATTATAGCAGCAAATGCTATTAGACACATTTTTTCATCTGAGATCTACCACTTCGCTCAGCGACGATCCAACTTGTACTAATTCATTAGCATCTCTATTGTTTCTGATCTTGCAATATGCGCTGGATACGCTTTGGTCATTTAATTATTACAATAAAAATACAAGGCTTTAGTATAGGGTTTTGCCTAAAGAATTCGAAGTATCCGTCTGTAAACACCTTTAGACGACTGTCCAATGTGTGGATGATCTACCCCTTGAACGATGACCTGATCTCTTTCCCTGAGCAATTAGCCTTTTCATGGCCTCACATTTTCTTGAAATATGTTTTAGACATACTTTGGATGTTTGATTATTGTAATAAAAAGTATCTTCCACAATGTTCTGCTAAAGAATTTGTTTGGCCATTATCCACTGATCCAAGGCTGAGTCTCTTTGTTTCATGTACATTCAAACATATTGTAATTCTATCAAACCTGTAGATGATCTACTTTTGGGCTACTACCATCCGTCTTTCCATGAATAATTAGCCTCACCATTGCTTCTGACCTTAAATCTTGCGTCATGTCCTAGACATTCTTTGGATACTTAGTTACTGCAATACAGAACACTCGCCCAAGAATCTGACCAACTAATTCAAAGCAATCGTTTATAGCAGCGCATGCTACTAGAAACATGCTTTATACGGATCAGATTTGCGCATGTGCGATCTACCACTTCACCCTTTGATGTTTTACTGATTTATTAGCCTTTCCGCTGTTTCTGATCCTCTTTTGTAATATTAGCTGGATTTGCTTCGAGCATTTAGTTTTTGAATAAAAGTAGAAGCGTTAGTTCTGCCAAAGCAGAACTTCATTCTCCTATAGCACCAAGTGCTTATATCTACGATCATGACGATAGGAAAAGTACCGACCTAAATGTGTACCTACTAGTGCAATCTGCCTAGATTTTCGTTAAGTTCGACCTCAAATTAAAAGTTTTTTTAGATTAAAAATATATTTTGTTCATCGTCATAAATACTTTATGCTTTTTATCCAGAAACTCGTAGACTGGAACAAACCCATGCTGAGTCAGGTCGGGCGTCTGGGAGAGCAGTACCATGATTGGGTCTCGTCGCCTGTCGATAGGCAACTAAGGCTATTCGGGAATCCGATTTTGGAGAATTTGACAATAACCCCATGGTATTTAGTTCCGGTCATATGGATACCGGTCATAATATATTTCTGCGTTATCGGTACCAGGAAGTACGTACAAATCACCAAAGGTAAGTACTAGTAATTGTAGTGATATGATTGCTGCTTTGCTTCATATAAGTGTAGTTCATCAGGTGTACTTATTTCTAGTAGTTATTAATTAATTGCATCGAATTACATTGCAGTACTTATATATGTTTTAATTAGAAAACTTTCGAGGAAAAAAAAGTCAGGAAAGGTTATACAAATTGTTTCAATTCTCCTAAGGACTAAAATAAACTTAAAACATGTTATACAAGTAACAAAAACTAATGAATGTCGCTACGTCATCAACTTACCCACTCAAAATACTAGTATAAGAGCATTTCAGGGCCAATATTTGTCCGAAACCAATTTAACAGGCCATCAAGAGGCATCATTTCCCGTGTGTTTACATTGCCATTTCCGAAGTTTTCGTTTCGTGACAACTTTCCAGTTTATCCAACAATCAGAAAGACATCAAGGCCCGAAGGTGGAACGGTTTCACGCACACCGTCAATGTTAATGTGTAATTGAGTTAAATTGTCGTAGTTAAATTATCTTTCAATGGAAGACGAGGTGGACGGATAAAGAAAACGTTAAAAGCGGAATTTATGGGACAATTTACTGATGGGGAAAGGGAAAGCAGGAATAACATATGAGGGCGATTTAAGGGTTCGCGAATGATAAATAAGAATGTATAATACCTACTGACGTGTACTTTCGTTGTGTTTTTCAGATCCGTACCCGACCATACCAGTAGTGTTAAGTTTCATCGAAGGTATCATCATTTGGACGTTACTGGAGTATTCGTTGCATAGATGGTTGTTTCATATGGAACCATCGGGACGTTCCAAGATCTTAGTATACTGCCATTTCGCCATCCACGGGCTTCACCACAAAGTACGCAAGCCTTTACAAATACCTCGAAGTGGGATCTTTTTATTCCGCCGCAACTCCGAGACACGTAATGTCTCGTTTGATAGTCGGCCAGGTATAATGAGATCTCATTGCATTAGTGTAAATTTAGTAGGCACCCAAGACGAATTTTCAGGTGCCGTTCGATTCGAGAAGACTTGTTTTCCCGCCGTTTCCTGCCGCGATCCTCACGTACATCTTGTACAAGTTCGTCGCTTTGATCTTACCAGATTCGACTTCTCTGGTGGTGCTGGCTGGAGCTATTTTCGGTAAAAAAATTGTTGAAAACGTACACGGAACGGTTTTTGATTAACTTTGCTTCAGGTTACGTGTGTTACGATATGACACACTTCTACCTTCACCACGGGACGCCGAGGGAGAGTAGTTATTTCTATCATTTGAAGAGGTATCACAATCAACACCACTTCGCTCATCAAGACAATGGTACGCTTCTTGGTATTGTTAGAATCTTAATTTAAGTATAGAGTACAGACCCTACAAGAGAGTTTTAAAACATGTCATATAACAATTGGCCTCGCTAATTACAAAATTGCACATTGCTTGGCCAGAAATGGACCAGAATGCCGGAAATCAAGATGGCGGATTATTTTGAACTCTGCGTATATGAAGGCTATTTTGGCCTAAAGTTGCCTAAAGCCTCTTTGGTCAGCGAAGAAGCTTGATATGAACTGATTATGTGTGAAGCTGGGAGCTTATAGTTAATGCATTGAATACAGTGCAACAATATCCATTTTCTTTTACCGCTGTTAAAGTGAAGGAGCATATGGTGTGACGCCTGGGAAAGGATAGATAAACATTTCTTCTGGAATCATTCAAAGGGCCAAAGCCCACTTAAACATAATTCTAAAGCAACAATAATGACAAAGTAAGAAGTTTAAGAAAACAGGAAAGTCATACCAAAAAAGCTGAAGAAGCAGAGGAGTGTATGTTCTAGATAATAATAGAATATCAAAAAAAACTACTAATCTGGTTGAAATGAAACTCAGTAGAATCGTTTATTACAGTCTACCTTATAAACATTCATAGTTTTATTTGGTTAGTTAAAATAGTTATCGAATTTTTGACGAATAACCCTGAGCTATACTTGAACTCGCGATTAGAAAAGTTTCAAACTTTCAGAAAACACTAACTGAAACTCCAGACTTAACTAGAGCTCTAATGAAATTTGTGCTCAAGGGAACTTTTAAATTTAGAATTATGCTTGACTACTTAAACCAGTTATATAGTTCTTTACGAATGAAACTAAGTTGTTTTAGAATTCATGTTACTAAAAGTTTCAAAAAATTTACTGAAACTCTTAAAAATCGTTTATAAATGTATACTTTTAAAACCATTATTTAATTAATTACTATAGATCACGAGTTATTGGAAAATGCACAAAAGATGCATAAAACAATAATTGAAATACAGATTTTGCTGAAACTCCCCACAAATGTTTAGTGAGGTTTGCATTATGAACTTCCAGTTTCACTTCATTTGCCAAAGTAGTTATCTAGTATTAACGAATGAAACTTAGTTGCATTAGAACTTGTGTTAATAAGAGTTTGAAAAAAAGAATACTCAACCTTTGATTTATATGAAACTCTTCTTCACACCGGTTTAATAAAGACTGTAATAAGTTTTCACACTTTCATTGGACTAGTTAAAATACCTATTGAATTATTGTCGAATGAATATAACCTGCTCTGACACTGTTAACTATGAGTTTCAAGCATTCATAAAACATTAACTGAAACACATCTTTAGCCAAAACTTTCCAGTATAAACTTTCGAAATTCCATATAATTTTTTCTCTAAAACAACTATTAACTTATTGACGAATGCCACTAAGTTGTAGTAGTATTAGGTAGATTAGTGAAAAGTTACCAAACATCTAATTTTGCTGAAACTGTTTACTAAAGTTTACTTTATAAACTTTCATTTGATTACCCAAGTAAAATGGTTCTTGAGTGCACACAAGCTGGACTAGATATGAACTCGAGGTTATCATATTCATACGTTCATAGAACATTAACTGAAATTCAGATTTTACTGACTCTCTACATATGTTTACTGAAGTTCACTTATGTGAATAATAATAGTATTATAATAATACTATTTGCTATATATTACTAATAACTTAGTAATGAAACTAAGTTGCATTAGAACTTGTTTTACTAATTTTCAAAAAAATTACTTAAACTTCGTTTTAAATAAAACTCTCCATAGCCGTTTATTAAAGTCTGCTTTATAGAGTTTCATTTGACTAGTTAAAACACTTTTTAGTTATTGGCGAATTAATTTCAGAACTCGCAATTATGAGTTTCAAACATTCATGGCACTAATTGAAACACAGATTTCGAAGTCTCATATAATTATCAGAAACAACTTATTGACGAATGCTACAGAGTTGTATTAAAACCCGTTCTACGGAGTTTCAAAAAATTTGAAACTCCTCAAAATAGTTTGTAAAAGTCTGCTTGATAAACTTTCATATTTTTATTCCATTAGTTAAAGTGGTTTTTGAGTTATCGGTGAATGAACCCAAATCGGTCGACTCGACTGGACTAGATGTGAACTCGCAGTTCTAAGAGATTCAAACACTCATAAAATGGTAACTGGACATGAAATTTTACTGAAAATCTCTACAAACATTGAGCGAAGTCTATTTTATGAATTTCCGGAGTTTCATTTAATTAGCAAAAGTAGTTAGCGAGTCTTGACAAATGAAACTACATTGCATTAGAACTCGTGTTACTTTAAGAGTAAACGGAACTCCGAGGAACCGTTCATGAAAGTCTACTTTATAAATTTTATTAACTCTACTTGGTCAGTTAAAATAGTTATCGAGTTATTGATAAATAAAAACAAACTGCACTAAAATATTCTTGATTCTGGGTTATTCAAATATTCATAAAATATTAACTGAAACTCAGATTTAGCTGAAACGCTTCAAAGATGTTTATTAGAGTCTACTCTAAAACCTTTGGCAATTTTATTTGATTAATTAAAATAGTCAACGAGTTATTGGCAAATAAGTACCAACTGTACTGGAACTCGCAGTTCTGAGACATTCCAACATCCATAAAACATTAACTGACGCTCATATTTAGCTGAAACTCTGCAGAAATTTGTGCTCAAATATACCTTCATTTATTTGATTAGCTGAAGCAATTCTAGAGTTATTGATCATTCAACCAAGTTATATTAGAACTTATGTTACTAGAAGTTTCAAAAAATTTACAAAACCAATCTAAATGAAACTCTCCAAAACTACTTACTAAATGTTCATACTTTTATTTGAATAATTAATATAGTTCTAGAGTTATTGGCGAATGCATCAAAGCTGGATTAGATATGAACTCACAGTTCCAATAGATTTAAACATTCAGAAACCATTATTGATTGAAACAAAGATTTAACTCTCCAGTAATGTTTACTGAAATTTGCGTTATAAACTTTTGAAGTTTCGACGTCCACTTTAAATTAGAAATAATCAAAATTGTTAATGAAATAGAACATTTCCATTTTGACAACTATAATATTGATAAAATTATAGCGCTAGTACAAGAATCAAATGGTTGAAAGAATTAATGTTAGGTAATGGAAAATAAAAATATCAATTTTCCTTCACGCGGTGCTTCTGCAATGAACAAATCATTCAGGGTGAGCACGATGTTCTTAGGCAAACATGTATGAAGGTTAACATTACCGGTCTCAATTTGTGAAAGAAATCAATTCTAAATAAATTGTGTTAATTTGCCCTTTCCCTTTTGCACTAAGAAATTCAATATATAACGTAGCCTATATTGCTTGGTCATAACTTACATACACCAGTCCTATCCTAGGAAATCATATGACGATCATATCAAGCAATACATGGTAACATATTGATGATAATTAATATCATGATAATACACATATGACAATAGATTTACTGCAAATCTGAGTATGCCCTTTTGATGCTAAATTTTTGGGTACCTCGGGATTAGGACAGTACGTACCAACACGTTCGTCACTTAATTAGATGAAATTTACAATTTGAACCACATATACAGGACAAAATATCTCTTCATAAATGCAAAGGCTCAAAATCGGCAGTCATCTTGAATTCCGGGCTTCCCGCCACTTTTTGGCCCACAGGTACCTACCTAATCAATAAAATGCTTCTTCCTTTACACGATTTCATACAATTAGTATAATGTGATAGACGCTGGAGCTTCATAACGCCTCGGAATTTTAAAAGAATCTCTTTCTGAATTTCTCGCAGTGTAATGTTTAAATTTACGTGAATTGTATTGGTTTTAGGTTTTGGAATCAGTAGCGTGTTCTGGGACAAAATCTTCAGTACCGGGATCGAACTGAACAAACTGAATGTCGAAATCAAATGGTGAAGTGGAGAAATCATGCACACCGCTACCGCTGCCTTTACATTGTTCTTTCAAGCTGATTATGTATTTTTTAAATATTTATCTTTCTTGAACATAAGTATTTTTAAGTGATATTAAGCGTTAATTAAAAGGCAAATCTCTTATGCATCCTTTATTTCCAACCAACTTAACAGAAACAATCTGTACCAAAAAGAATTTTACATCTTTTTTTTTTAATATTTCAGTCCATAAGGCTTTTGATCTGTACAAAGTACATGTTTCAATAGGTAAAAGCTGAGGCTGAACTAGCACATAGAATATGCCTGTTCATTAAAAAATTAGGACAGCCATTAAAACGTACCTCGAAATAACAATTTTCAACTAACTAAAATAAATAAACGAGTTATTTTCCCTAAACAAGTAATTTTATTAATAATCGTTGTTTAATTTATTAAGTGTAAATGCGTCCCTCTCTACGAAACTACCGAAATGTGTTATGTGGTGTGTAATCACGTCCTACTTCCTCGAACACATCAGCCATCCTATATATATCAAAAATATATTCTAGTTAAAAAAATCATCGCGACAATGTAATGCTGAATTCAACCACAGCTGAGAACTTGTTTATAAATTGTGAGAAAAGCTATTATATAAGACTATAATTTGTAAGAAAGCAATATTTTTTGTGATCATGTCATGAATTCGTTATACCCTTTAGTAAGTATACACCAGTCTTTATAGTGATAAATTAGAATAATCCAAAGAATCGCAATCAATGGAGTTGAATTATTACTTTCTCACTGAAACACACACAGATTTAATCATGGGTCTTATCAAATCGCAAATGAAAATTGAAAAAATACAATTAATTCCCTTCCTTTCATGTAATCAAACAATTTGTCTCATATTTTGTGTAACTTAACCGAATTCACATGCAAATGCCATCATTAAAATCACACGTGTACAGGAGGTTGTATTTTGATAACTACAATTATTCTTTTGAGAAATGACATAATTCAATGATTACTTCATTCTACACGGTTTTTTTTTGGCAACCAGAAAATATTACCTTATACATAAATACCTGGTACATGTTTATAAAAAAAGCACAATTTGGTTCAAGCACATTGTTCTATAATGTTTCCTCAGTTAACATAAAATTTAACTTTCCCATTTATGTTACGAGTTAACTAAGGAAATTGACATTTATGTGTCCAGTGACGCTTCTGAATCATGAATTCTTCTGATTTTAAGTGTTATGACGACAAAATATCATAATGTACCTATTTACAATTTTTACATATTAATATGCACACATTTATATTTTATTATACAACTCCAATTTCTATTTTACACAAAGAATCATTAGTTATTTTTTTATAGTGTTAATACTAATATTGTCATCGTGGAAAAATAACATTTTTTTACAAAAAAACAATATTTCGATTATAACTATCACAACATGTTAATAAACCTCTGAGAAATAAATTCACCATAGAATTGATTCCATAGATCACAATAGTAGTATCAAATGATGACATTTTTGTGTACAATAATTCTGTTCACGCCACAGTTTACGCAATAATGACCGCGTAAGTATTGGAAAACGTTCAGACCACGTGGAAGAAAATTCGTACTCGACCTGTAGATTTCACTGTAGTGTGAGCAGATTCTAAAAGCATTCCGAAAGTACTCGTATGTAGACAGGCAAGAAATGAACTGTACTAATTACCATTAAACAGAAACTTTTTTTCAAAGTGACAGGTATTGATAACATATATTTTTCAAAGTGGAAACTCGATAATATCGAGACATTGAACAGTTCCCATACAGCAGGTAAGATAAAAGTACACAGTTGAAAACATCGAACCATTGAAACGACATCTGTAGTTTAAAATCGCTTTGATTATCAAGTCTCATGTTTTATTATAAGGAGGACCGGCAGTTTCAAATCAGGCCAACACAAAATTCAACGCTGTAACTTCCAACTGAGATGAAACAGTTTTAAGTGTTGATTCTCCATATACCTTACACTTTGAAAGCGTCTCAGAATTACTTTACCTCTTAAGGAATTAAAAATATAAACCGTTTCTTCCTTAAATTCAACATAATTTATTTGATCCTCAATTTTACTCCAACTTCAATATTTCTTTACAAGGCGGTTTTTACGGCAATACAAGGTTGGTTTTTAAATCTTCAGCCACATATATCTTGGTCAGTTTTCATACAAATTTATCTTAAATCATTTGTAAATACGCCGAGATAACCAACCGACTATAGTTAGTTTAATCAAGTTATGTAAAGGTATGTAGTGGCTGTACAATTAGAAACAGACCTTACACGCCATATTTTATAAAATTTCGTCCTTGCTGAATTTTTACTGTAAAAATAATTCTGAAACACTACTTTACCATCGAAACAAATTCGCAACGCCTAGAGATGAAATTGATACTTACTGGTCTTCCCAAATACAAATCACATTGTTAAAAGGTCTTAAACACTTATTTATACAAATATCCTTAGATATTAGGTAAGTTTAGTTTATTTCAGCATAATGAAAAATCATAAATACTTTTTCATAACAATTTTAATCGGCAACATCTGAAGCTTTAATCAGTACAGCTCAAAAAACCATATAAATAAAGCAGGGGCGAAGACGAAGTGGACTTTAGACAAGGCATTTAAATTATAGGATTATTAGGTGACGAGTTATATCGATATAACAAAAAATAAGGAAACAAAAACAGAAGATACGCATTACCTTAGACGCAAAATTATATCCTAAGTTCTAAGTATGGAATCCCATCACCTGCTTTATTTTTCAAAAAAAAAAACTTAACATATACAAAAAACTGAATATAAGATATGATAAATTAGACTAGAAACGAAAACAACTTCATACTTCAGCGTGCAAATTTTTATCATAAATATGAAACATTGTCTAAAATCCAGTTTACTAAATCGATGGCGACTAAAAATCTCTCATTTGGTTTAGATTGAAAGAATGCTTAAAATATGTGCAAAGAATTCATACACAATTTATTCAAAAATTAATTAACATAACTTGAGCATTACTGAGAAAGACGTAACACCCCTGCAAGCAAACAAATATACAAGAAATAGTAATTATTACCTATTAATAATAGAAACTTGCACACAAAAAATAAACAGCATTATATTGTAAATAGATAAACACAAGTGTAATCAATTGTCAGAGGATGAAGATTGAATTGAATCAAAGTATTTCAGACTTTCCATTAACGAAAAATCACATGCAACACTGTAACAGATGTTTTTTACAAACGACTGGGAAAATCTAAAAGTTCCAAAATAGCTGCACCAAACGTAAATATCGAGACCCAACTCTGACAATTGAAACATTCTGAAACACACTCTGCTAAATTCAATAGAGTTTCAAATATTAATTATACAATATTCTTTAAAATATACGTCACTAGTGCCTTTGGTACTTTTGTTGATTCTCTCATTCATTCCTATAAATCATGCATACATAAGGAGTATTTGATGAAAACACACACATGTAAACTCATGGGAGTCAAGAATGAGATTCGTCATCGAAGAAATAAAAATCAGTACAGGTATTTTTAAATAAAATCACAGAGCTCAAGGCACAGTAACAAAATTACAAACCCTGTAATATACAAAAATAATTTTCGTTTAAAACATTTTCACTGCCTCATTACAATAAATTTAAAATGAAGAATGTAGCAGAGTGTGGGCGAGCAAGATAAATTTCGAAAGATAATGGATCAATCAAAAAATTAACAATTCTAAAAATTAATCAGCTAACAGTCTTAAAGTAAGTTTTTATATACTGATAACTGAAAAATATGGCGCGATCCAAACTGTTGCTCCGACACCCCTAAATTGTTATGTACATACACAGCCCTGTAAGTAACAATACAACTTAAATGTATCTTCGGGTGGTTCAACCATTTTGTGGTTTCAAGTTGTGATTGAGTTTTGCAATTAAGATTAAAACAATGCTTCAATTCCGCGAGAAAGAGCAATTGCTTAATTCACTACATGCTATACAATAATAAATATTACATCAATTCAACAATTCGATTATTTTAAAATGTTTTTCATGGAATTAACACTGATGTAATCGGTATATCTCATATACTGGAAATAAATATAACTTCTCTACAAAGTTTGTTCAATTTAAACTCACATCTTTAACTCTGTGGGATTGCCAGTCTTTTTCAACTTTCTTTTAAAGAAATAAAGATGGTTTTACAATGAATAAACATATATAGAGCAAAAGCTTTCAGTTGGGGTACTCCTGAAAAATTAGAGAATCAGACTATTAATTTTAACCATTATCACCATTTAATTTAAAGAAAGAAACAAGTCGAAATTTCATTTGTTTCCCCACTTACATAATCTCATGAAAAAAATTAATGGTTCAGAACCTAATAAAAAATAGTGTCTTTTATAAAAATTTATCAAAGACTAAGATTTGATTTCACACTGAAATGTTTGGGATATATATGTATTAAACTGGTTAAAACTTCACTGGAATAGTTTTTGAAATCTGATTTACTAATTTTCAGAGCTAAATATTAAACGCTAGATATGCATGATTTAGTATTTTATTTACACTGTGGCTATGACTATGAAGATGAGCTATTTTGTGGAACAGTAAAAACTTATAAATTTATTCGATTTTTTTAAGGTTAAAATCACATTTTTGTCACATATAAATATATAACGAATTTTGATTTCTTGGATGAATTAACCTTTAATAGGTAAATATTAACTATTGGCAGCTAAACAACCTAAATCTTATGTAAAATACCTACCAAACCTCACCGATAACAAGTCCATTAAAGTCTAGATATCAATATTCCAATATTATTAAGATTAATATCCACTAGAATTAAATATTTAAACATTTTTTCAATAACTTGATTTCAAGGTATATTTCGGGTAAAAAAATATGGTGAATATTTTGATTATTAGAATTAACATACCTATTAGAAAAATGATATAATTACTTAAAATTTGTGGTTAAAAATAGTGTTTTCGTTAATAATGTATATTAATAATTACACGATTATTAACATTCATATAAATTAATCTCTTTATGTAATAAGTTAAACTGCCAATAATAACATATTTACCCTTAACTACAATTTTATTGTTTCTTTTTAGTTCTTACTAACTCGAGCATTTCAGTCCTTGCTGAAACAAGCGAATCACAAAGAAAATTACAATAATGAATGAAAATAAATAAAAACATTAAAAATTTTATGTACAACTTTCTTCCATTGCATAACCCTTGGAAAAAATTTCCATCCACATATTCCCATGCTTGCCATTCTTTCTTCTTTCATTTCAAACTTTCAATATTTAAAATATTCTCTTTATTTTTTCGATGATGACCGAGCAACAGTGGAAAGCACGGCTAAGTTAAAAAAAAACCCAACAACAATATACACTAAACCTACACTCCCCCTATACAGCTTATACATAAAATGGTAATTATTTGTCAAAAATAATTTTTAACATTAGCCTGTACAAACATGGACAGACGTTGAAAGAGTTCTGAGGAAGCCGCGTCAACAAAAGGACAGAGTGGGCCAATCACAGTCGCACAACGCGGACTCGACATGCATATCGTACATGCACTAATTATAATCATTTTTCTTTATTTTTTAAACATATGAATATTCAACAGTCGGCTAGGAACATATGACTCGCACAAACCAAGTGAAATCATAACGTTCGTGAATACACTTAAATGCCTTTTAGTTTGAGGCAGTAGTATTTATATATATATTTTTTACTTATTCTTGTTTCGCGCACTAATCACACAGTACTTAACTTTTTTTTCCAAAAGAAAAACTGGTGATCAATTTGAATTTTTTTCACTTCCTCCGCACTATCACATCTTCACTTTGTGCTACTTCGGTGAACGGGGCGTGACGAAGTCACGCAATTGGGACGTTCTCGATTCCGGTCTCCTACGTTGGCTTGTCCGTTCGTGGGCCGACTTCGAACCGCTCCGATTTGGACCGCCGAACCTTTGATTGGTCCCATTCTCTGTTCGTTGCAAGCCATTATCTAAACACCAATAAAGTATCACACGGTTGCTTTGCATAAAGGTGAACAGGTAAATTACAGCCCCAGACAAATAACTTGAACTGGTCGAAACTGTTCAAAAATAGTTGGGTGAGAACAATTCGTTACATTAGTTACAAGATCAGAGCGTGCTAGACGGTGACAGTAGGATCACAGGGTTGTCGTATTAGACTGAAATTCTGCACGTGCACCATTCCTATATAATTCTTGGACATTTTAAACACTAAATTGTACCCTTACACATTCTCACCTAATCAATAATATGTAATATATGTAAATTACGTTTATTTTATCATAGATTTCAATTAATTACATAATTCACATTGCAAACATCCACAACATCAGAAATGCGTGTTGTGGTGTATATCTGGCTCCTTCTCATAATTTTATCCTATTTGTCTGAGATTACAGCTTTGGGCCAATCAATAGATGAATGGCAAAGCCGTAGTATGATGGAAATAGATTTTGCGATTTCTTTGTCGTATGAGTACAAAGTAAACTGGACAAAAATTAAACTCTGTATTCAAATAACGTTTTGGTTTAAACTCTCAGACTTCTTGAATATGTGAATAGGAACTGTACAACAAAATTAAGATAGGCACTATAAACGTTATTGATTTTAATTTTTCACCTTCAATTTCAGTTATATTTGTTCATTTAAACTTTATAAATGATATAAATCAAATGAAGTAATGAATGAAATGTATGTTACTTTGCATAAACTATTAAGGATAGAGTGCCCACTTTTCATATACTAACTGCACACAGTCATTTCAGTACAAGCCTTAAGTATTAAAGAGTATTTAAGTTTTTTATATACATACTATAATTTTTGGAAAAACAAACATCAAACTCAACCTAGTTGGTTTCCTAATTATCTACAAGTTTGCCCATCATACCACACGTTTTTCCATTAATTTCCATTCAACAGACGAAAAACTTTCTTTAGTTTTTTTAAAAATTTGCGTTGCTACGGAGTGGGAATTTAATTTTTGTCCACATCCTACTCAGTATTCCTACAACACTAAGAAATAAGAAAAGCCACTATTTTTATCACGCTGTCTATTGATTGTCTAACTTGGCATTAATAGCTGCACAAAATAAATCTCTACAATAACACTTAATCAAATCCATCGAGTTATTTATCAGGTTTGTTCCAACACGCACTTTACATAGGATCACCTATCACCAAGTTGATATAATTGTTAAGGAAATGAATCTGGGCTATATAGAAGGACCAAACGTCAGCTTGTGATAAACTAGTAGTTTCATTCAGATAAATATAAAAAATTCATATTAGCTCGCTCGCGTCCTAAGAACATCCCCACATAATTGAAGAAATTCACCAAGGGGACATCCACCATCTTTTCCTGATCACCGATCACCAAGTTCGTATAACTAAGGCCATGAAAAAGTCAAATATAGAGGATGAAACATCAGCTTTACTAAAACATTGTGATAACTTCAGTTTCATTTGAGGGTTATAAGAGGGTATTCACATTAACTTGCTCCCACCTCGAAAACATCCTCATAATAGACATTTACAAAGGAGGTATCCATTAACCTTGTCCATATCCCCTATCACCAAGTTGATATAATTGTTAAAGCCAAGAATATATGCTATATACAGTTAACAGACTACAGGGGTTATAGAGATCATTCGTATGTTCACTAGATATCCATATTCACTAGATTGCTCCCGCCCTGAGAACATCCTCACATCATTAAAGAAGACATTGACCGAGGAGGCATCCACCATCTCGTCATCACCAATCATCTAGTTGATATAATCAAGGCCATGAATAAGTCCTATATAGAGGACGAATCATAGGCTTTATTAAAACAAGTGATAACTCGTTTTATTTGGGGGTTAAAAGAGAACAATCATATTAGCCTGCTCCCACACCGACAACATTCTCACATCCCTAAAGAAGACATTCACCAAGGAGGAATCCATAATCTTTTCCTTACCACCTATCACCAAGTTGATATCATTTTTAATGTGTGAATATGCCCTAAACCAAATGTCAGTTTGTGATGACTATTAATTTGATTTGAGGGTTATAAGCGAACATTCACATTTGCTTGCTCCAGCACCAAGAACATCTTCACATAGTCCTTGGCTCAATTTAGCATTTGTTGGAACAGCAACATAATGCTTCAGTGCACGCACCATCGGTTCCAGAACGCATTTAGGTACTTGTTGGAACAAACCTATTAGTCTCCTTTCGAATCATTCAACTGATCAGTTTACCTATTGTCGATATTAGTTATAATTAAACACTATTAGGGACAGTTCACTCTTTGCACATATATTCTAATTCTAAATTCTAGTATATATTTCCTTATTCAACTTGAGAAACACTTGATTTAAAGAAAAAAACTCTCACCTCTGGAGTCTTTGTTATCACGTTCAACTGGGGTACGACCATTGTTAGCATTGGAGCTGCTATGATTTGTTATCGGAGCTGCCTTGGATGCCGCTGATGCATCTTGGTTCTTTTCTTTCTTCTCTTTTTGGATGTCTTTATGGTGTTGAGCCACTTGAGCATAGCTCATTCTGGGTGCGTTCCCCAAGTATTCCTACAAGACATACCGAATAAGTTTGAATGGAATTTTTCAGTTTTAAACATATTAGACGCCTTGAATTCCTTTAGGTGCGCTGCTTAAAAGTTTAAAAATAATACATTTATATATAGTCCATTGTAAACAAAGTATTTTTCGAACTTATGTTGAAATTACTGAACCAGTTCAAAGTGTGGTAACGAAAAGAATGCCAGATTCATTTAATAAATCAATGGTCAAAGAAAAGAAAGTAACTACAAGTCTGTTAACCTGTTAACCCATGCAGAATATGAATTTGCATTGTTTTGATGTTCTAACAGTTACCGAGTTTCTAGGTAGAAAAAGGTATAAACAAATTAATACAAAAATCTACCAAATCCTCCATATCTAATGTATCTCGATAAAACCTTAAATGTGAAGTTAATGAATCCATTACATTAATCAAACTTGGAAATAAGCAGTCTAAAACAAAAACATTCCCGAACTATGGCTGTATGAGCTAAACAATAGAAGTGACCTACCAATACGGGTGGTGTGGCAGGACGCTTAACGTTGTCACTTTTGGAATCCTGCCTGCTGTGAGTAGTAGACTGGTGATTTTTTGCACTGGTCGTTGCCGTAACGACCGTTCCTGGTCGAGAGGGAGCTTCAGTTGGCACAATGGTGGTCATGGTAGCAGCATTCGTAGTAGTCGGGCACGGCACGTCCAAATCGCCATTTAGAAGAGCATCATCAGTTTTTGTCGATTTATCAGCCATCGTACATTTTATTGGCATCACAGGAACAAGCCTGGATAATAGTGGCACATTGAAAACGGCCCTAAGAGGCAAGAGGCGTTTCATTATCTGGCGACAGATGACGTCATAATCACTTTTAAGTACTAGTACATAAAATTGTATCACGTTCTGCATTAACTTTATATCTAATTGCCAACAATGGCATTGCCTACAAGATATTGAAACATCTCTATTACATTTATGTATTTATCTAAAACGAACTAATGTCCTTTGTATTAATTTTAGTGATTCACTTACTTTTCAGGCGAACTCGGCGGAGTCAATGTGACAGTGCTAAGTTGAATGTCTCCGCTCTCAACGGAGGTCTCTTTACACTCGGGCGGTCTCGGGGCAGAGTTCTGCCTCATCGTTTGATTGCACACGGAGAAATGTTGAGGGGAGGTGGCCCTGGGTGAATCGTTCTCCGCTCCGTTACTCGACTCTTTGCTACTACTGTTACTTTTTAATTTCGCAGTACCCTTGACGACATCCGCAAGTCTATTCTCTCCCCAATGGCCTTGTTGCGGGACCTCGCTTGAATTCGGAGGCTGCGAGGTGTCCACAACGGAATTCGCTACTTGTTTTAGGGACAACTGAGTACCAGCATCCAAACCTGAGATGAGAAAAAGAACGCATTAGTTTTTCAATGCCACACTTAAAACAAACAAAGTGGAAAGGGAAGGCTCGAATGCATAGTCGACCCTGAGGGATTATGTGCCCCAGGTGTGGTGCAACATACATATAAGAAATGAGACATGCGTTCTGTGGGGCACACTGTCATTTGTCACTCAGAATTATTTTACTTTCATATTTTGCAATCCCACTGAAACTTCAATGAGAAGTTCATAGTCTAAATTCCCTTGTGGTGACCTCCCTTTATCTACTAACAAATAATTCAATTCCAAGCCCAAATTTCCTAACAGGAAATGTCATCACTGTGCTTCAGATTGTGAAACTTTAGATAAATGGCAGAAAATCGAATATTTCTATTGATTGTAACAAACCATAATAAAACATAACAAATTGTAAACAAAGTTTTTGTTTGTGAAGCCCATTTTCTTTCTTCGGCCTGTTTCATCCTCAAAGAATAATCTCTTTTTAGGCACTATTCCAGAAAAAAACTTGATTCATCACTAGTTGAACATTCTGTTCTGAATCATATTTAAACAATTAAACATATATATCTTCAATCAAAATTTGAAAGCAAATGTAGTCGTGTTACCGATTTAAATAATAACAAGTTTCACTAGAAAAAAATCCTACTGAAAAACACTCATATCCAAAGGATTGGGATAATTCAAACACTCTTTTCTCAAGAACAAAAGATTAGGTACACTATCGACAATAGGTATTTCTACAAAACATTTAATTTCTAACGAAGGGAAAATTTACCAAATACATTGAAATATTACCACCTATTTAAGTAGATGTCTAAGCTTTAAGATGTACAGACCTATTTTAGTAATATTAAGGATCTATGTGAACGTGGATGCTTTGAATTAATAGAAAACACTCCACATGAGATTAACTCTCAGTTATGAAATTGAAAAAGATCATCTAAGAGCAATACTTGGTCTCTAAGAAACCATTTGCTCTATCTATATACACAAGAGAAGTCCTCGTTTATATAAATACATTAGAATGCATATTCAATTGCCAGTGGTACCACCTTGTCAAACCAATTTATTATCAACCACATCAAGTAAATCTTTGTTTCTTTAAAGAAATATGATTCAAGACACCCATTAGTGTACTCAAGTGATAAGTTAAATAATTTTGTAGGACATTTGTTCGAAATTACATAATTTTTTGGGTAACAATGTTCATAAAACTATTTCATTTCAAAATTGTAATTATTATTTTATAAATTATTATATTGTAGGTTAAATTAATATTTATTTATTACATTAATAAAATTATTATTATAAGTAAGATTATTTTACAAACTTTCACTTCAAAAATACATTTGCTTTGCAAACAATCATGAGATTTTTTTTTTGTAAATGTATAATTTTGGGTATTATTGAGGTATGTTTGAATGGTTATATGTTGTTTTATGTGTACATTAATTTAAATTTGCAGCAAGGAAGAACCGAAATTCAGCCATAGTTCAAGATATGCCGTATGAGGCACTGCAGTCAGGGCCCACTGTCACTTGTCAATTATGCTGTCCTCAAAATACACTGGGTTTGCACTCTAATCAAATAAAGGTTCGGTGACGTGCCCTTTAAATGACATTTCTATTGCACAGTGGGATCCTACAATTAGCGCCCATGAAGGAAGTCACATTTGTTTTGCTCCCTTAGGGACGATTTGAGGTCCCTAAAGTGCGAGTTTATGAAAGTCATTTGTATGATTGATGGTGTATGATTTCATTCGGTTTCTGGCTGAATATCTGCGAGTTTTTACTGAAGTGGCAGTATGGAGGAGTTTGATTATTTATATGAGGATGAAGAAAGAGAAAACCAGCTTATTCTGAATTTTGGAGTATTTCAAACTTAACAGAATTTTGTTTCAAATGTTCTACTCTAAAACTGTTTTAGATTAAATCAATTGCTTATCTTCCTAAGAAATATTTTCAATGAAATAAAATACATAAAATGAGGTAAAGGTAGTTTTAAATAATGCTTTCACAATTGTTAAACAATCAATATATGGGACTTCTAATGGGACTTGCAGGAACACATTAGTCTCTAAAGAATTTTAACAATGTTGATTAAAAAAATTAAACAATAAAAGTGAAATAAATAAGACATTAAAATAATTCCTGTTACCATACAAAATTTTCAGAGTTCTATATACACTACAAGGACAAAAAATGTTTCATACCTGGTAACGGTGGAAATGCTTCCTCTACTAAATCGAACTGCGGCCCCCTAGAATTTATCACCTCCCTACTTTGTGTCTGTGCAGCTTGACCATTTGTGGTCGGATCATCCTCTTTCCTTTTCCTACGATGCCTAGGAGGTAGCACCTCCTTAACCAGAGGAGGAGCAGGAATAAATCTATACAAATCTACTGTACCATCAGAGTGTAATATAGGTAGGCCTAAAAGAGGAAATTTTAAAAACGTACATCTTGGGGACCCAAGGTGCATACCGATAGGAGCACTACTACTAGCCGAGTGAGCATCATGATTATCACTAGAAATATTATGAACTTGGCCAGTTCTTGGAACTGCCCCTTCCGAAGTGTTCACTTTTAACGAACTATTAGTCTTACTAATGCTATTGGTGGGCGGTGATGGGGCGCGAGCTCCCTGCTGAGAAGTAGAAGGTCTAGAAGTGTTCTGACCATTACTGCTGGTACCACTACCACCTACAATTGTGAAATGGAAAAATTATTAGACACCACTGTGATGTATTTCTTACCAAAATATGTATCAATAATGTGACACTTGTAACTGCAGCAGAGTAAAATCCAAATAGAATTGGAACTGTCAATCACTTTCGCACATAAAAGGCGGGCCTATGACCGTGACATAGAAATTGAATAGTGAGGAACGTTAAACAAATGTAATTCGAGAAAATAGTAAGGCACAATAATGAAACGTTTTGAAAACTTTGTTCTTAAAAACAGCTTCACATAAACAGTCAAAAGTGTGGTTAGAAAAGCTTAAAAGGAAAACTTTGAGCAGCTAAAAGCATAAAATATTACTATTCCGTTTCATTCATTTTGGGATCCTTAACTTTCTGCATCACCTTCGCATATGTTATGTACTTATGTACATAAACAAGTACATAGAACAATGTCCCCAACGTCTCACAGGAAGTAACCCTTATTGATATTGCCAAAGCAACTGTAGTTTAGTCTATCACACAATGACATCATTCAATAACCAAATAGTTAACGATATACCTGGAAAATTGTCCACTTGGCTACATAATTCAACTGAATAAAAAAGAAAGTCCAAAAAAATGTTATTCGAGAAGAACAACTTGAATTTTGAACAAATGTGGTAACTTTGCACATCTGTCATTTTAGTCCTTGTGGTTTGTTGTTATCAGAAAATTTAGTATATAACATATGGCCGAAGTGTGTCACTCACTCCCTATTCTATTTGGATTTTATTCCAGTGTAATTTGGTCCTTACAGTTATGCTAGTAAGCAAACATTTAAAAAGTGCTATCAAAAAATCTAAACACTCACCCTGAGAAGAACCCTGTGATGATTGATCGCTGCTAGTCTGAGTGCCGCTCCTCGACTGCTTACGTAGCCTACTTTGATTGCTGCGATAAGGCTGATGCTTGAAGCTTTGTGGTGCCAGCCCGTTTACTTGAAACACACTACTAATATCAAAGTAACCTGTAGCTGATGGTGGCCAGGCCACCGAAGCATAAAACGGCTGCTGCTGCTGATACGGGGGCTGAAAAATGATAATAATGCTTAATTTGATAGAGAACCAAAAGTGAATCTACAGAAAATTTAAAATAAAATTTACATTAAAAAAAATGTGATGATCTACAAACGTATTGGATAATTTATATCACAGTTTTCAATTGAAGGATGTAATATAAATCCATAAAATAAGCAAAACTTACATATAATACTTGATTATAGGTGGGTACAGGCTGCCCAGGAGTACCGTTGCTGTATATAAACCTCTGCTGTCCGGGAGGGAAAGCTGCTGGATCGTAGACAGCGGTCGGAGGCGGCGTCGCCCTGAAACCGTTCTTGACAGTGGTGACGGGTGGTAACGGCAGACGGTTCATCGGCTTAGCCTTTATCCTCGCCATTATCGGTTTACCCTGGAACTCCCTCACCTCCTCCCTTAAGTATCGGTACGCTCTTTGAGCGTCTTCATCCGATTCGAATGTCACATACCACGAACTGTTGTGAGCAAACTCACAGGATATCAGACGGGGGCAGTTTTCGCCAGAAAACAAATTCTGTAAAATTAAATATTATATGATAATCAAGATAACAGATAACTAAAAATATAACAGATAACTAAATTCGCTTGAAGGTTTAAGTAAAGCCCATTTTTTTTTAACAATGTGCCTAAGTCGAATTTTAATTTCAATTACAACACCTCATCCTTACACGTTTCATAACTCGGTAACAATTTATTATTGTATTTGTTCAGCTAATGTCACTGAAATCATATCAGATATAAACATGAACCCCTTTTCGTCACTTGAATCAAACCTTCAAACACACCTTAAAAATAGCAAAATTTGGTTACCTTGACTTCCTCTATGGGCGTATTATCAGGTATCTCTCTCAATATAACTATACACCTCTTGTGGTTGGGTCGAACCTTGATACCTTCTTCATCTACTTGAACATTTGGCGATTCCCTCAATACCTCAGTGATAAGCTTAATGTCTTTGGTTAGCTTTTTCACCTGATTAAAATTTGCTACCGTCCAAATAGGCACATACTGGTCATTGTCCATTTGCGACAAGAGGTATGTGTCATTTGCTAAATTCTCTCTACAGCATAAAAGTAAATATGATGAAAACGCACACTTTAAAGTGTTATAATTAAAATTACCTCGAAAAATAATATTCCAACTGCTGTGAAAGCATCTGCTTAAGCTGAGGCAAGGGATAGGCTGACTGAGCATTGTCTTGGGGAGCTGAGGGATTCATGGAACTAGGTCCCTCAGCTCCCTCTGTTACCCCGTTGATCCCTGAGTATTCTGAGTGACCAGCCATAGCCGAGTTAGAGTCAGGGGTGGCGCCATAGACCACCCCCGAAGGCAGTTTGCCAACATCCCCATTCATGTACGCGTATCCTACAATAAAAAAAGGATTTACTTGACAAGGTACAGAACGGTTTCATCGAGAAAACGGTTGAATCGGTAAAGAAATATGGGAAAATAATAAAAATTTTCATAAATGTAGTGTAATAGTACTTCTTATCCGCTGACCTTAAATTCAAAGAAGTTATTAATATAAGAACGGTTAGTATTTGTTATCCCTAAGTTTTGTTTATAAAAAATTGACCAGGAAGGATTTTCCCAAATAAGCAATGTTCATCATGGCAATGAACTAAACAGTTAAAGATTACTTCATATTTAATAACAATTCCCTTGCTTCCTTTGCACCTACGATCTTTTATTGAAGTGTGCAGAACTAAACTAGCACAAATATCTTAATTAAGAAGTTGTGTAGGTACAACACACAATCAATGTCTTATGATTAAAACCTTCAAAACATTTTTAATTAGAAAGGTATTCGCGAGCTTTCCTTTTTATTATGCATACATACAGCAATTTTATTACAAAAATTTTATGAAAATTTCTACAAAATTGCGTCATGTTACAATTTAGTGATTTCAAACCAATTTATATAACATGCATAGAATGTATGTATATTTTAAGAGCCACAGTGAGATTCAGATAGATCCATTCCACCAATTTATTTGAAACCTCTGCACACAAACAAGTAAAATGGAAGAAAACACATTCAATTCATACCTAACAAACCTGATGAATTTTAACAGAAATTTGTTTCAAATAAAAAAATTCATAAGCATGCATACATGGGGTTTACACGATTTTTGATTTAATTGTTCATCACAGTATTCGATGTGTCATATGTAAGGCAAGAGATTATCCAGAAAAAAATATCTACAACCTGGTGTGAGGTAAGGGCCTAAGGGGTAGTTTTAAACTTTATAGGAACCAAAATCTGAAACTATGAAGGTATACATAAATACATTATGCGTACCATGCATATATTTATGTATGGTCCAGATTACAATATGAAGCAAATATCCACAGTTAACCGATGTGTCCTGAGTTTGATACCATCCATGGATTAGAATACAGACTATTGTAAAAGTGCATATACCAAGACATAAAGAATGAATGTTGAGGGCAGTAATGTACAGGGAAAAATCACTTTTAGGTTAATTTGTTTCACGGATGACAATTAAAATGGGTAATTGTAAATAAGCACTAAATTATCTGGTAATTTTGAGCAGCATGAGATCTCTCAGGAGAGTACCAGAATATAACAGAAATGTGTCGCAAAGAAACAGTGAGGGCAATTTGACAATGAAGGATAACCCACAAATATCGTCTTGACATGGTCAACCTTGATGACAAGTCAAAATTGACAATCCAGTTGTATCTTCCTTTTCTATGAAAGTTTGCACTATATGGGTATCGGGTGTTTTTTTTTAAATTTCACCTCGTAGTAGGCTGTGGATAGTGTTTGTGAATGCGCCTTACTAAAAAATGACAAAATTGACATAACCTCACTTTTTTAATAAAAATTGAAACTGCTCCAATCGGTTACTAGTGTCTTGAAAAAGACAGCTTGGCTCTATTAATTAGGCGTAGATGAGTGAGCTGTCTTTTTCAAGACATCGGTTTTGATCTTGATCGGTTTTCAATTACATATGAAGTATCAAGGCACTAAAAATATACAATTAGAAAATTCTGAGAATACCATTTATCAACTGAGATCTGTGGAATGTCAATTTTCACCTGCCTTCAAGATTGGTGACATTGACGTGCCTACAGCATACATGCACAGACTAGACGATTTCAGATAGATTGATTAGTTGAGCACCGCAAACATATTGAACTCATGTACATACAAGACCCCATAAAATTACAAAAGTAACGACTCGAACTCACACCCCATGACACTACTCTACCAATTGGGCTATTTGGGTTCATTGTCCGAATTCTATGAAGATCACTGTGTATATACAAGTCACAGCTGATATTGTATATACATGATCATGAGATGGAACCGTTTCGAACATTTTCTAGGAAGGAAATTTGCATGTTACACAATCATTATTATGGAAAGTTGAGTAATACTCTTTAGTTATTAGATCGAGCTGACGTATTGATATTTAAAATTGCGTCTAATTCTTGGTGTGCTCGCGTGTCACTTAAAAAAAATCGTGATACCTGAAGTGAAACAACAAAAATTCCAACAATTTCTAATTTAAATCGAGCTTATTAATGAATCGGTCCTTTTACGTTTGTCTGACGTAAACAATGCAGTGGAAAACAGTAATTGTTATATGTTACCTGCAACGTCTGAATTTCACAATACACATACATAAATCTGGTTCAATGAGAGCGCAGAAATCGACATCAACATATTTAACATTTAAAAGTCACTTGGCAGTGCACACCGTGAAAGTGTAAACGACTAGACGGAGAATTTTGACGTATTTCTTTCCGGACATCAATCTAAAGAGAGACAAAAAGAACATACACACTGATGTAAAAGTATGCCAACTATTGATACAAGCTCAATTTCTTATCGATTCCATTCTCGTCTTCACCAGCGGCACAACAGACATTTAACAACAAACAACAAACACGTTACAGTTCACACGTCTGTGGGGACAGTCGTAAAACCGCACAAAGTACGAAATTTCATAAAGGTAAAAATGGAAGAGTGGAGAGATAGAGAGAGAGAGAGAGGAGAGAAAAAAATTGTACATACCATGCATGGCATTAAATATGGTGATTGTTGAAGTAGAAGTAGAACCTAACCTTATTTTTAAAAAGTAATGGGTGTTAATATTTGCGTCAAGGTCACTAAAGCTTGAAAATACAGGAAAGGCGCACACAGACGACGGAGAAGGAGAGAACGTTCACATATTGTACGCGGTAAGGCGCGCGACGGGGGCGAAGGGCTGTCGCGATTACCGCCGACAAGACGACGAGAACTGCCCCGGCCCGTACAAACCACTGTCAACAATTCCACTAGTCATTTTCTAGGCGTTTGACGTACACAGACACACACACACACACACACACACACACACGCACACATATATGAAATGTATATACATATATACTTGTTTGACCGACACCGACTCGTATTACCGTGCGGTTACGGAGGCCCTGGCACCGGCAACATCGCCGACGATCGCGCGCTCACACTCTCTCACGACGTGTCCCGAACGCCGGCAACACGAACCGAACGGGACCTCGCGTTCTGTCTCTCTCTGTCTGACTCTCGCTCCTCCCCCACCCTTCTCGCTCTATCGCGGCACTAAAGCCAAGTTTACAACGTAGGCACACGTGACACAAACACAGAGTGTTCCACCGATATGTCGGATATTACGTCACGTCTACAGGGCGTTCATTTAAATTCGCGAAACGTTTTAGAAGCCGCATCCGCCGTCTTTAGGAATGTTAGATCTGTACAGTTAATTAGTGACAGTTGGTAGTTTGACGCTAAACGAAACAGTTGTCAAAGTATTAAGGGAGATTCAGGTGCTTTTCTCTTTTAGGGGCCGGAGTTATATGTAAAATTAGTTGGAGACAAGTGATATTCTGTTGCCAAGTTAAGATTCAGGTGCTTTCTCTCTCTTAGGAGCCGGATTTATCTATGGACTATGGATTTAGGTGGTTTCTCTCTTTGGGGTCTGATTTAGCTGGAAAGTTAGCCAGTGACAGGTGATATTTAGTTGCCAAACTAAACTGCTGTTTAGTTATTAAGGGGAATGTAGGTGCCTTTTCTCTTAAAGACAGAATTTACCTATCAAGTTAATTAGTGAAGGACGATATTTTGTTGCCAAACGAAGCTCTTGTCAAATTATTAAGGGTGAATCAGGTGCTTTCTCTCTTCAGGGGCGAACTTATCTATAAAGTTAATTAGTAACAGGTGACATTTTGTAGCTAACCGAAACTCTCATCAAGTTATTAAGGGGGATTCAGATGCTTTCTCTCTTAGGGGTCAGATTTATCTGTAAACTTAGTTGATGACAGATGATATTTTGTTGCCAAATGAAACATTTGTTAAGTTAATTAAGATTTGGATGTTTCTCTTATGGGCCAGATTTATCTGTAGTTAGTTAATGACAGGTGATATTTCGTTGCTAAACAAAACTGCTGTCAAGTTATTAAGGGGGATTTAGGTGCTTTGATTCTTAGGGGTCTAATTTATCTGTAACGTTAATCGGTGACAGGTCATATTTTCTAATCAAATGAAACTGCTGTCAAGTTATTAAGGGGGATTCAGGTGTTTTGTCTCTTAGGGGTCTGATTTATCTGTAAAGTTGGTTGATGACATGATATTTTGTTGCCAAACAAAACTGCTGTCAAGTTATAAAGTGGGTTTTTGTGCTTTGACTCTTAGGAGTCTAATTTATCTGTAACGTTAGTCGGTGACATGTGATATTTTAAAGACCGAAGGTTGTCCAGTGTCTCAAAGGTGGCCATGGTAGTTAAACCAAAAGAAAACACCAAGTCTTCACCACCAATTTATTTTCAAAAGAGCGACCGGTTTCGACTATCTAGTAGTCATCATCAGGCTCGTAATAACAAAACATTTTAGGGCTCCCGCTGAACAATATGTGACACGTCACAGATAAAACAGACAAAATAGTTAAAAATTAAAATTTCATCACACATCGAACAGGACAACATATGAGACATGGAAACAGCCTTAATAGTAATAACGTCCTCATCGCTCTAGGTGGTTACTACGTGGTAGTTCTAATGGGTGTTCAGTAGGTACTAGATAGTCGAAACCGGTCGCTCTTTTGAAAATAAATTGGTGGTGAAGACTTGGTGTTTTCTTTTGGTTTAATGTGATATTTTGTTGCCAAACGAAATTGCTGTCGAGTTATTAAGGGAGCCTTAAATATGTTCTCTCTTAGAGACCGGATTTATCTGTAAAGTTAGTTGGTGACAGGTGATATTTGTTGGAACCAACAACGGTTCCATATTGAAGGAGATTTCCTGTGACGGTTCACCACTGAGAAACATTTGCCAATGCGGAAACAAGTTTTCGAGAAACTGGAAAATGCGTGTTAATGTGTCGTAGTATAGGATGAAGATGTAATTTTACAGACATTTGGAGATTAAAGGTAAATCAGGACGATAATTTCGACACGGAGGAGTGTCAAGAATATCCGTAAACAGAAAAATTAGACGGAATTCACTGCATCCGCATTATTCCCTAAAAGTACGAGAGTTGTGTCAAGATTTAATAAAACAAAAGATCTGTTGGTTCTAATAATTCAGGATAATTTTCAGAAGAAAATCCCGGATGAGACTTGTTTCACCCGCTGATCCAATTATAAATATCCTAAATTATCATGAATATTGCGGTTTAAACTTTTATGCAGTAACTCCTCGACATTTCCAACACGAATTTAAAATGAACGTATTAGCCGCTACTGTTGGTCATCATTTAATTGGACCAATTACGAAATCGACTAAATGGTGAAAGTTATTTGGAATATCTTCAAAATGCTCTACCAGATTTATTGGAAGATTTATCATTATGATTGGAAGGTTCGTTTATGCATGATGGAGCACCACCCTCACTTGCTGGCGTTAAAAACTTTTTGAACTATCACATTCAAAATAAAGAAAAGGGAAAGAAATAATTGTCCTCTTTGGTCATCGCGATCACCAGACCTCAATAAATGTGATTTATGTATTTTCTTTAGGGAATGATAAAGGATTTTATATATTCTTCGCCTGTTGCTACCTAAGAAGAATTGTTGGTTCACGAATAAATGAAACAATAACTGGACTACCTCGAAAGATTTCTTTAAATTTACCCAGTTCATAGTGTTTAATTGCATTCTGTTTTCCATTAAGTCATTGTTAGTAAAACATTTGTTTAATTTTGATGCAACTTTGTATCAAGTTAAGTTGCATTAAATTATCATACTTTGGGTTCCCCTGTTATGCCAAAGAGTGGTGTCGGTTCTTATGCGGGATACCCTGTATGGTCTTATATCCAGACACTATTTTACTGTTATAATTACAATTTAAAAACATTCTAAATTTTCTAGTATGAAAGTCTCCGATCTAACAAAATATTTTTATATGTATTTCGAAAAACACAGTTGCATATGGAAGCTCCAAATTTAAAGGCACTAGACGTGCCTAGGAATTTATCCAGAATAAATAGTTTATCAATTTGCAATGTTTTGTACCAGCAAATGATTACAGCTATTGCATTTACAAAACCTTCCAAAATTGTCAGGTTATGTTTTACCTAATACCCAAAACATGTTTCTACTTCCCATTTTGAATGCATGATAAATTGATATCTTAAGGAAAGTGTCCAGCTGGTTTAAAAAATGTTTCTCTCGACTTATGTGAAGAAAGATTTGGGATTTATTGAGGTTAATATCAATTATAGTACCTACTTGTTGTGATGTGTTAGTAATGATTAATGATTATTACTTTTATTACCAATAGATTTCCTTCTAAATCGTGTTCAGCTAGATAATCGCATTTTCCGAACAAAAAACGATATTAGATTATAATATGTGATATTTAATCGATATTCAGTAACATAATAGAATTGACTGGACAAGTCAACAAACAAGAATAAATTAACAGTCTAAAAGAGTAGGACTCACAAATTGTCATCAAATTTTGCCTGTAATATACAATAAGGTTGATTCTAATGTCATGACCATGGTCAATGCGGTGAGTACTTTCACTTGTTATTTGCCATTTATAAGTGGTAGGTATTTGAATTATTTCCAACGTTTAACAGTAGAGTGTAAGTTTGATAAAGGGGAAAAGTCTTTATACTTAACTACATAAACAGACAGAAGGCAATACGAATGTCCAGTCAAGACAAATTTAACAAATTCACTTTTCTTAAAAGTGAAGGATTATTACGATTACTATCAATAAAACACTCTAGTAAGTAATACAGTCCTTATTCACGAAAATTCTATCAGAAAAGAGTAAATAGGAACTTCTTTTTCAGGAAAGTAATTTTTTTAGGAAAACTAGACTAGAAAATTTACTGAAAAACCAGCCATCAAAAGGAAATGCTAAGTTCACTGGCATTTTAACGCCACATAACATGCAACACTAGACATTGACGTGACCCTTAAGCTAATATCAAATTAGAACGTAAATGACTGATCAAATTACCTGCCACTTAATATGACCAGAAGCTGTATATTAACATGTTGACATGCCAATACCTGTAATATTAATTTCAAGTACAACAAACTGTGAATTCACAAATGGAGCTAAATTTTCAAAAGGGGTTAAATTTACCCCAAATAAAGAATTTTGTCTTTTCTATTTCTGATAAGGATCATTTTTGGTTCAGCCGTTCCGGAAAAAATTCACACAATTTTCGACTTTTAATTTCATAATTTGATATCAAAAATAAGTAAGGCATGTCGATTACATTTATTTTTCAATACCTCTCAAATGACGCCTCAGACAACAACTCAAGTTACATTTTCCAAAAATTAGAGCAAACAGACATTCTGGGCAAAACATTGCTTATTGTTGGTCTCCAACAGACCTTAAAACAGGATCAAATTTCTGGATTGTGGCGAAAATGACAAAAGAAATATGAATATTCCACGATTTAACAATATTTTGGAAATACAGCATAAAAAATTGAATCACTGTCAAAAATAGACTATCAAGAATGTATAGAACGGTTGGCAGGAACAACCAATAATTTTAAATTGTAAAAGCTAAGCTAAAAATGCATCGCCACAAATACTCTACATTAATACACACTTTTCATGTATTCCATGAATTTAATCTCAATCTAAGTAAAACGTCTGATAAGAACATGGGAATTGTTTGAATCGATATTAACCAAATAAAAATAGGGTTTGAACTTTTAAGATAAGAAGATAACCTAACATAGGTTGCTCCTGATACAATTCTTTATTAGGTACCATATAAAAAAAATATACAGTATTTAAAATGAATCAAATACCTTCCAAACAATAAATTATGGAAATAAAGACAGGTTAAAGGTAATTAGTAACCTCTTGTAATCGATATTTCGATTAATTATTCAATTACATTAATTTTTGTAATAAAACAGGTCGATTAGCAAGTCATAATATCATTTGAATCGGTGACGTAATTTTCAGTTATCAACCGAAAAGTTAATCAATTCCACATAAAAAAAAACTGTTGCTAACCATATAATCACATTGACATATTAAAAAACAGTTAGGCAGTTTGTTACAGATCGATCTTTTGATAATTTACGAATCAGGTTATATATCAGCAGACCTGTTATTTCAGGGTAATCCATGATTTAAATTGCTAATTAAATATTGCATTCTTAGGTAATCAGGAACCTGTAAAATTAAACTTTATTCATTCGATTAACCGTTCCACATGCATCGAAGTATTAAACGGTGCGAATTTAGTCAACACATGTCACGTGTAATTAGGCGCAGGGTAGGGATATACATAGCCATGTCAATTAACTTTTAATTTACAGTTTCAAAGTTACTCATTTTATGAAAATAACATCGCTGAAGGTGATTTGCATTACAGTCAATTTCAGGAAGTTCAAAATAAAAATTATCTATACCGTCGACGAATAATATACCAGTAATCCACGCATAACATATAATGCCTACGTTATACAGGGTGGGTCGGAGTTAAATACTATCAATTTTCTCAAGAAGAGCTGAAAGTGTCTCATAACTACACCACCGGCAAGCATTTCTGGTCGAATAGTCTGGTGTTTTAATAGTGGTGCATTATAGCATCATTGTGTAATATACCAGTATTGCACACTTCTGTAATTTGCCAAGATCAAAGAACATACTTAAACTGATGTAGATGTGGAAGCATTCAAAAATGGTAAGTGTCAGGTATTCATTCCGAATTATGGACTGAAGGCAAATGAGTTGATTTGGGACTAAAGTCTGTAAAGATAAAGGAAAATCTGTAGCCATATCGACAATATTTTGAACTGAGTACTTTGGGGAAATATCAAAGGTAGCCCTTACCAGAAGTGCATTTTTTTAAGTGATTTGGGAAATATTGCATTTCATTAATTTTCGGCATGAAGAAGTATGTTTCATATAAAAATGTTTAGGTAAATGATTAATTCAATAATGGAAATCAAGTATCAGCCTCAAATAAATTATAAAGTAGTGCTACTTGTTGAGATAAATATTAAATAAAAAAATAGCTTAAAATAGAACAAAACATATTGTGCAAAGATTTTTGAAATGGAATAGCAATTGATATGAAGAGTCAATTGAAGTTTTGTTGCACAAAAGTTATATCCACCTACCAAAGAGATATGCTTTAAATAATACATCCTAATCTAATTTAAAGTACACTTTCAAACTGAAAAAGTATGAGAAATTTGACATCTTAAAATGATGCAATTTCATAAAAATAGTAAATTATAGATAGATACATAATATATTCAACCGCTGCGTTCATAATTTCAGCAAAATTTACTTTGAATGTCTCATCAGTTACACTGAACTTGAAAGGTAACGTTTCGAATGGATGAGAGAGACAAGGGATATTTCATCATTGTTTCATATCATTTAGGCTGATTTTGAGGTTAAGTACATAGTTAGAACTGTAATTAAGATAGTCATGGAAGTTGTCGTGTCTCCATTTATTGATCTATTATGGAAGCTGACAATAAAACTTTTTCACCCTCCAATATATTCGAATTTCAGTTATACTTTTCTAACGAATTTAATAATTAATTTTCAATTTGAATGTATTGTATTTATAATAAGTATACAAAGAACTTATACAACTTTATAGGACTTGTATAGAAAGCAGCCGATATACATTTAAAGACATGGGTCACAAACAAAAGATCTCAATTCAACCCTTAACCACCTTGGCCTAAAAGTTCTCATTCAGATGACAATTGACTATAAATATACAGATGTCAAGAAATGTAAATTTAGTATAAACGTTTCTGTACTTTTTAGAACTTGAAAACCATTGCATTTACGAACATGCCCAATTCATCACGCATACCACATTCGATAGTAATACGCATACCACATTCGACAGTAAAAGCTCGTTCACAACCACTTAATGTACGTAACGTAACGTAAAAAATTAAATTAACAGACCATAGAAATTAATAACTTGTTCACAACCACTTAACATACTACTAAAACTTAAACTATGATCATGCGCGTTGGGTCAAACAGTAATCGTGAGAACTTCACTTAACCTAACCTAACGCTATCAATACAATAAAATGATACAAATATATGATAAAATGACGTTATGTTTGAGTAACGATGTTTCACGTTTCACTGAGTGACAGTTTTCTGTCAAGCTCCAAAAAAGTGAAAGACGTGATTGGTGGAATTAAGAATCCGTAGATTTAACGTGCTGTTAAGTTAAAATTGAACGAACTTAGCGTTGTGGGACGTTACGTTTGTTAATTTACGGACTATTGTGAACAAACACATTTGACATAATGCTTTTCAACTTTGCGTTTTCATAATTTTTTACGTTACGTCACGTACGTTAAGTGGTTGTGAACGTGCTTTAATACGCAGTAAGAGGTAACCTCTAAACCTCTTTATCATTTTCGATTTAGTGCATGTGTTATTTTTTATAAACTGATTAAGTAATGCTTAGATTTATTTGATTGATATATTCATTAATTAAATTTGAGGTTATATTTATATCTATATTTTTGTCATTTCAACACCTCTAATTTGCCGTACTGGATAGTGGGTTATGCGTTTGGGTTCTTAAGACCAACACAAGGATAGTTCTGGGGATATAAACGAGTACGCATGAGTTCTGAGCCATTCATTAACGATTCTCGAACTGTCGAAACCTAAAAACATTTAATGCATTTAATTACCCATGAAAAGCCACAAAAGCTTTCAAACTACAATAATATCACATCCAGAAAAGATATAACAAAAACAATTGAAAATCGTTAGAACCGTAAGATGCCAAAATAGTGGAGATATTACTAGAGTACATAATGTTCAATAAGATTGATGTTATTTTGGCATCTGAGCGTGCACAGTTGCATTGTGTGACAAAGTATACTTTAATAACGTTAAAGCTTAACATTATTAATATACAATTATGGTAAAGCATTATTTTTACCCTTATGTCACCTCGAATAGAATAGCATAGAACCGTTAAAGTTCGGCAAAAGATGTAACCATGCAGATCCTGTGCTGTGTGCTGGTGGCTGTGTAGTAAAATAACTATAGATTCCCAGAAAATAACATAACCTCAAATTTTAATTTCGATCTGTTGTTTTATATTTGTTGATATTTAAGACTGTTTTTGGATGTTTCAGTGATCATAGAAGACTGGGAAATATAAAAAGAAAAATTATGCAGGTTAAGATCCACACACGACGACAAGACAACTCTGTTCTGGGCCAAAATTGTATAGGGAACGCAGAAAAGTGGGACCAAGTGAAAATGAATGTATATTAGTTATGTGGAAATAATTTCCAGATTCAACCATTAAAAAACCATTTACACATTCTATTAGAAATATGGTTGGAGAAAGAACAAGTCACCATATTCTACTTCCATCATTTCCACCTCCAAAAAATACTGCTTCCAGAACTTCCTCCGTGACCTATTATTAACGATTGATTGATTGTCATAATTAGAGCATACCTAAAGTACCAATATGTACTTTGAGTGACTCTGCCATACTACTAACTATAGTACCGAGTATTAGAACTTTGTGTTTAGCAGCTGATTAGGTTTCTAGGTTATGTGGTTAAGTTGTCTTGTCATTGCACTATAGATCCGTGCTCTGTAATCTCTGTTTTAAAGTAAAGATAAATGTTAAGCACTATATTATTAAGGTCGTCTTAAATACTGTTTGTCAGTATTAGTGTACTTTTGCAATATCTCTCTATTGAAGCATATCTTATCACAAAATACAATTGCGCCCGATCAGATGTCAAAATAATGTCGACCGTATTACTGTTAAGACATTATGTACTCTAGCAATATCTCTTAAAGTATCCCATAATAGTTTAGGGATAATGTGTGATGGGGTTAAATGCATCACCAACTACCGATAGGTTTCCGAAAGCAACATTGTCTGTAACATACTACTATGGAGCCTTTTTGGAATGTTAAGTAGGCTCCGAAAATATTACGGGTCTAATTTAATCTAGAGCTTGTTTCCAAAGCACCTTTGGGGTGAAGTTGTGTAATTATTGGGTTATTTTACTCTTAGACGGATTTTATTGTTTGCATCATGGTGGAATATATCTAAAATTGGACTATAAAGTATAAGTCACTCACTTCTCCTGGGGGTGTGATGAAATGGATTTTTGTGTTGGAGCTGGTATTTGATTTCCTGAATTATTTTAAAAATTCCATCTGGTGATGCCGTTATTGGGAAACAACAGCGATCCCATGTATTCTAGGTATCTAGGTATGGTGCCTTTGTTGTATCATTACGTGTCTTTTGAAATTTAGAAATGTATTTTTAAAATAAATTCTCGTTGTAGTTCGAGATGGCGGCGCTCCCAATGAGGTTGGGACCGTCGATTTCGGGACATTTAAAGCGTAAGACGAGAAATAAATGGAAAAACGAATGGTATCTCTGGGCACTCGGCAAAATAAAGGATTTGAAAATCCATCGGAGTGTCAGCCGGAGCCGCGACGTTGCCGCGTGCACCGAATCGACTCGGACACGGCGAGTCTGTGTTGATTTTGACACTGCACGAAGGGAGAACGTTACGTGATAATAACGAGACGGATCCCCTTATATCCCGAATCGACGGGCCGGGGACGCCTCGACGTCCCCCGGGAGCGACCCGACGTCGGGGAAGGAAGGGAACACGCCGAAACCGATACGGTCCGCGACTATCCCACTTTCGGAATCAATCCGGGACGAAAGGTGCATCCTCGAGGAGGAGAAGCAAAAAAAAACCGTCGACGATCACTTCTATTTCCGTCCCCTCCGTACCGTTACCGAACGTCGCCCTAAATCGAAGAGATTCCGCTCTCAACTTTTCTCTCCTCACGTAGGTCTCGCCACAAAAATACGTACATACATAACATACATACACCGATCGGGGCAGCCGCAGATGTTTGCACTTACGAATTGTACCCGTGCCGGGACGTCCGCACCGACTCCGGGATACGGGAGGTCGACGCGTCAATCTACACAATAGGGAATAACTGGGGCTTACCGCTTAAATAACTTTGCAAAACTCAACACGAATTTCTCACGGAACTGGCAAAATGGCCGTCACAGGGGCACATGCACATGCCACAGAAAACTATCGCCGAGAAAAGGATCGACGATAGACGACAGCGCCGCTCGCGACATCTATTAGATGACAGCCGGTACTGAGCGGCGACCGGGCGGGTCGTCTGATTGGCCGACGGACACGTTTCCCGCTTCGCCGCTTTATTACGAAATGGGGGAATAACTAAAGCTGAACAAAATTGATTAGTGATAGGATTCTGTATACTATCGGGAAATTGTATTTTCGTACGCTACGAGACGAATCGTAAAAAGGATTCACGCTGCAAGTTTCCTTATAAGAAAACTGGCCCTTAATGCATTTGTATATTAGTATAAATATCAGGAAGTATTTTCGTGATATTACAATATAGGAGGTATTGTACTTAACATCAGGTAGTAGTTTGTATCAAGGACGCACTTATATCAGGTGTTTTTTTTTTTAATTTCACCTCATAAGTAGGCTGTGGATAGTGTTTGTGAACGCGCCTTATTAAAAAATGTCATTATCAAAAGTCAAATCGTTCCAAGCACTTCGAAGAATATTGTACCGTGGGAGAGTTAAGAGTTGTTTGTTTTTACGGAGGTTCTCTCATTTAGATTTTTATAATCTTTAGTCTCACTCATCTACGCCTAATTAATAAAGCCAAGCTGCCTTTTTCAAGACACTAGTAACTGTTGGAGCAGTTTCAATTTTTTATTAAAAAAGTGAGGTTATGTCAACCCACTTCAAAATTGAGGGTTCAATATATAGTAAGGTGCATTCACAAACACTATACACAGCCTAATATGAGGTGAACTTAAAAAAAACACCCGATATAATATAAGTATTTGAAGTTATTTTCGTTATATTTCGAGCTGTGTCTTTCCGGTCAAGTGTATATTAATATAGTGTATCATAATTATTAGACACAAAAATTTAAAAGTCTACTCTCTGAAATAAAATTGTGCATCTAATACAATACTTTCTCTTATTATATGGGTATCCCATATGAGAAAGTAGAAACTATTAGTTGGTTACAGTACTTTTTGATATATTCCGCCCTGTCGCCCTTTTAGGCTAGGAAATCCCGTCCGAAATAATTTGCAACGCACTATAACTTCCTACGACATATCGTTACCATTTACAGCGGCCTTCTGTATCTCTATAAACACTGGAAATAAACCAGCGGTGATCACAAAAAACTGAATAAATTTTAAAGTATTGTGTGAA
Source organism: Cryptocephalus moraei (assembly GCA_946251905.1). Classification (NCBI taxonomy): domain Eukaryota; kingdom Metazoa; phylum Arthropoda; class Insecta; order Coleoptera; family Chrysomelidae; genus Cryptocephalus; species Cryptocephalus moraei. Next base: position 22,856,257 of record OX276454.1, read on the forward strand.
TTATTGTCATGTTAAAGAAAACGAGACATTATAAAGCAAAAAAGTAAAATATAATTAAAATCATGAATTTTGTAGACAGTTTTTGAGTTATCAGACAATCGATACGTTCTCAACGTAAGCCCAAACAAATATGTTGGAGAAATCTCCAATATTCTTCAATGTGTAATTGCTCGAAAACGGTATACATTTCTTTAATCTTTTTTATTACGCTATAAACTGTTTATCTACTTTACGCTACTAATGATCTCATTATTACACCGAAAGTAGTGTAATAATATTCACATTATTACACTACTTTTGGTAACTTTTAGTTTTGTTAGATTGGTATGTCAGCCTGTCATGGAGACGTGCGTAGACGTTTAAGGTTAAATTATTAGTATTACATTAAATTTCTTGAGCAGCTTTGTGTATTTCTGGGGGTGCACATGTCAATTTTACATTTTTATCTTCCATTTCGCGCACGTAAGTAAGTAGTTAATGAATTTGTCCTAGGGCTACTAGATTTTCAAATACAAATATGAAACGTCCATGTCAGTGACGTCAGTGTAACCAACCCACGCAAAATTCCCTAGTGTAATACGAAAACTTGAACAGCCAAAATTTAATGAATTAATAAAGCAAACTAGATAAAATAGTGTATTACACTCGTTTAATAAGACGTATTGTCACACTCGTTCTATTAAAACTCTCGTGTGACAATACTCCGTCTTATTAAACTAGTACAATTATATATATATATATATATATATATATATATATATATATATATATAGGCGGGGGTCCTACAGCCTTTGCCGCATCCCGCATTTCGATCGCCACTTTTTTTTATTTTTCCAATCGTCATCATTTATTGCCCGATCAGCCATTGTTTGCCTAATTCCTTGTATCCAGGATGTGCTTGGTCTTCCTCTTCTCCTTTTACTTTGAGGAACATAATTTAAAATTCTTTTTGGCCAGCGTTCGTCGGTCATTCTCATAACATGTCCGTACCATATCAATTGTCTGGACTCTATTCGATCTGAACTCGTGTACACTCTTCTTGTTCGACGTCTGATGTCTTCGTTTGGGATACGATCCAGCCTTGAGACTCTGCATGCTCGTCTTAGGTAGTCCATTTCTACAGTCTCTATATCCTTTTTGTCTTTAGCCGAAAGCTGCCAACATTCCGACCCGTAAGTTAAGATAGGCTCCACTATTGCTTGGTAGATCATCATTTTTGTACTTAACTTTATCTGATTTGACCATAATAAGGAGTTTAATATCCGGATGCTGTTGCGACCTTGCTGTGTCCTATGGTGTATGTCTTTCCTGGATGTTCCTTCTTTCGAAAATATGCTGCCTAGATATTTGAATTCATCACATTTTTTAATGTTTTGTTTGATTTCTAGTTCGGGATCACTTTCCACATTCCCAACAACCAGATATTCTGTTTTCTTCAAGCTTATATTTAATCCCCATTTTCTGTAGGCATCTAATAATTTTCTAAACATGAAATCCATGTCCTCCTCATCACCAGCTACTACAACCTGGTCGTCAGCGAAGAAAAGGGTAGTAAGGTAGTCGTTGTTTATGTCTATTCCCATGCCCGACACTTGTCTTCTCCATTGTGTCAATGCTTCTTGTATGTAGATTCGAAATAGCGTGGGTGATAGACAGCACCCTTGTTTAAGGCCTTTGGTTACAGGAAAGGTTTCTGAAATTGAATTTCCACATTTTACGGCACTCTTGGCATTACGATATAAATTCCAAATGGACCGGATATACACCCCATTAAGGCCAATCTTCGTCATGATTTCAAATAGCTTTTGTATAGGGACCGTATCATAGGCCTTCTCCAAGTCGACAAATAGTAGGTGGGTATCTAGGTTCCTATCCTTTCGTTTTTCAAGCAGCTGTTGTAGGACAAAGATATTGTCCGTACATGATCTCCCGGCTCGAAAACCACTTTGTTCTTCTATGTCACTGAATTCAGTTTCAATCCTATTTTTAAGAATCTTGCCGTACAACCTCCCCACTGCACTAGTTACACTGATTCCCCGATAATTCTGACACATTTTCTTATCTCCTTTCTTGAAAATCGAGCTTATATAGGCTACATTCCAGTCATCTGGAATTGTCTGTCCTTCCACCATACATTTATTAAAAATTTTTGTCATAATTTCAAGGAGTATATCGGGGCCATATTTAACCAACTCAATAGGGATGTTTCCAGGTCCTGCTGCTTTCCCATTTTTTGTCTTTTTCAGTGTCTCTTTTACTTCTTCAACCGTTATCTCATGTACTTGTGTATTATATGTTGTATCAACTGCTATATTATGTGCAATAAATAGTACTAAACTAAAAAGATAAAAATAACTAGTACAATTATATACTATTATTTTAGGAACAGGACAACAATTATTAGAACAAATCTGTGAGGCATGCGTTGAATCCCTTTGAAACTCCAGACCAGAATTCCCGTTTTGGTTAGATGAAATGAAGGTAAAAATGCTCATAAATGAATTACAACCTTACATACCTAAAAGGGACAACATTCCATTGCATTCAAAGTTAAAAATGTACAACATGCTTTTGCTGAACTAAATTACATTTTGTTGGTACAGGTTCTTTTCTGCGTTCTATGAACCCAAAAACAAAAGGAAAAGAGAAAGAAATCTATAAAGCTTATTTATTAAATGAAGAAAGCATAAGAATGATTGCTGAGCAACTGAGCAACAGAATTCTTCTACCGTTAGAAACAAGAGAAGATTTAAATGACGAATGGAAAAACATACAAGAAGCAATAGAACAGGCAGCCTCAGAAACATCAGGTAAAACAAGAAAAGTAGGCAAAAAAGGGTATGCGAATATGGACAAAACAGCTTCGGCAATCAATAGACGAGAAGCAACTAGCTAATAAATGTTACTTGAGTAATCCTACAGTCCCTACAGAAAACCATCAGGAAACATAAACAGAAAAGAAACTATGTAAAAAAAGCACACAAGAAAACGATAGAATACAAATGAACAACATAGAAGAAGATAACTGAGTAAAACACTATCAGACACTATGTGTCAGGATGCAAATGTAAAAGAAGAAGAAATAGAAAAAGCACATGTAAAAGGTAAAATGACAAAGATATGAAGGAACTAAAAGAAGCTTTTAAAACCACAAAAATAGAAAAGCAACAGGAAGAGATGGTATCAACCAGAATTGCTGAAAAATAGAGGAAAATTATGGAACATCATGGGAAAACGGGGATATCTAAGATAGCTAATAAGAGCAATAGTAAGAAGCCTGTACCACAATGCTAAAGTACTAATCGACATAAAGGGAAGAGAATCATCAGAAATAATAAAAAACAAAGGTGTCAGACAAGAATGCAGTGTTTCCCCAACTCTGTTTAACATATACATATGGACGACGCCATAAGAGAATGGAAAAATCAATTCAAGAAAGGAATTAAATTACATAAAAAGATAGTTTTACACTATATTCTTATGCAGATGGCCTAGTATTAATGACAGAATCAGAAGATGACCTGCAAATGGGAATACACAAACTGCAACAAATATGTACAGAGTATAACATGAAAATATCACCTGCTAAGACCAAAGTAAGTAGTGGCCCTTTCAGCTAAATACCTTGGCAGATCTAAGATAGTTATAAATAATCAAATATTAGAACAGGTATCACATTTTAAATATCTACGCTGTGATACATCATAGGATCGAGATAAAGACATTGCAATCAAACTTAATAAAATTGCTTTTGTATGTGGAACAATATCTAGAACACTTGAACATACAACCAAGAGTGAAACACAAATAACATTTTGAGACGATGGCTGTACCAATCCTGACTTACCATAGCGGGACCTGGACAATAACCAAGAAAGATGAGAAAAGGTTGCAAAGTCAAGAAATGACATTTTTAAGAAGGGTTGAAGAAAAGGAGAACGCTTCACGTTGATGTTTATATTTCGCGTTACAATAGTATACGAAAAGAATTAAACATCTATAGCATAAATAAAAGAATTGCAGAAAACAGTACAAAATGGATAGGGCATGTATAGTCAGAATGCAAGATGAAAGAATCCCAAAGAAGGTACTGAACAATAAATTGTAGAGGCAGAAGAATTATTGGTAGACCAAGAAAAAAATGTGTAGCGTAACAGGCAAAAGTCTAATAGCTGAAATGGAGAAGAAAAAGAATAGAGAATTCTTTACACAGCCTAGTTGGCAGCAATGCTTTTGGATTGCTTTAAACCAAACATCAATATGTGGCGGCTGAATATGAAATTTATTGAAATATTATATAGAATTGGTTCAATATGTTCCCAACATTAATAAAAAAATAATGGGTAAAATTTTCTATAAGTGTCGACGACAAAAATGAATCAAAGAGGGGATAAGTGTTGTTCGAAATGCCAGAACTGTTTAGGTTTTCAAATTAATTTTTATTTTTAATACCAAAAACTGATTTCTTTCGAGTGTTTGCAGAGACAGAAGGCTTGTTGTTAATATTTACGATATATCTTAAGAAGTGACGAGAAACTGTGACTTATCATTTTATATACTTTATTTGATTTTTTTTATTTAACAGATCTGCTCAGAATAGCAGCATAAATCTGAATTGCACATGACAACTTTCACACTTCGGTATCACTTTGAATAATTTATCTTCACATTACAAATTACAACTAATATCAGCATGCGTCGATTTTCAGTTATTTATAGCTTGTTAGATAACGCATAGTGAATTTACTTGCAACCATACTCGCCAATACTTGCCATAAATTCGTACTTGTCAAAGATTGATTAATATTTATTATAACAAAATTGTAACTAGGTAATGTTATTAACCTCGTTAGTGAAATACGTTAGAACCTTATTACACGTTAATTGAGGAGTTTGCTAAGAAAAATTCTTCTAAAATATTATCCATTTAATATTTGGCCATTAGCCATAGCCATTAGACATTAAAACCTCTTATAATCCCAAAGAAATTGAAACGTCATTTTTAAGTTGGTTGGTGATATCTCCGGTTCTTTTCATCGTAGAAACTTCTCTTGGTTTTTAACAAAAGAGGAAAAGTTAACCGAATTAAGATAAACAATAAAATAATTGCATAAAAAATAAACTACTCTGAATTCAAATTATTTAGAGGTGAATTTATAAATTTAAAAACGTTCTCAAAAATGTCCCAATGCGACTAAATTCGTTAGTGACGTCACGAGATAGTAAATTTTTTAGTGAGTACCGTCCGTTACCCGTCGCGGCTTCGCTAGTGAAAATTTAAATTGCAAAGGTTACAGTTTAAATTTAAGGACCAAATTATCCATGGCACGGATTAGGTATATATATTTATAGCTTCATGTTATCTGAAGAAAATAATTCGATAATTAAACACTGCACGAATATATCTTCGATAATAATAAATACATGATAAGGATACCAGTTTAATTAAGAGATATCTAACCACACGTACTACTACAGAACAACATATTAATATAAATAAGCTTTACCCGTTTGAATTCACGTGAAATCTGAGGCTTCGCTCTCGAAAATTATGCATAATAAAAGTCAATTTTTATAACATATCTTAACATGATATTACCTTAACAATTTTAACTAAGCATATACTGGCCATTCGGGCGATGTAAATTTGATTTTTCTATTGTAATTGCAAGGGACTAAAGGGTAAACGGGCATTTTCAGTTATAATTCTTTCACTTTCAGATTGCCATGTTCTGAATCTTCTAAAATTAATGTAATTTTGGTTGAAATCGCTGTGACGAACCGTATTCGAGAAAAACTAATTTCAGCTTTTTGCATTACTTACGATTAAAAACTAATTTATTACGATACCAAGTTGGCGTTGCTAAATCAATAAAATTGGACAATTTTGAACGTTAGTTGTTTTAAGTGGTTATTGAAAGTAAAAAATTAGATTATTAGTGATATTCGATTAGAAAACAAAAACATAGAATGATGTTAGAATAATGAATATATTTTAATTATATTGAGATGTAGAAGCGTAGTGAGCCACGTTTTTGTTTTAAGTTTGTGCAAGTAAGCAGATAGATTTCAAAACTTGATAAATCTCATCGTGTGGTCAATTTTGTTGGAAACGTTGCCAATTTGGCACACGAGTTAATTATTGATTGTTAAAACAGTGGAAATTTCGAAACCATAAACAAAACTCTCTGTGTTAAAAGCAACGGGGTGAACAAAACGCTATGAAACTACGCTTTAAAAAATTTATATTGGCAGTAAATGCGAAATGGTAGTTATCTACAGAACGTTTCAGGGTGAACATATAATTTTTATTATCGAAAGGGCGTAAAATGGGGAATACTTGTATTCCGCACATTCCGCACCGGATCGTAGAGGAGCAAGTTTTGCACTAACCTTCAACGACTTGAGAAAAAAGATTGATTGTTTTATTTTCATGTGTTAAAAAGAGAGGTACTTATATGGCATGCTGATTTGTTTTTCAATTACCAAATATTACTAGTTCCGTCAGAACAATTGTAATTTAATAAATCTATTTAGCTAATTAATTATCAAAAACCTAAAACGAGCAATCAAAAAATGATTGTAATCCTGTTTTAAAATCAGTTATGTTAAATTTTAATGATGTTAAACGTTAAGAATTATTATTATAAATTAAGTACTAGCCGTGACCCGTCCTGATTTCGCTCGCTCATTCGTGTAAATGTTCCGTATAGTCCAGTAAAATCCGTTACAACTCCTATCAATCATTTACGAGGTCTAAGCTCCTGGTCGCCAGAAGCACAATGCAATTTATTGCGATAACGTTAATTTACGATATCTCTGTATCATATTTTAAACTCGACTCTTAAGCTGCAATATAGTGGTTTTATCTATATACGTTTCCTATGGGGAAATTCAATTTCGAGAAATTCGGAAATATCTAGTCTCCGCTGCTATTCGAGTAAACCCAACCAAGACACTCAGATACAGAAAGGCTGAATCAATGTGATTTAGGGACGTATGAGAACATGAATCAACGACATTGACAAGGTGCCTTTTGAAGTACAGATTCTCATGTCGATTTTAGAAATAGTATGAAACGTACCTGTGTTAACTACATTTCACAAGGTTGATGCACAGGTTCAGGTCTCCAAGGCAGATATGACTACATGACACTCCTTATGTTTTCAACCGACCATCAACAGGATCCTTCTCAATAATATTGAAAACTCAAGAGTACTCACCAACAGTGACATAAACATCACAATGACATGTATGTGAATCATGGAGATTGTATACATCAGTGTCTTTCCAAGGCAAGCTACGTAAATGACAAAGCTTGCTCATAACTGAAGTATAGAGACAATTTAAGTACCGACTCATTTCCTTATGTTCAGTTACCCATTTCTTACTTAAACTTATATATGTACTTCGATTCGTGGTACATAATAAGGTTGAGAAAGGGAAAAATGATCCATTAAATATCGTCATAACTCCACAAACATTGCTTACCGTCCGGCGAATTGGAGCAACAAAAGTCTGTTTGGTTTGTGGGCGGGTTTTGTTCCCAGCCTTGAGTACTTTCGGACGCTACATCGAACTTCACCTCGTACTCTTCGGGGGCGGACGAGGTGCCGGGAGCACTAGTAGACGGAACCACCTGGAACAAATTAATAAAAATCGTATTAGACCAAGGATATATGCAACAAAACAACTAAATGGAGTCTTATGGAGTACACAAATTAGACCAGGTTCTAAGATCAGAATCTCTAAAACCATTATAGATAGCATTACAACTTATGGGGCCGAAGTCTGGGAAATGAAAACATTTACAAAGGAAGTTGTTGTCAATGGGTTACTGGAAGCTCTGTTGTAGACTGACACAAGTGAAGATAGACACAACTATCGTTGATACTGTTGAAGTTAAATGTTTGAGATGGTACGGCCACGTATGTCGAATGACGGATGAGAGATGGCCAAAGAAAATAGTGACATGGGTTTCCCCGAAGAGGAGGAAAAGGGGACGCCCTAGAAAAACATGGAGAGATGGTATCAGAAGTGCAATGACTCAATGAAATTTACAAGGAAAAGACTGGAGAGACAGAAAGCGCTGGCGACTGGGATGCGAGAAACGACTCTTACGTTGTATATAAATCGCAAATATATATTTTGTACTCTTTACTGAACAAAGGTTTTACACCAATACAACGACCATGCTGTAATAATAATCTACATAGCGAGGAAATGAGCAATTGGACACATCACAATGTGGAGCGAATCTGTGAAAATTGTCGACATCACATGAACTGGGGATTCCACAAAATATTTTAGCGATAACTTACTTTCTTCACACCACTTTACTACAGTGTCCAACTGACATGTGAAGTCTACACAATCTTACTTAGTGTTGATTTCTTACAGTATCTTAAGTATTAGTATCTTAGTATCAAACTCATTGAGCTTATGTAGTAAAATGCTATGGTTGAGCTTGTCGAACGCCTTCGATAATCGCTCATCAAATCAACTTGTTTACGCTGACCTATAGTAAATCCACTGAGAAGAAAACATCCACGAAACGAGAAAAGGTAGTAAAGTTAGACAACACCTAATACACGTCGTTTGCTGTTGGTGGAAAAGTCATAAAACTTTGGGCGGGAATTGTTGATGTACACAGTCGGTTCTATAAAATTAACAAGTTTAGTTGTCTGATCTATGGTTGTCTGTTTACAAGCGTTCAGGAAAGTCGTTGACGGTGATAGTGGACTTTTAGTTGATGGTTTATTTTAACGTATCGCTATTGTTATTCAGATTTATGATATAAATTTGTATAAACATATTTCCGTGAGCTATTGCAATTATGGAAAGACACCTTCCCTGCTCGCCTCCCAAAAAGAGACCTGGAGCATACTTAAGCTGCGGGGAGAAAACCATTATTTTAAATGTATACAGAAAGGAAAGAAATGAACATCCTTAGTAAAAGATAAATTATAGTCAAGGCGATCATTCTTAATGCGACCCTGTACTTATTCCCTAGCTGGTCGCGCGCTTTGAATTTCGACGTTTGTGTTTCATGGAAGTTTTCTTCTCAGTGGATTTACGTACGTAACACAAATGTTGGTTTTGAATTGGCAGATTCGACTGATTCGATCTTTTGCAAAGGAAGCCATGTTGGCTCGATGAAATAAACGGCTTAACAATTGCATGATACGTTAATCTTTCGATAGACTTATTTTCAATGCTATTAGCATTTCCCGCTTTTAATCTGAGGCAAACTCGTGTTAATCTTCAATAATTTGAAAAGTCTGATCTTTTCAGAATAGTATTGAATATCAAGACCAGACGTGATTTTGCTAGATAGGATTTTTATAACCAATAGCAACTCGGATTCATTGAATTTTCTAACATTAAAACATGTGTATGTAGTGAAGAGTATGATACTACTATGATCAGTTGTTCCATCAAAGACCCTATTAAGAAAATCAGCAAACTCATTAACTACATATTTGGGATCCTTGTGGACGGTATTTCTGTAAGAAACTTCTTTCGGAATCCTCAAGGTTTATTTTTTCGATTTTATATAAACCCAGAATGCTTTTGGGTTTGTGTAAATATTATTTTGTGCAATCCCATATAATTAGATTAATGTGATAATATACATGGTGTTCAAAACAAGTGTCACATACTCCAAAGGGGAGAATAAGGCCCAAAATACGCAGAGAAATCTCAATGAACACGTGTCTGAAAACGCTTAGTTTTTAAGGTACAGGGCGTTCAACTTTTTGAAAAAGTAATTGTTTACAGAACTAATTTCAATGGCGTAGAAAAATTAAGGCCTAATACTAAATTTGTTACGCTGATTATGACAGTGAAAATGAACCCGTTTCAGAAAAATGTTTTTTTAAGGGTTGTGGAGGGTTAAAGTACGTAGCTGTTTAGGGATGTTGACTAAAAATGGTGACAAAAATGAACTTTTAACATAACGATTGTACCCTAGTTTCATTTCGATAAGAGCGGCCGTTTTTCAGAAAATTAAAGATAAAATTTCAATACATTGAACATTTTTACTGTCGAAAAAAGTATCACAAACTTTAAGGGAGATGGTGCAGTCCAAAATAGGCAGATTTTAGTGATCATTTAACCGCAATTATTTACATCAAAGTTTTTGATATCTTGATACCATAAAAATTGATTAGTGTATTAAGATCCTCAACCTTAATTTTCTGGAAAACGGCCTTTGCAATTGAAATGAAACATAAGAACAAGTCTTATGTAAAAAGCTTCATTTTTCATAAGCCCCATAAATTTCTATATAGATACGAAAAAAAATTTGGGTAGTTTTTACCCCTAACAACCTCTAAAAATTATATTTACCGTGAAATAGGTTCATTTTTGGATCATCACCGCACCAAATTTAGTATAATGGGACTGACTTTCGTGAATCAATTGATACTAGTTTTGGAGATAATGGAGAAGTGGGTATATTTTTTTTAATTTAACGCCCTGTATCTTAAAAACTACGCGCTTTCGGACACATGTTCATTAAAACTTTTCTATTTATTTTGACCCATACCATCCTCCCATGAAGTTTGTGACACTTATTTTTAAACACCCTGTATATTAATAGTTTTAAATTTGTTTTTTATTAACTTCAATTAAAATCAAATGTCACCGTTTTTAGAGAATACTTGAACTTATAATTAAATGTTGGGTAAGCTTTAATAAGTAGGATGTGTCATAATACTATTATTAGGAGGCACATTAATACATTTATACGATTTAACACCTAAAAAATAAAATGTAATTTCAATAAATTTTTAAAGTAATTCCCAAATGTTTTTGAAATTGATTAGCTTTATCTGAAAACCGTTTCGGCGCCGCAAAAATAGTGCAAGCATGAACGTGCTTTATCAATAAATAAACACTAATACTCTACATACAGGGTGTCCCTTATTAAAACCGATACAGCTGGAGAACATACAGGGTGACCCAAAATATGATAATTTAATGCATTTTACCTATATACCAAGTTGCATCCCTGTAGACTTACAGACATTCAAATGGAGCTCAAAACTTTGAAAAAAGAATATTATTTTTGCAATCCTTCAACTTAGGCGAGTCAAATTTGGTACACCGTTTAAATTGCATATTTGTTATAATTCATGGATAAGGGAAAGTTAACGGAAACACTTTAAGGGGTGATCCATCCTTAAAATTTTCCAGAACTTTTTATCAGACAGACTCCCATCTAATAAGCATGTTCCAGATAAAATTCGGTTTTTAATCTACTTTATATCGTATTTAATTAAATTATAATTAAAAGTAATGCAGTACTCTCACTTCATTCATATGTGCTCATCGATTTCAGTATACATTAGATATATTATTATTAAAATAAAATACATTAGATAGTACATTATGGTATATTTTGAAATTACATTGATATACTTGTTTATATTGGTACGTAACAATCGGATTATACGTCACATCTTTTATTGTAGCTATTAAATATAATCGTTTTGCATGCCAAAGTTACATTTGCCTGCAATTTACGTATTATGGTAAAAATAAGAGAAAACAAGAGCACGTAAATCAAAATTCATAGTTCAAAATTTGTGAAATGTTCACTGAAAGTATGGTTATACAGACGAAAAACAAATCTCCAACTAATATACCTACAGCAGTTGATATGGATATCAATAAAGTTATATGTACACTTCAATTCAATTGATATGAAACAGCAATGATAATTTATGTAATTAATTATATTAATTACTTTTTATTAAATTTGTTTCAATTTGTAATAAATAAGTTTCATTAATAGTTCAATGTTCAATTCACATAAAATAACTGCAAAATACAGCTTGAGACATTTTAATTCAACTAGCTGCTATATGCATAGATCAATACAAGTGTATTAGCAAACAGAACAATTCGCTTATCGAGTAGACATCATTATCGAATCGATAAGTAATCAATATAAAAGGTAAAAAAGCCTTTAATTTCTGATCATTTCCGTTCCTTTACAGATACCAAAGATACAAAGGTCAAATCCAACAAAACACCTTCCCATAAAAATTAAAAAGCAATTAAAATGAGTGCGCGCACGACATAATTAACGTCTTTTCTGAAATAATCCGGCATGGAATTTCGTGTGAGTAAATTGTACGATGCATAATGCAACACATGGCAATCATTTCTGATGGCATACGGGGTGTGGTAAAAGTCACGTACCACGTGCAGTGTAGGTGCATGTGTCGTAAAGATTACATTAATTATATAATTATCTAAGTATAATCCACGAAAAACTACTCAATCCATTCGGCAAATGAAGCTGTCCTTTCGCCAAAAACTCGAATTGAAATTTTAATTGAATAAAATGTTTCCTAAATTGCTAAGCTTCTCGCGCATTAGCGCACCAAACCCCTTCAGATTAAAACTTCGTAGTTCTAAAATTATAATAAACCAACCAAAGCGCATTAAATTAAACGCGCCGAGGTTTTCAAGAAATCCCGAGAGCCGCTGTCATTTACATCAGTCGACATTGTGATCGACGAATAAATTGATTCGATGATTAGAACGTGAATTAGAGCAACGCCAACCAATATTGTTCAAACAGGTTGTAATTATCGAACGAATTTATTCGTCGATTGAAGTGGTGAGAGGCGTGGGCGAGACCGGCCCGGAATATTTACTTCTGTTGATTAATGAGATCTGAGGGATTATTTGCAACTTTTTAAAAAAAAGCGTAAATCGCCGGTAAATTTCGTTGCGAAGGTAGTTATGAAATAATTCTATTGTAATTCCCCACTGATGTATTTGCACGGATTTTAAATTGGACTCGACACCGAAAAAGCAATAACAAACAACTTTTTCTGACGTTTTATGAATGAACTCAACTGGATATTCGGAACTATAATGACTTATTTCCTAATTATAATGACTTCGGCATGTGATTACGTGAATTAGGTAGAGATGTACGTATTTTGTCGTCCGCACTGCAACCTTGCAAAATACGCGGATAAAAATTGTAATTTTGTGGAGCAACTATTCGTTTGGTTAGATATAGAATAAAAAATTATCTATCAAACGAAATAATATATTAATCTAGATAACATACGCCCTTGCTGTAGGCTGCGTTTTATGTACAGTGCGCCCCCAATTACATTTTTATCGACACGGTCCAATAGTAAATTATGGGCGATAAGGATTTTATTGAAAGTTAACTCTATGGGGCGCAAGTATGTTTCGACATGTTGCTCTAAAAAATTGTCAAAGTTACACATTTTAATAATTCCAAATTACAACCATAAATATAATCTTAGTGAAGATTAAAATAATACTAAAATAAACATGACTTCTTTCTGCTGATTTCCATTTTACACCTCAATGTTCGATATACAGGGCGTCAAAGTTTGAATTAGACAACTGTGTTTCGGCCAGTGTTGCCCAGGAGACGAGACTTTGAAAAATCTCGTCTTGTCTCACAAAAAAAGTGGAAAGTCTCCTCTCGAATCTCGTCTCGCAATAAAGTCGCGTCTCGTCTCATGTCTCGCGCGACATTCTCGCAAAAGTCTCGCAAATTTCTCGCAAAATCTCGCGAGCATATCAAATTTGCTTTTTCGACAAGAACTGAAATTAACCAATTATTATAGGTCGATTATAACATGAGAAGTCGGGCGAGAAATAGGAGATGATCTCCAAAGGTCGGTGAATTTAAATAAATTGTCGTAGAGATATTAAAAACCAATACTGATCATAAAGCTTAACCAAAAATTCCTGTCAACAGGGATAAAATGTCAAACTTCTCGTTACAGAAAAAAAACTATTTTATTCAAATGTTGTGAATATTTGTATTCCCTAGGTCCTAAGTAAGTCTTCAACTCTAGTATAATAGTGGTACACGTGGCAATATCTCGGAAAGCTTAAAAAGATAAACATTGTGTAAACACAGGCTGCTCGCTATTATGAGGCTTTAAAAACATGTTTCAATAATATTCGCGATAATTATAATGAATAATTAATATTTGCGATTTTTATTTGCGATACTTCGAGGCTTTTTGAGACGAGACTTTTTGAAAATCTCGTCTTGTCTCGCAAAGAAAATTTTAAGTATCGTGTTGAGGCTCGTTTCGAAAACGAGACGAGACGAGACGAGACGAGACTCTCGCAAACGAGAATATCGTTGGTATCACTAGTCTCGGCTATTTGAAAGACATGAATTTCTTATATGGTACCAATACTTCAACATAAAGTCATCTTTTGAAAAACATAAAACAAAAAGTAATTTTCAAACAAGTAAAATAGGGATGGGGTGTTAAGAACCCCTTTGGATTTTAGTAACTATGCCAGTGACGTCCAAGCCATTTCTGCCACGACACATACCTATTGATTTTGAAATACTTTTCGTTTCTTTCAAAATTTCAGAAAGTGATTCATCTTTAATGTGAACAGTAATGCTAATATGAACAATAGAAAATTTGCAAAAAATAACTAATGAAATATGACGCGCTTATACTTTCGCCATAAGAGTCGCGTTATTGCATTTAACAGAATATGAACGTTGTATAATTTCTCATCTCATTAGAAACTAACTTTAACAAGTAAATAAGAAAAAAATACGATGCATTTCTACGTACGTTAACAACGTAGTATCTGCAACATAAATATATACAAAACATGACACATTTATACTTTTTCAATGGACAAAACATTGATTCAGTTCTTGTTCAATGTTCTTTACAGCGTGTTCATTTTATGTGAGTTCTCATGAGGCAATGACCAAAGTAACTGCAAAAACGTACTAATGAAATATGATGAGCTCAATCACATCTATATAAACATGATGGCCAATCCCTGTTAATAATCCATATATGGATTGTATTATATATATATATATATATATATTCAACTTCATTTATCGCACCATTAAACCGGTAACAACATTAAATCTTGTCGGTATAATTGCGCATTTCACGATAATCACTTCGTTTTCTTGGAATTTTAGAAGGGTTTGTCGTCGGAACGAATTCCAAAATTGGTGTGGATCGTTTGAATGCAATAACGGATATATTTAACAGTAATGTATTCTATCTATGTATAGTCCGGGAAATATATAACGAAAATAACCATTTCGAGTTTTACCATTTCGAACGGCTGATTTTCGGTGTACAGGTAGCATAAACATGTACAAGATGATAATTATGTTTCCAAAGCGTCAAATCGATTCTCCCATTGTTTAACAGTCATTTTTAACTGTAATTTTAACGATATTTTAGGTTTTTCAATTATATTTTTTTTCCCTCTGATTTTACAAGAAAAAAGTTAAGTACTTTCTTATTCGCCTTCAAAAGGCCTACACAACTAGGCATTGCACGAAAAAAAATATTAATTAGGTCAAAAGTTATTAATAAAACAACCATTGTTTATGCAATGTTAAATAAACCATTTTAAAACGAGCTACTATCACTGCCCCGTCTCGGCGTTTCGTGAAATCATTCGTTCTCACTCACAGACGATATGTACAAAAGCTGGAATCTGTAAGTGAAATAGTTAACAAGTTACAGCGTTATTAACAAATTAACTAATTATCGATCTACACTAGCTTGAGCGACGTTCAGCGAAAAGAAAATCATTTTTATCGGTAGCTTTCATCCGTAAGTACCACAACGTATAATTATTTTTCAATCCAAAGTTATTTTGTAACAATGGGAGCAATTATTTAATATGACCTTAGTTGTAAAATAGAATAAGTCATATATTAAATAACTTTCTTCAATATATAATTCCATAATCTAATAGAGGGCGGAAAGACCTTTAATACTAGAAAAGAAAATTTAATGTTCGTTAAGAAATAATGGAGTTATAGGCCGTCAAAGTTCAAGGCCTATTGTTAAACAATTTATGCGAGTAGGGAAAAAACAAAGAATTATCAGTATCGGAATACAGAGTTTCATTGTTTGAAATATTGGAACTTTGTATGAAAGGTAAGTGGCTTAAAAACAACATCAAAAGTCAGCGGAACGCTATCATTCTTGCTATCTTTCTCGCGGAGGCGTGGTGGGGGAAGCGACCGAGGCGTCGAGACAAACTCGCCACGGAGCTTAAAACTCGACCGCGCAGCTACAATTACACTTTTCTCGGGAACCGTTGAAGATAAATTGATCTTTTTTTTTAATTTGATAGTACGCGACGAGAGAAATCGATTGTTGTATCGTAAAGTCATGAAAAGTGCAAAATAATACGATTGTTTTAATCGTTATTGGAAACAGCGATACAACAATAATATACGTACCTAAGTATCCAATTGAATAATTATTTAATCCTATTGATTAAGATGAGATGAGAAATATTTAATTTAGTGCTCAAACGTATAGCGTATATTATCAAATTCAATTGTAGTTCGGCCATACTGCTAATTTTGATGTAAATGATACTGAGGCAAATTTCAAACCAAGCAACTGGGGTTGGAAGTACGTCAATAATATGTACAAACCAATTTACGTCGAAGGAAATTTATTGCCCGACGAAATTTTGAAGAGTATAAGATGCAATTGTAAAAAAAGATGTAGGAGTAATTGGGGGTGCAAGAAAAATGGTTTGAAATGCTCAGATTTTTGTGGGTTTTGTAAAGGCCATAGCTGAAAAAACAAGCAAGAATCTGACGAGAATGAAACTGTCGACGACGCAGAAGATGATGATGAGTCTTTACAAAATCAAATTACTGAAATGGAACAATTCTAAAGTGATGAAATTAATTATGACATTCCACCGCAAGATGAGCTTGCAAGCAGCAGCGATGAGTCTGATAACGAGAGCAATGAAAGAAGTGATATTGGCAGTACTCCTTCAAAAAAAAACCAGATTTAAAATCTAAAATTGTCTCAAAATTTAAATACTTTCTATAATATGTAATATATTCGAATAAATATTAGCGTTCATAGTGAGTAAAAACGATTACTAAATATGTAATAATTTGTACTGGAACGACGCCAATGAAGTGTATACATTGTTAATAAAACTATTTATCATTAGTATGCAACAAACAGAATGTTATATGCCTCTGGCACATAATACTTATTCCTCAAATATTACTATCGCATAAATACAAAAAATAACAAAAAAATCGTATTATTTTGCACTTTTCATGATTTTTCGATACAACAATCGATTTCTCTCGTCGCATACTATCAGATTATAAAAAATGATCAATTTATCTTCAACGGTTCCCGAGAAAAGTGTAATTGTAGCTGCGCGGTCGAGTTTGAAGCTCCGTGGCGAGTTTGTCTCGACGCCTCGGTCGCTTCCCCCACCACGCCTCCGCGAGAAAGATAGCAAGAATGATAGCGTTCCGCTGACTTTTGATGTTGTTTTTAAGCCACTTACCTTTCATACAAAGTTCCAATATTTCAAACAATGAAACTCTGTATTCCGATACTGATAATTCTTTGTTTTTTCCCTACTCGCATAAATTGTTTAACAATAGGCCTTGAACTTTGACGGCCTATAACTCCATTATTTCTTAACGAACATTAAATTTTCTTTTCTAGTATTAAAGGTCTTTCCGCCCTCTATTAGATTATGGAATTATATATTGAAGAAAGTTATTTAATATATGACTTATTCTATTTTACAACTAAGGTCATATTAAATAATTGCTCCCATTGTTACAAAATAACTTTGGATTGAAAAATAATTATACGTTGTGGTACTTACGGATGAAAGCTACCGATAAAAATGATTTTCTTTTCGCTGAACGTCGCTCAAGCTAGTGTAGATCGATAATTAGTTAATTTGTTAATAACGCTGTAACTTGTTAACTATTTCACTTACAGATTCCAGCTTTTGTACATATCGTCTGTGAGTGAGAACGAATGATTTCACGAAACGCCGAGACGGGGCAGTGATAGTAGCTCGTTTTAAAATGGTTTATTTAACATTGCATAAACAATGGTTGTTTTATTAATAACTTTTGACCTAATTAATATTTTTTTTCGTGCAATGCCTAGTTGTGTAGGCCTTTTGAAGGCGAATAAGAAAGTACTTAACTTTTTTCTTGTAAAATCAGAGGGAAAAAAAATATAATTGAAAAACCTAAAATATCGTTAAAATTACAGTTAAAAATGACTGTTAAACAATGGGAGAATCGATTTGACGCTTTGGAAACATAATTATCATCTTGTACATGTTTATACTACCTGTACACCGAAAATCAGCCGTTCGAAAACAAAAAATGTTGATGGCCCTATATTTCCCGGACTATGTATCGTAGTTTCCCAAATTTTAACAAGTTTGGTTGCAATCCGGTAATCCGGCAGCTAATGGCATGACAAGTTCCCAGGGCAAAATTATTAGTAAATTACGATAAAACTAAATAATGTGAGTAATACATGACCGGCCACGTACTTTCGATTGATATCTAACTTTTGAATTGCTAATAAAACCTATGAATGACATCAGTACTTCAAATATTGTGACCACGGATAGGGGCTTAAATACAAAATTTCATCAAAATCTGTTTAATTAAAACAATTTATAAGTTTATATGATATTAAAATAGTAAGTTTCATTCGTGGTACCCCAACAGAAATATTTTTTAAAAAAGTTACTTTTCGAGTTTGCAGCTATTAATAGGGTGTTTGCACTCCATAATTTCTTTAATATTTATAAAGAATAAATACCCTGCATTAAGAAATTCTGTACGCTCAACTTTATCACATCTGTACTTATACCATACTTCAAGAAAATTAGTATTGTCAAGAAAGAACATACTATTTATTTGGAGATTTTTCGAGACCCAGACGAGACGAAACCAGACTTAGATCGTGATGAGACGAGACCAGACATAACTTTTAGATACTTTTCGAGACCGAGACGAGACCACGTTATTTCTCGTCTCATCTAAAGTCCACCACTAATTACTACTGTAGGTTAACCTTAAGCTGCAATAGCCACAGTTCCATATTTCTGGAATTGGATGTAACGAATCCTTCCGGGTGACAGAATTTGTAGCTGTTTTGTAGCTCTCACATCAGCTACATTGCACTTTTCAAAAACCACCTCATTTTCTTAAAACTCGCGCCCAAAAATTCCACAAGTGTCCTAAAGCCCAGCTGGATTAGATATTGTTTCTCGAACACGAGCATAGCTACAAACTCAAATGACTGTCTAATGTACAGTCAAATCAAATTTGATTGTACGAATTAGCTATAAATTATGCCGCAAGTGGGGTAGCGGGGATACGAAATTGTTCTTCTTCTTCTTCTTCTTCATAAACCGTAATTCCTCCACTGCTGGAGGTAGGTCTCTTCAAGTTTTTTCCAGATATCTCTATCCTGCGCTTTTTGTATCCAGTTTCTTCCTGCTGTGGTTTTAATACCGTCAACCCATCTCTTCATTGGCCTACCCAATGTTCGTTTGTATTCCCAGGGCCTCCATTTCAATACTCTAGATGTCCATCTACTGCTATCCATCCTGGCCACGTGTCCTGCCCACTGCCACTTCAATCTAGCTATTCTCTCGGTTATACATGTTATTCTGGTTCTTTCTCTGATCTCTTCGTTCCTTATATGATCTCTCAAACTGACACCCAGCATTTGTCTCTCCATAGCTCGTTGCGCGCATTGTAGGCGATGTAAACTGTTTTTTGTAAGGCTCATTGTTTCCAACCCGTAAGTATTTACTGGAAGTATGCAGCTATCATACACTTTCCTTTTTAGGTTCATGGGAACATCTCTGTTCTTAAGTATAAATCCTAGTTTTTTGAATGCTGCCCAGCTCTGACCTATTCGTCGCGGTATTTCTGCTTTTTGATTTTCTCTATCAATTCTGAGTTTGTGCCCTAGATATATATATTCGTCGACATTTTCGATCTCTTTCCCGCCGATTGAAAGTTGAATGTTTTGCGTGCTGAGGATTTTTGTTTTTGTGATGTTCACCTCGAGTCCAATTTTGTGAGAAGCATGGTGTAATTGTTCGTTCATAGTCTTCAGTTCTAATGGGTCCTCACTTATTAGAATTACGTCGTCTGCAAAACGTAGGTGATGGAGATATTCGCCATCAATTCGAATACCTTTTCCTTCCCAGTCTAGGCTTTTGAATACGTCTTCTAACGCCAGCGTAAATAATTTTGGTGAAATGGTGTCACCTTGTCTTACTCCTTTTTTTACTTCTATTTGATCCGTTTTCACGTCTCCATCGAGTTTAACTGCTATCACTGATGTTTCATATATAGCCTTGAGGAGTCCTGTATATCTTGAGTCTATCCTGGCGTTATCTAAGGAATGCATAATTGCCCAATGTTCTACTGAGTCGAAAGCTTTCTTGTAGTCGACAAATGCTAAGTGAATGTTGATGTTGTATTCGTTTGCTTTTTCAATTAGTAAACGAAGAGTTTGTATGTGGTCGGTCGTGCCGTAGCCTTTGCGGAAGCCGGCCTGCTCCACTGGCTGGTAGGAGTCAAATTTATTAGTTAGACGGTTTGTTATAATTTTAGTGAGGAGCTTGTATAGGTGCGAGAGTAGACTGATTGGTCTGTAGTTATCAAGATCAGCTTGGTCGCCTTTTTTAAAAAGAAGGATTACCTCGCTTCTTTGCCATTTTTTGGGTATCCTTTGCTCTTCGATGCACTTATTGAGTAAAGTTCTTAATGCTTCCCAAAGCTCACTCCCTGCTATTTTTAGAATTTCAGTGGTTATTCCGTCTTCCCCTGGACATTTTTTGCTTTTCATTTGTTTTAAGACCATTTCTAGTTCGTTTTGAGTTATTTCTGGAATTTCCTCGGAGCCTATGTTTAAAATTTGTCTTTTTTCTTTGATTGGGTTTGGAAGGGTGGTCGAGTAGAGGTCGGTGTAAAATTGTTCTACTACTTTCGCTATATCCTCTTTCTCTGTAGTAAGCTTTCCCGATTTATCTCGCAATTTTATTATTTTAGGTTTTCCTTGTGACAATTTGGATTTCAGTACCTTCATACCTCTATTTTCTTCTATGGTGTTATTGATTAATTTTGTATTGTATTTTCTTACATCTTTTCTAGTCTCTCTTTTTAATTTCTTTGTTAGCTCTTTATATTCCTGCGAGTTTCTTTCTGTAGTTTTCCTTTTCTCGATAAGACTTAATGTATAGGGACTGAATTTGTTTGTTCTTGGAATAATACCTTTTTAGTAGCAGTATGTATACTAGATACGATCTTCTCATTTAGTTGGTCTATATCCATAGTCTTTAGGGAATCTGATGGCTCCATTTTATTTTTAAGTGTTTCCTGAATTTGTTGTTGGTGTTGCTCAAGAATGTCTAAAGAAGGTATTTTGTTTTTTGGCCCATTCACCATGTTTTTCCTTTCTTTTCTTAAGTCTATTTGGAAGGTGGCTCTTACTAATCTATGGTCACTGCCTGTGTCAAACTTATTAAGTACAGATACGTTTTTGCAAGATGTTTTCTTGTTTGTAAGGATAAAATCGATCTCGTTTTTTGTCAGGACTTTTCCATGTCCATCTTCTTTGGGGTTGTTTTTTGAAGAATGAGTTCATGCAGTAGAGTTGTTCGCTTTGTAAATATTCTATCAATTTCTCACCTCTTTCATTACGACACCCTAATCCAAAGTTTCCAATATTTGGTGGATCTCCTTCTTTTCGTTGTCCGAGTTTAGCATTAAAATCGCCGGTTATTATAACTAATTGTGTTTTTTCTAGTTGTTTGGCTTTCGTTATATCCTCGTATAGTTGTTCGATTTCTTCTTCCGTTGAGGTAGTTGTAGGTGCATATACGTGTATGATCTGTATTCTAAATTTTTTATTCAGTTTTAAAATGATGTATAGAACTCGATTTGAGATTGAATTCATTTTTGTTACTGCATGTTTTATGTTTTTATTTATCAGTATAGCGGTTCCGCCCAATGAAGACTCTGTATTGTTTTGGTATAACAGGTGACCAGATTGAAGGTTGGTAGTTTTTTGTCCCTTCATTCTTGTTTCACCTAAGTCCTAAGATGTCCCATTTGATGCTCTCTAGTTCTTGTTCTAGGTATGCTCTAGCTGCTTCTTCACGCATCGTTCTTATGTTATATGTTGCCACTCTCAGTTGTCTAGTTCTAGTGTTCTGTTTATTCATATAGTTTTGGTTTTTAGTCGACTTCTTGCTCCCCCCATATTCCTTGGAGCTGACTGACAGCGTGCCGTCAGTGTGGGATTCCTAATTTATCATTCGACCCACCTGGGGACTATTTTCAGGAATCGACATCTTTCCATTTACTTGAAGGGGGTTGGCCGTTTCTTCGCCACGCTAGCCATTGCGGGTTGGCGAGTGGTTGTGGGGAAATTGGGAAGGGAATACTAGGTTTGGATAGGATACTGGGATGGTGGGACAATGGTTTCCCCCGTGGTCTTGGGAGATAAACCAAGGCTCGCGTGGGCAGGAGCGCATCCCTGAAGTAGATCTTTCGTCTATCGGGATCATAGACGAGTATCTACCCGCTACCACATGAAATTCTTACTTCAACTTAATAAACCATGAGGCCCAATGAACCCAATAAATTCATTGCAATAAATAATTAAGGAAAATGTGATGCGTTTCGACGTTTAACATAGCAATTCAATGATTTTTTTCATAAGGCCATAAACAAAGTAACTGCAACATAGAACAATAAACAAGCAATGTTATCGGATCTATATTAACGTCACAGTCAGGGTTAACTGGATTTAGAGCCACTCAATTGAAAATTGTAAAATTGAAGTAAGCAACGTTACCAACAATCAAAGAACAACGTACTTTCCAAGTATCCCAAAAACGAATAATTTCATTGATTTTTTATAAAACAAAAAAAAAATAAAACAATTTATTATTTTAAAAGAGATAGCTGGAAACTCACTAGTGCAGGAAATAAAATACCTTGTAATCATGGGCGCCCGCAGGGGGGTGCCAGGGGGGGCCATGGCCCCCCCTGGGAAAATCAATATTTCAATTTTAAATCTAATCTAATAATTAACAAAACCTCTTTTAATGCGAGAGAAAGGTAAATATAATCTCAAAATACACATTCCCTACAGGTATAGGTAGCAATTAGTCCAAGTAGACAGACTAATTATCATTAAATATTCCCGCTTGTCCACCCGAACTAAATTTGCGGCGTTGGCCAAGACAGAGAAATTTTATATGTAAAATTTCGCGTGCAGATAATTTTTTTCTAGGTGCAGGTACTGCTCAAACGAGAAATTATGACAATTCTTTGCCAGAAACTAACTATCGTAAAGTATTTTTATTCCTTATTTGGATTCGCTGATTTAATCTTTAGAAAACAGATTTTCTGAAGAAAATAAAGATGCGTAGATGTTATTCTCCATAAAAATATTTCCGGACTTTCCTGTAATTTGGAAGATGCATATATTAGAAGAATCGAAGAACTCTATAATATAGATGATTTTAAAGAGGAATCTAAGAGCTGGAAGGAGTATCTGGCAGAATTAAACTTAAACAGTAACATATCTTTAGAAAATGTAATTAAGCATACAAACTTTTACCGATCTATAAGGAAGCTGCAATTTTTATTTAAAGATGGTTCTTTTGGTAAATATAGTTTCGTCCGTAATCTCTTTTTGAATAAATTTTGTAGTACACTTTCGTCCGGCGTCTTAATTTTCAACTATACACTTTCGTCCGATGGTAATACAGGTAGTCTTAACCCTAATTTGGAAAACCCATTCCATGCAATTACAATACAAATTTCACATTCTACAGGAAATTTTGATGATGCCTATTAGGCTCAGTGTCTCAGTGAGTACATGTTTGATTCTTGCCCCCCTGCGTTCGATTTTTTTTTATTTCCTTATTATTTCACCATTTGCAACAATTTTAATATATTTCGTAATCTCATCAGTGGTTCTCGATAATCAGACGAAAATGTGTCGACCCATTCCCGATATTAAGCAGCGGACGAAACTGTACATTTTCAGGTAAGAGTTTCTTCAAATTTAATAGTTAAGTTATGCGGGCGGACGAAAGTGTATGAGCCCGGTTCTACAACCGTCTAGTAAAATTTATCTACGACATAGTGTTTTGCCATTAACTATATATTAGTAGGTATACTTGCCCACCTATGCTTTATACCAAACAATAAATAATTAAAAAATATATAGGTACCACTAGATATATAGAGGTATCACTCGTTCCATGCCGAATTTGGGATTTTTTTTAGATGTGGCCCAAAATGAAGGAAAATGGTCCTTTTGGGTCCCCGAAACTCTCCCTAAATTTTTAAGGCCCCAAGTGGAATAGAAGTCAAGTTATGGACAATTGAAAATTGAAATTTTCATGTTGCCCTCCAAAACCAAAAATTTTCAACCATCCACAACTTGTAAAAATACCCATTTTTATGAAAAAAGTTTTAAGCAAAAGTTGTTTGCAATGCTTTAAACTTTTGGAAACTGCTAAAATAAAGTTCATCCAGCACGGTTCACTGTTGATAGGTCTGGGCGCCATTACTCGTCAGGCCGTCAAAAAAAACGTATTCAGCGTTCCTGACCAAAAAAATCAGGAGCGTAGCTGGATCCGATACAAAACTTTTGAGCCCAAACAGAATTTCGCCAGACCTAAGGGCTGGCCCCAAATTTCAAGATTTGTGTTGAAAATTTAAACTTTCAGGACAATTGTTGTGGAAGGTTGCTTCAGCGTTGTTTTCAATCGTTGTGGACCTTCAAAAACATCAACAAAAGCAACAATTTGCTTCAATTTTTTTCAAAATTTCAATTTTCGATTGTCGATAATTTGAGTTCTATTCCACTTGGGGCCCTAAAAATTTAGGAGTTTCGGGGGCCCAAAAGAAACATTTTTCTTCATTTTGGGCTACATTTAAAAAAATCCCAAATTCGGCATGGAACAAGCGATATATAACTTAAAAAATTGAATAGGAAAATATTAACAAAGTAATGTTTGTTAAATTATTGCTACTGTACTTATACATATATGTATATATTTGCTGGCTGTATAGGTAAGTAAAAGTAATGTGTGTTAAAGTTATATTTGGTTTAATGATGAATTATAATTATAATAATTAATTATAATTATGTTTTTTCCAAATCTTTAAAAAAGGATGTTCGGCATTGTTCGTATAATTTTTTGTATGACCGCTGAGGAGATCAAGTAAGATCGAAACATGTACTTTTCCTTTTGTAGGAATTATTGTGCCATTTTTGCTATATTAGATGCCTACCGATTTCTGCATTTTTTTATGAATAAAAATTTGGCCCCCCTCGGGACAAAATCCTGCGGGCGCCCATGCTTGTAATATAAAGTACCTTTTTGTGTAATGAAATGAACCTTCCATATTTTGATTGTATGACAAAGTTTTATTTTTCTGATAATATGTGACTTCCTATGTTACACTGAGAGAAAAGTTTATTCGTATTGAATATAATTTACTTGTATTAAACAAATAACAAGTGTGAATGGCGCCGAACTTTCGTAATTTAAATAGAAGCATACGGAAATGTGCGCAAACAAATGTAAAATTCAGTAAATTTTTATAAAAACAACCTATATTTTAGATAAATAAAAGGATTTGTTACCATCAGTGACAATGCCTTATTTGCCTTCACGTAGACCAGGTGTCTTTCAAATTATTATATCAAATATCATGAATATTATTAAATGTTTGCGATAAAGCGACTACGATTTTATTTTTTATTTACGATTATTTAAATAATCGCGTTTTTATCATAAACGTCGTTAAAATATGAAAAAACAGTCACAGTATACCAAGTGGTGATTAATGGAAGGGTTCAGTTTCTTACAGAATATGTGCAATAATATAAATAAAGAGTCAAATGAATATTCTATTACTTCAACAACAAATAATACATTTTTTCCCACTTTCTAACAATAATTAATGTAATTTATGAGTACTGCTGGAATTAACTGAACTAGTTTCATTAGGGGAATGAATTTTCTTGTCACGTACCTACACGTGTTTGAAAGTATTGTTTAACTCTATTTATTAATTAGAACCTTTTGATTCTTGATTGGAATCTTTTGCCCAATTGTTGGGACCAACGCTTCGATAATAACTTTGTCTGGACTTATATCTAACAAAGTATCTAATGTAATGCCTTCTTCTAAAATTCAGAAATGGGGAAATGCTGGATAAAAACATTTAGAAAATTTTAGACCATTTAGAATTTAAAAATTCTCATACATTCTTAAACTAAGAATATCTTTGTGTAATAAAGTAATTAATTAACAAGTGAAATCGGGGAAAAATGGAGTCGACGTAAAACCGAGTTCTATATAAAAACTGAAAATACATTGACTCATATATTCATATTATAATAACAGTTTCATCATAAAATTATCTGATTGAGTATTAAAGAATTTTCTTAGAAGATACCACTCAAAAATTTTAGTTAATACTAGTTATAAATATGAAAATGTAGTAATTTCACCAAAATTAAAAAAAATGCTATATTATCCCATTTCCACTGAAATGCACTAAATCTCATTCAACCAGCAAATGATACCATGAAATAAATAAGTATGTAACATGTTTAAATGAATATGTTAACGTTAACCAATAACTTGCCATTTTTAATTTGGTTTTTTGTTGTAATTTGTTTTATACGGTTTGATTTGCCATCGATTTTATTTTCAATTCTGTAAACAATTTTATACAAGTAATGACTACTTCTACTTACTTTCAAATTTTTCAAAATATTTTTCGAGGCTCCATTGCATAAAGATTTTCTTCAAATCGAGCTTCAAATTAACTAAGGTTGGAAGGCTGCACTATCGTTAGACGTCTTCATTTTTACCCTTTGTTTACATAAATTCATAAAAATATTATTCATATTGTAACGCGAAATGTAAAAAACAGCGCGAAACGTGTTTACTCTTATCGGACGGCCGCTTACTTCAAAGGAATGCCGCAACATGTCATTAAGAAAATAATGATTTATGACCTTTCTGGACGTTTCTAAGTAAACATTATTTATGTTGAGAAAGGAATGACCTGGAACTATCGCGTTTACAATTGAGGTGTATATAAGCGGGCTTGCGGTCGGAGAGGAGATTAGACGTGAAGCCGAGAGTGAATAAACAAGGCGAAAAACGAACCAGTGAATTAAATTAATAAGTAAATAATTAAATAAAATAATAAGTGTTATATAAATTAATTAGTTCAGTAATAGTCTAAGATAAATTAAGTAGCGTGTAGTGTATAATTAGGACAGTGTAAATAAACTAGAAATAAACGTTACAATATTAATGCACTTAACACCTAGTAGAACCCACCAGTGCTAGAAACAATAGGGAATTGTATTGAATGTGAAAGACAAAGACAAAAAGTCCCAACGTACCAGTTATTTATCTGTTATTCGCATTTAATTTCAGTTAAAGGTTTTCCCCTTTGTTTTACATTAAATATTAATGTGGGATACGCAAATATCTAATATTATCAAATAAAACTTCCAATTACATAAGGAATGGAAGCAAGATGGGGTACGTAGCACGTATAATATGATGGTAATAGGAATTTGAAAAAAATTATACTTGGTCTTGATTTCTATTAAAGCGAAATACAATGATTCGCTTGCAGCAAAAATACACAAATAACTTGATTAATAACAAAATAGATACATTTTAACTTGAATATCAAGGCTACTGTTGAATAATAAAATATTGCATGCAACTATTCGTGAATATCTGGAATGACTCTTAAAGGGATAATGTTAGTGGAAAGTTAGTAAACTTTATTATCAGTAAATACATTTATCGTATACAACTTTCCATTTGTTTATGATGGGATTGTTTAGAAGTCAGTGTACGATTAACATATTTATATTGTAACGTTTATTTTATAATTTATTTACATTAATTGAACACTAATTTATTTAACACACTTAACTACTTGTACACTAGACTAGACACTACATAATTTATTTGTACTGCTCCGCTTTCGGATCGTATGTCGCGTTCACGTCTGCTTCTCTAGTTCTAACTAACTCCCTCGATCACAAGCCCCCTTATATATACACCCCCAACCATAATCGAGATCCTTCTCGTACATTCTAGAACGCCTACGCAGGAAATGTTCAGAAGGTCACACATTAATTGCTTTTCGTAAACAACATTCCGGGAAAATTCGTGCAGCTGTCTTTACGCGTCGTAGTTGGTGTCGCGTTGTTTACTTCTCGCATTACAATATTAAATATGACTTGCTGTATTAACAAATTGAAATATTACCATTTAATACATCTTTCAGTGTAGAGTACTGTACCAATTTCGAAATTAGTATCTCGTTGAATAACTACAGTTATTTAAATTTAAAAGTTGTCAAATGTAAATTTTGACGCCCTGTATACCGAATATGGAGGTTTAAAATGAGAAATGGCATTATAAAAGTCATGTAATTTTTGTCTGGAGAACACATGGTTAATGTATTGGCTCTCTTTTACCGAACATTCTGTATATACAATATGATGATGATGATGATGATCTTGCATTGCAATTGCATGATTGAAACATCGCCGTTTAGTAATAAAGATATGCACTATTGTATTAGGATGAATTTTAAGACTTTTTGGAAGTACCAAAGAAATTTCCAAATATCTCTTTATTATGGCTGATGACGGATAGCAGCAGCCCGAAACGTGCTCGTTGTATTAATACTATTAATGCATTTTTACATTAAAAAAATCGTTAACTTTCACAAATTAAACTTTATACTATCGACCTTGTCGAAATTGCACGTAAATGATTTGGGCACAAGCTGAACTCTGTCGAAAGTCCTTTTCAACAACTGTAAATCTTTGTTTTTATGTCTTTTCTTATTTCTATCTTTAAGGGAATTTGGAAACCAGAATCTTATCTAAAATTCATATATTCCAATATCTGGCAAAATGCCGTTAAAATAGTTTACAACGCAGCGTCAATCATTTTTACTCGTTACAGTCAACGTTCCCATACGATACCATTTTAACTGCATTTTACCAGATATTGGAATACG
This sequence comes from Cryptocephalus moraei, assembly GCA_946251905.1. Taxonomy (NCBI): domain Eukaryota; kingdom Metazoa; phylum Arthropoda; class Insecta; order Coleoptera; family Chrysomelidae; genus Cryptocephalus; species Cryptocephalus moraei. Next base: position 22,885,220 of record OX276454.1, read on the forward strand.
CGAATGTTAGATAACATTCTGAAGTCTCCAATATACGTTTTAAATTGAAAAACGGCCAAGTTTCGAGCAAGAGGAGAAACATGAAAAAACACACTAAAAATCAAAAATGCACAAAACACATTAGGCAGAATCCAGTTTTTACCAAAATAGTTTACATATCTGTAGTTATTATTTCGTGCAAGGCCGGCGTAATGTTTAGTTTGTGAAAGTTCTGATTTAAAAAAAATACGTTTCTGTGGTTTTCCGCGTTTTTGGGCGAAAAATGAATCGAGTGGCTTGATTAACAGCTCACTATGAAGGTTTTTTAATTATCTACAAATTTTGCGTTGTAATCAAACCGATTTTGTTAGTAGTTTTCGCTACAGAAGGAAAAAACGTTTTTTTATATATTTATTTACTGTTTCTTCAACGCCATTTTGTTACAAACAATAATTGCAACTTACGATTATATAACCCTGCAAAACTGGATCTAATTTTACGAAGAAATTTTTCCAGAAAGTCAAATTTTGACAGGAATAAGTCATTTGGAGCAAAATTTGTAGCTTTCAACTGACATTTTGGGAGAATCCTTTGTCGAAAGTGACGAAAGGTCGCAGCGAATGTTTAAAAATGTTAAAAAAAATCGCCATCTTGAAATACTCGAGCGCGTCAGATTAGCATAACCAAAAATCTGATAATTCTTTTAAGGGGTATCGTTAATCTGACGATTTAAAAATAATTTTTTTGTCTTGTCTTGTCTTGTCTTATTAAGTTAACGTCTCTTTTTCGCTGCTGTGGCCAATTTGGACGGGACCTACAGTTTAACGTGGGCTCCGAACCACGGTCCTCGAGCACGGTTGTACACCCCTTAAGGCTCTCACCCCAGTTGATCCACTCCGTGCTCTACCGACTCAGGGTGTGTGTATCCTAGTCCCGCCCTCCTACAGGATATCCGATCCTATCCGGCCTGGTTACCGACGTGAATAGAAACGGGATTTTGGATACATTTCACACACTTCCCGCAACAATCACAACATTCATGGATTACGTGGGATTCGAACCCACGACGACAGTGATCGCCTGACTCAAAGCCAGCGCCTAAACCACGCGACCACCGCCGCCCCAAATAATTTTTTTGAAATAAAAGTATTTGAATAAAAGTATGACATTGACAATTTGTTAACCAATCAGAAGCGATTAGGACAAAACAGCTTAACCTTGCTTTTCCCCATAGAGATAAAAAAGAGAGGAGGTAACAAATGTGGTTGGAACAAATAGACCAAAGCACAGACCAAAGTGGCTTCTGCATATGGCCGACTTCCTGTAAGAAATCTTTCTCTCCAGTGGCGTAGCATTACATTAACTAAAATTATGAAATAATAATTTGTATGAAGCAGTTTTATTTTCCATAAAATATCACAAAATGCTAACTTATGAAACAATACGAAGGTTGCTCAATACGAATTAAATAAAGATTTTTTTCCTGATTAATTTATCTCATATTTATACTAATAGTTCATAACAAAATTACCTACATCAGTTTTTAAAACCTTACGCTGTTGTTCATTCTTTGGAAAACGGAAACAAACAAAAAAATTCCGATTTTGGGATTAATCAGTTAATGGAAGAAAAATTACCAAAAAAGAATTCCTGGTATACCTTCCAGGTATACCAGGAAGACAAAGAACGAGCAGGAAACCAGTAAGGAGAGGAAGAGATGATTCAGTTATGTAGTGGGTATATTATATTAAAAATATGTATGTATTTATTATTAGTTGTTAAACTTTGGTTCCCAATGGTAGACTGTAGCTCCTCCCATACATCCGCCACTGCACAATTCAGCAATATCAATCGCAAGCACGCGTTCGAAAAGTGGCTTCTCAATATGGCCGGTTCCGTCTACAAAATTTATTACCACCTCTCCCTATTTTTTACCTCCTCCCTCTTTTATCTCTATGCTTTTCCCTTCTCTCAGGTTTTCACGAACACGCCACTTATACTTGCTCTTCTAAGGGTACGAGCATACCGAAGATACCTCGATGTCGCGGTCGATGTCGCGGTCGCGGTCGCGGTCGACGTCGCGGTCGATGTCGATGTGAGGGCGAACATACCGAAGATGCTTTTCCTTTCAGTGTTCCTTGCAGTCTACTCGGGGAACGACGGGAACGTTGTTCATTGATTTGTCTATTTATTAAAAAGTAGTGAAATAATGTACAACAGCGATAGTAGTGACAGTGATTATGACATGTCTTCAAGTGCAAAGTCGTGGATTCTCTGTAATTCATCAAATCGCCAATTTAATGTTCATCCCATAAACCAGAAAAGACAATATTTAGGTGAATATCACCATCTCTTCAATTAGTTAAAAAACCATCCAGATAAATTTTTTGCGTACATGAGAATGACTCTTGATACGTTCCAGTATATCTATGACAATGTAAAAACAAGAACTGAACTTTGCACATATAACAACTACCATACAAACCCTATTCTTGGCGAAGAAAAACTAGTAGTAACAATACGTCGCAATGAGAAGGAATACGGAAATTCGCCCGTCTTCAGTAAATAAAATTGCCTTCCGTATCTCCCTCCAGCTAAATGTCACGTGGTTTGAAGAGCACCAATGAACGTGCGAGTTACATGGCGATCAACAGCTCGATCGCGATATCGCGATGTAAAACAAACTATTTTGATCTGGCATCGACCGCGCTGTAAACCGCCATGATAGGCGGCGAGGGTGAATGGGTGAAACATCTTTGGTATGTACGCTTTCATAAGAAAATAAAGGTTTGTTTCGACATCGACCGCGACCGCGACCGCGACATCGACCGCGACATCTTCGGTATGTTCGTACCCTAATTGGTTTACAAACTGTCATTGTCATACGCTCTGACAGATGGGATCAAACAAGTGAAGTGTCATCTCCGAAATAATTGAATAAAATGTGTAGCAATAGTTGCCATGGTAATCTAATCCATAAGGCGTAATAGAAAAAAATATATTTTAAAGGTAAGAAACCGGTAAAGGAAAGGGGCCCCGAGAATTGCCTATAGGGGCCCTGATGAGGTTAATCCGACCCTGGGTGCGAAACAGACAGAGATAGAAGAAAAGCGAAAGGGACATAGAGGCGTGGACTGGGAAATACATGTTTTACCATTTTACCATACTTTCGGCTTGCGAAAATCGTCAGATTATAAAATGTGTTTCAAAATGATTGTCATCTAGTAGTTGGCGTTGGAATTTCTGTGCATGTAATTTTTAATGTGCCGCGCTCTATGATTTGTACCTATCTAATTCTGACAACAAGTGACACTTCGAACATTTATTGTGAAACTGGCAATCAGTACTGCTGGTAATGAAAGGCTCTTTTCAGGGCCAAAACAAATAGTACTACAAATAGACAAATACTCAGAATTCGTTTTCTTTTGACAGAGAAAAACCAGAAGTTTAAACATATTAAGTAGGTTATTTTGAGGTTATGTATAGCTAGTAAAAACTCCTATTTTCGCAAGGCGTTTATTTTTATTTTACATAGGATTTCCACAGCCGACTAGATGACAATCATTTTGAAACACATTGTATTTTTTCTGTTATTCTGGTACAATTACCTCTAGAATAAAAACGAAAAGGACCGCGCTCGAGTAAATCCACACATCGGTGTTTTTTTGCAACTTTGTTACCCTCTCACTCCCTTAGGTTACGATCAAATCGTCAGATTAGTAAAATGGACACTTGTTAGTTAGTAATTAACCCCCCTTATCTTAATCTGACGCGCTCGAGTATTTCAGATGATCGATTTTTTTTTACTAATCGGACGGGTTCCCCTTGGCGAACCCCCCCATATTAAGGGCTCATACTGGCTGGAGGTACCTATCAATATATAAGGTATCCTCCCTTATATTAATCTGACGCGCTCTAGTAAATCGAAAAATCCCCTCTTGGGCTCCCCTACTATAAGGTAGTTATAAAAGTAGTGGCGGTATTCGACAGAGATCCCAACTGTATCCTTAGATCTGAAAACGTCGCAGGACTTTGCGCCATTTACACAACCTCAACGGTAACCATAAGGACGAGGGCGGCTTCTCCCGAAACGAGGAAATGAATTTCGCCGAAGGAAAGCAAACACCGACACCGACGTCGAACCGAGCACATCCCACGTGTTGAACTCCCCGAGAGCGGCGCTCCGAAAACCAAAACAAGCTCATATTGATCGGGAGTATCGGGACCGAGAGAGGAGAGGAGGCTACGAGACGTCCAGACAGCGGGACAACACACGGTTCGCGATAATAATAAACAAAAAGGACGGAAGGACGAGAGAAAGAGGAGGCGACGACCGACGGTACGCGTCGGTCGGAGGGCGAGGGGCCGGTTGACAAGGGGCGGCGGGGCCCGGCGCGCCGTCGGCACGTCTCCATATGGAATGGAGAGAGAGACACGGGTCGGTCGGCGGTAAGTGCGTGTCGTCGTCGCTCGCTTACCTTCTGTATGATGTAGCAACGGGGATTGAACGCCGTACAGATGTACGTGCCGTTCGCGTCCAGGCAGGCGGTCAACGGGTCAGAGGGGGCGCCTTGGACGGCCTTGCCGCGGGTCCGCCTTAGGGGCATCTGAACGCGCGAAGGATGACCAGCGGCCGCGGCCACTCAGCATGCCGACCTGTTGAGTCCCGGACTCAACACAACGTCGGTTGACAACTCGCAGACGACGACGACGACGACGACGCAAACACACGACGACGTCCCACAGCTGATCGTCGTGTCGGATGGGCGGCGGCGCCGACGACGGCTCGCTCATGCCCGGGCGTTCTACTGATTATTCCGGGCGCCCGCCCCCGCCGTGACGGATGTGGGGGCGCTCGCCTGCCGCCCTTGATTGACGCCGGGCGCCGCCGCCGCCGCCTCCCCCTCTCCTTCGCGCCGGCCGCTCGTAAAGTACATGCATCCCGCTGCAGTTCCCGGATGATTCCGGGAAATTCCCGCTCTCCCGGCCGCAACAGGCCACGTACGCTCAAACAATCCGCCGAGCCTCGTAAACAAAGCGACTCGACCGAACGTCACATCCCATCCCAAATCAGCACGACATGGATCAAACAAAACGAATCAACAACGTTAAAAATGTAGGCGATGTGGTGCTAGACATTCTCTTCCCAGTCTTACTTGGAACAGCTAAAAAAAAAAAAAAATGAAAATGTACTCGTTAGTGTGCCCACGGAAGTGCTATAGCCTGTCTAAATAACCCGTGGAGTAATAAAACGATTATTTCGCCGGTAACCAGAGGCGTTCTTAAAGAAATGAACGGAAATTAATAAATGAGTTATAATCGTATATGTAATGATAAGTTTGCTTAAAACCGTTATAATTGCTTTAATAAAAGGTGGGCATCACGACCGCGAATATTATCAACTCAGAAACGCTTCCATTTTTACCTGATTTGTTGTTAACTTGTCATTAATATAATAGTATATTATAATATCGGAACTCGGTATTAATTTATAATATTGTAACGTTTATTTTCTAATTTATTTACAATAATACTAATACTAATTGTACACTAGACTAGACACTACTTAATTTATTTACACTATTACTAAACTAATTTATATAACACACTTAACTAATTAATTTATATCACACTCTTAATCGTTTCGCTTATTTACCATATCGCGCTTACGTCTAATAATGCTCTTCGTCGGCAGCGTTACTTTTATAGCCGACCCGTAATGTATTCTCGAATTTACCAGTCTTTGCTCCATAGTTCCGGAAGGCACTCGATTGTTCTTTTAATAATGTTTACGTAGGAAATGTCCAGAACGTCATAAATTACTTTCCTTAAATAATAATCCGGGAGTATTCATGGAGCTGTCTTTTTTTATGGAATTCAATTAAGCGTCGCGGCAATTCCTTTGAGGCAACCCGCCGAGGTCAGACGGGAGTAAACACACTTCGCTCTGCAGTTTACATTTCGCGTTACAATATTTTATGGTAATATTTTTTATATCTCCTATTTATAACGATGTGTTGGATTTTTGATCTTTCAAATTTGTCGATTTAGATATTGGTGATCAAATCTTGAATTTTCATTAATTCATTCATTCATTTTTTTATATTATTATGTATGGAGAGATTTGCATGTATACTCGGGTCGTTTTCGGATGGCGAAGTTGCCAATAAATTATCGAACAAGGACGAAAATATCTCTTGCCCGTTTCAACTCGTGGTTCAACATAGGAGCGTTCAGTCTTCGAGCTTTGCACCCTTCCTCCTAACTCGTTACCTCTCTCTTTAAGCAACCTGTCACAGTAGATGGAAAAGAGACAGAATGAGACGTTGAGTACCCAGTATGCTCCTCCCTCAATGATTACAGAGGCGGATTAAGAATTTTGAATGGAAGTTTTGATGAATCGAGTAAATTATAATAAACAGGATATACAACCTGATTGATTATCTAAACATAAAATTATCAAAATCTTTAAATATAAGTATGTATTTAAAATATTTTCAATTAATGTTACATATTACCGGGGTTGCGACTAACGACGAAAAGTTACTAAAAGTTACTAAAACATTGTGATTATTAAATGTAAAAAAGGAATAGGTATTCTTTATAGAAAGATATGCATTGGTGTTCCAAAATAGAACAGTCAAATATCAGTTTATTGTCAATCGCAAAGTCGACGGTTAATTTTAAATGTGCTGGAATATTTTCAGAAGAAAAAAGAAAACAGTAAAGATTATATTTCGGTAATTAAATGTGCATCAGAAGCATTACAAATCAGCGAGAGAACGTTGTCGAGAATAATAAGCCAAGGAGTCGAAGGATTGAGACAATCGGTGAGTTTGGTTTAACAACATTTTAATTAGATTTTTTACGAATTGGTTTTTTATCTCAGACTGTACCAAAGAGGAAGGCTCCTAAAACTCGGGATATTACGGAAGGACAAAAATCTGAAATCCGTAATATTTTATATAGTATTGTAATGCGAGAAGTAAACAAAGCGACACATGTTTACTCCTTCAAAAGAATAACTACGACGCGTACAAGACAGGTGCATGAACATTTCCTGCGTAGGTGTTCTAGAATATACTAGAACATTCTCGGTCAGGGTTGGGGGTGTATATATAAGGGGGCTTGTGATCGAGGGAGTTAGTTAGAAGCAGAGAAGCAGAAGTGAACGCGACATACGATCCTAAAGCGGAGCAGTACAAATAAATTATGTAGTGTCTAGTCTAGTGTACAAGTAGTTAAGTGTGTTGTAACGTTATTTTTTTGAGAGGCGGCCTGAATCGACAACCTTAGCCAGTTAATTGGAAATTATTTAAGATCCCTGGATATGCAACCAACTTAGCCCTTTACTTAGTAACTCTACTTAACTTTATATTCACACATTTTACGTAATTCACGTCCCCGGGAGCCAAACTGACCTGTTGACATAGCTCGTTTGCCCCTAAGGCCAACAGGAGTCAGGTAATAAAGGTAAATGTAAATCATAACCTCTAACAGGCCACATGTAATTCAATACCAGGGAATAGGGCCGATGTAACAGGACTAGTGTCGCCAGGGGATAGGGTGTATTGTTGCCCCATTAAGGGCTAAGTTATTAGTTTCGTATCCCTTCCCTTGTGAACACATTTCTGGTTCGTGAGAGGTTATGCGCGGTAACTAGTTTAACGTCAGATAAGGCTCCGGGAGAATAGGTAGTTATACAAGAACGAAGTTATCTTAACTAGGATTGTGTGGACTAAGTAGGGAACAGGTAATCTAGGAATTTTAACCTCCAATTATAAAACGTAATAAGTTGCCAATAATAGAACTAATGTACCCGGAATGTCTTCACAGGGGATATTATAGATTATTGCGTAGTACATAATGAAGGGTTGAGCCCTCAAGTGATCTCCCATCCTCTGTGAACACATTTTTGGATGAGAGGTTAGATTCAATAGGAAGATTCGGCTTAAAATGTAGTACAAAGTATTGGCGACTTTTAGGAATACATGGTGAGACCCTATAGTAACAGTACCAAAGGAAATAGGGATAATTTGATTAATTTCTATCTATTCCTAGAAGTCAAGGGTAGGCAACCAGTTATACGAGTAGTTTTATTTCACTCATGCAGATATGTCTTTCCTTCTCTCACTTAATTCGGATTGGTTGACAGTTAGGAACATTTATTTGTATTGGTAATGAATTTTGTTAAGTTTATGGCCATACCTTCTAGAAGGTTCTTTTTTTTGTAGAGAAGGAACGATTAGTATAAAAGCGGACAGCTCCCCTGTTTTCGCTCTCTTATTCTCTCTTATTCTTAGTCTCTGTTACCGGTTGCTCTTATTCTCTTAGTCTTTTACGCTCTTACTCTCCGTTAGTTCTTACTCTTGCTCTTTGTTAACGTTAGTTATTTTAGTGATTTACTCTCTGTCAATCTCAGTGATTCTTGCCCTCCGCTATCGAGTGGTTCCTGATTCCGGGCGTAAGTGCGAGCGACAGAAAGTGGGACTCTCGCGAACGTTGTGATCCCGAACCGGTTGGTGTATGCACGGAACGACCGTTACGTGAACGCGGTGCTCCGTCGTTTCGTTTCGCGCGCTGACAGGCGACAGCGAGAGAAAGGGGGTTCCTGTTTCCTGTTCCGACGGTAACCCGTCCCGCAGCGACGCACATCCGAACCGAGCCATCCGAGGGACTTCGCATCTGTCGACAGGGGGGGGGCCCAGAGCCGTCCACGCCGTAGTCCCGCTACGACGCCAGAGCCGCCCTCGCAGTAGGACCAGCCACAACGACCGGGGACCTACGTAAGCAGCCCAGGGGTCAGTCCCAGCGACCAGGGACCTACGTAAGCAGCCCAGGGGTCGGCCACGACGCCAGAGCCGTCCACGCAGTTGGACCAGCCTCCAATCCAGGGGTCCAGAGACGACGCCGGAGCTGCCCACGCCGATAGCCGTACCAGTCCAACCACCCCAGTCCAGGGGGCCTACGCCGGCAGTCTAGGCAGTCCCTCGAGGGTCAACGGCAGCGTCGCCCCGTACCGGTCAGGTTAGGGTTATTAGGGCACAATATTTTAGTGGTTGCATATCCGAGAGTGGGGTACTATATCAAACTATAGTATATTAAATTCATTTATGAGAGTTGTCCAAGTTTTATTTTTCGGATTTAACCTCAACCTCTCTCTTGGATGCGAATAAGCCTTCGTAAAGGTAAGTGAGACATCTGATAGCTGTGAGACGGTATCGTCTCCTCTTAACAACTAAAGGGGAGATCGAAGTATCAGTCAGGGCCGGGCTTTGTAGTTGTTGGCGCCCTTCTTTCATCGCATTATTTGGTCAACTTGTAGTTCACCCACGACCACTCACCGACGAGTTGAGTTAGTCGGGCCCTGTGAGTAAGATCATCGAACGTCTTGTAACGTTAATAGAACTTAACGTTGCAAAAGTGGCACCCTAAAACGTGGGGCCATCGAAATACAGCTATCAATTGTTTCACTTATTATTGTTTCAATTAAGTAGTTTTTTTAGTTTATTAACAGAGTTCTAGGTGATTTTGATTATAGTTTCAAGTAATTAGTTGTTACAGTGATTATTTTGGTTCGATTGTTTTGGTCTTGAGAAGTTGAGAATGGAAGGTTTCAGAATGAATGTGAACCGCCTTGACAAGGAGGAATTATTATATGAATTACAGTGTCGAGTGATAGACGTGAACCCCGATATGACGGTGATGAAGATGCGCACAGCTCTCAGTAACTTGTTAAAAATTGAGAAGAGTGGTGCAGCCTTTTCAATACCGGAATATAGTATATCGTTTGTAGATGATATAGCTGCGGTGGTAAAGAAACTTTCAGAGATTCAATCTTTAATTAAGGCATTGGCCGAAGATGAACGTAGTGTTCCGTATATGAAAATTTCCACCAAGTTATGGCATGTACATGAAAGGCTCAAGCGTACGAAAGCTGTTTCCAATGAAGAGTTGTTAATACGTTCTAAACATTTATTAGAGGTAATGCAACTCAATTCCGATTTAAAACGGAGATTAAAGAGAGTGAAACAACTATCGCAGGCTGTAAGTAGTGTAGATATTGTCGAAGTATTATCGTCCACAGTTCTTTCGAAAGATTCCCCCGAGGATAGTAATTCAGAGATTAGCTCTGATGAGGAAGTTGAGGAAGATGCTAAACCTTCAGTAGGAAATTCTGTAGGCCCTATTAGTGAGGGTAATTTTAAACCATATTCTGTTCCGGTATATAAGTGGGACTTAAAATATGATGGGGAATCAACATCTTCCCTGAATGCTTTTTTGGAATCAGTGTGTGAGTTGAGTGAATCAAGGAATGTTTCAAAAACTCAGTTGTTTACCTCTGCAGGTGATTTATTTGTCGGAAAAGCAAAAATTTGGTTTAAATCTAGGAAGAATACTCTCCGTTCCTGGGATGATCTTGTGTTAGCTCTTCGAAAGCAATTCCTTCCTAGCAATTATAATGAGAAATTGTTAGATGAAATCAAAACTCGTACACAGGGTCCGAATGAGAATATGGGCATGTATGTGGCTACTATGAGCAATATGTTTAATCGGCTGACTTGTCCTATATCCGAACGAGTTCAATTAAGTATTCTCTTGAGAAATATCGCTCCCTTCTACCAAACTCAATTAGGATTGACAACCATTAATACTTTGGAAGAATTACTTGATGTTGGGCAAAAGTTAGAAGAACGAAAGGAGGCGATCGAGGCATTTGTCCCCCCCTCACGGAGTAGGAAAAGTTTGGAACCTGATCTAGCTTATGTACACTCAGAATCTAGCACTCATAATGTTGTTCCAGGTCGGCGATGTTATAATTGTAATGCTACTGGTCATTTAGCTGTGAATTGTCCTCGATCTAATGGTACTCGTGTTAACAATCCTCCGTCAAATCGGTCTAGACCGAATAACCTTCCATCTAAGGGTCCTCAACCGAATCGTTCTTCAGATAGTGGGCGACCGCCTAGAAATATTCAATGTTTTAAGTGTGGATTACAGGGTCATACAGTGCGTTCATGTCCTCGTTGTAATCAGAATTCGGAAAACTTCCAAGGGAGGCCCTAAGGGACCGGTTAGGTGCCTTCCCATCTACGGTCGATATTACAAGTAATCATCGAACAGCTTTAGATTTTATTTTGTCACATGTTCAGGGTGATGAGCGACCCTATCTTTCTGTGAAAATTTTTGGGATACCGTTTCAGGGATTATTAGACAGTGGAGCCTCCGTTAGTATAATTGGAGCTCCCGGTTGGTTTTCGTTACAGAAGATAGGTGTGTCTTTGCAGTCTAGTGTTGTTAATAGTTGTACCTTGGCTGATGGTACGCCATGTCATAGTATAGGTTATGTTGTGTTACCGATCGAGCTTGAAGATCGAGTGAAAGCTGTTCGACTGTTAGTTATGCCTACGTTACCCCATCCACTTATCCTAGGAGCCGATTTCTGGCAACGTATGGGTATTGTCCCGGATTTAAGGAGTGGTAGTTGGAAATTTTCTGTGGAGTCCTCTGTGTGCAAATCTTTAGATGTAGTTGCCTTAAAGTCTAAAACTCAATTAACCCGGGAACAGTATAGAGAGTTGGATAATTTGGTACAAGATGCTTTCCGAGCAATGGGTGATGGACTTGGATGTACGAATCTCGTAGAACATTCGATCAAAACTAATTCTGCTCCTATCAAACAACGATATTATCCTGTTTCACCCGTTATGCAGAATCATATTAGCCAAGAGCTAGATAAATTACTGGAGCAAGGAGTAGTCGAGCCTAGTTCTAGTCCCTGGTCATCCCCAATATTATTGGTTAAGAAGTCGGATGGTTCATGGCGATTCGTAGTGGATTATCGAAAGCTGAATGAGGTAACAGAAAAGGATGCCTATCCGATACCATATATTTCTGCGACGTTGGATAAGTTAAGGGATGCTCGTTACTTGTCATCATTAGATATTAAGTCCGCTTATTTTCAAGTGCCCCTAAGCAAGGAATCCAAGCCTTTGACGGCCTTCACTGTCCCAGGTCGTGGCCTCTTCCAATTTCGCAGGTTACCCATGGGATTGTCCAATGCTCCTGCCACTTGGCAGCGACTTGCTGATCGTATCTTAGGTCCTGAGTTAGACGATCACGTCTTTGTCTATTTGGATGACATTATTGTTGTTACCCAAACCTTTGAGAAACACATTGAAATCCTTCGAGAAATTTTTAGACGATTAAAAGAGGCTAATATTACTGTCTCAAAAGAGAAATGTTCCTTTTGTCGGCCTGAACTGAAATATTTAGGTTATGTGGTGGATTCCGAAGGATTGCATTGTGACCCCGAAAAGGTTAGAGCCATTCTCGAATTACCAGCTCCACGTAATGTCAAAGCAGTCAGACAAGTTATTGGAATAGCTTCGTGGTACAGACGTTTCGTACCTAACTTTTCGACCATCATAGCCCCCTTAGCCCGGCTAACGAGGAAAAATCAGTCGTTTGATTGGTCTCCTCAGTGTGAAGAAGCGTTTAATAAAATAAAGGACTGTTTAGTTAGAGCTCCTGTCCTTACTTGTCCAGATTTTTCTCGGCCCTTTATTGTTCAAACAGATGCGTCTGGGTTTGGTGTTGGTGCGGTTCTCAGTCAGGAACACCCAGAGGGAGAGAAAGTGATCGCATATATTTCCCGATCTTTGACTCGACAAGAACGTAACTATTCAGTTACAGAGCGGGAATGTCTCGCTGTGATTTGGGCAATTGAGAAATTAAGACCTTACTTGGAAGGGAGTCATTTCACTGTCATCACTGATCATCATTCTCTAGTCTGGTTAAGTAACCTGAAGAATCCCACAGGACGTTTAGCTCGTTGGGCGGTTCGTATGCAACAATTCGATTTTAAGATCATTCATCGAAAAGGGAAAGAACATGTAGTTCCCGATACTTTATCCCGGTCAGTACCCGTCGTCGATGTTATCAATGTAAAGTTCAATCATACTACCGATCCTTGGTTCAATAAGATGCTTAGTCGTGTTTCTACCACTCCGGAGCGTTATCCTGGCTTCCGGAAAACAGGTAACCAATTGTATAAGCATTTAAAAATGCGTTATCCCGAATTGATGACTCCTGAAGATTGTTGGCGGGAAGTGGTACCTAAAGATCATCGACCAGCTTTGATCAAAAATACTCATGAGCAGTTGCTTCATCTAGGCACTTTCAAAACATTCCGGTATCTGGCCCAGAAGTACTATTGGCCCAAGATGTATGCTGATGTAGCTAAGTTTGTTCGACGTTGTCCTACTTGTATTTCCATTAAACCCGAACAAAAGAAGCCGGCTGGACTAATGTTGAGTTCTCAAGTTTCAATATCCAAACCATTTGAGTTGTTGTGTGCTGATATAATAGGTCCGTTACCCCGTAGCACTTCTGGACATGCTTATATATTAGTGGTAGTAGACTGTTTTAGTAAATTCCCATTGTTATTCCCATTGCGTTCCGCCAAGGCGGCAGGTGTTGCTAAGATAATCGAGGATCATGTGATCTCTGTGTTTGGTTGTCCGAAGACTTTTATTGTCGATAATGGTGTTCAGTTTCGGTCCAAGGAGTTTCAGAATTTGATGTCCAAATATAACATCAGTATTAAATATACCCCACATTACCATCCTCAAGCAAACCCAACGGAGCGAGTAAACAAAGTTGTCAAAACATTAATCATGTCTTATGTTGGTGACAATCATAAAACGTGGGATATGAAATTGTCCCAGGCTGGTAGTGCGATTCGATCTACGGTACATGAAGTCACCGGTTACACTCCTAACCTCATTGTTTTTGGACGAGAGTTGTGTACCCGCAATAAAAATCCAGAGGATCCCCTGAGGGATAATCCTATCTCGTTTGACCGAACGTCCAGTCTAGAGTCTCGGACGAATGGTTTGTCGAAACTTTTCCTTGAAGTCCGTTCTAAGTTAGCGAAAGCATATGAAGCTAACAAAAAGGTCTACGATCTTAGACGTAGGGATGTGCAGTTATATCCAAATCAGTTAGTCTGGCGAAAGAATTATGTCCTGTCCGATGCGGCTAAATACTTCTCAGCTAAGCTAGCCCCTAAGTTTATAGGACCGTTCCTTGTTTCTAAACGTCTCTCCCCATGGACTTATGAGTTGAGGGATGAATCAGGGAAAAGTGCAGGTACATGGCACATCAAAGACCTAAAAGCCCATCCTCCCGAAGAGGGCGTGTAGATGGCAGGACTGTTGTAGTTAATCGTCGTTAAGGTTTTCGTTTTGGAATTATGATTTGGATAATGATTTGGTTACGACAGATGAGCGGGTCTCGGCTAATTTTACCACATTTAGAGTTTAGTTGAGGTGATTTTTTTTATAGGGTGATATCCCTTGGTTGGTTTTGGAGTCGAGTCAGGCCTTGTTAGGTCTTTAGCTAGTGTCTGTGGGCATAAGGGTAGGAAAGTAGGTGTTTTATCCCCATTTTAAGAGTTATCTCGCTTGGCGAGGATTTAGGAATGAGTTGTGTTCTCTGTCGTAATGTTTCCACTTGCCTAGTGTAATAATGGCTTCGGGAAACGTCTTGGTGTGCAAGGAATAATACGAAGAGATCAACACTCATGCCGTTCTTGTGTGGGAGGCGAAGTAATGGTGTACTTTCGGCCTCTGGAGTTCGTGACGTTGTTGTGGGGGACTAATTATCCGAAATATCTTACCGGAATGCGACAGAGTTACTTCCATCTACTCGTGGGTGTGGTAAAGTTAGAGAAGATTTATTAAGGGAAGCTTTTATTTGTAATGCTCGCTGAGCGGATGACGGCGGTAGAATATCTCCGTAGGGCTGTTGGGAGTCCTGGCGGTAAAACTCCGACCTAAATTTCACCCCCAACAATTTTCAGGCTTTCATGTGGGTTTGTTTGTGAGGTCAGAAATCACCGGTGTCATTCAATGCCGGGAGGGATATTAGCTCGCGGAGTAGTTGTTTCCGGTGATAGCTGTGTTCAGAAACTGCATTTGGAGTCAGTCGTTTTCTGACGTGTAATATAATGAAATTCCCGATAGAGGTTTCGTCAGCTTTACTAGGTTAAGTGAACACTTGGAATTGGGACGCTTCACGTCCTAAATTCTTTTTATTTTGTAGCCTGTTTCGTTCCTTCGGTTCTATTTAAAGCTTTAGCTTGGTTGTAATTGACTGGTGCTGGATTGTCGCAAGTTCCATCAGAGTTTTTTTGCAAATCCTTCTTTCTCTCGATATCCCGCCCCATACACTAATGTGAGTTGACCGATTAGGCTTGTTGTGGTGAGATTCTTGATGGATGATTTGTAGATGTTGCTGTAGTTGCAGACTATGTTTACCTCGGTATGAGGGATTTAGCCGTCAGAAGTTTCTCCACATCGGTCTGTTTGCCATCAAAGAGTTTACCATGCGTAAGACATTTCAGTATGGATGTGAGTATTACCGTTGTAATTACTGGTCACATAATTCTCAGAGTGAGAGATTAAAACTGGATGTCTATGGTTATGTTAAGTAGTGTGTATGCGCAGGGCTAAGTACTTGAAACTCCGAATTAGGTATGTTTTAATTCTTTTGGGGAAAGAAATTTGGGTAAATTTCTTTAAAGTGAGGGGGGATTGTAACGTTATTTTTTTGAGAGGCGGCCTGAATCGACAACCTTAGCCAGTTAATTGGAAATTATTTAAGATCCCTGGATATGCAACCAACTTAGCCCTTTACTTAGTAACTCTACTTAACTTTATATTCACACATTTTACGTAATTCACGTCCCCGGGAGCCAAACTGACCTGTTGACATAGCTCGTTTGCCCCTAAGGCCAACAGGAGTCAGGTAATAAAGGTAAATGTAAATCATAACCTCTAACAGGCCACATGTAATTCAATACCAGGGAATAGGGCCGATGTAACAGGACTAGTGTCGCCAGGGGATAGGGTGTATTGTTGCCCCATTAAGGGCTAAGTTATTAGTTTCGTATCCCTTCCCTTGTGAACACATTTCTGGTTCGTGAGAGGTTATGCGCGGTAACTAGTTTAACGTCAGATAAGGCTCCGGGAGAATAGGTAGTTATACAAGAACGAAGTTATCTTAACTAGGATTGTGTGGACTAAGTAGGGAACAGGTAATCTAGGAATTTTAACCTCCAATTATAAAACGTAATAAGTTGCCAATAATAGAACTAATGTACCCGGAATGTCTTCACAGGGGATATTATAGATTATTGCGTAGTACATAATGAAGGGTTGAGCCCTCAAGTGATCTCCCATCCTCTGTGAACACATTTTTGGATGAGAGGTTAGATTCAATAGGAAGATTCGGCTTAAAATGTAGTACAAAGTATTGGCGACTTTTAGGAATACATGGTGAGACCCTATAGTAACAGTACCAAAGGAAATAGGGATAATTTGATTAATTTCTATCTATTCCTAGAAGTCAAGGGTAGGCAACCAGTTATACGAGTAGTTTTATTTCACTCATGCAGATATGTCTTTCCTTCTCTCACTTAATTCGGATTGGTTGACAGTTAGGAACATTTATTTGTATTGGTAATGAATTTTGTTAAGTTTATGGCCATACCTTCTAGAAGGTTCTTTTTTTTGTAGAGAAGGAACGATTAGTATAAAAGCGGACAGCTCCCCTGTTTTCGCTCTCTTATTCTCTCTTATTCTTAGTCTCTGTTACCGGTTGCTCTTATTCTCTTAGTCTTTTACGCTCTTACTCTCCGTTAGTTCTTACTCTTGCTCTTTGTTAACGTTAGTTATTTTAGTGATTTACTCTCTGTCAATCTCAGTGATTCTTGCCCTCCGCTATCGAGTGGTTCCTGATTCCGGGCGTAAGTGCGAGCGACAGAAAGTGGGACTCTCGCGAACGTTGTGATCCCGAACCGGTTGGTGTATGCACGGAACGACCGTTACGTGAACGCGGTGCTCCGTCGTTTCGTTTCGCGCGCTGACAGGCGACAGCGAGAGAAAGGGGGTTCCTGTTTCCTGTTCCGACGGTAACCCGTCCCGCAGCGACGCACATCCGAACCGAGCCATCCGAGGGACTTCGCATCTGTCGACAGGGGGGGGGCCCAGAGCCGTCCACGCCGTAGTCCCGCTACGACGCCAGAGCCGCCCTCGCAGTAGGACCAGCCACAACGACCGGGGACCTACGTAAGCAGCCCAGGGGTCAGTCCCAGCGACCAGGGACCTACGTAAGCAGCCCAGGGGTCGGCCACGACGCCAGAGCCGTCCACGCAGTTGGACCAGCCTCCAATCCAGGGGTCCAGAGACGACGCCGGAGCTGCCCACGCCGATAGCCGTACCAGTCCAACCACCCCAGTCCAGGGGGCCTACGCCGGCAGTCTAGGCAGTCCCTCGAGGGTCAACGGCAGCGTCGCCCCGTACCGGTCAGGTTAGGGTTATTAGGGCACAATATTTTAGTGGTTGCATATCCGAGAGTGGGGTACTATATCAAACTATAGTATATTAAATTCATTTATGAGAGTTGTCCAAGTTTTATTTTTCGGATTTAACCTCAACCTCTCTCTTGGATGCGAATAAGCCTTCGTAAAGGTAAGTGAGACATCTGATAGCTGTGAGACGGTATCGTCTCCTCTTAACAACTAAAGGGGAGATCGAAGTATCAGTCAGGGCCGGGCTTTGTAGTTGTTGGCGCCCTTCTTTCATCGCATTATTTGGTCAACTTGTAGTTCACCCACGACCACTCACCGACGAGTTGAGTTAGTCGGGCCCTGTGAGTAAGATCATCGAACGTCTTGTAACGTTAATAGAACTTAACGTTGCAGTGTTAAATAAATTAGTGTTCAATTAATGTAAATAAATTATAAAATAAACGCTACATTGGTGTCAGAAGTGGGATCATGAAGAAGTTACGCGAATTAAAAGTGGCCGAGTTAAAAAAAGAACTCGAGGAACGGGAATTGGAAACAGGAGGGAGGAAGACTGAACTCCAGGACCGACTCTCGGCATTTTTGAAAGAAAATGGCCAGGACCCGGAAGTTTTCGAGTTCGAAGACGATGACATCACGAAGCAAATCGCCGCTCAGAGGGAAGATATTTCTACCCAAATCGCTGCCCAGAGGGAAGAAATCGCCGCCCAGAGGGAAGACATCTCTGCTCAAATCGCCGCCCAGAGGGAAGACATCTCTGCTCAAATCGCCGCCCAGAGGGAAGACATCACTGCTCAAATCGCTGCCCAGAGGGAGGAAATCGCCGCCCAGAGGGAAGAAATCGCCGACCAGAGGGAAGACATCACTGCTCAAATCGCCGCCCAGAGGGAAGAAAGCGCCGCCCAGAGGGAAGACATCACTGCTCAAATCGCCGCCCAGAGGGAAGACATCACTGCTCAAATCGCTGCCCAGAGGGAAGACATCACTGCTCAAATCGCTGCCCAGAGGGAAGAAATCGCCGCCCAGAGGGAAGAGATAACCGACCAGATTGAGGCTCAGCGTAAGGAGATGGAACAGAAGATCAAGCAGTTGGAAGAACGACTAGAACAACTCAGTAGCGGTGAGGGGAAAGAAGACGAAATTGAACAGAAGACGAAGCAGTTGGAAGAACGACTAAAGCGAGTCAGTAGCGGCGACACGAAGGAAGAAATGAAGGCGGTCGTTCAACAGAACTCGATATCCACCAATCGAGTGACGCCCCCAACGTTCGACGGAAAAATTCCGTGGGCCAGCTACAAGAAGCAGTTTGAGGCAGCAGCGGAGGCTAACGCTTGGTCCCCTCACGAGAAAGCTGTTTCCCTAACGGTAGCCTTACGTGGAGAGGCGTTGGAAGTTCTTCAGACGCTATCCACCGAGGAAGCCGGGAATTACAATGAGCTGCTGAGGCGACTGGAAATGCGGTTCGGCCAAACACATCTGGAGCAAGTCCATCAATCCCAGATGTCCAATCGCCGTCAGAGATCGAACGAGACCCTGCAGGAGTTCGAAGCGGACGTAGCCAGACTAGTGAGGTTGGCGTATCCCACGGCGCCGGAACAGATGATGGAGTGCCTCGCAGTGCAGACGTTCGTGAGCGGGCTGCGGGACCAGGAACTGCAGAGGGCCCTGAGACTAGCTCGACCAAAAACAGTAATGAACGCGCTCGCCATCGCACTAGAACATGAGGCAGCAATGGAAGCGTCCCGCATTCACGGTTGTGCTCGAGCTGTTACCGAGGAGGTAGGCACAGAAAAACTCGTGGAGAAGGCCGTCCAGCAGATCATGGAGTTGCTGTCAGCACAGAAGACGCGGTCCAAAACAGCGGTGCCGGCAAAGGCCCCGGAAAAACTAATGCGGGTCGATAAAAGGGAGGGGACGTCGACCCGTGGCAATAGGAACCCCCGGGCCAGTATAGCCTCGTTTTCCCACCAATTGGGGAGCGCGTACGTCGATGGCACTATCGACGGGAGATCCCACGCCATGCTTGTGGACACGGGAGCTACGAAGACGATCGTACGCTCGGAAGTTGTGAGGGACCGTAGGAAGATTAGGCCAAGTAGGTGGCAATTGAGAACTGCCACTGGGGAGAAGGCAGTAATACACGGTGAAGCGACGGTTAGCATGACGTTGGGACGAGTAAAGTTTGACCATCCTGTTCTCATAGCTGAAATTGAGGAAGACGTCATACTGGGGATGGACGTCATGAGGAATCATGGATTCCAGTTGGATTTCGGACACCGAGTGTTGAGGATCGGTCAAGAAGAATTACTACTACACAATCGTGACAACTTTGTGTTAGACGTAATAATGGCAGAAGATGTGATTCTCCCGGAACGAAGCGAAACGATCACCTCTACCTGTCTGAGGGGTGTTGTGGAAGAGGGAATTCCAGCCGTGATCGAACCAGAAAACGATGACAATCGACTGGCTCGGGGGGTACTGGTAGGAAAAGCGCTCGTTACTCTCTCAAGTGAAGTGCCTGTGCGGCTACTCAACATCAATCAGTACCCGGTCACCATCAAGAAGGGTACGAAGCTGGGCACATGTATAGCCGCATCGGCCATCGTAAGGGGCGTTAGTGAGGAAGAAAGGTCCAGACACACTCCGCAGGACTTGAAACAAATTCTTTCCCAGACCAGTGCGTTTCTCTCGCCCACACAGAAACAAAAGGCCCACGAATTAATAAATAAGTACCAGGACATATTTACCACCGAGAATGGAAAGCTGGGAAAGACCAAGGTCGTGACACACAAAATTGACACAGGCGAGACACGACCGATTCGACAAACAGCAAGACGACTACCCTTGGCCAAACGGGAGGAAGCCGAGAAAATCATCAAGGACCTGGAGCGGGACGGGGTCATCGAGCCGTCAAGCAGTCCATGGGCCTCGCCGGTAGTACTGGTGAAGAAAAAGGATGGGACTACTCGATTCTGTGTAGACTACCGGCAGGTGAACAGTGTCACCAAAAAGGACAGCTACCCGCTACCACGTATCGACGACACACTCGATTAGTCCAGGCAACGAAGACCAAAAAATACCAAATAGCGGAAATAATTCATGTAGAAGCCAAAATTGGTACAGTTGTAGAGGAAGGTGTCCTTAATAACATATTAAAAGTACTGAGGGGTAGGGGTGGAGCTAAGGGTGCGGGGGGTCTCGAAAGTTCCTCTTTTCAATTTTTCGTTAATAACTCAAAAGCCACTGCTTCTATAAAAAAATTGCTTATATACTAAATTAAGTTGTTGACTTTTATTGACAAATTTATTGACTAAATCAAAGCTTAAGGAAATATTGAGGGGGTAAATAGAAAATTAAAAAAAAACAGATCTTTTTTTTTAAATATACGAGATTTTGGATTGTTTGCGATGGCAACACTGAGCAGTAACGCCAGTAACAGTAGTGACAATGGTTGGAATGTCGGAGCTCCCCTGCCCTCCCTATTTCGGTACTCAATGCCAGGTGGGTGACCAGTCCTCGTGCTCGTCCCTTTATTTAGATTACAATCAACCTCCTTGTTGATCGTGGGTCAAAATATCTGCTTTTATTACATTAATTATTTGTACTCGTTTAATACAAGATTATTATTTCCAGTGTGTATGTGACTATGGCTGAGAAGTGTTTAATTTGTGAGAGTGAAGTTGAAAGTGATTTGTGCAACGTTGGAAGAAAGGGATAATTGGATTTGTGAAGGCAAGTGTGTTAAGGAAAGATGGGAAAGAGAAAGGTTTCACGCAGCAGATGCAATATATCACGAATATTGTTACAAAAGATTCGTGTTACCTCTGTACCTTTAAAAAGAAAAGCTGGAAGTCCACAAGATGAAGGGATTTCAGAAGCAATGGAAGAAATATATGATTATATTGAAAGGACTGATAATTTCCAATACTCTATGGACGAGTTGTTGGAACAGGTTATTGCAGGGGAACCACCACATGTGAAGACCATTAAGGAGAGAATGAGGGGAAAATATGGGGCCCAGACAAACTGTCGTCTCCTTTCGTTCTTTTAGTGATAAAATCTTGAGCGACTCATGATATAATTCAAGGTGTAAAGATGAACAAACTGAACGTGAGAGCGTGAGAGGATTGTACAAAAAGCTGCTAAGATTGTCTTGGAAGACATTGAATCCATGGCTTACGATAACAGTGCCTATCCCCCTTCATCTAGCTACTGCAGTGAGGCTGAACAATTAATACCTAAATCTCTTAGAGACTTCATGGACTGCATTGCAAGGAAAAAAAGGTCGAAAGAGGCAGTGGGGAAAAAGATGACAACTATTGCTCAGGTTCTTATTGCTGCTGTTCGCCCTCGATGTTTCATATCCCCAATTCTGACCAGTATCGCTCTGTTCATATACAGAAAAGTTGGATCAAAGTACTTGGTGTCCCTACTATCGAAGTTGGGATTGAGTGCCTCTTACTACGACGCTCAGCAGCTGGAGCTCTCCACCATCCACCACCTGCAAGAGCCTATCCCAATTGACACACTTTGTCAGTACATCTTTGATAGTGCAGACTTCAATGTATCCATTCTCGATGGCTGGAATACCTTCCACAGCACGGGAGGAATCAAATGTGTTACACCAATCCATGCTTTCCTTACATCCACGAAAGTCGAAAGACTGAAATCTGCCACCCCCCCCCCCCCTGGAAGAAGTGGGCCACTGGGAGTTCTGGAGCTGCAAGCCTTTGAGGGAAAGGGAACTAACGCATTGCAGTGACCCTGTGGCACCCGACTCCGTTTTGATCATGATATTTTGCCGACGCTCGACTGGGTGTGGGGTGCGCTGCGGTTGCCGCAAAGCAGGGATTGTCTGCTCCTGTGCCTGCGGCTGCATCGACTCATGTACTAACGGAGCCCCCGTCCAAAATAGCTTGGATGATGATGAAAATTTAGATTTCGACGAAATTTAATGTTCAATATATATATCAAGCTGTACTTATTTCATTTTTACTAATAAAGATTTCATTTTTAAAATCAAACAATTCATTTTTAACAATAAAAACTTTTTTTTAAATTTTCTATTTACCCCCTCCATATTTCCTTAAGCTTTGATCCTATCAAAAAAGTGTAGAGAATCTTTATTGTAGAGAATTTTATGTAGATTAATTTAGTATATAAGCATTTTTTTGATAGAAGCAGTGCTTTTTGAGTTATTAACGAAAAGTTGAAAAAAGATATTTTCGAGACCCCCCGCGCCCTTAGCTCCACCCCCACCCCTCAGTACTTTTAGTATGTTGTTAAGGACACCTTCCCCTACAACTGTGCCAATTTTGGCTTCTACATGAATTATTTCCGCTATTTTTCCTTCGTTGCTTGGACTAGATACCCTTGCTGGATCCACGATATTTTCGACCTTGGATTTAAAAAGCGGCTATTGGCAAGTCGAAATGGACCCTGCCGATAAGGAAAAGACGGCATTTACCTTCGGTAACGGCCTGTGGCATTTTACAGTCATGCCATTCGGACTTTGTAATGCCCCAGCGACGTTTGAGAGGCTGATGGAGAGCGTGCTAATGGGTCTGACGTGGAAAACGTGCCTAGTCTATTTGGACGATGTCATCGTGATGGGCAGGACCTTCGAAGGACATCTGAAAAACTTAAAGGACGTCTTCCAGAGACTGCAAGGTGCGGGACTGAAACTGAACCCTAAGAAATGTCAGCTCTTCAGAAAGAAGGTCTCATACTTAGGGCACGTAGTGAGAGAGAGGGCGTCGCCGTTGATCCGGACAAGACAAGTACGGTGAAGGAGTGGCCAATACCGGTAGATAAACACCAGTTGAGGAGTTTTCTGGGCCTCTGCACGTACTACCGACGATATGTCCGGATGTTCTCCGACGTCGCTAAGCCGTTGACAAGGCTCACGGAAGAAGGACGAAACTTCTGTTGGGATGAGGAATGCCAGTCTGCCTTCGACGAGCTGAAGAGGAAGTTGACCAGTGCCCCAGTGCTGAGTTTTCCTCTGCCAGAAGGACAGTTCATCCTGGACACCGACGCGAGCAATGTGGGAATTGGAAGTGTTCTGTCGCAACGCCAGGAGGGACAAGAACGTGTCCTTGGATACTTCAGCAAGGTACTCTCCAAACCAGAAAAGAATTACTGCGTCACCCGGCGTGAATTATTGGCCATCGTCAAGTCCATCGAGCACTTCCATAAATATTTGTGTGGAAGGAGGTTTTTGATCCGGACCGATCATGCTGCTCTTAAATGGCTCCTCCAGTTTAAGAATCCCGAAGGACAGATCGCTCGCTGGATCGAGAGGCTCCAGGAGTATGACTTTGTCATAGAACATCGGCCAGGACAGAGTAATGGAAACGCAGACGCACTCTCGAGAAGACCATGCCCTGATGAATGTCCTCATTGTCATAGAGCTGAGGAAAAGTCCGAGAAAGTCTACCGAACCACCGTGGTCGCCGAGGAATGGACACCATCCTCGTTACAACAAGAGCAAGAAAAAGACCCGGTTCTCAAAGAAATCCTGGTTTGGAAGGAGGGAGGAGAGCGTCCTGAGTGGCAGAAGGTATCACCTGGCTCGCCAAAACTCAAGAGCTATTGGGCACAGTGGGACTCGTTAGTGGTTGAGGATGGACTACTAAAACGCGTACTGGAGAGCCAAGACGGGACGGAGGAAAGACGGCAGTTGGTAATTCCCTCCAGTAAAATCCCGGAGGTCTTGCGGCACCTTCACGACGAGTCGTCTGGTGGACATTTAGGGATCAAGAAAACCCTGCAGAAAGTACGAGAGCGATTCTACTGGATCAATTGTTCAGACGACGTGAAGGACTGGTGCAAGAAATGTACTACATGTTTCGCAAGTAATGGGCCACAAAGACGACCGAAAGCTCCCATGAAACAATATAACGTCGGGAGCCCCTTCGAAAGGATCGCTATCGATATAGCAGGACCCTTCCCTGAGACCGAAAAGGGGAATAAATACATCCTGGTCGTAATGGACTATTTTACGAAGTGGGTAGAAGCGTACGCTCTCCCTAATCAGGAGGCAGAGACCGTGGCCGATGTGCTCGTGAAGGAGCTGATCTGCCGGTTTGGAGTACCCATGGAATTACACTCGGATCAAGGAAGAAACTTTGAGAGTGGCCTATTCCGGAGGATCTGTGAGAAGTTTGGGGTACGAAAAACAAGAACCACGGCCCTTCACCCTCAGTCTGACGGCATGGTAGAACGAATGAATCGCACCCTCAACCGCTATCTAGCGAAAATGGTCTCGTCACATCAAAGAGACTGGGACGAACACGTGCCGTTCTTCCTGATGGCCTACCGCTCGGCCGTTCATGAGTCGACAGGACAAACTCCAGCCAAAGTCCTGTTCGGGCGAGAACTTAAACTGCCCTGTGATCTAATCTTTGGCGCTAGACCGGACGAGGACGTTTCGGGGGAAGATTACGTCTCCAGGATGCGGCAAAGGATGAACGAGATTCACGATCAAGTCCGATACCAACTAAATATCGCCAGTGATCGCATCAAAGAGCGTTACGACATCAACGCTAAAGAGGGTGGCTACCAAATGGGAGATCGAGTTTGGCTGTACAACCCACAGAAGAAACGTGGTTTGTCCCCTAAGTTACAGACCAATTGGGAAGGTCCCTATGTTGTGAAGAAACGAATCAATGACGTGGTCTACCGGGTAAGCAAACTACCAAATGGCAAGCCGAGAGTGGTGCACTTCAATCGGTTGGCACCCTATGAGGGGTCGCACGATGAGGCGGAGGTTCCCCGAGTAAGAAACACATTGGCGCAGGAGGACGAACTTTCCTTCGAAGAATTTATGAGCGCCTACGGGGGTACCGGAAAAGCACGGTATGGGGTAACCTGTGAAAAACAACAGGATTTGTTCAGCGTACCTGAAGAATACTCGTTGGCCCATTGTGTGTCCGCCGACCTGGTAATGTCACGAGGTATCGCCACGGTTTTCAAGAAGAAGTACGGGCGCTTGGAACAACTCAGAGCGCAACTCCCGGAAATTGGCAAGGTTCTGGAACTACGTGACAACGTAAGACACATCTTTTATCTGGTTACGAAGGAGATCGGGTCCCTTAAACCATGTTATCACGATGTATGGCGAACCTTGCATAGGCTACGAGACCGACTGCTGGAGCTCGACATCAGGAAGCTAGCTGTCCCCAAGTTAGGTGCTGGACGAGATCAGCTGGACTGGAGGGTTGTCCGGAATATGCTGGAAGTAGTGTTGAAGAATACCGGAGTGGAAGTTTTAGTCTGCTGTTTTGGGCCTGCACCATGTCGACTCGGGAAGACGGTCCCCTGTTATTTTGACGCCACGTCTCGCTGTAAGCGGGGGGCTAACTGCAGATTCCTGCATGGGCCTACCAGGGATACGTTCCGAGACGAAACGTCTCTAAGGCGGGGGCAGTGTAATGCGAGAAGTAAACAAAGCGACACATGTTTACTCCTTCAAAAGAATAACTACGACGCGTACAAGACAGGTGCATGAACATTTCCTGCGTAGGTGTTCTAGAATATACTAGAACATTCTCGGTCAGGGTTGGGGGTGTATATATAAGGGGGCTTGTGATCGAGGGAGTTAGTTAGAAGCAGAGAAGCAGAAGTGAACGCGACATACGATCCTAAAGCGGAGCAGTACAAATAAATTATGTAGTGTCTAGTCTAGTGTACAAGTAGTTAAGTGTGTTAAATAAATTAGTGTTCAATTAATGTAAATAAATTATAAAATAAACGCTACAGTATGATTTCTACAAAAAAATATCTTACCAGAGAAATAATTTGTAAAGAGTTGCGTGATAAGTTTATCATAGATGTAAGTAAAACCAGTTTAAGCAAATTGTTGAAGAACTTAGGTTTCAAATATTCTGTTGACACCGGAAGGAGAGCATTAATTGAAAAACCGGATATTGCAGTCATGAGGGTTCAATTTTTAAGGCAATATATCGAGAATATGTCAAACAATTCTCCACTAGATGTTGTGTTTCTTGACGAAACCTGGGTTTTTCAACATGGAAATGACATTAAGACTTGGCATGACGCAAATACAAAATCTGTACTTAAAAAACAGGTAAACAGTGGCAAAAGGTTTATAATTATCCATGCTGGAAATAAAAACGGATTTATACCGGGAGCAGAACTAATATTTTCCACTAAAAATAAAAGTGCCGATTACCACGACAATATGACTGGGGATCTTTTTGAAAAGTGGTTAATTGAAAAGCTTCTGCCAAGTTTGCAAGAACCATCTTTAATAGTAATGGACAATGCTCGATATCACTCACGATTAAGTGAAACTGTCCCTTATCAAAACGCCAAAAAGGAAGAAATTATTGATTGGTTGTGTAATAAAAACATAAATTTTCCTGTTTATGCCAAAAAGTGCGAGCTATTACCCAGGTAGCAACTGAACGTTGTAACACGTCTGTCTAACGTTGCTATCAGGTCCGGAACGTGTACTGACGTTCTCGACCTTTAACGGACGTACCGAGACGTTAACTGATGCAACGTTTTATTGACGTTAACTGGCCCAACGTTTTGTTAACGTCATCTAATGTTGTTTTTGAACGTTTAATTCCAGTATCGAAATAAAAAATCAATGCTCTTAAAATATATAAAATATACCGACAGAAAACTTTGTTTTACATTTTTAATGCGTGGAATCCATTTTTTATTTAGATAATAATAATGTTTGAAAATCGCAGGGGGGTTTACATTTTATTATATAAATACTATATAATTATTAGTATATAATATATATTTTGTGTCCCTCCTGTAATATCTCAAAATTAATTTTCAATTTCCAAGTATTTCTTATATAGTCAATACTCGTACCTCAATTATTGGCTGTCTAGATCGAGCCTTTCCATTATGAAAATTTTTCAAGTATATCTCAAAGTTCCCGCGCTAGCAGAGGTGCCCAGCGACATTTGCGCTTTCGAGTCTCGGGGCAGGCCACGTGACACGTACGTACACGAAGCGCACTGCGCAAGTCGCGTCTCTCCACTCCATCCATATCCATAGTCGCGTGTCGCGTCCAACGGTCCAAGCAAGCGGCCATCTTGATACTCATGATCTTTGTGTTCGTTTCGTTTGTGTTTGTTCTCATTATTGACGACGCTTTGCCCTTTTGTATTATTAGTAGGCTTGCGGACGCGGACTCGGACTTTCAAGGTAAGTGTTATCAATTCTATTGGGGTATAGCTTTGATACAATTATTATTATTGGGTGATCGTACGATTCATGGCGGGTTCATTACGGTTCACGGTTGTGCGATACAATATAACGTGATCTGTGAATATAACGCTGCATGCTTTACAATGCAAACTGATTTCAATGATAACTCAAGATTGAATCATAAGAATTGAATGTTTATTGTACCAATCGATTAAGACAATATAAATGTATGATTTTAAGGGATTACTTTTGTTTGAACCTTATTACATTTCTGGAAATATCGTTTTGAACATAAAAAACCGAAAAAAAATCTTAAACCGCATTTTAATTCCACTTTTTTTGACTTCGTTAACGAATGCAATAATAAATATAAATCTACCAATATATTGTGAACTATATATTGGAAATAACCTGGTTAATGAAAATAGTAATTTAATAATTTTTAGATGTCATATGCTGTTGTAGAGTTTCTGGATGGGGGAAAAATTACTGTAGTGAACTCAAGATGGTGTACACCTCTTAAAACAGAAGTGTTTTGGCCTCCAGTTAAAGATCAGACAAAATTTTACAAGGTTTTGAGAAACCTGGAACCTGAGATAAATGATGACTGGAAACTGTACCCGATCACCAGAGTATTCTATGAAACTGGTAAGTGTGGCATATTTGATAATATTCGGTGTTCAGTAACATATCTTATGTCTTGATATATTTAAATATAAATCTTGAATCTACCAATTATTTATTCTAATATGACTGGTATCAATTTTAATGCTTACCTTCTTTATTTTCAGACGATCTTGAAAAAGCTAGAGAAAAACTTAAGATTGCAGAATACACTTCTGACATGCAGTCAGACTGTGATGACGAAGTAAAAAAGAGAAAAAGGAGAAAACCATTAAAATACATTGATTCTGATGAGGAGGAAGAAGACACTAGATTTGCAAGGCCCCCAGCTGTGAAAAAAATTAAACAAAAGGGTAGGTACAAATAGAGTAGTAATCAACTAAATTGTCGACCCCCTTTCAACTCTGTTGTTGAAATTATTATTGGTAATTATGTCAGTGTTTTTTTTCTTCTAGAATCTCAGTGCAGAGAAATATATCCAGAATCTCAGTCCAGAGAAATATATCCAGATTCTCAACATAACTCAACTACTCAAACGTCTCCTGAATCTAACTCGACTGCCTTGGAGGATGCAGATAGCCTGAATACAAGTATGTATCACAGATTGTATTTCATTGTTTATAAAATTCAGTAATTTGAGGAGGTTTGTGACACTACATAACTCATATTCATTGCATTTGCATAGGGCATTGTCTAATTCGAGATTTTTCGCAATTTTAGAACTAATGACTACAATAGTACAGAATTTGCTATTAATCAAAGAGCAGAACAAGCAAATTTTGTCTGCTCTTGAAAAAAACGTTACCTACGGAAAACAAAAATTGATCAAATCATCGCTGCCAGATGATTTTCCCATCAATCTTCCAGTTACTTCCATAGACGATCTGGAATCAAAGCTGGAACCATTCTTAGCAAGTGAAGGTCAACAAAAACACCTGGTAAATTTCACTGTCACCAAAGCTTTACTTTATTTGAACAGGGTTCAGCTATTTTAAAACTTTAAAACATTTTTATGCTCTGTGGGGTTTCAATTTATAATCTTTTTGTAGATTGAGTACCTCTCAAATATAGGAGGAAATAATATAAAACACAAAACAAACAGAGTCCTGAGGCAAATAATGACTGACGAGCTGGCATTAAATTATAATTATTGTGGCCGAAACCGTAAAGAAAAAGGAAAGGAAGCCGAAAACCATAAAAGAGCTTTTTGTGAACTATATGTTTGCAAAGTTGTCATAGGTATGTGTTAGTTAAATTTTATAATTTATTGACATTTTTGGGAAATTTTCAAATCTAACTTACCATCATTTTTAGAAACTATTGCTGCTGTAGATGACAATTTCGACAAAGCTATTGTGGAGAGAATTATCAAGGAATGGTTAAAGCATGCCAAAACTAGATTAAGGAAGCAAGATATTCCAAACCTCAATAAGTAATATGGTATGTGGCGCAAAATTGTTTGCTTGGATAATTGTTGTGTAATTTATTTTTTTAGGATCATGTTCCAATTACATTTTACTACAGAAACTGAAGTGTTAAGAAGATATGAGTGACCACAAACCAAAATACTATAAAGAAGCAGTAGGTAAAAGACAGATTTATAGGAGAATCAATCGAGAGTTGGAAAACATCACAAAAAACACTACTGCCAAATCAGGAACTTTAAATTTTCATCCGACTATAAAGATCAGTAATACTGTAAGTGCTGTTGATTCAGTTAATATTTTTTCTGCGGATAAGTTAGTTGATTTAGGTAATGATAATTATATAAATGATGTTTCAGGTAATACCGATTTTAGATTTTCAAATAAGGCCAATTTTCATGTTAGTTTACTAAATAATATTGATATATTTAATGACAACAATACTGATATAGATTTTGAAATAATTGAACCAAACGAAGAAAAACTTGCAGGTGAAAATGTAAGAAAAACCGATATAAGGGATATCATTAGACAGTGGGCTTTGAGGAATAAAACCCCACATTCAAGTTTGAATGATTTACTGCATTCACTTTCCCCTTTGCATCCTGAGTTATGTTTGAGTTCAAAAACTTTATTGTGTACTCCACAAAAAAGTTCTGTAAAGAAGTTTGAATCTGGAGAATACATTCACATAGGGTTAGAACACAATATAAAACAATTCTTAATTAGTAACTCATGGTTTGATGCCGATGTCGTATCTGTTTCATTTAATATCGATGGACTTTCACTATTCAAAAGCAGTTCTATTCAGTTCTGGCCAATACTTGGTTTAGTCATTCATAAAGATATCAAGAAAAAACCGTTCGCAATTGGAGTATTCTGCGGAAAATCAAAGCCTTTACCTCTGTCATCCTATTTGGAGGATTTTATTTCTGAATTAATTCATTTGAGAAATAATGGTTTAGTTTTTCAGGGAAAAACTTACAGCATTAATATTCATAGTTTTATTTGTGATGCCCCTGCACGGGCATATATAAAGTGCATTAAGTGTCATGGTGGCTATTCAAGTTGCGATAAATGTGTTGAGGTTGGCAGATATATTAGTGGCAGAGTTATCCTCAATAACACTTCAGCGACTAGGAGGACAGATCGAACATTTTTAACACAACTTGATGAAGATCATCACGTAGGTATTTCCCCTTTAACTGATTTGAATATTGGTATGGTGACAAAATTTCCTTTGGACTATATGCATTGTTTATGCTTGGGTGTCATGAAAAAGTTATTGACTTCATGGACAAGTGGAAAACTTTTAATTCGATTATCTAGTAGATCTGTGAATAATATTTCTGAGAGTTTAGTTAGTCTTCGTCCGCATGTTACTTCAGAGTTCAACAGAAAACCTAGAAGTTTATCAGAGCTTGCACGGTACAAGGCTACTGAATTTCGTACATTCCTCTTGTATGTAGGCCCTTTTGTTTTAAAAGGCAGAATTGATAAAGCAATCTATGAGCACTTCTTATTATTGCATTTTGCTAGCCGAGTATTATTGTCTGAAAGATATATGGAAAACATTGGTTGTGATACAGTTAAAAACGTGATGAACACTTTTGTGAATCATTGCAAAGAAATTTATGGTTTGGAATATCTGGTGTATAATATTCATGCTCTGTGTCATTTGGGCGAAGAAGCGATTTTGTATGGATCGTTAGACAATATATCGGCCTTTCCTTTTGAAAATTTTCTTGGAGAAATAAAAAATCTGATTAAGTCCCCTTCCAAACCACTGCAACAGCTTTATCGTCGATTATCAGAAGCAAATTCCGCATCTTTAAAGGACATGTACGATTTACGTTATGAATGCAAATTAGAACATTCAAATGGTCTTGTGCCACCAGTTTATTCCAATGTTGATAACTGCAAACAATATAAATGTCTGCAGTATAAAAACCTGAATTATAAAATTTCAACTCATTCAGCTGAAAACGCGTATTGCCTTACGAAAGATGAGAGGGTCTTTCAAATTTATAATATTCTAGTTGTTTCCGAAGAAGTATTCTTTATTGGAAAATATTTCGAATCTTACACTTCATTCTACAGTTATCCTTACGATTCTAAATTGTTGCAAATTTTTACAGTTGGATCTTTGTCTCACCAAATTTATGTGTTAAAATTCAAGGATGTTATTACAAAGTGTATGCTTTTTCCTCTTAGTGATAACTCATGGATTTCTTTCCCACTTCTTTAATTTTGTAATGTCTAATGTAATTTTTTTAGTTTAGTTATAGCAGAAGTTATAAGAATAAGAATTTATTTTCATTATTCTCCGGTAGTGAGAGTGGATATTGTAATATTTTTAATCCATAGATTTTTTGTAATGTAAGTAATACAGAGTGAGTTCTTTAAAATGTTAGCTGTTATTGAATGATATAATACAATGTTTATTGATGAATGTTTATACCTATTATTTATGTTTGATTTCTTTAAAAAGCGATATTTTTTGTTTTAAAAATATACCTAGGTTAGTTGTGTTTCTCATATCAATAAAAACGTTCTAGTACCAATATTTTTTTTTTGTTATCATAACCTTCAGTCAACGTCATTTTAACGTCAGATTGATATTTCAACTGACGTTACAGTTACGTCTACAACGTTAAATATGTTTTAAAAACGTCAGTTTACGTTAAAAGACCAACGTTTAGTTAACGTTTAGTATTAACGTTATTTTGACGATGACATTGTTACGTTAAATTGACGTTATAACAATGTCATTTATGACGTGTCGTGACGTCAAACATGACGTTAAACAAACGTTATTTTGCTACCTGGGTACCCCTGCTCCAGAATTATAAATCCAGTTTGTCTTATGCTGTCGATTTGCACATTCAGAAAGCAGGTCATTCGGTTTTAAGACTTCCACCGTATCATTGTATGTTTAATGCCATTGAGTTGGTGTGGGCTCAGTGTAAACAATATTTTACAAAAAACATCGTCAGCAAACAAATTCACGATGATAACACTATAAAAAATGTATGGCATGATGCATTGTCGCAAGTAACAGAAAAAGATTGGCAAAACTGCATTAGACACACAGAACACATTATAAAAGAATACTGGCAATTTGAAAGTCAATTTGATATCGACATAGAGCCCATTACTATTAATTTAAACGACGACTCTGATACGAGTTCATCTGAATTCGACTCATATATAGATTAATAGAGATAGTTTGCGCTTAGTTTTATAATTTATTTGTGGTCTTTTGTAAATTTAGGTTTATTGATAACTTTCATAATATTGGTAAATCTGTACTATAGATATATAATGTAACATGTAAATATGTAATACATACTGAAATACCATATATTGTGTAGTAGTTTTACATTTTGTCTTTTTGCTTAGTTTTCTGATTTGTTTTTTTTCCATGTAAATTTTAATGTTCATAGAAATACCTACTAATAAATGTTTTCTTTTATATCGGACCTTTCATATATTTTTAATTTTACAAAATCAATTTGGTACATACACTCTATTTATCAGGATTTAATCGATTCATCAAATATTCAATTTAGTAATGTTAAGCCGTCTCTGTGACGACCGAGTGAAAGACCTACTCTGTATTTTCCGTTTCATTCTTATACACAAGATGTTATGGCAATAAAATCGGAGGTATTTCGGATAAAAACGTGTTGTTTATCTAGTGTTACCGCCCCCTACGTCTTACTACCTGTCTCTTTTCCATCCACTTTGACAGGCTGCTTAAAGAGAGAGGTAACGAGTTACCAGAAGGCTGCAAAGCTCGAGGGCTGAACGCTCCTATGTTGAACCACGAGTTGAAACGGGCAAGAGATATTTTCGTCCTTGTTCGATAATTTATTGGCAACTTCGCCATCCGAAAACGACCCGAGTATACCTACCTACTATTTTGTGAAATGTGAAAACTTGCATTACACAAAAATTTCAATTGCATTCACAACCAAATACTATCAACTTTTTTGTAGCTACATTAATTAATACACACTCATTGATTCTACTAATGTTCCGTCACTAATGTTAATTTTGTCAGAGCAGGAAGTGACAGTGAAGAGGCATAACAAATATTTTTTACGCAATAAAGATCTTTACTTGTTATGTTTTCAAAGTTTGCTTTCCAAACTATTCCAAGAAGAGACCACAACGGATATTGTCATCTCGGCAATTCTAGGTAAGTTAAGGGAACTGCAGCTGCAAATACTTGCGTTAAACATCTCTGGTGTTTATGTAAATAACATCGGCTCATATATTTCATTTAAAATCAGTAATCAGTCATCATTGCCTAGACGTCCAACTGTGTGTAATTAAACAGGGACAGTTTGAATTTCAAAATAAAGACCTGAGTTTACCAGGAAACCATTAGTCCTGTCTGTTCATAGTGGTAGTTTTAAACTACGGAGATACGTTTTGGAGTATGGAGAATTTACCGGGACCATCGAAACGCCCAAAATTAGCGCCATTCTCAGTTAATGAGAAAGTTTTAATTTTGAATTGTTTCCATCCCATCAAGAATCAAAATTCCGATACGAGTGTGGACACACACAATTTGTCCGGTTACAGACTATTGCGTATTTACTCATTTTCCCCGACCCTACGCCAGAGAGTAATTATTATTCCCTGTATGTTTGCAATAGTCAGAGGTACAATATTCGCACGTGTTTCGGGTGAGTCACTGAAAATACAAAGCGATTCCGTAAGGCAGCGTGCAAGACATTATAAAACTCCCAAAATTTAGAGGATGCCACCTTGTATGGGTTTTGCATTTATAATGATTTTATTACTCCATGGGTTATTTTGACAGAATATAGAAAATATTTTTTATATTTGAGAAAATAATGATATTTCTCTTTTCTCTGAATCTCGAAATATAGTAGCCGCCCAATTATCCGAAATAATGTGGACCCAACCCATGCCGGATAACTGAAAGTTTGGATAATACGGAGGTTAATTATTATATTCCTGAATTTATCATGGGCGATTCCACGTCAACTGTCGTGAGGTTGGCAGGTCATAAATTTTTTCCAAACCAAAACTATATTTCGTCCTATTGTAGGCTCGATTACAAGTATTAACCAAAATTTTCAGCCAAAAATATTACTCCTAGCGTTTTTATGGCCAATTTTCTGTTTTCTGGCGTTTTCTATTTTTGACGCCATATTTTCTCCAAAGCGTTACCAAAAACGCATCGCACGCTGGAAAAATTTTCGAGCGTATGTAAGCGATGTAAGATTTTCCAATGAATCCATTCATATGCCCTCTGAATTGACCTAAGATTTTTCCATTTTCGAGAAATCCCAAAAAATTATTTTTTTTCAACTTGCTATAACTCGCTGAATAGTTTTGGATATTTTTGCAGAAGCGCAAAATGTTTGTTTTCTAGTGTACCTACTTTTGGAGACTTTTAACTGTTCCGTGTGTATTTTGAGTTTAATAGTCCATTTAAAATAACGGTAAAAGGTCGGGAAACGCTGGACTTGACGAGACCACTTGTCCCTTATGTATTTTGGGACGCTGATTATGAAAATGAGGGTTGGAACTTGCAGCAATGGTTGGAACACCCCTAAAATTACAAAACCTCCCGCCTCCCGCGGACATTTGACCTTGCCTATTCAGTTGCTTTCGGTCGCTGATATTCAAAATCAGAGTCCCACCAAGCGAAAAGGGGTATTACACCCCCCACATGCAAGAAACATCCCTCCCAAAGGGTGGGTTTTTGAAAAAATTGAAAAAAAAAACCGGAATAGGCAAGGTCAAATGTCCGCGGGAGGATTCGTAAGGGAATTTCGCAGTACAGTCGAAAAACACCCCTATTTAGTGGCGTTTTTGCAATTTTAGGGGTGTTCCAACCATTGCTGCAAGTTTCAACCCCCATTTTCGTAATCAGCGCCCCAAAATACATAAGGGACAAGTGGTCTCGTCAAGTCCAGCGTTTCCCGACCTTTTACCGTTATTTTAAATGGAATATTAAGTGCAAAAAAACGCGAAAAATGACAAAAAATGGACAAATCAGCCTAAAACGGTGAATTAAGCATAAGAAAAGGGTGGCAAAAGTTGAATTATTCGTGTGGATCTCAACTCAAGCCCCACGGATGAATTCGGATCATCCTCATTGAATACCAGACCTTGTGGAGGTGCAATATTGTGAAATTCGTGCAAAAATTAAACTTTAACGAAATATTTTCGTTAAGGTTCCAAACATTCATAATTGCAAGGATTCCAAGATGTCTTGAAATTTTATAAATCTGGTGTCATATTTGTGATCAGCGACCTCGAAAACCCCCCAGTACCAAATTCCACTTCAGTGAGTCGAAACTATACGCGTTTCCCAAGAGCGCATGGGTACTGGTGTTCCTCCATCTTGGAATTTTGTAAATCTGATGTTATATTTATGATTAGAGACCCCAAAAATCCCTATATACTGAATCTGGTGAAAATCGGTAGATTTTTCAAAAACCCCATTTTTTTACCTGGTTTGGGCCCAATATTGGATCCACCGTATTTAATTTTGTCTCACTATCCAGCATATCTTTGAGAGGAATCAAATATGCTACCAGATTCAGAGATTCAGCACCCTACATTATCGCCTTCATGTTCAAAATTCATGATTTGGTTTAGAAAAAGGGGTTTCATTTTACACTTTTTCGCCTTTTCATATTACTATGGGATGTGGAGTTGGGGCCAAATTGGAAAACGTATAGTCACTGAACACAGCGAGTGAATAAAAGATGAAATTTATGTTATTTCAGCTCTTCAAGGGTTAAACAAATTCTATATTCCCCATTCCTCCCGCAAAAGTTTGGAAAGTATAAGTCAGAGATAGTATGCTAATATTGTTACGATTTTACTATTTACTAAAACTAAACACTACGCGATTTGTACTAATTAATTTATTTCTAACACTTCAACACTTATAATTTATTTCACACAGAGATGTTTATTTATTTAACGCGCGCGGTCTCTCGCTCGAATGTTTACACAACGATTTTTCAACTCCTTCGCCTTGGGTCCGGCATTCCTTATATACCAGGTATAAGCCTTCTCGAACTTTCGCGATAGTTGCTAGAATATTTGATTTTCGAGGAACCCGTTATCGCATCGAAGCGTCTCGACTCCTCTCGTCGCCTTTCTAACGCCAACTTGTTTCTTAAATTTGATCCGAGAGAATGTTTTTCATTCCTCTGCTGTGGAAAAAATACAATCTTACAGGCTTATGACTATTATTAATTAATGTTAAATAACAGGCCATGGAGTAATGGAGTTCTATAATTCTGTGGTACAGGCCAAAAGGCACATTAATTATTTAACTGGAAATACTAAACGCTTGAAAAAGAAAACCCTCATTTTCTCACCTTCGAGGAACCGACCACCTTCTTCACTATAACTAAACAATGCTCCTTGTTTTTCGATTTCATGTATTATATAATTATATCCCCGTGGAATATTGCTGAACATTTTTCCTTGCTGGTATCCAGTGCCTAAAATTATCCTACAAATCTAATTGGTTTTGTAGAATTTATTATACATTTGAAATACAGTTTTTAGATATGACTTTGGTCATAAGTAGACAGCGAATTATATCCAAAAAGTGCAAATATTTTATTTTTTGTAAATCTTTAACATCTATCGTCTACATATACGAATTATATTAATTTGTATATCGCTATTATCGCTAATTACTAATTGCATATTTAGACTTAATTAAGTATGCATATTCTTTCAAAGTGGAATATATTACATATTTACGTTTTTAAACTTAAATTAAAAATGGAAAGGGATGACTCTCAGAATCAATTGAAATAGTAGACGAGACGAATTCGATACACAATTAAAGAAGGTTGAATATCAAATAGGTCATCATTAGGTCAAAATACATAACAAATTAGAAAAAGTATAAAGTGAAAATCATGGTTATTTAAAAGTAAAGAAAATTAACGGCATTTTGAAACGTGAAATGGTACATGATTTCGACGTCAATTTCAGTTTAGATGT
This sequence comes from Cryptocephalus moraei, assembly GCA_946251905.1. Lineage (NCBI taxonomy): Eukaryota > Metazoa > Arthropoda > Insecta > Coleoptera > Chrysomelidae > Cryptocephalus > Cryptocephalus moraei. The sequence continues at coordinate 22,922,840 of OX276454.1, forward strand.
TAATTAGGAAGTTAAAATTTAAAAAAATGCCCAGATGACATCTGTGGATGTTGAAAGTAGTTTTTCTATTTCTAATTTTCCATAATCCGATCATTTTGAACAACATTTGGTAATAAATTGTTTAAAAACATGTTGTATTAGGTAGGTAAGTATTTTACAATAATATATATAATTCCAGTGACATTGGTTTAATTTAGTTAGTAATGGATTTAATTAAGTAGTGTACTAATTTGTTGTAAAATTGTAGTAAGAATAGAAACACGTTTTTGCAATAAAGATTAGTGTGTTCATATCTTTTGTTTCTTTTTATTTTGGCAATGTTTTGCATATTATATGACCAAGTTCATGCGCATGTTTTCTAAAATTTCAGGGCACATATATTTCAATTATTGTCTTCTACATATAATCCAGTCTCTAGTCATAAGTATGTTATTAGTTTCTAATTCACTTTCAAGCAATAAATAGTTAAAAATATATGAACATATTGCATTATCAAGGTACGACTTGAATTTGTTAATTTAGATATCCTTCAAAACATATCCAAAAGTCGAGTTAACCCAACAATAATGAATTTGTAATTCACAATTCATTTTCATCAAAGAATTCAATATCAGGCCTAAGTATGATTTGAAAACACAATTCGACTTATGTTGATGTTTGCAGATAATGCTTTAATCATTCACGAATAAAATGAGGTCAACTCCCTGATTGGTACCTAATATAGAACCTTACGCACTGCAAGAACTGCTTGAATTGAAATGATTTTCTGGGGGCTTCTGTATAGTAGATAAAGAAACAGCAAAACACATTGTTTCAAAAAACAAAAGAAAGAAGAGTAAATAACCCTAATATAAACAACATGCAAACACATAAAAAACAGTTCCCTTTGTAGTGAATGTGGAAATACATATTTGGTAAACACATCATTAGTTGTTAAACATTTCACATTGATTCATTTTAAGTTCAAAACAAAGTGTAATTATCTTCCTGACAAATCGCCAAATGATCCTTTTGTTGAACTAGTTATTATGTTTTGTTTTATTGACTGTGGTAGCCCAGTTCCTAGGGAGGAAGGTCAATATGAGAAAAACTTCATTTATTCTAGGAGACATTTTATTATGTATTGGATATCATTACAAACATAACACAGTTAACTTGAAAAAGAAAAAACACAAAAATCTGAAAACTAATGTATTTTATGGAAAGGCACAATTATAAAATTATTGTACAAAATTGACGATTTTACGAATCGTCAATTTTGATTGGGCACATGCTGTTAAAAATTCCGTGTTACAAATTAAACTGCGATATATACGATTTCTCAACAAAAAAATTCACCCGCTTATTTTTTTTTTTTATTATTATTACATTTAAAAACCGTGGACCTTGAGTTGGTCCGGTTTTGCCAGTCCAGCTTTCGTCAGCCACTGGCAAATGTTCTCTCGTTGATCGCCCTGCAGCTGTAGCACCTCCCCGTATTCAGGGTGTTCAATTACTGTCCCATTGCAAGCAAATTCCTGTAAAACAGACAATTTCAGATAATTTACTAATACTTTAATCACAGTTTATAAAATTAAAATTCTACTTGTGACTACATAAGATTACTTAAAAACGAAGCTTCGAAATTAAACTTCAATGTTTTCAGGCCAGACTTCAAATCTAAGACTGCAAGGTTAGTTTAAAAGATAATAGCACACACAACATTACATATCCCAAAGCCTACATTACATCGCTAACCTACTACTTCCAAACCAAGGAACATCCTATAATAAAATTATTTCTTCTTTGGAAGGATTTTCCACAACATGCTCAGAAATTACCAAATTTGCTTCAAATGTAATTTCTGTTTGTTACCTTTTTGCACGCTCGGACAATTTTTTTCAGGTCATATTCCGATGATAGTCCTTGAACAGTAGTTAGAGTCTTACGACCATTTCGCTGTTGTATTCTTATATGGACGAGTCCGTCCTGAACATCATCATCTGCACCCTTACTTGCATCAGCAAAGGGGTCTACGAAAAGAAGGAAAGACATTAAACGCCATTAGTTTATAGTAATACTAACAACAATAAAGGGAATATTCCATGGTGTTAACAGTGAAATAATGAAGGATATTATCAGTAAAGTGTTAATTAGATGGTTTGATAGGTATAATATAAAAATACTTGTTTTCTGTTATTATTCCTATAGTACCCAAAACATGATTGGGGATATACTGTTAAGGACATATTTATATTATTTATATTTTTGATTTATAATTATGACTGGTTTCCTTAAACATTTGCGCCTAATCTTATATGACAAAAGAAAGTGCCTGACTATCCTTGTTTCTTTGTTTTAAAAACAAAGAAATGTTTTTAAACACATCTTTCAAAGAGGATAATGCATTTAAAATAGATCTGCATTATTGTATAACAATTACTCTTATCAGTTCTTACTGGTAAAGCATTAAAACGGTTTAATGTGTGTTAATCAAGTGGTCCTAATTACAATTTACTACCTCCTTTATGCCACAAAAATTGTATTTCATTAAAAGACCATTATTACCAACAATTTTTCCTTAATGCTTAAAAATAGATGTGCGGAGCCTTTGCAACAATGAAGCCTATTTTTAGAGATGAGTCATATGACTGAAGGTACGGAAATCATTAAATTATAGCAATAATGACAACAGAAACAGCAAATTCCAATGACTAACTACTAGATAAGGTATTTCTGGAATCTTCATTTCAAGTTCTACAGTTATTGACGAGTAAAATGTGAAGACTTGTTGAAAATTGTCAAACAACAAGTACCGAACATGTATAGCTTAAATGACATCACATTCAGTGACACATCAAGAATCAAAATTACGAGTTCAACAAGTAGGTACTCAAGAGTGAAGTACAAAAAATTAATGTTTGACGATATATTAGCTTGAACTGGACTCCTAGTCAGCTATTGAAATTGTCTTTTAATTTCACTGGAGTTAGAACATTAACAGAACAGCCAACATGAATCATATTTCTCTCATTCCTGACACAATCTTCACTTTTACACATTTTGAAGTGATATGAAGCATTCTTTGACAGGTTCTATTGGGCGAGCGTGCCAACAAGAACATTTCAATATAAATCTATTCTAATACTCAATCGACTTTGTGGGTTAAGTTAATATGGTAAATAAGATCGCATGTAAACTGGACTTAAAGTTCCCCTATAGAGGGGTATAGTCCAAAAATAACCGTAACGAACCATAAACAGATTTAAGCGTAATATAAATGAAGAACCTTTGTCAAAGTTCAAGGGAAATTAAGGCTTTGGTGCAGCTCAATGCCAAGTCAGTGGAGTTAGTGTTCATTAGCAACGCCCTCTTTAATTCATAGCAATCGTAATGGACTAACACCATTTAGGCGCAGTTAAAATGTGCAACCTTTGACAGTGTTAAAGTGAAATCAACACTTTGATGCAGCTCAATGCCAACAAGTGGGGCTAGTGCTAGCATTCGTAGCCATAGAGACCTCTTTGACAGCAACTGCAGTGGACGAAAAGAGATGAGATGAGAATAATGAAATATAATAAAGTGCAAACTTTGTTGCACATTTTTGTTAAACTTTGTGCAGTTTGATTGCCACCAAATCATACGTCGAAATAGTGGTAGCATTAGCATCAGTACCGCCTTCTTTACTGTAGTCCCTTTACACCTGGCAAGTACTCGGCTGAGCACCTAGGAATGGGAAAAACTGATCGAATATAACCGAAAGGCGTTTTCCAAAAAATCCAGTTATTTTCAATTAGTTTGTACTAGTTCTGTTTTTTTTTTAAGTTCGATAACCAGGTTAAAAACCCTGCAAAGTTAGCTGTAAAAAAGTGAAAGAACCGAAATGTATTCTAGTGTTACCATTTTAATAAATTGATTGGATAATGGATTAATAAAATGTTGGAAATTTTCATGACTTTCAGAACACCCGTCTCAAAAGTTTTTGAGCAGATTTAAAGACACAAGTATGGAAATATTATGTTGTGTCTTAGATCTCCTATTTGAAAAATACACATTGCCAGCAAAGCCATTACTAATTTCAACCAAGAAGTAAAACAGCACCTGGTTAAACGGATATGGATACAACTGCAAACTCTTTTTGAACGTCATGATCAGACAGTGAAAGTGATCCGTCCAAATGAATTAAGGCCTTTATGATTTTTGACCTTTTTAATTTTTTGGAAAACTTGTATACCTACCGGGTTTATTATTTAGAGCCCAAAAATACTTATCTTTAGTTGGAAGTTCTGAGGCTTCTCAAAAATTAGCATTATCTTTGAGCATGTTCTGAACATGAATATGTTCTCAATGAGACAAGTCGACTTATGGATCAGCGACTTACTGAAAGACTTTTCTTAAATAGACTGGACAATATTGGCCAATGGGTCATACGTGGGCCTCATTTTGGAGACTGCAAACCTGATACTCCACAATGTGGCTCATGTACAGCCGCTGTAAAGATACTAAAACTTTTGTCTAAAAAAACCCCCCCGAAAACCAGTTATTTTGAGTGGTTGTAACTGGCAGGTTGCATTGGACGTGAAACAAATGGTAAGGCCTAAAACCGCTTATCATTTCAATAACCACCTGTTCATATTCCTATAAAATCCTAATGCCTACTAGATTTTAAGCGAAAATTTATTTTGGAGCGTCTTTTGTGTGGGGGACGCGATACTATGGTAGAGCTGTTGCAAAAAGTGGATACAACCTGGAAGTACCTTAGGCACCTCTGCAGGTCTTCTTATAGAACTGGAATGTGAAGATATGTCACATGATGAATTGGTAAAAAATTTAAAAGTTTTGCTTAGAAATGCATCTGCTGCAATTCAACAACCAGATAGACACCAATATGATAAAAGTCATACTGGTAGAGGATTGGTCTTTTATGGCCACAGGCTTTAACAACCTCAACATACTTTTTCAAATACAACTTTCATATAAACAACTGTTTTTTTCAGAGTCTCACGAATTTTCTGTGAATAGACCAACCATCACTAATCTACTTCCTCATGAGACCCACATCTTGGATGCTTTTGAAAGGAAGGACGGTAAATTGTAAAATTTTCAGCTTTTATAACTGCGCATTTTATGGCAATACCTTCGTTTTTTTAAAATTTTAGAAGGGTCCAGTATAGGGCTGACATTCGGAAACTAGTGTGGATCATTTCACTTCATTAATGGACATATGTATTCATTCATTAGTAGCGCAGTGTATAAACTGAGAACCCGGCAGGTAATGGCATGACAAGTTCACCATAACCGTAACACCTTTGTTGTCGAATTAATTGCAATGAATTTTAATAACACTTTTCTAACATGGATTTCAGACTTTTTAATGAGATGAAAACTGAAGGTAAAAGTGGGGGCACAGTTATCAGATACTTTAATTACGTTTAAAAAATTATTCATCGGTGACATCAGTGATTGTTTTCAGCACAGCAAATTTACTCTTTATGCTGATGACCAAGTTTATAAAATTCTACAGATGATCAATACTTAGTTCAGGAAGGTGTACCTTCAAATCGTTTATATCTTAATTATAATAAATGTTATATTAGTTTTTTCATGGTATTAAGAAAATTGATACGGAGTACTTTCTTAACTATATTATTATCTTATATTAAGGGCGTTTGGGTTTTACTTTTTACTCCTTTCCTTTTCTCTCGCTCCCCCTTTGTTTTTGTATAATTTGTAATTTACTACCATGTACTTTCATTATGTTTACTATTATTGTATTGGGGTAACTCGTTTATACAATAAAATAAAATTATTGAATGTAGGTTCGCACTGTACTACATAATTAGAAAGTAACTAGAAAAATTGAAAAATGGGCACATAGAAATGAGGGTCATATTACAGTTACATTTACGTATAAACATTTTTAATAATGATGAACGTGTATTGAGGTTAAAGTTAGAAGTATGGATATACTAATATAATATATACTGGATATAACCATAGTTAGAAGGTAGGACCTCACCTGGAAGTGGGGGTAGGTACATAAAAAAACTAACTATTGTTACAATAATTGTGGCGAAGCGAAATACTAATTAAAATTCGATCAATGAACAATTATTACTAGGATCGAAGTGTTATAAACCATTGTGTGAATCTTCTACCCCCATGTGACCCCGCTAGTAGGTCGAGGTCGGCAAATGTCACAAAGAAATCGATAAATTACGATGCAATCGTAATGAATTCTCCCTGAATAGGCCCGTGGAAACCCTTTGAACGAAACCGACGCGAGCAAATATGTGAAATAGGCCGATTTCCTGAACGCAAAAGGCGCCATTTTGCCTCAACCTCGTTCTTCCGCGGCGAGGTACCTGCCTCGTGGAATACTCACCAAATGTGTTTAGATTCTGGATGGACATACGATAATCAAAAGATACTCGGTAAAACAAAAACTTTGCGGCTGGATGCACTTGTTTGGTAAACGTAGGAATTTCAAACAATGCTCTCTCTTTACTTTACTGGAACTAACACGGAACGCGGCAAATTACCAGCAGGAAAACGGATGAATCACGTCAACGGGCAGTTTCGTGACGATGACGCAAGCGGTCGCAGGTGCACCAACGTGAAGGATACGAATTTTCAGCGACGATACGATTTTATCCGCGAAATCTAATTTCACTTAACTTCAAGAAGTGAGGAATGAATACAAAAAAATGACTGAAAAACGAATTGACAAGTGACGAGTAATTTCAAAACAGTAATTTATTGTCATTATGACGTGATGACGGTGATTTTGGCATGGAACGTCGATGAAATTACGAAATGTAGATATTTTGATTTTGAGTTTTTCTGCTACTCTGCAATGTTAAAAAAAGTTGCATTTCTATATAAACATCTAACCATGTTACCGTGCAGATCAAAAAAATTCAATCATAACAAGCTTTTAGTAATCATAAAACTGTTGTACACTATATACAGGGTGATTCAAAATTGAGTGCAAAGATTTTAAGAGCGTATTTACCAGCCAAAATTTTTTTTTTTCATATACTCGTATGTCATAACTTGCTTTGTTTTCTACATACAGGGTGTTAATTTTTTTTTAAAAAAATCGGGTTTTTATCAATTATTCAAAGACCTTTCAGCCGATTTAAATAAAATTTGGTAGGCTTATTTGTCGTCATATAATGACCTTCCTTTGGTGGGAATAAAATAAATTTATTAATTCCAGTGGCGTCTCAGGGGGCTACCTACTTGATACTTATAGGTAAAATTATGGTACGCCACCGCTTTTTTGACAATTTAATTTTTTTTTTTAGATTATGCGGTTAATAGTGTAACTCTCTTGCCTCTTGAGCTTTACTCCTATCTAGCTTTGTTTCCAAGAAAAAAATCAAAATCTGGGCCAGGCCCTATTAAAACATGTAAGTAAGCACGGGGCTGTAACGCCTTGTTAGCAGTAATTTGTTTTTCTTCGTAACCATGACACATTTGTCATTATTTAAGTTTTGGTGTTTACAGTCGGTGTAGTTGTTTTTTTGTGTGGTTATTTTTCATTTTTCTTTTCTTTTAACAATGGAAAATGAACCATTTTCATTCGAGCACCTTGCAGACACTCATTTTGTTTATGGTCTGGCTGATGGAAACGCGCTTGAAGCATCAGCATCTCCGGGAATTTGGAAGATTCCAAACTACCAGAATGGATGCTGGTAGGCCGCGTGAAGTCCGAAACGTGATGACGGAAGAGGAAATTCTGCAAGTTATTGAGGAGAATCCTGCGTTAAGCACGAGGCAAATTGCACGGGATCTAAACCTTAGTCAATCGACAGTTTGGAGGGTTTTACATCAAAATAGTCTTTTATCCATACGACGAAATTGTTACATGTTTGAGAAAGAGAAATCTTGACCTGTAATCTTTATTTTGATGAAAAGGGAACTTGTTATAGCTCCTTGTTATGTTGTTTACCACATAAGTAGTGTAAAGTTCCAGGAATGTGCTCTGGTTTGATCAGAGTCTATGATATATCTCTCTCTATGATATATCTAAACTGTGGTTTATCCTTGAACAAGTTTGTGATTGGCCGGCCTTTATGGTTGTATTAAATACTAGCAAAATTTTATGGTCAACTATATAAAAAGGTTTGTTTTAAGTTTTAACCGATAGTTACGTGCCTTGGTACGGTTATTGGTGCCTGGTTCTGTTTCTCAAATATGTAACAATTTCGTCTTTATATTAGTGAGTAGATACACATTTAAAACCATAAAACAATTTGATTTTGTTGGAAATATTTTGAGTTTGGTATCGATTTATAGAGGAAGAAACAACGATCTTAATAAAAATATATTCGCGTTAATCAAAATTCGCTGGAAGATGATACTGAATTATAATCAATATTATATTGTTTGGTAGTGCGGTCTACCTGACCACTACCTTCGAACGGCCGACAGGTATGATCCCTAACGCCACGGGGTGTCTATAATCCCGGTGGTGCATTTCGAGCACCACCATCGAAAAAACCATAGATTCCTTAGCTGTATCCTTCCTTGTTTCGCACTAAATCACAACACCACAAACTCTACTTAAAGTTTTTTTCTACAAATTCCGCCCTATTTCCCCGACGTTTTCCTGATTTCACCGTGCCGGTAGTACCTGGGCCAACTTCACGTCGCTACAACTTTTTTACTTAGATTGAGGCATTTCAACGCAGAAATTGTATTTGAGGATTTGAGCGATATGGCAATATGAGACATATGAAGAGGGACATAAAATATAACCAACTGCGAATAGTATCGTTGATGTGTCGGTAAGGATTAAGGGTCCTGTAATCGTCGGTAACATGTAAGTACTACCGAATATTATACAACACAGAGCGTTGTGGAGGACAGGCGACGTGCCACGGATGACGTCGTCCCGCAATGCCTGAGATACTACCAAGCGCAGTATTAGATGTTTTTACATAAAAAAGTAATGTTCGGAAGGTGTGTTATACGTTATACGATATATTTTCCTCACTAAATGTAAATGATATATATGACCAGTGTTGGCTCATTAAAGCAATCATCAGATTTTAAAATACAGGAAATCCACAAAATACACAAAAATCGTAGGAACGAGATGGACGGTTAAATGTCCAGAGTACTAAGTCTAGAGATTCTAAAAGTACTGAATGAACTACTAATGCGCCTGAGCGAAGGAAATCTCCATGTGATAATCTATGCAGATGAAATTTTAAACAAGGCATGAGGGTCACACATTTTAGACATGATGCCTAAAAAATCCAACCGTTTGATCGATCTGCTAGGGGGCTTAATTTTATTTTGGACACCGTTAGATGAGTTAAGGAACTAGCCAAGTAGGTATCAGGTTACATAGCAAGTGCTATCTATCTTTAGTGAAAATTCAAACTAAAATCAAATTAATAGCACGTATACCTACATTACCTACAACGATATATTGGTCAAATCGACTTTTAACCATTTTGAATTTGTAATTTACCGCGTTTTTGAATTACATCCCCAACCTATTTGTCAATTTAAAGTTGACAGCACTGCCCATCACTTTTGACGTTTTGACGGCATATCTCTACTTTGGTATTTTTTGCTGGTTAGGTTTATTTTCATATTTTGGGCCAGCACAAAGTTGCTGTTAAAGTTTAATAATGTCCGGTTCACTTACTGGTTTGATCAGTCACACCAAAAAGGTGCAAAGCCTGTACAAGCGGTCATTAAGGAATTTGGAGGCCTGGTTTGATAGAAGGTAAGAAAACAGCCTAAGTCAAATTACATAACATCCTATTGGGTTTTAGAGACGTCTTCAGGTATCAGGCTGTCCTGCTCAGGCAGAGATTCGACGAGAACAAGGACATTAAGGACATGACGGTGGCTAAGGAGTTGCTTTTGCAGGGCGAAGAGGAGCTGTTCCAAAAGATGCACTATCAGCCTTTGAAATGTATGTGGAATTGTAGTTACAATGGAGGGACGGAAATTACGTTCATTGCAGTTTTGGTGTTAATTTGTAGTTTAGATTAGTATTTTCATAGGGAGTGCTATTAGTTGTACAACTTCAACACACTTTTTTAATAATAATTTCTTTTAAGTTCCCGAATCTCCTGGAGGAGTGGCGTATCAAAGGGAAGCGATCATCCCTGATTGGGTCGTTGATTACTGGCATCCGCTGGAGAAGGCACAGTATCCCGAATATTTTGCCCGTCGAGAACAAAGAAAGAAGGAGTTTGTCAAATTGTGGGAGAAGAAATATGGGAAATCGGCATATACTCCTGGGCACTAATTATATCCTTTTAATGCTAGAGGTAACTAGATGGTAATAAACTACAGTAAAAGTAAATCACCCTTTTCTTAAGTCTGAATTGGTGATAAGAAATTATGTTGTAGAGAATTCTTATCATTTTAAAAGTAAAAGAGTGTTTAGGTACCTGCAGTTTAGTTTTTAATATGTTTGTTAAAGAAGTATCCAACAAACATGACATTGCTGTAGATGAAGGATGAGATGTTTTAGTCGGCTTATATCATTTTTGAAACACTTGTAAAAGTAAATAGCCAGTAAAGTGACAATCGAAATATACTGGATAGAAAAGAAGGTACTCCATTTCACATACACAGCAGTCTTAAGCCTTCTATTACATGGGATTCTATTTTTTGATAATAGTTAATGGTGCCGTTATAGTATGTGGTCTACCTACGGCGGTGTCTATGAAGAGTCTATTTGTAAACCATTTAATACTTACGATAAACTGGGTTAGTGATTAGGTGGATACCTGCCCTAAGTACCTGGTAAGCCTTTAAGGGCAGCCAGTAACGGGATTATTACTGTTATAGGTAATTTAGCAATGCAGTTTTTTTATGTATCACTATAAATTCTTGGAAAGAATAGGTATCACAGGTATAAGTAGCTTTAAAAGACGAAATTCTGAAAATGAAATATCAGTCTGCCCAGAACCAGCGCTCTATATATCGCCGGAGGACGACAAAGATGTTGAAAGATTTTTACCGAAACGTAATTTTGAATGAAGACACAGCAACTTCTTCTCTAAGGGAAGGAGGACTTTTGGATCAGCCACAAGCCGAACCTTGTCATATATGTGAGAGTACCATGCAGGAGAAGACGAGATAGAGGCAGACAAGCAATACCAACTTTTTTTAAACTTTCTTAAATACCAATAATGTTAATGTTAAATATTCTTAAATTAAATTGTTAAAAATAAAAATTCTTAAATAATGTAAATGTTCATTATTCTATAGATTTAATTGTAATTAGACTATTAGAATTTCGTATTATTTTAATGATCATTATGATTAAATTTAGAATTTGAATTAATCATGAGTTATTTTGTTTTTAAGTAAGGTATAAATAAATACATCAATTATTATTACATGTTTACACGCATTAGGTACTCGTTAAACCGAGATAGACCACATATTAGCAGTGTGATTTTTTAGCTAGACTGCAACAGAAATAGGCAGGTAGACCGCATACTATAACGGCACCTAGTTAATGAACCATAATGTCTTAACAAACAGTCTTTTTTATTAATTGGGAATGTTCTAAAAGTAGTTATTACAATACCTTCTAAACAACTATATTAACAGGTGAATGAGTAATATTACAAAAATGTTATTGCCTTTTAGGGGTAAATATGTATCTTATTCGATTTAATCAATGTGTTATGACTTATGACCCTTAGGATAAGCATTATAAGCATATGCTTATGAATGTCAACAAATAGAATATAAACAAAACCTTGGATTTGAGACACTATTGAGTTGCCACCACTTGACAGTTACATGATCTCATTATGTCTTTCCCAAAACTTATGAATATGCCAAATATTTATGAAATCAGCCTTGAGATGAAACTTTTCATATTTGCAAAATAAAGTTAAAAAAATATTAATGTACCTTTTTTGATTAAATTGGTGCTATTTCCTGTTTCCTGTACAATTAAAATTTTTAATGGAATGTTAACTGGCAAGGGAATGGAATTTAACTTGAAAGTAAAAATTGCTGTTACCAATTTGGGTTAACATTACAGGTATAAAGGCATCTCGCAAAGTGTATTCTATACACTGGACCAACAGTTTTACTTAAGAAGTTATAGATTAAACACGATCGAGTGTCACATGTCTTGCTGTTCGCAGTAGGTATTTACAAGCTTGTCTTCCTCTGTATTTGTTGGATTTTTCGAGAAGTAGATGAGTTGTTGAAACTTTGTTCTATCCATAATTTCCATTTTTTAAGTTTCTAGATTTTTTTAATTGCCTTAATTATTCGCCTTTCTCTTCTAGTTTCTAGAATTTTCTTGTTATATCCATAACTTCCAATATTTTTCGCTGTTTCACAAGGATCCGCTATTTCCATCGCTAGATAGATGGCGGCTAACGTGTCGGAAAAAGCCTGGAAAAAGCGAATCCATTAATAATCCAAGTTGAGGCGTCGATAGATGGCAACAGAAGCGATTTCTAACAAGAAATACCAAGAGTGTCAAGCTCCCAACCCAACAGAAGCTTGAAAAGGTAACGACGTCTCATGACGTCTCATATGCGACGTCTGCTACCAAAAATCCAACAGATATAGAGGAACACATCCTTGCGAATGCTGCGAATATGTGACGCTCGATCATGATTAACCTATAACTTCAACGACAGAAGGTTGTCAAGATTCTCAAAGTTGGCCATGGCAAATGCAGACCAGAAGAAAACACGAAGTCTTCGCCAACTAATTTAATAAATCAGTTTCCGGTTTCGACTTGCTAGAAGTCATTATCTGGCTCTCAATATAAACTTTTTAGGGCTAAAGTTGTACATGTGGGACGTCACAAAATGAAATCAAAGGGATACCTAAATACAGTTAAAAAATATCACACGTCGAACAAGAACATTACTTGGATTGAAAACGTGGAGGACGTTACTCCCTAAAGGAGTAACGTCCTCATCAGTTAGAAACGTTATTACAAAATTGTCCTTTCAGGTGTTTGTCTGAACCAACCTGATAGGAGAGAAGATACTTCTCAGTAGTGCCAGTTGTCTATAATTGTCGATTAGTAAACCAATACAACGCATCTCGAAATAATCTCAGTTCAACTTTAACCAACGGTTCAACTAAACTGAAGGTTAACTCATGACGATACAACTGGACCTTTGTGGCATTAACTACTTAACTATCTAGTGCTTGCTCAATGGATAATTTCCAGTAATAAGCACACTGTTATGTTAGTCATATTGATTAAACAACCAAGTCCATAGCACTACTGCTTTACATTTTTTACATAAACCAATGAGTAGGTACATGACAAAAATGTTTATATACATTTTAAGTAGAAACACACACAAACCCATCGTATATTTTATCAATGTTTAATAAAAATCACTAATACTAAAGAGTGCATATCAAATGAATATACTAATCAATTTTCAGTACATGTAAACTAAATGAATTTACGTTACGATTACAACACATCACCTTCACAAAAAAAAATGTTTGAGTGGGAGATTCATCATCGTCACTTTCTGAACGACAGACGGCTACTCGACCGGTTGTAAACGGGATTGGCAAAGGTTGAAGTGGCCCCTCTGTAAAGCGGATTGTCGTTCCTGTGCCACCTAAGTGCGTTACGCTCCTTCTCGAACTTGGCGTACTCTCTACGGTCATGGATCGTCGTGTATATCTTCCACACCAGCAACATCACGATTCCAGATATCAGGATCGAACCGACGACACCAAACACCCAAGCTGAAAATGTTATTGTCCCTAATTAACATTGTGACGTTAACTATATAATTAGTATTAAGTTTCAACGTAGAAAAGCAAGTAGGAAAACATTTCAGATAAGTTTCGTTGCAAACAAAGAAACCAGACTTAAAATAATGAAACGTGGGAGGAACGTTAAAGAACCCTTACAGAAAGTTGAAAATACGCTTTAAAGGTATTTCAAAGAATTGTTGTTTTAAAAACTTGAAGGAAAGTCACAGATACATCTATAAGAAACAAGTATATGAATGGTTTTTAAAGGTTTCTCAATTGTTTCCAAGCAATTAGTGTGTTAGTATTAGTAAAACCCAAGAGGTTGGGAGGTTAGTAGGCAATGATTTTTAACTATAGGTACTTGTAGAAATAACTGTACAATAGACAGCTATTGTATTCGATCGTTAAATACGCCGTCATTTCCTAATCGTCTCTTCAGTTTGAATTGTATTGTATAATTGAATTGTTAACATTTTTTCGTGATGTAAAGATGTAAACGTTCTATAAACTTTCGTGGAGTCTTTTTTAAAGCTTTATGCAATTCTTTCATAAACGTTGTGTTATGCAAGGTTTCCGAAAGGTAATCGTTCAGGAATTCAGATGCCAATTCGATTACTCAATTGAGATGTCTTACCATCGGCCGACCACGCGGCCTTAAACCTCTCCGATATGGGAAGACTGGTAGAATATAATAGTAAAGTCACTAAATGAGGAAAGTACCGCAATGGGCGGCCATATTGTGTCCGCGCCGCGCCGCGCGAAATTCCAAATAGAAAACAAAAATTTGCTTGTTTTGAAAGATAAAACAACAACTTGGCATTTTTATTCCCAAAAAGTAAAAACGAAATTTCGCGAGAGAAAAATGTACATAAAAATTAATTTACACCTATATACAATAAAATAAACAAATATGACACACTATGACACATAACCCACAATCCACAAAACACAACAATAGGCATGAAACAGGCAGATTGTAGCTGTAATCCGCCATATTGTGTCCGAAAATGTACTTCTCTCTCTAACACGTTGGGACATTGAATTGCGGTACTTATATAATAGTCGACCGCAGCGCCGACAAGCGGAAATGAGAACAACTGCGTCGTGTTTCGGAAAACTCTTTCACGAGTTTGGAGGGTTATTACAGTTTCCTATATTTGATTAGAACCACACTATACAGGGTGCTTCCGGTAGAGAGGGCACTTCGTTACACAGTCGAAGCATAGACCATTGCATTATCTATATTTTGGTATAAGAACAAAAGTGTAGAAAGTTATATTTCCGGAGCTACAGCGTTTTGAGTTGCCCCATTACACAAGAACGTGACGATTCGGAAATCTCAAAATGACTCAGTTATTGACATTTTTTGGAAATTCTCGATACAGTCGAGGCATAGACCATTGTATTGTGTATCTTTTGATATAAGAACAAAAGTGTAGAAAGTTAAATTTCCGGAGTTACAGCGTTTTGAGTTGCTCCACTACTTTACAACTTTATTGCAAGCAAATAAAAATATTGATTGTTTGCTGGGAGTTTTCACCATAAACTCTGTTTAATGCACACTTTCCTTGAAATTTCGATGTCTGACAAAATAAACTTTCCAGAAAACTTCGTCAAATCTCTACTGAAAGTTTTCCGTGTTACATTATGAAAACCTTATGATCCAGCCAATAAGTTTTCAATAAAAGTTAAAAAAAATATCTTGCAGACAACTTTACTGCAAGCAATTAAAAAGAAGCTAAAAGTTTTCTTGAAAACTTTCCATGCAAGTTCACAGAAAGTTTTCCGAAATGTTTGATGAAAACTTTAAAATTTGGGGGAAAAATTCTTTCATGAAATACTTCTTAAATCTTTTTAAAAATCTTTCAAAGTCTTCATTACATATTTTCAAAATGTCTTCAAACTGTTTTTAGAAAGCTTTTGAAAATATTTTGATGAAAACTGTCATGAAAGCTTTCGTGCTATGTGAGGTTTCAATATTATAAGTCATTGGTTTCTATGAAATGTTTCTGCAAGTTTCTAATACTTTCTCTTATCAAAAATTGTATCGATACCGTGTCGATACAACTTACCTAATACGTTAGGTGGTGCAGGACAGACTTTTTCGTTCAACGTCCTGATGAACGTTTGTTGTTTCTCATCGTACTCGTACTCGAAATGGATGGTACACCTTTGGTCGTTGTCTGGTTGTTGACATTTCTTCACATTCACGTCCGCTTTCTGCGTCAGATTTAACACTTTCACCAAGTTTAAGTTGCATTCTTCCTTACACCTCGTTTCGTTAAATTTCCCTGTAGAATAAGCCTGGCACTCTACGCAGTCCTGGAGCTCTTGACACCTACATGGGAGAGATTGAAATGAGAAATTTTCTAAAATCAGAAGTGAGCGATTACCAATATGAGTCAGTAATGTAAGGAGGATACAGTTAAAGAAACGAAAACGACGCTTTAACAGCAAAACTGTAAGTACCTCTGCGCTGGACACGATGTGCACTCGTTGCAAAACTGTCCGGAATATCTGTTCGAGTTTGCGTCTTTGGTGCAGTGGCAGCTTCCGCATATGCACTTTCCGTGATTCGAGCAGATTTCATCGCTGTCTGGTGCTATGCAGCTCTTCACGCTATCCTTGCATTCGCACCTCGGGCCCGAGTAGCCCGCTTCACAGTTGCACGTGTTACATTCACATACTCCTTTAAACAAGTTCAATGTTTACGAAAATACTTTATTATTATTGGGCATATGATGGGTTTGAATGAAATGCATAACGCGAAATGTAAACAGCAGCGTGAAACGTGTTTACTCTTATCGGACGGCGGCTTACCTCAAGGGAACGCCGCTACGCTTAATTGAGCAATAAAAAACCGTCCCGAACGTCCCGGCAACATCTTAGTAAAGGAAGAATGACTTATTACCTTCTGGGCGTTTCTAGAAAAGCATAATTAAGGAAAAAAAGGATCGAGTTCTTTCAAGAAGGATCCAAAGACATACTGGAGGACTATATAATGACGGGCTTGCGGTCGGAGAGATTAGATTAGACGTGAAGCCGCGAAAGAGTAAACAGTGCGATAAGCGGACAAGCGAATGGTACACAAATTAAAAGTTAAGTGTGTGATATAAATTAAGTAGTTAGGAAATAGTTAAGATAAATTAAGTAGTGTGTAGTGTATAATTTAAGAACAGTGTAAATAAATTAGAAATAAACGTTACAGTACTTATATTGGAATTGTTTTGTAGAGCGAGAGGCTTTTAACACTATTAAGTAGTTTTGTAATGCTATTTTCGGATCAAGTTAATCAAATAAAAATGATGGGATTTTAAGGGCCTGTAAAACTAAATTGAAATGTGTTCTGGTCGATTCTAACTAATGTTCTAATTGTTGAAACCATTTTAATAAATTTCAATATTGTACACACTGGTGATTCAATAGGTACCTATGAAGATTAACTGTTCGAAATGTAATTTTTACCTTTTTTAGAACAAATTACTCCGTCCTTCTTGCAAGAATTCTCGTCGCATTCGCACCATCGGCCGCTGAAATCCGCCTTGCATTTACATTTCCCACATAAACAATCTCCTCTATCTGAAATGTCATTAAAAAAATAAATTAAATTAACATTTCGCCGTAGAACATATTGTAACGCGAAATGTAAACATCAGTGTGAAGCGTACTCTTTCTTATCTGACGCAGGCGGCGCATTTCATATGGGAGCGCTTCGCTAAAGTGCGACCATAAATAATACTCTTCTCGCATAGTCGAGAACGTCCAATTAGACAAAGAATAACCCGGAAGTTTCTCGAAAAGACATTATTAGAAATATAAATTACGAGACGGTGCGGTCGGAAGCAGAGTAGACCAGGAATCGCCGTGAAGTGAAAAAGTGCGATAAGCAAACTAGCGATAAGTGTACAAATAAATTAGCGCGTTAAGTGTTTAAGATATAAATTAATTAAGGCATAGACTAAATAAATTAGGTAATGTTAAGAACTGTAACAATAAATTAGAATAAACGTTACAATATGGTAAAATATGCCTGTATGGGTAGTTTTTGATAAGACACTAAGTTTGATATGACGCATTAAGCAATTCACGGACATACCAACTGTATTAAACTAAAACTGCTGAAAGATTTGCACCAGTGAGGATCAGAGGAAAAGGTAGATATTCAAGACACAAATTGTTAAAATGTTGGCAATGAGGAAAATGTATACCTACACACACACACACAGAGAGAGAGAGAGAGAGAGAGAGAGAGAGAGAGAGAGAGAGAACTGAAAGTGCACCAGTTGAGGTGTTATTGGGAAATCAGTTTTTGGTTGTAACGTGGTTGTTGCGGTTATACTTGTGAGATTTGGCGCTGGGACGGACTTCGAGAGTTCGGTTAACGGTTTTGGGGTCGGTTTTACGGTTTTGCTCGAGCGCCAGATTTTTAAGGGTTTTCTCCCTCGGGATTATGCCTGGGTAGTTTATGAACGCAGGAGAGTACCAGGGTTGTCCGTAGAAATGAAACACACACTCAAAATGTAAAATCCCTAAACTATTTTATTTCTAAATGAAAGTGACAACACTGTATCGCCAAACACCTGCTGGCGTTTCGGAGATCGAAGACCGGAGAGTTGCAAAAAAATGTTTATTTACCAATATTTTATATATATATATATAGGAAAGAAAATACAATTAGGAAAGTAAGAAATATAAAAATTACTTTACGTAGGGAAAATCACGTTCACAATTATACTTTAACCAGTAGCAATTGGAACACTTAATAAAATCTGAATTTACCGAGGACATTAGAAAAGAGCCCGTTGTCTCTATACAAAACCATGGGACTTATCTTTTTGCTTATTCAGAAACGCACTGGTATTTTTAAAATGCAGGTGTTCAGTTGCCTAAGTGAAATCATATATGTGAATGTATGGATATGTACAGATAAAGAACTAGAGGGTCCGTTGGACCGCAAATTCATTTTTACTGCGGCGGCATTTCGTTTGTTTCTTCATCTTCTTCTAAGGTGCAGGTGTACAGTCGATCAGTGAAATCGTGTACGAGGAAGTACGCGAGACTCTACGGATACCGGATGGTCCACTGGACAGCGGCCACGTGTGCTTTCCTTGTGATCTCTTTTTCGGCACTTATACTCCAGAAGCAGTGGTGTGTGAATGTGTGTGCCATTTGTTTGTGCGATTTGGAAGTTAATTCATTGTTAGAGTTATTATCCGTAATGATACGCCTATGGAGGACAAGGCGGCATCGCTCTTCACTACTTAAAAAGCCAGTAAGTGTTTTTTTGGTGTTCCAATTGTGACTGGACATAGTATATATTTATCGGTCGGTAGTACGTAACAAATAACGAATAATTCGATCGGATTAAAACTAACGGTCGGTAACGTTCACAATTACATGTATCTCGGTAGAACGGAAACGGATATCAGACGCAACGGAAAAATACGGATAACGTACGGCTTGTCACAGACAAGTATTGGGTCTGAGCTTGGATTAACTCAGGTACAGGACACCGGAGGGGAGCGGTTGACTTACCCAAGTTTAGTCTGAATATGTAAGCAAGGGTAGATTGAGCATTACCTTATCGGCCGCCATCTATCCGAGATAAGTTTGATTTCGCGATTAATTGTATGGTGGGTGGTGTACCCTCAACTCTCGAAAATCGGCTTCGTTACAAGGTTTTGGAATGCAAAAGAAAGAAAATGAAAACCTTTCTGGGTTCCGTTCGAGGGGTTTTGGGGACCCATTATCAAGAAAGACTCGACTAAATTACTATTATTCATTAAAATATGGATGAGTTTTCTAAAAGTCGAGAAATATCGAAGAAAAAATTTAGCCGGGGTTTCTAATATACAAGAAAAATAAAAACGAGGCCCGAGACACAGGATACCATAGCTATGAGTTTTCTCTTTTACTTGAATTTTGAATCATCAAAAAATATCCATTTTTACTTGAGTTAATGGACAATTTGTCCGCCCGCTTTTGTATCCATTTCTCGAATTTGCTCTCCTGGATTCAGAGCAGGAGCAACAAGTAAAGGGCTCGTTTCGGGGCCGTTATCTCGAAAACTGTCGAATTTTCGGAAAAAGTCATAAGGACCATTTTTGTTGCGAATAAACTGATTTGAACAAAATTTTCGTATCTTTTGCATCTGAACAAAAATTCTCTAAATGCCATATTCTCGGAGATATTGTCGCAAACGGATTTTTGGAATTTGAGGGACATTTTCCACCATGTCGCGGTAACCGGAGAATCGGGAACTTTCTGTATTTCGAAAGACCCAGTTAACCCCGGTTAATTGACCCCGGTTTCATCCTTTTGCAGAATTTAACCCAGATTTGGGCATTTATCGACCTTCATTAACTGGACTACCATTTAAGAAGATGATGTTTTGTCATTTTTTTAGGGGAAGCTCTGCTTCTGTTGGTTCTATGTACCGCACGCCGTTTTCCGATTAGGTATCACATCGCCCTTACCGGAGCACACCTCGCCGGTGCTCTTGAAGATGCAGTTCGAGACGTTCTGCTGCGACTCCCCGAAAGGGCTGTCGATGTCGCACTCGCACTGGCTCCCGTGCTTCCCCGGCTTGCAGTCGCAGGTGCCGCACCTGAGGTCGCCATGCCCGTTGCACCTCGGCGAGTCCCTCTCGATCCGGGCCGCGTCCGTCGAGCAGGGACAGTCGCACAGGACGTCCAGCTCGACGACGACGCTCTGGTCGAGCGCCTCCGGGAACAGGGAGACGTACCTGGTGCCGCCGCCCGTGCACTCCCTAGGCTCGATGTGGGCCGTGAACTCGAGCACGTCGGACACGTGGACGTTCTTGCACATGCCGTCGATCGAACCGTCGCACGTCGACGAGAACCTCACGTCCACCTCCTTCGTGGCGTTCGACGTGAACTTCACGTTTTGGGTTATTCTCTGCAAGCGAACAGAATGCGATATAGCATGAATGCGTACCAAAGAGGTACCTACCTGCCTACGTGGTAAGCTTGATCTTCGCTCGCCAAATTAAAATATGAAAATACTATTGAAAAATACTATGAGAATATATTAACACAAAAATATTTCAAAATATAAAAAATATATTGTCACGATCCTAAGGGCACAGAGGGCGGTGCTCTGGATGGGGATGATAGCTCAGGAAAAACGGTAAAACTATTGACAAATTCAATAATACTTACTGAACACCAAATGTAGGAGAGAGAGAGAGAGAGAGAGAGAGAGAGAGAGAGAGAGAGAGAGAGAGAGACCGTATTAAGGGACGGCACAACAAAGCAAACATGAATAAAGGGTCAAAACCACAAATGGGCCAAAATTACAGAATAGTGTACAAAGACATGCTTACAAATGTTCCCAGGGGGCCTGGAGGGGTACCTCGCTTTACAGAGAACATCTCTCCTCACAAAAGGCAATAGGCGGGCACAAAATCAGACGGGCAGCGTTACGGGACGCTTCACTGATGTCTGATCACCCCCCCTTGACTGATACAGACCTCCGTATTTATTCAAATTAATAATGTTTATTATCTGACGTGTGCTGCTTGGTATAATTAAATATACGTGCCTCGCCGGAAGTTTCTCTTGTGAGCTCAAGCTATGTTGATTTGGGTTACTGCTGAGAATGCTTGTCCTAGTTCTGTGTTGCGGGGTCGCCCGTGACAATATACATAGGTACACATGCTTTAGGTGAATTTGAAAATGAAGCGTGAATTTCGTAAGGTACCAATGACGATACTAAAAATTCTTTCCAAATCACAATATAGTTACAAAAGGACAATGGCGTCCATCAAACATAACCTCACACACCTTCCTCTAAAGAAACATCATTTACCCCTTTGCATCCTTCCTTAAGTTTCACATTAAATCACAACAAGACGCCACAAACGCGTGTGGGAAAACAATTTTTTTCGACGTTTTCCTGACGGAGACATCGTGCAGCTTATATCTGCACCAAATTCACATCGCTGCAACTTTTATGACACTCGGCGTGAAGTTAGCATAAGAAATTGTATACAACTGTTCTGACTTACGTCGTAATTATCGACGACCAACTTGATGACTTTCGACTCGTCTTTCTCCAACTCCCCGAACTTGGAGTTCTCGATCACCTCCGACAAGGCCTTGTAGGTGTTCCTGAGGCCGCGCTTCTCGACGACGACGATCGCGAATATTATGTTGATCTTCTTCTGTTGAGCGACGTGGTTGATCTGAGAAACGGACGGGTAGTCGTAGATCAGATACTCATCGTTGCTCTCGTAACATATTGCCCTATTCGGCTCGATTACGCCCCCTAATTTTCCATCGCCGGCGATGTGATACTCCGCATCTTGAAACGACAGAAAAGATGATTAGTAGATTAGTCCAGTTGCCAGGAAAAAGTAGATGCAGTTTCAAGGAACAAAGTTTAATAGCGTTTTGATACGTTTCTCGTGTATGGAGGGTTTACCTGAAGATAACTGCATCAAAGAAAAAGATACAACTAATTGTGCGTCGTGGTTGAACAAAACCATTTTTTCGTATACTTACCTAAACATCAAAATAAATAAACAATGCCATATGAATGCTGCCCATAGGCAGCATTTCTATAGGTTAATAATACCAAAGATAGTAGGGTATAATATTCTTTGATAATACCCATAGGGTTCATAACATTTTCCATGGGTTGCAGTGGTACAAAAGATGGATATATCAGATGGAATCAAGCACAAATTGTAAAAACTAAGAAATAATACGAACGATATTTCACAAGGAGTTGATTAAAAACGCTTTAAACCTTAGCCCTGACGGATTGAAGCCTAAAACCTTATTCAAATAGCAAGAAAACATTCGAATTTTTAAAGTGGTGGAATATATAGCAGTCCTTCGTATTTCCAAGTATTTCTAAGGTGCACCAAAATTTACCGGTGGAGAAGACTAGAAGATGCCGAGCGCCCTTCCTCCATCCGATCTTCTCCTCGCAGACCATCGCCTGCATGAGACCGTCAAAACCTCCTTCGGGAAAGTCCATATTCCCCGATATCTCGGCGGCGGACACTCTCCTTACGAACTCCTGGGCGTTGGTGGTGAGCGTCAGGAAGTTCTTGAAAGTGTAGGGCGCGGAACACTTCTCCGAAGCGTTGCACGGGTTCTTCAACCTGGATGACGTTAAACGTTTTTGAGGAAAAGTTCCCAGGTTGCTCTTCTAGAGGGACGTACCTTTGTGGCACCGTGCTGACGAACGGCAAGTCTACCTTATCGATGAAACCGCCGAATCCCAACTGGAAATTCGTAGTGAGGTTCCTCATGGTATCCGCGAGCCTCTCACCCAACACAGCCAGCGTCGCCTTGTACTCCTTCATGGAGCTAGAGAGGTCCATGAGGTAGTACAGGTCTACTGGGAAGTTCTCCGTACTTTTATACTTGAACTTCAGCTCGTACTTCTCCCCTTTCCTCAGCTGGATCTTCACTCGTTGGGGTTTCACCTGAATCGGGTGTTGGGTGTCGTTGGAGAAGGGTTGGTCGTCTATCACGGTCTCGCGCTCATATTGTAGCTTCATCGGGGTCGCACACCAGTCGGTTTCATTCTCGGAGCGGCAGTGAATTATCTCTTTCGGATTCACCTGCAAGAAATGGTTTATCAAGTATATCAGCAGCTTGGGCCGGTTATGCGAAATTAGGTAAATTCAGACAATTTGAAATTTGGGTTACATTCTCTTGATTTCGGATTTTTGGATTACGTTTTGGAGTCTTGATTTTTACAATTTTGATAACAGGTAACAAGGGAGATTTTAATGCACGAATTGGTAACGAAGTAACGACGCTATAATGAAAATACACTAAACGATAACGGAAAATTTTATTACTGATAAACTTATGCTCGCTATATGATCTAAGAATCAATACCACTTTTTCGATCTTAAACCTCAATAGAAATACACTTTCAGAAACTTTTGAGGGCAGCACTCAAGAATAGCTTACACTGTAACTAATAGGCGTATACGCCCAGCACAAGTACAAGAAGTAAGGACACTAAATTCCGTGAATGTAGGAAGTGCCCCTCATCTGCTACTTGGAAATATCAAAATAAAACCTTTCTTCCTCTTTTCCATCTCTAGGTAAATGAATTCGAAGTTTTTAAATTTTTTCGGGCCAATTTGGACAGTTCAAGGTTAATAACTAATCAAGAACAAGAAGTACCTCACAATAAAACTGACACAAACAAATTTCACCCCTATTTTTCGCCCCATTGGAAAGGAAAATTCGGGGTTTTGGGAGGTTCCTGGATTTATTCGGGACCGAAACTCGTTGGTGGCAAATTGGGCGAAAAGTACCTGCATATTTATTGAATAGGCAAATTGGGCGAAAGGATCTCAGGACTCACTTAATCCGACAGGCGAACTGGGGGACAGTAATTTGCGTATTCCCTTGCTCATACCCATTTCCCTTGCCCTTGAATACTATTTTCCTTGCCCTCTTGCCCTTTAATATTTTCGTGATAAAATTGGGATTTCCCGCAATTTGAGTATTCCCTCGCTCTTACCCATTTTCCTTGCCCTTTCTTAAGGTTAAATTTCTTTTGGGTCGAAAATATCTGTACAATAATAAAACCACTTTTTCGGTCATCGCGTCGAAAATCACTATCTCGTTGTCATTTTACCAGCTACCTGTGGCTCGCTACCTGTAAGGTGCTATTCGCCCAATTTGCCTGTATCATAAAACGACCCTTACTGCGTATGAAGGTAAACTATATATGAGGAGCATTCACGCAAAAGTAAACAAATCCATTTTTACCACAAAATGAGATACATATTGCATCGTGTAGAGATGATCAATCTCTAACTGGTTGCGTCGTTGTCAATTTTGAGTGGCTCAAAACGGTGATAATTTTAAAGTTTTTTGACGTTTTGAGTCCAGATCCGTTCTTAGAAAAAAACTGAAATAAATATTTTTAAGAATAAACATATTTTCAATTTTTGAGATACTGGAAACAATTTATTTGGAAAAGTTGCTTGTATTTGCATGTCCTAAACTTGTTAAAAAAGAATGGATCAGCTATTGAAACACTCTGTATAGTATATAATAACCTAATAAAAGTATGATTTCAAGTAACCCAAGAATTTCGTAGTCCACTCTTGACGTCTTGCTGGACTTGTGAAACATACCAAATTTTGGTGATTTGAAATTACAAATTATATCATTATTATTATCACATGAGTCACGTTAAAAGTACCTACTAAGGATTTTGTAATGTATTCAATGTGTAATACTTCATATCTTTGGATTTTCCGATCATTTCTTACAAGCACGGAAAATTATTATAGCAGGGAACACTGTGCGTTATCTGTAACATGTTATTGTGTTTAATAATAATAAAGAGTATGTGAGCAATAAATACGAATATCAAATAACAATAATTCAGTCATTACTATTGTTTTCATCTGCATAAACTTGTATATTTAGTAAGTTCATACTCAATCGTGAAGATAAGGAGATATCGATGATTAATCGCGGTTTTACCGAGACTGCAGGAATCCGCTTTGCAGGAAACATTAGCCGCAACAAGATAAACTAAAACAAACTTCTCGTGTCATATGTTTAAATACAATTATTGGGATGTAGAAATATATTTTTAATCGATTTAATAACCTTCAAAATTCAAATTCTCAATTGTATATGTATGGGAATTAAATAATTCTAATAAGTAGAGAAACTTTTGGTACTGACAGAGTTTTTAAAAGAAAATACAAAATATTTGACTGTCTGGAACCGTCCTTAAACTTCACCGAAGTTTCTAAGCGTTCCCAAGACTCCCAACAAATTTCACTTCAAGCACAGTCTATGATACTAGTGACATGATATATAGGTATCTAAACTGTGCTTCAAGCTTCCACTTTCTTAGGTCGGTAAAAATGTTCTTAGATTCCCTCCCGAAAATTCTTAGGGATTATATCATCCCTATTCAGGCGTTTAAAACTTACCAAATCTATACACCACTCGCAACCGAACTCCTTGATGCAATCTTCGCAGGTCTGCTTGGATTCGCAGGACTGTCCGACGGCCGGGCCCAAGGAATACACAATTTGGAGGAGGAACAGGCCGAGCAGCAAGAGGGACATCTCGTCGATGTGAAAGCAGCGCCTTGGTCTCGGGACTATCGTCGTTTCCACCGACACGAGGAAAACGGAAACTGATAAAAACCAGCGATGACATCTCGAACGTAGAAACAATGAATCATATCACAACGCGCTTGAATGTATTGGAAGTAAAAGTCGTCGTCGGTACAATTTGTTTGAGTTGGGTCGAAGTGGGGGACGTAGGGTGAAATATTGGCGAAAATCAAATTTAATTGATTTCTAGAAGGTTTTGATTTGCTAGTTACCATTATTGTTTTCAATTCTAGAATCTTGTATCTTGTATCTGCTACATTATAGACCTCATTTATGAAATCCTCTAATGTAAATTATATATAAATATCACGAATTGTCTACAGTAGTTGTCGTCGTTTCTCTGTCCCCAACTTCAATTTTTTTTTCTATCATAACATACCAGGGATCTTCTTCTCCCAGAAGATCCCAGGTATACCAGGGATCTTCTTCTCGATCCCTGGTATACCTAGTCATCGCCTCTTCTACATCGTCTCTCCAGCTTCTTCGCAGTCGCCCTCTCTTTCTTCGTTCTTGTGGTATCTAAAACAAAGAAAAACACTACCTATGTGAATTACATTAAACCAAGTTACATTTTAAGGAAACTAACAGGGCTACTATACTATTAATACAAATTTGACATTAGATACTGTAACGTTTATTTTATAATTTATTTACATTAATTGAACACTAATTTATTTAACACACTTAACTACTTGTTCACTAGACTAGACACTACATAATTTATTTGTACTGCTCCGCATTCGGATCGTATGTCGCGTTCACTTCTGCTTCTCTACTTCTAACTAACTCCCTCGATCACAAGCCCCCTTATATATACACTCCCAACCCCGATAAAGAACGTTCTAGTATATTCTAGAACGCCTACGCAGGAAATGTTCATGCAGCTGTCTTGTACGCGTCGTAGTTATTCTTTTGAAGGAGTAAACATGTGTCGCTTTGTTTACTTCTCGCATTACACTGCCCCCGCCTTAGAGACGTTTCGTCTCGGAACGTATCCCTGGTAGGCCCATGCAGGAACCTGCAGTTAGCCCCCCGCTTACAGCGAGACGTGGCGTCAAAATAACAGGGGACCGTCTTCCCGAGTCGACATGGTGCAGGCCCAAAACAGCAGACTAAAACTTCCACTCCGGTATTCTTCAACACTACTTCCAGCATATTCCGGACAACCCTCCAGTCCAGCTGATCTCGTCCAGCACCTAACTTGGGGACAGCTAGCTTCCTGATATCGAGCTCCAGCAGTCGGTCTCGTAGCCTATGCAAGGTTCGCCATACATCGTGATAACATGGTTTAAGGGACCCGATCTCCTTCGTAACCAGATAAAAGATGTGTCTTACGTTGTCACGTAGTTCCAGAACCTTGCCAATTTCCGGGAGTTGCGCTCTGAGTTGTTCCAGGCGCCCGTACTTCTTCTTGAAAACCGTGGCGAAACCTTACATTACCAGGTCGGCGGACACACAATGGGCCAACGAGTATTCTTCAGGTACGCTGAACAAATCCTGTTGTTTTTCACAGGTTACCCCATACCGTGCTTTTCCGGTACCCCCGTAGGCGCTCATAAATTCTTCGAACGAAAGTTCGTTCTCCTGCGCCAATGTGTTTCTTACTCGGGGAACCTCCGCCTCATCGTGCGATCCCTCATAGGGTGCCAACCGATTGAAGTGCACCACTTTCGGCTTGCCATTTGGTAGTTTGCTTACCCGGTAGACCACGTCATTGATTCGTTTCTTCACAACATAGGGACCTTCCCAATTGGTCTGTAACTTAGGGGACAAACCACGTTTCTTCTGTGGGTTGTACAGCCAAACTCGATCTCCCATTTGGTAGCCACCCTCTTTAGCTTTGATGTCGTAACGCTCTTTGATGCGATCACTGGCGTCCATCCTTAGAGAATTTAAAACGTTCTCCAAAATCTCTGGCTAAGTTTAAAGTGAAAACAAGATTAAAATTCGTCGATAAAGTTAACAATACAGCAAAAAAGAAAGTTATACCAGTGGTGAATAATAATAATAGTATCGAGTTTGGAAAAGCTGAGATTACCACTGGGAAAGGCCTGGCTGTGCCTATTTGTAAGGGAGAACAGATCATCAAGTTAAAGAAAATTGAAGAAGACTCAGATACTGATGTCGATATAGAGGACTCTGATGAAGATAGTCAAGTGACTCTTAAAAGCCTCCCACGATATACTTCAAATACGAATGAGATTGTATCAAAGTTGAAACCAGAGGTTAAGGCACGACCACAAGATGATTCAACTTTAAAACTACTTAACAATCTGGATGTGCCTGAATCTGAGTTAATTTTACCTACCCATAGTGTTACAGATGTGGAAAAAGCATTCCATGGTGATTTCTTTAGAGGAAATATTACGAAAACACCTGCTAGATATTTGAAAATAAGAAATCATATACTGAAGATTTGGTACTCTCAAAGACCAACCTACCTCAAAAAAACACCTAGTCGATATGGGTTGAAGAATTGTGGTGATGTGAATAGTTTCAGTCGAATCCATTACTTTTTGGAACAAATAGGAGCTATCAACTTTGGGTGTGAAGAAGTTGTTTATACAAGACCATTGCCAATTTTGTTCCAAACGAAGGCAGATTCTAAAGAGAAGAAATATATTTTTGAAGGCAAAATAGATATAAAATTTGGAGACGTGAGATCCAGGCAAAGATTTAAGAAAAAAACTCGCACATGATGGAGAAGGTGGTTGTACTTTAGTTCATGATGAGAGAGGAAAAGTTATAAACCGTTTGATTGTAAATGAAGAGCCTACACCTAAACAACGAATAAGTCTTAAAAAACCAGGGATTCAGTTGATATACTGTCGGCCTTTCTTTCCACAAAAACCACAACCATATCTTATTAAAATCCTCCTCTCAACCATCCTAATCATGGATTTCCATGCTCATCTATCCCTAACAGAAGTCATGGGTCTCTTGGCAGGTTATTGGATTCAGGAAAGTTCCAGTTTGATCATAACCCATTATGAACCCACATTGAATATGGCTTCTTCTGCTGTACACTGTGACATGTGCCCCATCTCTCAAGCAAAAGCGGCGGACATAATCCACGAACAAGAGCTTGACATCCTAGGTTGGTTCCATTCCCATCCCACTTCTGACACCAATGTAACGTTTATTTTATAATTTATTTACATTAATTGAACACTAATTTATTTAACACACTTAACTACTTGTTCACTAGACTAGACACTACATAATTTATTTGTACTGCTCCGCATTCGGATCGTATGTCGCGTTCACTTCTGCTTCTCTACTTCTAACTAACTCCCTCGATCACAAGCCCCCTTATATATACACTCCCAACCCCGATAAAGAACGTTCTAGTATATTCTAGAACGCCTACGCAGGAAATGTTCATGCAGCTGTCTTGTACGCGTCGTAGTTATTCTTTTGAAGGAGTAAACATGTGTCGCTTTGTTTACTTCTCGCATTACAATACATAAACAACTAACTAATAATAATCCATATAATACAGAAGCAACTTAATATCAATATACAGCTTCAAAGCATCAATACCTGAATACATGTTTAAAAGCATTGCTAAACCGAGCAAGCACAAGTTTTGAATTACCGCCAATACCAAGTGATCGAACTGTCAAGTTTACTGCCCAAGCCCGTCCGTCGTTAAATTGAACGCAGTTTCTTAAAGACAGTGTAACGTTTATTTCTAATTTATTTACACTAGCCTAATTTTACACTACACACTACTTAATTTATCTTAGACTATTACTGAACTAATGTATATAACACACTTAACTACTTCCTATCTAATTAATTTATATCACTCTTAAATGTAATTTATTTTTACTGGCCCGTTTTTCGCTTGTTTACTATGTCTCGCTTCACGTCTTTAATCCAATATATCTCCGACCGCAATCCCGCTTATATACATCTTAATTGTGTTGGCGATAGTTCCTGAAATAACTCGAACGTTCTTTTTTATGTAGAAAGGTCTAGAGAGGTCGGGGAATGATTCCTTCTTTAATATGTTGGCGGCAGGCTCAATTAAGCGTAGCGCCGTTCCTTTGAGGTAAGCCGATTTCGCTCTGCTGTTTACATTTCGCGTTACAACAGGTTAAAGAAGCGGTTAACCGCATGTGAAATGGTTAGGTTAGTGTAATTTTATTTAACTTATTTTTTTTATTACAACAAAATGTATTTCTTTTTATAAACCATTTTTATTTCGCGTCTGTCTTCCACGTCGACTTATCATTTTCTTCTTTAGCGCTACATCTAGCTACTAGCCCTTTCAGGAGTTTAGATCCTGAATTCTGAACTTCAGAATAGTAACTGAAAGTGGGCTTAAAAATGAATCTACAGAAAAGTACAGTTATCACAAACGCACAAGAGGTTAGAAATATTGAGGTTCATTACTGCGTTCTTCCTGAAAAGAGTTTAATATTTACTTGAGTTAAATAATTCAGGTTAAATAAGGGAACTGGCATGGGTGGGTTTCGGGAAATTGGCTTTTGTTTTAAAAAATCCCAAAGTTACTGTGGTATCTAAAGAGCAGGGTGCTCTACCAGTGCGTACCGTTAGTATGGCTGCCAAACGTGCACCTTCATAAAAGCTTACATAGATAAAATTGCAAAAACAAGATACAAAGATCCATGGAAAGATCGACGTTAGGAATTAAGTTAGCAAATGAAAGAACAAATAGTACATGGTTTAAGAAGTAAAACAAAAGTAAGAGATGTCATAAAATATGTATGAGATTTGTGGGTCATAATGCACGACAAACCAATCAACGCTGGAATAGTGCCATTCAAAACTGGACATCGAAGCAGAGAAGGCGCTGGAGGAATGACTTAAACAAGATCGGTGGATTATATTGTAAAAGAGCTGGAAAAATCGAAAATTTCAGAAACTCCTTTTTTATGAAATTCAGGAGGCATAACGTTACTTAGCAAAGCATTGTGAGCACTAGGATCTGATAAGTTCCAGATATTAGTCTCATGTTATATATAGGTAGTTTAAATAAAGCCTGGCATAGGCGAGAAGTCAACACATTTACAATCGCAATCTCTAATGAAATCTAGACCCCTTTTCTAGAATTTCCTAAAAATTTCGCAGAGATCTCTGTGGCCGAAAGACTCGTATAATGATCAATATCCCTGTTGAAACATAAAAGGTGCCACAGCCAATCCAATCCCTGCTTTTACTTCATATCTGTTTTGAGACTCTTCTGTCTTGTACCAGTTGTACATACCTTGTACTTTGTAGTTCTGTGCTTTGTACCGTCAACTGTCAGCATGGGCGCCCGCAGGATTTTGTCCCGGGAGGGGCCAAATTTTTGTTCATAAAAAATGCAGAAATCGGTAGGCATCTAATATAGCAAAAATGGCACAATAATTCCTACAAAAGAAAAAGTGCATGTTTCGATCTTACTTGATCTCCTCAGCGGTCATACAAAAAATTATACGAACAATGCCGAACATCCTTTTTTAAAGATTTGGAAAAAACGTCAGTTCATAATTAAACCAAATATAACTTTAACACACATTACTTTTACTTTACCTATACAGCCAGCAAATATATACATATATGTATAAGTACAGTAGCAATAATTTAACAAACATTACTTTGTTAATATTTTCCTATACAATTTTTTAAGTTATATATCGCTTGTTCCATGCCGAATTTGGGATTTTTTTTAGATGTAGCCCAAAATGAAGAAAAATGTTCCTTTTGGGTCCCCGAAACTCCTAAATTTTTAGGGCCCCAAGTGGAATAGAACTCAAATTATGGACAATCGAAAATTGAAATTTTGAAAAAATTGAAGCAAATTGTTGCTTTTGTTGATGTTTTTGAAGGTCCACAACGGTTGAAAACAACGCTGAAGCAACCTTCCACAACAATTGTCCTGAAAATTTACATTTTCAACAGAAATCTTGAAATTTGGGGCCAGCCCTTAGGTCTGGCGAACTTCTGTTTGGGCTCAAAAGTTTTGTATCAGATCCAGCTACGCTCCTGATTTTTTTGGTCAGGAACGCTAAATACGTTTTTTTTTTTGGCGGCCTGACGAATAATGGCGCCCAGACCTATCAACAGTGAACCGTGCTGGATGAACTTTATTTTAGCAGTTTCCAAAAGCTTAAAGCATTGCAAACAACTTTTGCTTAAAACTTTTTTTATAAAAATGGGTATTTTTACAAGTTATGGATGGTTGAAAATTTTTGGTTTTGGAGCGCAACCTGAAAATTTCAATTTTCAATTGTCCATAACTTGAGTTCTATTCCACTTGGGGCCTTAAAAATTTAGGGGGAATTTCGGGGGCCCAAAAGGACCATTTTCCTTCATTTTGGGCCACATCTAAAAAAAATCCCAAATTCGGCATGGAACGAGTGATATAGGTACCTATATATTTTTTAATAGGTGGGCAGGTATACCTACTAATATATAGTTAATGGCAAAACAATATGTCGTAGATAAATTTTACTAGACGGTTGTAGAACCTGGCGCATACACTTTCATCCGCCCGCATAACTTAACTGTAAAATTTGAAGGAACTCTTAACTGAAAATGTACAGTTTCGTCCGCTGCTTAATATCGGGAATGGGTCGACACATTTTCGTCTGATTATCGAGAACCACTGATGAGATTACGAAATATATTAAAATTGTTGCAAATGGTGAAATAATAAGGAAATAAAAAAAAAAGTTTCGAACGCAAGGGGGCAAGGATCAAACATGTACTCACTGAGACACTGAGCCTAATAGGCATCATCAGAATTTGCTGTAGAATGTGAAATTTGTATTGTAATTGCGTGGAATGGGTTTTCCAAATTAGGGTTAAGACTACCTGTATTATCATCGGACGAAAGTGTATAGTTGAAAATTAAGACGCCGGACGAAAGTGTATTACAAAATTTATTCAAAAAGGGATTACGGACGAAACTGTATTTACCAAAAGAACCATCTTTAAATAAAAATTGCAGCTTCCTTATAGATCGGTAAAAGTTTGTATGCTTAATTACATTTTCTAAAGATATGTTACTGTTTAAGTATAATTCTGCCAGATACCCCTTCCAGCTCCAGCTCTTAGATTCCTCTTTAAAATTGTCTATATTATAGAGTTCTTCGATTCTTCTAATATATGCATCTTCCAAATTACAGGAAAGTCCGGAAATATTTTTATGGAGAATAACATCTAGCATCTTTATTTTCTTCAGAAAATCTGTTTTCTAAAGATTAAATCAGCGAATCCAAATAAGGAATAAAAACACTTATACGATAGTTAGTTTCTGGCAAAGAATTGTCATAATTTCTCGTTTGAGCAGTACCTGCACCTAGAAAAAAATTATCTGCACGCGAAATTTTACATATAAAATTTCTCTGTCTTGGCCAGCACCGCAAATTTAGTTTGGGTGGACAAACGGGAATATTTAATGATAATTAGTCTGTCTACTTGGACTAATTGCTACCTATACCTGTAGGGAATGTGTATTTTGAGATTATATTTACCTTTCTCTCGCATTAAAAGAGGTTTTGTTATTTATTAGATTAGATTTAAAATTGAAATATTAATTTTCCCAGGGGGGGCCATGGCCCCCCCTGGCACCCCCCTGGGGGCGCCCATGACTGTCAGACTTGTAGGTTATATTCCTGTTAATATATGTTCTGTGTTCCTAAATTTGAGGTTATGTCACGTTATGTGAACAATTCAGACTAAAACATGAATAAGTACGTAAAGCTGTTATTAAATGTGTGCTCCAAACAAAAATTTGAGATCAGACACTATGGTTCGTAGGTTACCTAAATTTTTAAACCTGTGACTAATACAAGTTTCTTTTATAGCCGCTCCTCCTAAAAGATTTTATAAAACCTGCAATATTCTTCGTAGTGACGGCAAATACGAGATCACATTAGACCAAAGGAGGCTGAAAACACCAAGAGGGAACATTTTTACTGTAGACAGTGAGCCCTTAGCCATAGCTGTCGCTACGGAATGGGATTGTCAAAAGGAGAAAATAATTCAAAGTAAAATGCACTTAGTAAGATAATTTACAACCAATGTTACATCTGTATTATATTAATTTACTAATCATTAATTTTTAAACTTTTTAGACGACTCTTTGCAACACTGTCATCGATAATCCCAACAATCTCACTAAATATGATATAGTAACCTACTTAGTGAATTACTTAGATACGGATACGATTTTATTCCAAGCAAATGTAAATATGATTTCGTTGAAGTTATAGTTCCTTCAATTAATAATTTCAGGAAGATCCAGAGCTGTTCAAATTACAAATTGCTGAATGGGATCCTATTATAGAGTGGTTCAATGACAAGTATGGATTAAATCTAAAAAAATCGGTACAAATGGACATTCCACCTGTTAGTGACACTGACAAAGGCATCCTTTCGAAACATCTTTCATCCTACAACTTTGCTGCCGTTAATGGTATTAACAATAACTTTTTATATTATAATTTTTAATTAAATTACTTTTAGGTTTCATGTATGGCGTAGATACTATAAAGTCATTAGTCTTAACATTAGCTTGCATTGAAAAATTAATAACTCCAGAGAAAGCAGTGCTACTATCCAGATTAGAAGAGGAATACCAGACTGGCCATTGGGGAAGGGTGGAATGGGCACATGATTTAAGTCAACAACATCTACAGGCCAAATTGTCAGCGGTAGTGTTGTTTGTTTATTTCAATTCACAGTCAAACATTGTTCAATTGAAAAGTAGTAGATAGAAAATATTGTTACGTAAGTTTCCAAGTAAATTATAAATTAAAACTTTTCAAAATTTATTTCAGAAAAGCCTAAAATTATATAACAATCATTTTATTTTATTTTTCCATACGTTTTTCAAAATTATTCTGGTCATTTTTACTGTTTTAAAATACCTGATGTCAGTTGTTATTCATGTCTATTAATAATATATAATAAAACAGACTAACTCCAATTACTTTATCTTGATATTTGCACCAAAAGTATTACTTGTATTTGTTTTTACAAACAGATAAAATGACATCAATTTAAGTATTAACTGCTTGTTCTTTAACTTTTTTCTGTTTACTAGCTTTTAAATTATCTAGGAACTGCACAAACTGTTTCTGACTTTTTGTAAGGATATGAAGTGAATCCAATTGAATTTCCAAGGCTTGCATTTCCTTCAGTTTTCTGCTGATTGTGTTCATGCTGTGCATCAGAATCTTGGGTGTCCTGCATATTTGTACATTCTTGAAGCCATTCAGGTGCAGGAAGTCGATCATCTCATTTAGCTTCTTTAGACTTTTATTCTGAAGGGCAGTCTGCTTGGATATCATGTACCTTGCTACTTCCTCAGTGCACTCCAGTCTTTCAGATAAGTATTGAACGATGGAGTTGTCCCCTAATATAAGCTTGTTGTCAGATTGTCTTCGGAGGTGCCTGAATGAGAGAAACGTCATATTATAACATTTGTCAGAAAACAAACTTTTATTCTACTTCACCTTTCAAATACAGCTGGTTGAGTACGAACCATCCATGTCTTCACAACTTCTACATTATTTCGTTTTGCTAACATTAGTCTAGGCTCAATATGTGATGTTCTGTACTTTAATACCCACATATCTTTAATAATATCATCTTTGGATACCCCATAGTCTTCAACATTTCACACACCTAATGAATCTTGTAAAATTTGGGAGTTACACTTACCTGTGAGTAATTTTACACTCTCTTTTATATGCATTAAATCAAGTGTTACAAGGAATGGCCTTTTCCCGAGCCACCTGCAGACCTCGGCACAATTCACCTATTAAAATTTCAGTTATAATCCACTGGATGTATTAGTAACTTCCATACCTTTAACAATTCAGATATAACTCTTATTCTTCCTTCCTTTTCTTCATCTTTAATGAACCGACTTAGTTTATTTACGTTCAGCAACAACAAAGGCGCGGTAATACTAATGCCATATGGTAATTTTTTTAATTCTACTAATTTTTTCTCTATATCAGGTTCTGCCAAAATCTCTGGATTCTCCAATAAGACATGTTTGAATATGCCAGCTTGCACACATATGTTATAATTTTGTTTCAAACTGACCGAATTCGAACTGTTGAACTTTTTATACCTTGTGATGTTCTTAGCATCCAGAGATGGGATATTAAGCAACTTCTGCAGAGTCTTTACCAAGCAAGGGTTCTTCGTTGGAGCCTCCTTTTTTACCGTATCACTGAAATGACAAGCGAGAGTTGTTTCATTTACAAAAAAGACGTTGATATGCTTTAAACTTCTACTTAAGATCGGTTCCTTTTTAAAAATCATCAACGTTTTTAACATTATTGTTTTTTATTTGAGGTTAGGTTAAACCAAAAGTCAAACATTAACACAAAACTTCGACTTTTGCTTTTCGAGTTTTGCTGTTCTATGCTTTGGCACGTTTCTAAACATAACCTAACAGTTTTTCGAGTATAGTGTGATTGAAATCATGCCGAAAACGATTAAAAATACTATAAAAACTATTGCAGACGATGAAGAAGTGGAAGACTTTTCCGAAGATTCTGACGCGGAAGTGGAGGTTGCAACAGATTTCGTTCATTTTAACATTCCTTACTCACCTTTTATGTTTTTCAGTTTCAACCCACCAAGCAGAAAAGCAAGATAAAAGCCGATTTCGATGCTAACTTCGAATTCTTCAGCTCCGTAGAGGAGTATAATAAAGACTCTTGGAACGATTTGACGAAGTACATTAAAAGGAAAGCAAAATACAAAACTGACGATAAAATAAAGAGGCTAAGGAAAAGCGAGGGCGAAGATGAAGCACCCAAGGAAAAACCTTCACATGGTAGTGACGATGGTAACGACGACACCCAGTCAGATATATATCTGTCAGATGACGAGCTTAAACACGATAGGATTCAAATTAAGAACAAGAAGTTGTCTAAAAAGCAGAAGGAAGAGTCTGAAGCATTTTTTGATACTGTCGAATTGAACACGGAAGGAAATGAGAGTTTCTACCAGATGAATCTATCGAGACCTTTACTCAAAGCTATTGCAGGAATGAAATTCGTTCAT
Source organism: Cryptocephalus moraei (assembly GCA_946251905.1). NCBI lineage: Eukaryota > Metazoa > Arthropoda > Insecta > Coleoptera > Chrysomelidae > Cryptocephalus > Cryptocephalus moraei. The sequence continues at coordinate 22,959,759 of OX276454.1, forward strand.
CCCACTCCTATCCAGGCCTCGACTATACCTGTCGCATTACTAGGTAAGTAACCAGATGTAGTTGGAGTTAACCATGAAAACTATAGAAATATTGTTCTTTTTAGGTAGGGACATCTGTGGATGTGCAGCTACAGGTACAGGAAAAACAGCTGCTTACATGCTACCGACACTAGAAAGACTTCTGTACCGTCCGGCAGGAGAGATACCTTTGACCAGAGTGTTAGTATTGGTACCGACCCGTGAGCTTGGAGTACAAGTTTACCAGGTCACTAAACAGCTGAGTCAGTTCACGGACATCCAAATAGGTCTAGCCGTTGGTGGTTTAGACCTTAAGGTTCAGGAGACGGTCCTAAGGAAGAATCCAGACATAGTTATTGCCACTCCGGGAAGGTTGATTGATCACTTGAAGAGTACACCTACTTTCAGTTTGGAGTCCATAGAGGTATTCTATCTGGTTTTTGCAGAATCGCACAAAAGAAATATGTTATTTATTTATGAACAACCTTCACCAATGGAAGTCTAATACATACCATATTGATTTTGGTTTTTGTATCTAACACAAAATAAATGTTTAATTTGTAGGTGTTGATATTGGATGAGGCGGATCGGATGCTGGATGAGTATTTTGCAGAGCAGATGAATGAAATTGTGAAGCAATGTTCCCGACAGAGACAGACTATGTTGTTTTCAGCTACAATGACAGAGGAAGTGGAGAATTTGGCTGCCGTATCTTTATCAAAACCTGTCAGGTTATTTGTGGACAGCAACAAAGAAGTGGCGTATAATTTGAGGCAGGAATTCATTAGGATCAGGTAAAAGAGTGTATACGATTACCAGTACAATATTTTAAAACATTATGAACTTCTCTATGTCAGTAAGCTTTAAAAAGCCAAATTAGGTGAAATGTTCCCTTGGGGACAATAAGGGGTTGGTCATCTTCGCAGTATTTTTGAGTAAAGTCAAGGAAAGTTGTTTTTAAAACATTCTTTCAATAGGCATTACGCATTATGATTACCAACACTAATTTTCTTCAGAAAAAAAAAAACAATAAAAAGGACATGTTCGTAAATTTGCAGGTGATTTAAGTGCTGAATTTGGACGTTACGAAACTGCACACCCTATTGTAATACAGTAATAAACGCAAAGTAGGGATAATGCCGATAAGCAGGGTTCTTCTTCCACCTTTCATAGCTAGCCTCATTGAAGGGTTCTTGTGAGTTTTGACGGCACCCTGCACAATTTAATCGGCCCAATATTGACTTAAACTTTTCAGTTAATTTTATGAATAGAGTAAGGCAATTACAAAATACTATAAGTATTTTAATATTACCTGAGGTAGAGACTTAGGACTGGCAATGACTGTAAAATGAGAGATAACAGTTATTTAAATTGACGCCCATTTAAATAACGACAAATATCAATAGCCTATTCCATATGAAATTCCTAATGTATCCATTTTAAAGTCACGAGTGTAGTTAAAAGTTGTGTGTTAATTTACACTAGTCAATTATTTCCATTTTTTTAAGGTGTATGTTTTTTTTTTAATTTTCTATTTTACACTTTATTTTATAATTGCATATATTGTTATTTTATGTACAAATACGGTGGGACAGAATTTAGTAGGAATGAATTATTAAGTAAACAAAAATAAGTCGAGAAAAAGCGCATAAAATTAAAAAATATTTATATTCTATACTGATGAGATACTGATCGCACATATTCGAAACGAGTGAATTGTCCCATATTATACTGATTAATTTTTTCTGTTACATACTCTAATTTTCTCCGTACTCAAGGGTCATGATGTCTCGCGGTTTCATTAGCACTATTAATTTTGAAGTAGGTAAATGTCTGAAATTCAGTTAATACGGATACAAATGTAAAATATTGGAATATCTTACCCATACTTAATGATCTCCTTTATTTATACTTCTTACTATATGTTAGAATTCCCTCCATACCTAAAACTCTACCTACAAATTGCCTAATAATTGGAAAAACGTAATTTAACGAGTTACTGTGGTTGCCCATAAGTCAAAAAGGTTACCCTCTTAAACGGGATTTCAGCATAAGAACATTCTGTTTTGTTTTCTGATAGTATCGAACCTAGTAGAGACAAGAGACGACTTATTACAGGTGCCTGAAACTTTCTTCTTTTTTTTATTCATTTCTGAAATAAGTTGTTCCAATTTATGAAAAGCATACTAGCAACCAATTAACTAACATTTTTTTCACGTACCTAGATCAATTATATATAATTATAAATATATATCTATATGGCCAATCACCAATATAATTTTTCTTAATATAAAATTTCTTCTAAAATTAGTTATTACGTGTAACAATTAATAAAGTCGATCTATCGGCGACGATAGCGGTCGCGTTGTACCTGGAACAAGGCTAGAGATTTTTACAACTAATCCTCAATAAGAGGGCCCTTCTTAAGTTTTAATTTTATACCTGAGGGTGTGCAGTTTCACGCCAAGGCTGAATTTGTGCCCATACCCTCAATTACGTCATCAGATAATACCGTAAGCTTTACAGTTTATATTAAATTGAGAACTGTTTACGAGATTTAGGTCTTTTGTTATCTGTATGAGAACTCTTAGCGGTTTTTCAAATGTTTCGTTTGTGGTCCAAATTGTTAAATATAGTGGATAGTTTTCTGTAGAAGTCCTATAAAGTTTGGATTAATAAAGTTGTTAGAGAAATCTCACTGCAAAGACAGGAACGTTAAATTTGTTATTACTTATAAATCTATCTCAAAACTCTTCATTTGCTTTTCTAGAGATTTGTTTTGCAACCATTCTCTTATGTTTGTCAATTTTATAAATATGTTCCATTGATTATTAAGATAGTGTTTATACGTTTCTTGTTTTTGATGTACCGCTACCTCTATTTCAGTCCACCATACTTTTAGTCCTTTCTTTTTTGGAAATTTCTTCTTTTTACCCGGAACTTCAAGTGCCATCTTTTCTACTGCTCATATTAAATTTTGCCATTTCTTCATTTATGTCTTATTTAGTTTCTGTATGATTTAATATTTTGTTTAATTTATCCTGGTAGAGCTTTCTTCTTTAAGTATATATATAAAAAGACTTCTTCATTTCGCTTTATTTTTACAATTTTTTTCCACTTGTTATAAGTTTCTATTATTGAAATTACCAAGAAGTGGTGTGATCCTATATCCAGTCCTCTGTATATCCTTGTGTCCTTCACTTATCCAGCCAATTTATTATTCATAATTATGTAGAATGAAATTATTTAAATTGTATTTACATTTGTACCAAAGGCGTGCTCATGATCTGAACTGAAGGAGGGCAAGTTATATTGGCCTTAGGATAAGGTGCTTTTGAAAAAGAAAAGCATCTGCTTTTCTTTTTCGAGGGGAGGAGGGCTTCTGTCCCCATCTATAGCTGGTCACGCTCTTGTTTTGCACAGGTTTGACAAAACCAAATTCCATCGTTCTAATTTCTTATATTTACTTGTAGAAAAGAGAGGGAATCAGACCGTGAACCGATCCTGGCGGCCTTAATCTGCAGGACGTTCCGCGAGCACTGCATGGTCTTCGTCCAGACGAAGAAGCAGGCGCACCGCCTCCACATCCTGCTCGGTCTCTTGGGGCTGAAGGTCGCAGAGCTCCACGGCAATCTTACCCAACCGCAGCGCCTCGAAGCCCTGGAGAGGTTCAAGACGAAACAGGTGGACATCTTGGTCGCAACGGACGTGGCCGCCAGGGGTCTGGACATTTCCGGCGTCCAGACCGTGATTAACTTCGTAATGCCGGCCACCCTGGAGCACTACATCCACAGGGTGGGCAGGACGGCGAGGGCGGGCCGCGCGGGCGTCTCCGTCAGTCTGGCCGGCGAAGCCGAGAGGAAGATCGTGAAGGACGTGATCAAAAACGCGAAGAACTCCGTCAAAAGTCGAGTGATACCTCCCGACATATTGGAAAAGTACAGGCAAAGGTTGGAAAAGTTAGAAGCGAAAATAACGCAAATCCTACAGGAAGAATATGAGGAAAGGCTGTTGAGTAAGACCGAAAATCAGGCTAATAGAGCTGAGAAGCTTCTGAAGGGAGAAGTCGATGAGAAGAGGCCGTGGTTCCAAACTAAGAAACAAAGGAAAGAGGAGAAAGAACGTCTTAGCTTGAAACAAAAGCCGGAGAAAAACACTAAAGTCAAATCGACGAAAGCTAAAGGTAAAGGAAAAGAAACCCCCGAGGACAGGATTAACAATGAACTGAGTAAAGTGGCGTTACTTCAAGCTAGGATGTCGAAAAGGAAACATAAACAGAAAAGGCTTAATACCGTACGCGAGGATAGTATTCAAGCGAAAGGGGCCACCAATAAGAAACGCAAATCACATTTCGCCGATTTGACAGATACATCTCAGAAAAACGCTAAAAAACTTAGATATGAAGCAAACAGCAAGCAGAAGTTTGACAAATTCAACAAAGGTAAAAAAGGTAAAGGTAAAAATCCTGGAAAAGTTTTTGGTAAACCACAACAGAAGAAGAGGAAATAATATTAGTGATTAGTAGCTCTCCATGGAGAAATTAATTACCTTTGGGACAGCCCCATTCTTCAAAGAAACTTTCTGTTCTAATAACGAATAATTATGGTTTACCAATATCCATTGATAATCTACTGTATATCCTGCTTGAAATTTAAATTTTTGAAATATGGATACCACTTACTAAAGAATTTATTGTTATTCTTTCTTTGTTTATACCATACATGGTCATGTGCTCTGTATGCAACCAAAATCAATAAAATGCAATTGTTACGTTATTTTGTATATTAATAAAAAATATTTCAAGTATTTAAAGTTTCAATTGTGTCTCAATAAGGCTGTGATTCTACATTTTATCAAAAAAACTGTATTTCTGTATACACTCCCAAAAATATCTGTTTCATGGACTCATTTGAGTTCCTAAAATGAGTCTTTTTCTGACTCGATCCCAAAAAGTTGCCATGACAACTTATGTGGATCATTTAGATTCCTGTTTACATTAAACAATCTGGTTATTATGATGGCATGGTAACTAAAATCCGAAGTTCACTATTGTCAAAAAGATATCTGCGATTCTGTGAAGTCAATCAACGATTCTCATAAGTAAAGAAAGACCATACGGACATATATACATTATATACATTATACAACAGAGTTTCGAGATTTACATGGAAATGGTGTATGCGCAGTAACGGACGAGTAACAGTTGGCTTCGATTAGTCTGATCGCGGTATACATTACATCTGACAAGGTTGACTAGTATGACTAGGTGTGGAAAATTTAAAGAAGTTCAAAATCCTCAAACTGCTCTTGCGGAAAAAAATTTCATAAACATAAGTGTGATATTTTCACTGCATAGTTGTGATATTCTTTTCCGGAAATCGTCTTGGAAACAACATTTTCCTGCTTATTTACGAGAAGGAAAATTGAATTTTTCACGCTGCCGGCATCGTAAATAGTAAATATTAGTTCTTACATGCTTAGATACATAACATGAAAATGGCACATAACATTCATGTATTATTTTTCTTTGACGACGGAATGTGAATATAGTGTCATTTACATTCCTAGGAATATAAAAAGAGTAAATCGAGTTGATTTATTATCTGGCCGAGGATGTTAACAGTAGGTATTTTCTTTTAATTTGTCGCATCGGGTAGCCCTAGTTACGCATATACAGTTAACTTATGTCGGAGTGACGTCCGTCCAAACTAAAGCAAAAATTTCATTTTTTGATGAATTATGAGGAAATTTTCAACGGCAGCTTGAAAAATGTAATAAGTAACACGGCATGTATCGACTGTTAACATCCTCGGCAAGTGACAAGCCTCGGCTTCGTTTCTAAAATTTGTACGTCAGCTGACGTGTGTCGTACTGAATTTTATTTCATACTGTTAGTTTGCTCTATTTTAATATTTTAATTCAAAAACTAAAAAATCACAGCTTTGAAAATCGCCTTACCTTTCTTCCCGTGACAACGGTTGTTATTATTTTACATTTAAAATTTGTCACTAAAATGGATGCCATGAATGATGCTTGATCTTTTTAACTGATGAGGAAGTTACTCATTTAGGGCTTACTCCACGTTTTCAATTCAAGTTATGTTCTTCTTCGACGTGTAATATTTTTTAAAGGTGGATTTATACAGCTTTTATTTAACCGTAACATTAGTAGTAGTCGTAACTTAAAAGTTGAGTCAATTAGAAATAGACGTGGCTGTTTACACAGTCACTAATTTAGTATTAGTCGTAACTCACTTAATGCAGTAACCTTGAAAGTTCGTAAAATTGAACTTAGTCGTAATTTAGCATTAGTGGAAAAGAAAATATCCCGAAAATACCACATTCCTTCTTTTGATATTTGATGTTTTTTTGTGATTTTGATTTTATTTCCTATAAACAGCAAATTTAACCGCAAGACAAATTACCACTAAAGTAAGTAGCGGCTAGAGATAATACTAATGCTAAATTAAAGCTGTATAAATCCACCTTAACTGTATTTAGGTATCCGTTTGGTTTATTTTGTGACGTCTCACATGTCGTGCAACTTTAGCCTTAAAACGTTTACATTGAGAGCCTGAGAATGACTTCCAGCAAGTCGAAACCGGTTTGATTTATTAAATTAGTTGGCGAAGACTTCGTGTTTTCTTCTGGTCTACATTTGCCATGGCCAACTTTGAGAATCTGGAGAACCTTCTGTCGCTGTTGTAACTCGCTTACCGGACTCAAATTGATATTGTAAGCGAACGTCTACCAGACAGGATGAAATAAAATCTCTAACTTGATTCGGAGCTTTAAAATACTCGACACAAAGTACCTCGTACTTCAATTTAGCTTATCTTCAATAATCTGAGATTTCCTGACTTTTATATAATAGCTATTGTTGTAACTTTTTAATTATTCCGGTGAACCTTCCGGTATTTAGAATTATTGTAGCGGTGACGTCATGGGTGATAGGGATTCATTATAAGTGCGGCATCCGTTCTGGCTTATTTGAGTCCATGGACGTCGTCCCATTTCGTGTCCCGTGCGTGACTTGGAACTCGAAACTCGATCAGCTGTTAGACGTCAAGTGCGTCGGTGGCAGTGTCGCTTACCTTTAGCGTGGAAAACGGAAAAACCCCAACGTGCTCGACGAGGAAAAGCGATTCGCCGCGTCGCCGAGAGAGAGCCGGTCCGCCGATTCGCCCCCTCTCCCGCTCGCTGTCGCTTGTCATTTTCCAACATGGCAGAAGGTCGTACGCGCTACGTTCACGTTTCCCAGTTTTTCCCGCAGAGTTGTGTGTAGTAAGGGACGTGGTGCCCTCAGGGGGTTCGTGAATCGTGCCGGTTAAACGGGGGTGGTGTCGGTGTATTCGAGAGCCTCAGCCGAGATGGCGGACCTTACGAAGCCGCCCCTCAGCGAGATCAAGCGCCCCGAGGAGGTCGTCAGGATGGCGATGAACGACAGCCTCAAGTTCGCCGTCCTCATAGGACTCATCGAAGTCGGACAGGTCTCCAACAAGGAGGTGGTCAACACCGTCCTGCAGCTGGTGAGTGAATCGCTCGTTCCTCCTTGCCTGACCGGCGAAACCGCGCTCGGGCACAGGTGGCATGTAACAACACCTATGCGGCGGCCCCTTCGCTTTTGTTATTGGGGGACACACGTTCGCTATTCGTTTGTGTACGAGTCGCCGAAATTACGATTAAATTTAATCAGTTACGGTCGGTTGACAAATACACTCGCATTGTTATGAAAGTATACTCGAAACATTCCTGTCAGATTCTTACTGGAAAATACTTTCCTCGTTTAGTTGACACACTAAAGAAACACTGGCCTGTGTATATCCCATTGTTTACTTATTGTCGTTGAAATGCTTTGATGCGTATTGTCATCACAAGAGCACAACATTTGAGCGCCGTCTTCGTTCATTAGAATCTTTGACATCCTACATTTGTTTATTTATCGCCTGCCTTGGCACTTACCTTGTATTACATTGCAGCCAACATTTTCATTAATACGTTACAGGGAAATTTTGCTTTTCCCGTTCATTTTTTTAAACGTTGCTGGTTACCTAAAAATCGGATATGTTTTTGAAATTTGTGTGAATCTACTTATTATGCTATTATGACAAAGGAACGCATTCTTATTAAGGTACACATCGTTCATACCACAACTCAAAAGAGGCAGTTTTGAAATATTATATGAATTCAAAGTTGCCATTGTTATAAAAAGAAACATTCTAGCATGTGGCGTTATGAGTTAATAATTATTGAATATTAATTTTATTTTAACTTCTTTAAGGACTTTTTTAATAGCAGCATTGTATTGTTCTTATGAAATATTACCTCCGGTGGTTTTGCAGGTTTAGCGCACTACTTTTGAAATATGTCACTAAATAGATGGCATATAGATTACCTATATAACCTAATGAGAATTCAATTAGTAAAAAGAAATTTACAGCTTTAATTTTTGTAAATAATTGTGAAATGTTAATCTACATCCAAATTTCATGAAATCCGTGTCAAATTTACATTGTGATAGCGTTATTCAGAAAATGAAAATGCTAGTTTTTTACTTTCTCATATAACCTATAGGTATAATAAGAGTATTCTAATCGTGCTGATTTTCGGAATTTGAGATATTGGCATTTCTGAACGTTTTAAGGGTTCCCCGAGTTCGAAAACATGTATGGCATATGTGGTCAACGTTTTCTCAGAAACTATAAGTAGTGGAAAGTTGAAATTTTTTAGTTAGGCTGGGTCCCCTGAAAACTAGCGACCACATAAATTTTATCAGAATCAGTTAAGGGCAAAGAGCGCTTTACTCTTGTCATTTTAAGTTTTTTTTGGATTATCTCAAAAACTGGTCCAACCATTTTTTTGAAACATTGTATACTTACTTTACTATTCAATTCTTATTGATTGTCGTTATCGTTATCTTGGCTGATCTTCTGCAAAGGGCCCTCTTCTTTTGTGAATTTTCAGTTTTTCTCAATTTTCTCCAAAATGGCTTTACCGATTCATACCAAATTTTAGATTTGAACTGACCTAACTAATGGCCATAACTTTTATTTGAGACATTTTTTTCTAAAACCTTCCTAAATGACACTCTAATAATGTTGCCATGAATATTAGGTCCGGTCATATGAGAGTCTTACGATGTTACACATCGTCATTTTTTTAAAATGGCTGTCATTTTGTTACAAATCATCATATCAAAATATGCGGAATTTCATCAACTCTTATTCTGTTTTTTTCAAAATTCAATTTGCTTGAAAATTCATAAATTTCAGTTCATTTTTTCAAAGACCCACCTTCGATTTTTGCCAATTTTGGGTTTCTTTTTTAATGCCCAATAAGTTATCTTCATGCCCAGCGGCAATATGCCATCTTACTCCATTCGTGAGATGTGCCCTCACAAAGCAATGACTGTTTGTACACTTTCAGTTACATATTTGCAATATGTAAAGGTAAAAGTCTTGTAATCCAACAGAATTTGTTTTACTTTTTTCAGATCTGTTCTCAGATTTTGAACCTTCCTGTGCTCGATAATCGAACTCAAAACGACTTTCGGCAACTCATGTTTCGATAAAGAGATTATCAAAACTTCTTAAATTCTAATGTAATTTATAGTACTTTTTTCCTGAAATTTAATTGACACGAAAGACTTACCTATAACTTAAATCTTTATTAGGTAAAGCCACACAATCTTAAAGGTCGATTGACTTTATAATATTTTTTTTTCAGATTCCAGATCAAATTTTTATTTTCGAAACTTATGTATTTACTTAAAAGTCAAAACCAAACCTAATTATGTAATTATATTTCCTTAAACTCGAATTGTAGATGAACGTGTAGTGGCCACATCTCCCGAATGGAGCAAAATGACATATTGGCACTTTCCACAAAGACAGTTTACTTGGCCTTCAAGAACATATCCAAAATTGCTGAAAAATTTTTGATAAAAATAATTTTAAAAAATATGACTTTTTTCAGTTTTCCGCATTATATCAGAAACTTTTCGAGCAATTTGAATTTTGAAAAACCAAGTAAAACTGTCGAAATTTCGCATATTTAAAAAAAAACCGTTGTTGGATGATTTGAGTCAAAATGACAATTTGAAAAAATGTGGGATTTTTTAATTTTTTTATAATTTCTACTTAAAAATATGACACCTTTGGTCTAGACCACGATTGAAGAATTCTTTTTAAACTGTCTTCTGCATACTATTGTAACGTTTTTACTTGTTCAAAATAACTTACACTACGTGTCTTTACTAATTTATTATACTACCACTTATTACTTAATTTATATCTCACACTTGTTTATATATATTCTGCGCACGGCCGCTCAGGTCAGGTAATCGACGAGTTCCGCTGTTTATAACTTACTAATCTGTCTTTTGTCTTGTCGTCTCATGTCGTTCCGAACTTTCTCATCGTTCACTGATGGGTATAGAATTCTCTGGAATTCCACGAACCATAATCGATTAGTCGGAAACGGGCTCTCCCCGACTTGTGTTTATTTTGTGGCGAGACTTTCCGTTAGTCCACTATTATCCATTAGAGCCTCAATGTATTTATGTAATAATTAAGTAACAAGAAATCTGAGTCATATCTGCAGAACGTATCAGGCGTGATTAATAAGTAATGTCTATTAATCCACTGTTTTTAACATAAATTATCTACAACAAGAATTTAAATAAGAACATCTGTTGTATCCTGTCGAAATGAGCTTTCAGACAATCTGTTACTTGATACACTTTCACATTAAGAAATTAAACTCGCCCTTGCGAGAGGGAGTGAATTACGAGCTTGAAATGTAGCTAGTGAAAAGTGAAATCGACGTGTCTTAAAGAATTTTTCCAGAAATATTAACGTTACAAAATTTATTGCGGTGACACATACCGTACGGTATATATTTATTGAAGAGTGCAATAGCGTAGGCGGGTATTACCCGTATATCCGATCACGGTGAAAACCTACGTTATCATTACCGGATAAACGGCGCAATCGTTCAGTTCCCTTTTGCGTAGGCACTTTCTGTGATGTATTGTAAATGTTTGCTTATCCACTGACTTGTCAGGTCTTCGTACTTACAGCAGGGCAAATACGGTTAGGATATTATTGAAAAGGTTTTGCTTTTAGAGTTCGTTTCTTTAAAAGTAAAAGTAGCAGATCTATAAATTCGACATGTCTCTGAAATGTGTAAAATAATTTGCATTACTGTTACTGTGTACTAAATTTATTTACTTAACTTTCTACTTAAATTTAAATTTATTTGGAGTAGATTTAAGTCGTTTTTATTTACAGCTGGCTGAAATTCGCTGTGAATTTAATCACTTATCGTCCGGTTGAGAAATTCGCTCAACGTGTTATGAAAGCATTAGGAAACAGTCTTATCAGATTCTCATTGGAATGCAATTTCGTTGTCATATTAACATATGTAGGTATATATATTGTTTATCAACTAATGGCATATATTATGGATTACTTAAACAGTTGTGTGCTTTTGGAATTCTTACATGTAGGTACTGTTATTATTGCATTAGCTGGTTATCCGACGTCGCCCGGATATTATTTATTATTATTATCGAATCAAATAATTATATCTTTATTACGAAGCAATTTTATTCACATGTATCTATGTTTTTTATGAGATACGATAATTATATTATGAGAAACAAGATAATTGGTCAGCTTCTCCGTTTGTCGCGTGGCTACAAGGTCGGTTTTGCCTCACGCAAAAGCCAGAAAGCATCATTCAAAATTCTCCAGGAAGAAAGTGGCTTGTGTCATTTTCTGAAACGAAGTTTTATCATTTTTCAGAAAGCAAAGCCCAATCGAGTTTTTCTAGAATTGTAAAACAACTTAGAATCTTCGTTTTTATTGTTTTCTAAAAAAATAACTTTATTCTGGTCTGGTCTAGTCTGCTCTGGTCTGTTCTAGTCTGCTCTGGTATCCTCTGGTCTAGTCTGTCCTGCTCTGGTCTGTTCTGGTCTGCTTTGGTCTGGGTCTAGTCCGCTCTGGGCTGCTCTGGTATGCTCTAGTCTGCTCTGGTCTAGTCTGTCCTGCACTGGTCTGCTATGGTCTGTTCTGGCCTGCTCTGGTATAGTCTGGCGTGCTCTGGTCTCGTTTGATCTGATCTGGTCAGGTCAGGTCTGGTCTGGTTTATTCTGGTCTTGTCTTGGTCTGTTTTGCGACAATAAATTTTACACGTTTTCCAGGAAGCAAACCCCAATTCACACTTCTCTTTTACCCAGATAACACTTCAATTCCGTATTTTCCTGAAATGAAGATTCAACTTCCCCCAAATATTCTGCAGAACATAAGCCTGCTTTCAATACTGTTCAGAAATAAAGGTCATTTTAAGCTTTTCCAGAAAACAGAGCCTTATTAAAACATCTCGTTTTTCTCCAGAAAACGATCTGTCTTTAGTCTTTCCTGAAACACATTTCTTGTAACCTTAACCACACAGCTTTGTTCAATCTGTCCTGAATTTTCTGTAAATCGAAACAAATTTAAACAAGCTATAGTTGATTTTAACCTTTTTAAGCAAGCAAAGCCTAATGAAATCAGAAACTTCCCTTTTTTCAAAAAAAAAAAACAAAATAAGTTCAATGTTTTCCTGAAACAAAGTGCGCACCTCCGCAAAAACCACAGGTTTTTCCCATCTGCTCCAAATCTTCCGAAATTCAATACAATTTTCCATATTTGCCGTTGCTGTCCAGAAAACGAAGCTGAGTCAAACTTTTCTAGAAATAAAGTTTATGTTAACCCTTTCCAAAATGCAGAGCCTAATTCAAACTTCTTCTATTTCACCAGGAAAGAAGGTGATTTCCTTTCTGCAACAAAGTTTCAAGCCTCCCCAACAAAGAGCTCTCTTCAGTTGCTTCAAGTTTTCTAAAATTCAATACAAAAATCAATCTTTGCCGATACTCTCAAGAAAACGAGTCTGATTTCAGTCTTTCCCAGAAATAAAGTTCGTTTTAACCTCTTAGCAATCAAAATACAACATAAACTCCTTTTTATCCAGTAAAATTGACAGATTTAGTCTTTTCTGTAAGCAAAGTTTGAATCTTCTCTTAAACAGCTCAGCTTTTTTTATCTATCTAAAATTTTCTAGAATTCTAATCTATGCCATTATTTTTCAGAAAACGAACCTAACTTTAATCTTTTCATATGCAGAAAGCAAAGCACAATTAATTTTTTTATAGAATTTAATTCAACCTTCAATCTTTGTTTTCTATTGTGTTCTAGAAAATTAACTTTATTTTAGTTATTTCCACCAACAAAGTTCATTTTCACATTTTCCATATAGAAAAGCCTAATGGGCTTCTTCTTTCTCCAAAATACACTTAAATGCAGTCTTTTGCTGAAAGAAAGTTTCAACTTTTCCCAAAAGCACAGCTTTTTTAATTTACCTCAAATTTTCTAAAACTAAAATCAAATTTGTGCCATCGTTCTCCAGAAAGTGAGCTTGATTTCAATCTTTTCCAACAATAAAGTTCCACTTAACCTTTTTCAAAAACCAGAGTCTAATTCAAACTTCCCCTTTTTCTCCAGGAAACAAGGTAAATTCAGTGTTTTTCTGAAACCAATTTTCAACTGACATTTTTCAAAAACAGAGTGTAATTCAAACTTCCCCATTTTCTCCAGAAAACAAGGTAAATTCATGTTTTTCTGAAACCAATTTTCAACTTAACCTTTTTCAAAAGCAGAGTCTAATTCAAACTTCCCCTTTTTCTCCAGGAAACAAGGTAAATTCAGTGTTTTTCTGAAACCAATTTTCAACTGGACATTTTTCAAAAACAGAGTCTAATTCAAACTTCCCCATTTTCTCCAGAAAACAAGGTAAATTCATGTTTTTCTGAAACCAATTTTCAACTTAACCTTTTTCAAAAACAGTCTAATTCAAACTTCCCCTTTTTCTCCAGGAAACGAGCTAAATTCAGTGTTTTCCTGAGACCAATTTTTAACTTAACATTTTAAAAAAAAATAGTCTAATTCAAACTTCCCTTTTTTCTCCATAAAACAAGGTAAATTCCGTGTTTTCCTCATACCAATTCTCAGCCTTCTTCAAAAGCACATCTGTTTTCAATTCACCCCAAACTTTCTGGAATTCAATACAAATTTCAGTCTTTACCATTGTTGTTCAGAAAACGAACCAGAATCAATTTTTTTCAGAAATAAAGTTTATTATAACTTTTTCAACAAATAAAAGCCTAATTGAAACTTCTTTTTTTCCTGAAACAACCCTCCTCAACATATTCTCCTTTTTTCTTTGCCCCAAATTTTCTATAGTTCACAATACATTGCAATCTTTGCTATTGTTCTCTAGAAAACGTTCAGTCTGTTCTAGAAATTTACATCATTTCAACATTTCCCAGAAGGAAAGAAAAATTTCCCAAATTTCTCCTTTTTCCCACAAAAAGATAATAATTTGTTAGAAACAAAGGTGTGTCTTAATTTGTGCCAACGTCACATTCACTGAGAGATCATAATTGGCTGTAATGCTTGTCAACCTCCCTTATAAGCACCATTGGATTCTAGACGAAATCATACAGAATAATCTTGATTATTTTGGACAAATTCTGGAATTTTTCAGTAGGTCTCACAAAGGTCTATTCATCTTCACAATCTTAATCAAAACTTTCAATCGAGTTGTATTGATTTCCACAATCTTGCAAAGTGTCTATTCTATTTTCTATTTGCTTCTATAAATTTCCAGAAGGTTCTGTAGAGTTTCATTCTATTGAAGTTGCCTTGAGCTTCCCCGATATTCTGCAATATTCTGAAATTATCGACTATTTTTATTAATTTCTCAAAAGTTCAGTGGATACTGAGTTATTTTTCACAACCTTCTAGAATGTTCTGCAGAGTTCTATTCGTTTTTTGACTTGATTGGACTGAAACGTCGCCTAAATTGTCACCAATTAGCTTAACGATTCCGATAACTACCGTTTCGACGTTAATGTCGATGTAAATTTTAAGCTTCAAAATTTTAACTTGAACAATACATGTCACTGTTCATTCTGGCAATCTGGCAATCTAAATAATATGGAATTGCCGCGAATATATTCTGGATAACGTACTTTTCACCCGTTTCCAACCCTTACGTCATTGAGGGATGAAGGGAAGACTCGTCACCTTAGCTATCCAGGAACAATTCACTAATTTCGGTCATTTTCGATTCTTTTTACGTATATTACTCCTGGCCCGTATCCAGTCTAGATACCTTAGGGATGTGTTACCCCCTGAAGTATTTCTTTTTACATTATAAATCATACGTGAACCAAGTTTCGATAAAAATTGCTCCAGGCGTTCCAGACAGGCCCGGCGCAACAAATTTTGACCGAGTGGGTAGTTTCTTGAAGGAGGGAAGAGGTTTTAACTTTTAAGAGAGAAAGACATTTAATAAATCTGCAAGTATTCTACATCAGTGCTTTTATTAAGAAACAATAATCACAAATCCACAACAACAGAAATTTAAAAAACAATGTGTTCCCATTCTTAGTTAACAAATTATATGCGATACTTTATATTCAATATTGTATTAATTATGCTATAATCTACTGGTTAAATTAACGATAATAAAGAATTAATGCTGTAAAGCAAAAACAGTTGTACGTTTCGGGTTACGTAAAATAAAGGTGTCCATTAAGGGATCTAAATCAAGCTCCTGAACTAAATCTGAATATATATGCAGAATTGCTAAATGATTTAGTCGGTCTTGGAGCATTGTTGACCGTAAATAATTTTTCAGTCGGCGCATAACCGAGAAGCTTCTCTCATTTGAGCATGATGAACCAGGAATGGTCATTAGCAAATGAACAAAACGTACAAATTCAGGTACAAGTCCCTTACACCATTGGTTTTGTCTTAAAAACATGACTATATCATTCAAATGAGTTACATTTTTTTCACTCCTTTTCATGATTTGCAGTAGCATATCTCGATCGCTGACTAATCTGTTGCGATCAAAATCTCCGCGATAAAATTCAATAATTTTCACGATATCAGCCGGCTTTCCAGTAACGAAATCTTCTAATGATTTGAAGAAATGCACTGATTCAGTATCGAAGCGATCTCTCAAAGAAATATTTACTTTATCAAATACTTCAAAATAAATTTTACGAAATAATTTTTCAGGGGTTTCAAAAACGTGATCTTCATTTAAATGTGATTTAAAACGGTCAGGAATTCTGCGTTTCCGTGGTAGTTTGGGTTTTTCAATTTCAAGTTTGACAGCTAATTCATTACTTTGACGCCATATTGATTCAAATTTGGAATCACGAGCAATATTTAAAGTATAAGATACTGCCTCAATTTTCCGATACGAATCAACGATACAAAGTTCGGTTTTTTGCAAATCTTTGTTCAAAATTTCAATACGATCAAATATTTCTATCATCATGATTAATGAAAAAAGAAAATCAAATGATTCCATACGTTCGAGAAACCCAGAAGCTTTGGATACGATAGAACTGTCAACATCTGGATCTACAGTCCGCTCATAAAAAAAATCCATTAGTACCGAGTAATTGGCTAAAATAGTCTTTAGCGATTTAATCCGGATAACCCATCTGCAAAAAATACATTTTTGTGAAATATCAACATAAATATGAATCTGTAAATAAGAAAAGGACAAATTAGATAGCAGTTTCAAGTTTTTACCTTGTCGGGCAATACGCTGCAAGGGCAGGAAACTCAAAATCACTGTCAGCTTCTGCAACTAACTGTAGGTCTCGGAATTGGGCGACACGTTTCGGAGAATCTCTGACGAAGTTTATCATATCTTTGGCAAGTCCGATAAATTTTCTAGCTGCAACAACCTCCTCCATTGCGTCTTGAACGACCAGGTTAAGGTTATGTGCATTACAATGCACAAAAAGTGCACGAGGCTCATCAGTTTTAACTCTGGCTTGCAATCCTGAAAGTTTTCCTGAAACGTTTGCTGCACCATCATAGCACTGACCTCTGAGTTTGGATAGTGGTAAATTGAAGCGCATAAAAACATCTTTAACGAGGTTATGTAATGTCTCAGCTTTTTCATCTGATGTTGCATAAAATCCCATAAATAATTCAGTAGCGGTGAGATCTTCATTAGCTATTCTCAGAAAAACAGAAAATTGTTCAGTCTTCGAAATATCTGAAGCTCCATCCAACAATATTGCGACGAATTCAGCATCTGAAATTTTTTTTACATTATCAGTTATAATTTTATTGGCCATCAGTTGTAATATTTCGTTCTGAATATCATGGTGCAACCATTTATTTCCAGTCCTTTTTAGCCACGATTCCAGTTCAGACACGTCTTCTGCACGTGCTTTGAGAAACGCCAAAAAATTAGAGTTTTCGTCATTGTTTGCTCCACGTAATGGCAGCCCTTGCTTCGCCAATGTTCTTAGGGTACTGAAAATTTTCTTCAAAGCAACGCGATTATCCATCATTTGTTTCGAAGCAGCAATCGAAAGATGTTGTAGAACATTGGCCGATGATGAGTGGTAATTTTTCAGAGCTTCTGCACATGCGAGATGAAGAGTACTTTTTGAATGGTTTTTGATACGCTCCGCTGCGTGCTTCCAGTTGCTAAATCCGTTATCCACCCAAGTTTCTTTTGATTTCAAATTTCGGGAATCGAAGGAAAGAATCAATTTTTTCTCAACTGCTTCAGTGCAAATTTTACAAATTGCTTGGTTATTTTCATGTAGTTCGAGAAATGGGTTTTCTTTTTTCCACCTCTGGAATGATTTGGGTTCTTTTAAAATGATTTCGCCAGATAGTTGCGGTATCTTTTGCGATAACTTTGTCTGTTTCACACATGGACTGTCAGTTTCCTTTTGTTGGGTACCACTGCCATCATTGCAAATTTCTTCGTTGGATCGCTTAAGCTTTATGACGAAACGGTCCATTTCTTACTTCGAACCAAACGCTACAGAAATACAACGCAAATATAGTACACAATAATAATTATAATAAAAATCACTTACCAAACTATGAACGATATATTGTATACAACACTGGAAATGAGAATAAAACAATACACAAAAATACGACGACGCTGGGCAACAGTTCGAAAAGAAATGAAAGTGACCGCTTTATCCAGTAGATACTGTAACGTTTTTTCGGTCCTTTCCCGGGATCGCGAATTCGACGAAACGTAGCTTCAGGCGTGTTTATCTTGTGGCAAGCCGTTTATTACAATGCTTATATAATATACAATCCCTATATCGCTTATCCCTCGAAATCGTTTTATACCAAGGAAACCTATACATTAATTCAATAGGCAAATAAACAGAAAATATTAGAAATAGACAAAAACCATCAAGAATGAAGAAGTGCGTTTTAGGCGAACGGCGCCTCAGACGAAATAGGTAGGGAAAATGCCTTACAATTCGAGATGTATTTATCAGAGTATATAGATCAAAATTGTCGAGTGGGTAATTACCCACTAACAAATTTTTCGAATGGGTAGTAGTACCCACTGTACCCACATTATCCGCCGGGCCTGGTTCCAGAGTTCATCTGGAACATACACACACCCAATTTATATTTATTATGTGTAGATAAAAAGCACAATCTAATCAGATTTTTATTAGAAGTGCCTTCTTTGTTTACTTTTTGACGTGAGTACATTTTTTGATTCACTGCAAATTTGATTATTTATCGTTTGACTTGGCACTTATGTTTCCTACAGTAGAGTAAATATTGTTACTAAAGTCTTATTGGAAATTTGTTTTCCATTCATTTTACCCATAAGATAAATATTGTACATTAAATTGTTTTGCTTCGTTTTTCCAAATATATTTAGTTTACATATTTATCGTTACTAGCGTATATTTTTGCATACATACAATTTATGCCAAATTTTTATCAATAAATATATATTAGATAATTATATAATTATTGCACTATAATAATAAAGATCAATAAGAAAAATAATATCATGATTTGAAAATAGTCAATATATCGTCAGTGATATCGAACACATCAAATCTGGTTTCGTTTATTCATATACATAACATGAAATGGATAGCGCAATTAATAATTGTCAAAATGTAGAAAATGTTGAAATCGCACATCAGAGTTCACGCGTTAAAAAATTTCTTATAACTCATACCAGAGCTAATCTAAGATGTAGGTACAAAAATTCTGCTGTCAATCCTACTTTGGGAAATTGGTGTCTTACAACACGAGAGTTGGATCACTGGTTCGCTAGACTGAACACCTGGCTTTGTGCACTCTGTCTATACTACAAGGACGATGTTTAAAGAAATCATTGCCTCAGAACATTAATCGTCACATATTTTCTTTATTATTATTCTTCGTCCCGTATATTGCTACCAACAAACATATTTAATCAGGGCTTGGCGCCCTCAACATTAATTTGAAATTAAGTTGTCTTCATGACTAATCAAAAGTATATAATGATATATCGTACAACGATAATCAACATCAGATTATATCTCTTTAATACGGCGTTTTTCAAGGTAGTTTGCCCGATAAAAATGATAAACATTTGTTTTAAATTTGTTACCGAATGATTAATTAACTCAGCCTGTCAGCCTGATGTCTGAAATTGCAATGAACGGGTTTATAGCGATTTTCGGCATTTGGGGCATATTCTGTCAGCGATTGTTGGAAAGAAAGTTGTTAAATATTTTGAAATTTTCATTGTCGTGGGAGTAGTTCTAATGTAAAATATTTCATTCTTACTTGAACCAGTTCTCGTTTATTGCTCTTTTATTCTTATGGGACACTCTGATAACGCATGTTTATTCTTACATGTAAATTGAAGTATGATACGTTGCTATTTGCAATATCATAATGAAATTACGGAAAAAATTACTTTTGGTAATTTATTTTAATGCAATGAGTACCTACCCTTAAAAAATAAGGAAATATTCATTCCAACATACCTAATAGTAAACAAAATTTTCTTACAAATCCGCTTCGGCCGTGCTAAATCGATTTCATCATGACGATTCGTCAGGAAACCCATTAAAGGGATATTAATTTGAAATGTGATACTAATTGTCAGCTTTTCTCGATACTCGATTAAAATAAGGGGGGTTTTCAGACTCCAATTTATTACTTTCGTCGTGTTAGCAACGGCATTTCTGAATTAATCCAGTTTCGTCGATTGTGTTCCGGTGCGAAAAGTGGGAAAATTTCCGGGGAAGTTCGGAATCGTGATTTGATTGGAAACCTAAACCGAGGTTACAGCGTATAAACAAATCGTGAACTTTTACTATGGTGTATTTATGTCGCGTTATTGAAATTGATACGGTACCTACCTGGAACGATTTCTCTAAACGACTACTAAGAACGTACATGAAAATATATGAAAAAACCTTGTGAAATAGCAGTAAATAACACTCAAGTCGAGTTTTGTGTACTGCCTATTCCGCTGTAGCTTTCGCTGTTTTGGCTTATCTTTATGGGACGTTTATCGCACTTAAGTTCTTTAGGGAGATAACGCGGCAAATTGTGTATTTTTGCAAAACAATTACTATTTTATATCAGTTTTCATATCGTGACGTCTCACAAACGGAAATTATACATACTGAGTGTTCAGCGAAAAACAATGGATATCCATTTTGATTTTTCAAGTATGCTCGTCCCGACGATAATTGTAATTTACGACTTGAGCGGCTTTTATAGTAGAGGGATATTGCAAGTGTCCATAATGTAACGTTTTGCTTACGTGAAAGTTACTACCCCTACACGAATTTTCTTAATTTCTTTATTTTAACCACTTACACTAACACTTATCTACTAATATTCAATACTTAATTTATATCCACCATTTTTTAATTTAGTATATTTGCACCATTTATTTATGTTTGCTCATTTCGAAGTTCCCAGAAGGGACACTTTCTGACTGCTTATCTTTATGGCCAACCGTTTCGTTACAATAATATCAAATAGTAATAAAGTCGACGTTATTTTGACATCTGAGTGTGCGCAGTGCATTTTGTGATAAAGTATACTTCAATAACGTTAGTGCTTAACGTTATTAGAGAGATATTGCAAAAGTACACTAACAGTGCGAAACACTATTTATGTTGACCATAATAATGTACTGCTTAGCATTATTTTTGGTTGAAAATAGAGATATTGCAAGGCATGTATCCTAACGATTTTATCCGGTTGACAACTGACAAGACAACATAACCTAAACCTAGTCGTGAAATAAACAACAAATATTTGAGTAATTTCAGAATATGGAAGAAATTCTGGAAGCAATAATTTTAGGTGGTGAATATGGTGAGACAGTAGAATATGCTATCTTGCAAAATATGCTAATATACCGAGAGCCTCATGGTAACGGTGTAAATGTTAACAATGATGACATCTCAGATGAAGAGGCAGTGCTTCATTTCAGATTTCCCACAAGACTTCTCAACATTCTCTTTCACTTTTTCCCACGTTTCTGGATTTTTGAGGCAATTTTTAGCCACAACTTCTCTCAGCAAAGTTATGTCATCATCATGTGAGAATCTCAACCTGCGCGATTTCACAGTTTGCATTTTACCCAATTTTACCGGAATAATCTAATCAACTGTCAAATGCATGCAGTTCATTACACGAACGTTTTTTGTGGTTATGTTAAATATATCACACCATTTAGAAAGTCACAACACTAAACGAACTTTTACGACTCTAGTCGATTTCGCCCGAATGTGCAATAAGGTAAAAATTGTGCTTTACCGTAAACGCACATAAATAGTGTTTAACGCTAACCTTATTAATGTATACGGTATTCCAAAATGCAACTGCGCATGCTTAGATGTCAAAATAACGTCAACCTTATTACTGCGGACGTTCACGTACAGTTGCAATATCTCTCTATTAGCATACAATTGTAGTAAAGCATTATTTTTATCCCCATGTCACCTTCGAATGGAATAGCATAAAATCGTTACAGTTCGGCAAAATATGTAGCCACGCAGATCATGTGCTAATCATTAGGATAATGATTAAAAGAAAGTAAATTCTATTAGAAATGTGGTTGAAGAAAGAACGGGTCACAATATTCTACTTTTTCATCATTTCCACCTCCAAAATAACAGCTTCCCGAACTTCCTCCACAACCTATTAACGATTGATTATTGTCGTGATTAGAGTGTTCATAATGTACCAATATGTACTTCTGGCGACTTTACATACACTAAAATGGACTTCAAAAGTACAAAGTGCTAGAAATTCGCGTCTTGGCAGTTGACTAGGTTTCTAGCTTATGTGGTTATGTTGTCTTGTCGTTGCAATGTAGATTTGTGCTCTGCAATATCTCTGTTTTAAAGAAAAGATAAATGGTAAGTACTATTTTATTAAGGTCGACTTAAATGCCATTTTTCAGTATTAGTCCACTTTTGCGATATCTGTCTAATATTGAAACATTTTTAATATTAACATAGTAGATATTATGTTCACATTGTTAAATCACTATTTATATTATCATTCTGGGAACTATGACGTAAGATGATTTTTTTAAGAATAAATCACCCATTTTTTTTCATCTTTTTGAAATTTATTTATATGCGGATATTGCACAATTTATTATATTTTAACGTTAAACAAAGATTAGATACGATTTAAGGCTACTATCAAATCTTATTTAATAAATGGGAATTTCTAAACTTTGTCTTATAAGGCATCATTTTAAAGCGCATAAGAAACAGAGAAACCGAAATGTGGAGAGGATAAAGTTGCAAATCTGCAAAATATTTATGAAATCACCATCTTGGTACGAATCATATTGTCACGCTTAGGAGCCTAATAGGTCCTAAAGTGGGCCCGGTTTGAGGCGTGATAGCTAAGGTAAAAGAAGACCGATTCATGTCTATTTCGTACACTCCTATTTTGTACACTGGAACTTTTGTACCTGGAATTTTCCTGTTTCGTACACTGAATAAAATTACATGAATTTTGACGCCTATTTCGTACACCGACCTCATTAATGAGCTTCAGATCCCAGAATTAAACTTTATTATCCAATTGTCATTAATTTTTGTCAAAATACACACTACTATTTACATATAGTAGGTATATTCATATATATTCAATAAAATATACAGCACAAAACGTTCCCAGATAATTTAATCAAATTTGACAACATAAATGAAACGAGTCAATTCTCCAATACTATTACCGCTAACTTGTAGATCTTCCAGTATTCTCTTGATTCGG
Source organism: Cryptocephalus moraei (assembly GCA_946251905.1). Taxonomy (NCBI): domain Eukaryota; kingdom Metazoa; phylum Arthropoda; class Insecta; order Coleoptera; family Chrysomelidae; genus Cryptocephalus; species Cryptocephalus moraei. The sequence continues at coordinate 22,982,950 of OX276454.1, forward strand.
TCGTCCAAATCTATGTATTTATTGGCACGTTTTGGAGTCGGCATGTACAGGTCACAACGCTGCTGCATTATTTCGTAGAATTTGATCTCTTCTGACAGAACTTTCATCAGCTCATATATGTTTCGATGACTTTTTCCAACGCGCCTGTTCAACCTGTTATGTCATCCTTCCACAGAGTTCGTCGTCCTATGTCGTTCGCCATTGCATAACCAGATTCAGTCATTGTCCAGCCATTGCTCCACGAAATAGTCGTTGAATTGGACCACTTTAGGATTGTTGGGTAAAATTTTCATTATTTCTAGCCAAGCGTCGGATATCTGATTTTCTATAAGTGTGCTATTGCAGCACATCTAAGGACATGATCGCGAATTTATTTGCTCTCCTTGAATTCTCTGACCAATTGCAATTTCTGAATCTTCCTCCATAGCGCCTGATTATAATGGAAATTGCATCACTAGATTTCAGTTTTTGGAAACACAGAATTTACTGCGTTAATTGCTGCTCGTTCGTAGTCGATGTGGAATTTATGGGGGCTGAAGTTGTCCACTTTACTTAAAATAACGTTGAAAAACCTCTTATATGTGGCTTCTCTGCGATTCGAGAGTAGGGCGTAGATCACAGGAACGACACGAGTTGCTTCCGGAGTACTTCCCAATTCAACATGAATTGTGTGGAGCTGGACAAATAAAAGACTCTTGAATGTGTCATCCATGAAAATTTCAGTGGCTTCTCTCAAAAGTCTTGCTTCATTAACCGCAAAAATTAATATTCTTCATAAGTCAATAAGTCTTCAACTTCGTCGTCAGCTAATAAATATTTTTTCATTCCTCCCGTCAGAGTGGCTGGATAACTGGATTTCCTCTTTTCATTTCCACAACTTGAATAACATTCATAACGAAATACTAAATAAGTTACTACGGTGTCACTGGTCACTAGCTGAATATATTTGAAACTGATGTCAAAAGTGACAAAATTCGTATTTATTAGAACAGCAGGTATCCACGCCACGTCCCTCTTACTCTTTGATAATAATTATGTACAATTAATATAAAATTCAAAGAAAACTAAGACTCATTGTTACTTATCTAATTTCTGTCCGATGGATTTCCAGGTAAAATAACCCTTTCAGGTATGTGGGTTCCCTTAAGCCGAGAAGGGTGGGTCATTGTACGAAATGGGCATCTAAAATTGATCTAATTTATTCAGTGTACGAATTAGACCATTTTTAGGTAGAAACCCTCGGGTGTCGAAATAGTAGTGTACGAAATAGGAAAACACCAAGAAGACCAGAAGAAGGTATCTTTTTATAAAAGAAGTTAAACAAAGCAATGACATTTATTTCGACCTATCAACATTGGCCTACCAACAATCAATGACCATAACTGGGGAAGAAAGAGTGACATTGGATACAAGAGTGAATAACACATGAATGTAGCTATATGACATAAACCCTAAAAGGGCACAAAACGAACAAGTTAGAGAAGAAAATAAATAAGAGTTGAAACTCAAATTAATAAATGGAGCTTACACGATTGAAGGTTGATGAGATGATCTTCGTAGTTGCGTAGTTGGTGAGCCAGTCAGCCCAATTGATCTCTGGTAAATCATGTTTTCGTTCACGGTTAGATTACCCTCTTTGATAAACGACAACATACAGCTTTCGCCCCCTTACTTAATTATATGGTCCATATACCGCTCCCGTTCGTGACAATATGATGATTTTCATAGCTGTAAATTATGCATACCTACTTTTATGTGAAAACCAACTTCCCAGCGCAGTTTTCTTAAAATTTTACAAAATACTCAATATTTACTTTTTCATCGGCCAGTGCAAAGTGGGTGACAGTTGATAAGTGAAATAATATTTAGGGATCGAATGTAGATGAAGCCGCTTCATCTACTATAAACAAAGTAACCAAGCATCTACCCCGAATAAACCGTTGCAGTATTGAAACAACGTCACGTTGAAAATTAGCAACAAAATGCATTTAAGTAAAAAACCAATAACTCAAAATGTGATAGTATTACAAGCAAAGGCACACTAAACGTTTTAACGAAAAGAAAAACAAAGAAAACGTTGACCAATCCCCCACGTATAATGGATTAGAGAAGTTTATATAAACAGCTGCAATTTCTGCGAAAACGTATAGCTTGTATGCATGCTCTAATTACATTTCCGACAGTAATAGCATTAACTTTCACAACTTTATTCATTCGTTTAACTTAATTTAATAACTCGTTTGTAAACCAAGCTTTGAATTTTTTTAAAAACATATTTAGGGTGGAAACTTCGTGCATTCATTTTTTGGTCAATTTAAGAATGAATTCGTGGAGTGTTGTTTACGAATTCGTTTCGAAAATGGAATAAACTCTCAGTTATTTAAATTGGAGACAACGAGAGGAAACGTAGTTAAATATGCAGATTGCAATATTGGTAACGATATAGATTTTAAAATGCAAGTAAATTCCAAAACAGTCTACGAATACTAATGCAGAATGGTTCTCGATCGATCCTATTTTATAATTAATTTTACTTCCAATTACGGTGATTTAATTTATTAATAATGTGTGTATCGATATTTCATGCTCCTGCTAGGTTTATTACAAGGTTATATTAACAATGGTAATTGATAGGTACCTTAATTAATAAATAATCGGATGATGATAAAACGTACGCTAACGAAATAAAGTAAACGTTCTAATCATTGTAATTGAATTTACAAATGTAAGTAATTTAAGTGCACTTCCAGTATATTTACTCGATTAATCGACCTGAACGATTATGTCAGTATAAATACGGATATCCAATACCTGGGTGCTTTTTTATTATGAAGTTATTCGGCGTGTACATGCATCTATTTTATCTATTACTTTTTATGGCAAAACGAATTACATTAATCGTAAAATATCCAAAGTCAAATTGTGTCCTTTACTGTTTTACAAAAGCACTTGCATGACATAACCTTGAATAGAACCAATTAATAATTTGCAGTTCAATTTCCGTTGATCAATAGTCTGTCGCAATGTTTGTATATACGTTCTAACCCTTATGAACACATGTAATTCAGGTAATGGTAGTGGATTACTAAACAAAATGGTTGACGTAGAACGTCGACGTGTACTTCGTATAGTAAATGAATAATTTCTGTGGTTTCAAGGTAAATACTGATATGTCACGAAGTGAACTTAATCAGACAGCTGTTTTATAGATTCAAGTACCCAATTACTCGGATTTTATGATGACCATAATTTTGTATTATGATTATGGCGTATATAATTATAAGGAAATGATTCCCGAGGCAGCAGAATTGTTTTACATTTTCTTCACAAAAATAGATGACAATAAATTTTGCCTCGTCATGTGCCTTTTGGCAGTTCAAATTTATACTCAGTGTTGTTGAATGGCTTGTACATTAAGGAATCCATTAAAATCGTCCTGAATATATTGATTTGCTGATATATTGTCGCGATTGATGAGGACAAGCATCCTCAGCAAAACGCGAATTAACACAACGTTACCTCATAAAAGAATCTCCTGGCGAGGCACGTATGTTTAAGTGAACCAAGTAGCGCACGGGAAGTAATAAACATCATCAATTGAATAAATACGGGCGATCTGAATAGATTAGCCAGTCAAGTATCCTGTTACGCTGCCCAATTGAACTACGTGCCCGTCAGCCGTTTTGCTTGGGAATGATGTCCTCTGAGATTCTGTGATTCCTGCACCAGCTACCCCTCCGGGCTCCCTGCGGACTTTTGTAAGCATATATTTGTTCACCATTTATTATTTTTGGCCTTTTTTGTTTTAATCGTTTGTTCACTTTCACTTCGACAACATAGTTATTGAAAATTGACAGTAGAATATTATGAAGAAGAAATATTAACATTGATGTCACCTAAAGTATTAATAATCTCATTAAATTTACTTATATGAAATGAGATGAACACTAGTGGTGAAAATTAACATGGTCTCGCCTTGGTCTCGAAAAATCCTTAAAAGTTATGCCTCGTCTCGTCTCGATCTAAGTCTGGTATCGTCTCGTCTTGGTCTCGAAAAAGCTCGAAATATATGAATGTATCCTTTCTTGACAACGTTCACCGATTTTATTGAAGTAGGTACCTATGCAGGTGTGGTAAAGTTGAGCCTACAAAAATTAGTCTTATCGATTTCATTTTTGATAGAGTATTTAGTTTTTTGAAAATACTAAATTAAAGAAATTCTATTATGGAGAACAGGTACAAAATCGAAAATCACTTTTATTAATAAATATGTTTGTAATGGTACCACGAACGAAGATTTTAATTATTTTAATTGTAAGCACAATTAAGACATTAATGTAAAGTGTATATTACATGTGAAAGCGGCATTGTTTAATTGACTAATCATATTATGTTTGGCTAATTCAAAATTACTTTTTCTAAATAAAATTAGGAAACTTTAATAAGGTCCTTATTAGAAATCCGAAGGACCTGCTTTTTAAATTATGCGTCAGTTCGTTCTTGGTCAAATTTGGTCAAACAGATTTTGATGAAATTTTATACATATTTAGGCGTCGCAAATTTTGATGTACTCATGCCATTAACAGGTTTTATGGGAATTTCTAAAGGAATATATCTTTAGAAAATACGTGGGACAGTAATGCATTATTTACATCAGCTAGTTTTATTTTATTGTATCATTCATTTCGCACTGGAAACATATGATGCCATTACCTGCCGGGTTATCGGATTATAACAAAACTTGTTAAAATCTAAGAAACTACACTCCCAAAGAATGGATACATTACCGTTTAATATGTGTGCTAATGCATTCAAACGATTCACACCACTTTCGAAATTCGTTCCTATAACAAACCTTTTTAAAATGGTAAGAAAACCAAATGATTACCGTAAAATGCGTAGTTATATCGAAAAGAACTGCAAATTTTACCATTTACCATCCTTACTGGTTTGATGGTCCAATGAATGAGCTTCCCGGACATCGATATTATCAACCTTTTACCGGCACTTTCGTCATTCATGGCCTTGGGGGTTTTACAAACAGGAAAATACAAATATGAAATTTTCAATTTCGAGACTTTTCGAGACGAGACCAAAATTAGATCTCATATGGCATCGAAATTTCAACTCTCAATTTCATCTCATCTTGGAATTCAAAACGAGACGAGATGGAATCGAAACAAGCCTTGATTTCGTGTTCAGCACTATTCAAGACAATCATTTAAGTTCTTATGTGGGGAAAATAAACGAGGAATAAAATAAAAATACTACTTAGAAATATCACATCACCATTTTAAATTATAGAGCAGTAGTTTTCACCACACCTAATTTTTATTCCTGTGGATTCTGATTTCGGCCCTTATACCACGAATTTGTGAAAGTATTGCACTCCAAGTTTTTGTACATCTTCGGTTGGATATTTTAGAAATAACTTTACTGTATTTTTTGGAAATTCCTGTTTTAACAGTTCGATTTTTGGGGATAAAGTGCGGTTTCCCTACGTCATCACCTTCTGTGTGTGTGTGAGGGTCTTCCCCCCATCATTATTGTGCGAAGCGGAACACACCACCTGCTCATTTGCCGTTTGTCTCCAGCTATCACATTACGGAACATCGACTTTAAACAGCTACAGGTCTTCAAATATTTGACTTAGAAACGCCCTATTGTGTTCTGTGCACAGCAAATTTACTCACCTTCAAAATTAATTCATATGACGTTTGCCCTAAAACACGTTGGCTGCGAGATATTTAACAGTTGCTAATGGCTTAGGCAACACTCACAAGTTTTACCCCTCGTCGATAAAAACAAAGGCTATATCATAATCGTAATTTGGACTAGAAATGTAAGGGATTTCCTTTTTTTTTGTGTTATATCAGCAGGTTGAGATATTGTGGAAAACGGAGAGAAGGTAAAAAATTTTGATGTTTTTTCGTTGAAAACTTGGATTTTACATTACAATTACAACGCTAACGTACCAAAACACCAAAATTACTCGACCTTTTGCATGCGAAAATGTACAATTTTTCTGTACTAAAAGTGGAAACACCCATCGCCAGATTTACCTCTATGTACATCAGTATCTATTGATATGTCGAAATTGAAAAAAGGTAACCTGCTAGCTTTTGCTTATCGCTTGTAAAAATCAAAAAGGGAAAATACCCTTTAGCACCCTACCATAAGAATAAAGAAGGAGGAGAAGGTTATGACAGCGTCTACTGTACAGTAAAAATTATGCGGCTCTGAATGATCTCGGTCCTTTTTCAATCGGTATCCTGGGATAAAAGTTGAGGCCCGACTCTAGAAATGATTATACAATACGCTCTTTGTACGACAGGTTTGCACTTTACATTTCATTACATTCAAAATTGTTACTTAAATTTCCTAATACTAAATTAATGATACGAGAGAGTTATTCTGAATTAAAAGATGTTGTAAATGGCGTCAAACAATCATTATGTTTTTGTTCACAATTTGAAAATTTCTATTTATATATTTTAATGTAGTACAGTATAGCTTAACTCTAAAAAGTATATTAATTACGTACACTATAGGAAAATGTGGGCAAGTGTATATATATTCAATTTTTTACATTTTCATTAAACTTTTCGGCAATACGAGTTTTGGAGTCAAATTTTCAAAATCTTTGTCAAATGTTTTATTTAGTTTTCAGGCATTTTTAATCTTCCAAAGTTGTCCCAATTTTTGTTTTGATGTGCTTTTAACTCCCAATGTGGTTTTATTAGCAGAGCTACTTGCAAGCAGCAATTGCGTAATTCTCACACGTTTCACATAAGTGTTTATTATGACTTTTTTAAAGTAAGCAACCACTTATATATCCCGTAAGATTTTGAATAAGAAGGGTGTATGTTTGGTAGTCATAGGGTTTCGTCAGTTCTCACTCTGTTGCCTTTTTGAACCAAAAAAGTTTTGTAAGCAGCCTTGGTTTAAATGACGTGTAAACAAATATGGAAACTCTTTAGTCCCAATGGGCCTCCATCATTGCAAATCACCACTTATGGTCGTTTTAAGTCAATTGAAACATTTTTTATTGCTAACGTTTATATCTCCTTTGAAGTCTTTGACTCAATGAGTCAATCATCTCGTGGCATTGCTGTAAAAATTCAATTGTAGTCTTTTACCGAACACATATCGCCGGTGCCTACGAAGAGTATGATTCCCAATAAATGGTTAATGAAAAAATAACTTTCGGATAAGAATCGTCAAAAAAAATATTTTTCTGTACATGCCGCGAAGAGTATAACTCCCAAAAAATTATCGGCGAAAAAAACAACTTCGATAAGAGTCGGCGAAAAAAATTAATTTTCTGTGCATGCCGCGAAAAGTATAACTCCTAAAAAACTGTCGGCGAAAAAAAAACTCTGAGAAGAGTCGGCGAAAATGTAATTTTATAATTTAAACCCAATTTTGATAATCTTGCCTTTTCCGCACTTGGTATCAAAAAATATTATATACATTTTGGGCTTTCGTGTAAATTTTTCGTAGGCTAAACAGACACCCAAACAGAAATAGCTTTCTTCGCTGCCATTAAGCAGTTCTTTTTGTCGCCGTGTGTTATTAGGAGTTATACTCTTCGCGGACACAGACTCAGAAGTAATTATTTTCACTGATACTTATCGATAGTAATTTTTTTCTCCGGATACTTTTGGTAACTTTTAGTTTTGTTAAATTGGTACCTACATCAGCCTGTCACGTAGACGTGCGTAGACGTCAAGATTAAACTATTAATATTTCAAGAAATTTGTTGAGCAGCTTTGCGTATTTCTGGGGGTGTACAGTTCAATTCTACATTTTTGTGTTCCATTTCGCGCACGTAAGTAAGTAGTTATTGAATTTGTCCTAGGACTACTACATTTTCAAATTCAAATACGAAACGTCAATTTCAGTGACGTCAGTGTAACCAACCCACGCAAAACTCCCTAGTTGTAACACGAAATCTTGAACAGCCAAAATTTAATGAATTAATAATGCAAAGTAGATAAATTAGTATATTACACTCGTTTAATAAGACGTATTGTCACAATAATTGTTCTATTAAAGCACTCGTGTGACAATACTCCGTCTTATTAAACTAGTACTGGGTGATCAAGAATGGCTCTTTCAGTTGGCAACACTTTTAAGAGAATTTTTTACTGTTCTTTTGACAACACTACAACCGGATATGTTTTTTGACAAAAAATTTACATAACAATCAGCGATAAGAAAGTAGGTTATGTGAATAAACATTAACGCTTAAAAAATTAAACTCGAAATACAGAACAATAATTTAATTAAACAGCTAAAGGTAATGCTCAAAATGCCCCCCATTTTGGTCCAGGCATAAATTAACTCTCCTTTTTGGGCTTTCGAAGATATTCATCAGCATATTGGGGGTAATGTTTGCCACTTGCTGAACTATTGCGTCTTGCAGCTCTTCTTCAGTATGCAATATGTTCCTAAAGACATTGTCCTTCAAGAGCCCAAATAACGAAAAATCTAATGGAGTGAGATCTGGTGACCTGCTTGGCCAAATGCCCTGACTAATTACTCTGTCGCCAAAATTCTTTCTTAAATATCCCATAGTAACACGAGCCTTATGTGCCCTTGTAGTGTCTTGTTGGAAATATCCAATTTGACGCTCTTCGTATGTTAATTGGTTTATAAAAGGCCTCAAAAGGTGTTTGATATATCTCTCCGAATTGACGGTAAAATTAAAAAATATGGGCCCATACACCCGCGTCCTTGAGACTGCCAACCAAACACCAACTTCAACCGGGTACAAATGTGTCTCGCTGATAGCGTAAGGATTTTCACCTAACAAAATTCTGTAATTTTTTTTCTTCACATAGCCATTGAGATGAAACCAGGCTTCGTCGGAAATGAAGGTTAATTGTCAAGGATATCATTATTATTTAATATGTCATTGAACCAATTGCAAAATAAAACTCTCTGCGGGTGGTCAGGAGGGGTTAATGACTGGACGATGGAAATTTTGTAAGGGTGGTACTTTAATTTCTTTTTAAACACAGTGTAGCAACTTCATATGATAAACCTGTAGGTCAGGGGTGTTCAAACTTAAACTGCCGGCGATCCACCTCAATATTGTTAGACTACGATCGATCGACTTTGAGAGGTTTCAAGTATGTGTGATGAAGATATTTTGATTAATTATCTTCATTTCAGAAAATGCAGACTCGCACAAGTATGTTGACCCAAACATTGCCGTCAGCTGAAGGGCGACTTGTCTTAGATTCAGATATTTATCTACAGATATAAAAGACCAGAATTTTGTGTCAGATGCTGTGGCTTTTAGATGTATATCTGATATAATCTGCACTACCTCATTTTCAACAGAACATTGAGTCCATGATAAACTGACTTGCTATTGCAGTAGCAAATTCCTCAATGTTCTTACACGAAAAAGGGTAACTCATAAATGATGCGATATTGGTCAATTAACTGAAATCATAAAAACGTCTTTCGAATTCGCCCAAAATATTTGATAATTCTGCCTCATAAATATCATAATTCAACTGCGGAATTCTTGCTTTCAAAGGCGGAAAAGTTTTCAGATCCTTTCTTTTCAGTTGCTCTATCATAAGTTGCAATTTTTCTTTGAATGCGATTATTGCGCTAATCATTTCAATAATAGTTTTTCCTTTACCTTGAAGCTCCAAATTAATGGTATTTAAATGCATTGTGATGTCCATCGAAAACGCTAAATCAGTCAGCAATTTTCCGTTTTTCAGCATCTGAGTGTCATCACCTCTTTCGTCCAGAAAAGTTATTATTTCAGGTAATAATTCTTGAAATCTTTCTAGGAATTTTCCGCGACTCAACCACTTGACGTCCGTGTGAAGAACTAAATCACAACAAACTGTTTACAATTTTTCCGTTTGCTCGTACTATACATACCTACTAAAACAAAATCTGTGAATAGTTGTATATAGGCATAGGCATAGGGAAATAGCAAATTTTTCTCGAGATCGACGCAAGAAGCACTCGCGATCGACCTGTCGATCGCGATCGACCGTTTGAGCACCCCTGCTGTAGGTAAACCGTGAATTAGAACAACATGGAAAAGTGGAAGAAAATTAGTTGAATACGAACCATAAGGACCATACCTGTTTGAAGGGAGAGCTTTCTTAAGGATTTGCTAGGATTTGTTTGCATGCGAGTTCTGATATCCTCGACAACTTCCTTGTTTAGAGTAGAAGGTCTACCAGTTGATTTTTGTTTGCTTACGCTCCCTGTGTTTAAATAACGTTCAACTACTCGCATGCAATGTTGCTGAAAGACAGCAAAAGTGACCAAAGTCTCCGGAAACATTTCCAGAAATTACTGGTATGTCGCTTCGAGAGAGTACTGCCAACCAGTAATTGGGTTATAAATCCAGCTTTGAAAGTACGCCATTCCAATGAAAATATCGTGTTGAACGTGAAAACTATTTTAAATAAATAAATTTGAAAAGAATACCAGAAATGTCAATTTGAAATAGCAAATGGCATCTGCCAATGACGCTGTCAGTGTCACCAACCGGATGTTACTCCAGTCGTACCATTTAAAAAAGAAATTCAGTACTGCCAACTCAAACAGTCATTCTTGATCACGTTGTATACTATTATTTGCTGATACACGTCAAAGAGTGATTCCATTCGCTGACGCAATATTAAGAGTTAAACTTTTCCCTGACGTACAATAATTAGAAATAATAGTTTTCGCCGAGTTTATCGAAAGTTATACTCTTCGCCGCGTTGTTCAGAGTTATACTTTTCGTACTTCGTAGGCACCTGCGATATGTCGACCCTTTGTTAAAACAAAATTCTATAGAATTCACTTTAGGCAAGTAGGTACTTTACACAAAAACAAACTACATATATCAAATTCTTTTTCCCTCAGCCGGTATCCCAAGTTTACAATGCGCGAGTGAATCTGCGCGAACATCGGACGTCTCTCCCTCTGTTACCCTTCTGATTGTCTCTTTATTCTTGTGACCGAATAGACATGCTCTCGCTTTAGGGCTGATGTCTTCCTTCGTGAGTCTCTCCGAGTTCTGAAACTGTTAGCAGTAGTTCCTTTTTGAACAAGGTAACGAAAGAACCGTCGCTTTTGAAAATCAAAAAGAAAAAGGTGTGCTTATAATATACGTCCTAAGATTGGTGTGATATATGTAATTATAGTTTTACATGGAATCCTCATAGGGTCGTTTTTACGCTTTCTTGGGCTGATGGTGAAGTATATTTAGAACCAACCTTCAAGCGTTTGTTGATATTTTAATACAATTCCGATATCAAGTAATTAATTCGGGAGTTTTGAATTTTTCGTTGCTTAGCATCGATGCAAACTCGAGACTCATATTTATCGTACGAATTGAAACTGACGCAAAACTTTACACTTTATCTCGTATATTGTATAAGAGCATGATTAAGCAGAGTAAATGGGTTCTGCACGAACTAACAGTCAACGACAAACTTAATTAGAATCTGTCCAGCTTTTGTGCGACGCGATCCCCGTTAAACTGCTAGAGGAGTGTGTAATGGAACGACAATTGCATTGTACCGTATTGCTATTGTGTCCCGTGAAAGGGTTAAAAATTTCAATCGGAATGTTTGTCGTCGTCAATTAAGCGCCCTTCACGGCTGTAGGAAGTGTCGTCAACCCGCGCCAAGATCCCCACCGGAGTTCCCTTTGTGGCGTATCCAGGACCCTTATCAGCCGTTTCTGAGTCATCTATTACCGATATCGCTTCCTCATTAGGGGGGAAAGGGAACTTTTGAGCTGCTCCTAATCGAACTCGTACACCTACGCAGGCACCACGTGTACATATATCGATCCGTGATGCAAAAGAAAATCCGACTCGACTCGACGTGTTAATTAAATTGTGACTGCGAATCACCCTGAGTGAAACTAATCGGATTATACGAGCGGTCGGACTCGCAGCTCTTCTGTGCCGAGGCTCAGCCCCGTTTTATATTTTTATTCCGGTCGGTGGGAGAAAACACGAGGCCTCCTCTCGTTCTAAGGCCGGCTAGGCGTCGGAATTATTCATGAAATCAAGGTGCATTTTCTGGGATACTTTCGGTTAACTTGATTAGATCCTCGGCGAAGTGCAATGGAAATGAATTTCTTTCCAGGATAAAGTGTCCAATTAGGGGATTTAACTCGCCGGTTTCGGTGATTCATTCGCTGTCCTTACCGTTTGGGACGACGGGTGTGAAGTCAGCCACATCCACAAATCTTATAGTCCAGGAAACAAAATTTTCTTCTTTAAATCCGAAATTTCTACTAAAAATTTTTCAGAGAGATTATTTATTAATAAACAATTGTGTCCGATACGAATTACCACTTTAGCTATCGTCTGGGGTTTGATAAGTGGAGTACATTTACAAAGAATCGGAAAAAATGTAACCAATTTTTACAATAATTTTTTTTTATCCGGAAATATTTTTTTACCCATAACGTATCTCCCTGAAACAGTTTCAAGTCGAAAATCAAGGGACGAAATGGAAATCGAAGGTTAAGGTTAGTTTCAAATTTCGTACGGTTACGTATGAAACCAAAAATTTAATTGCCTAAAGGAATTTTCACAATAGTAGATATACCTACTAGGCCGGTCCGGCCCCACAATTCCCTAGGTACATAATCTCACTTTACAATAAATGTGTTTATTGGTAAATATTCTTTTATCCATAGCGTATCCCCCTGAAACAGTTTCAAGTCGGAAATCAAGGACGAAATGGAAAATCGGGGGTTAAGGTTAATTTCAAATTTTGTACGGTTACGTATGAAAAAAATATCTAATTGCCTAAAGCAATTTTCACAATAGTAGATATACTAGGCCGGTTCGGCTCCACAATTCAGTACGTAACCTCACTTTTGCCAACGCGCTCTGTGTCGGGACCCACGGTCGGGCCCCACACTCCTCCCCCGGGACTCCCACTCTTCCCCCGTGACCCCCGGATACTACTCGGAGGTCGTTCGCGCCAAAATTTGACAGTTGACATCTCTGCCGAATGCTGACAACCTGGTGCTACCTATCGTATAGTGGCGTAAAGCCGGATTCTCATGGTGCGAAATGCGAAAGCGAATTGACAAACTCTAAACTGAAATATTCGAAAAAAATCGGCTCATTCACACAGAATCGCTATGTATAGAAACCTTTGTTTTAAAATGTCGGTACTTATTTAGTGAAATTCGTCTCACAGCTTGCCGTCAAGCAATTAATGTCAATTTAGAAGTTCCATAAATTTTCGTTATTTTTTTCATCTGTCGTTCATTGAATTCTAGTTCCATCTTTTAAGTGTGAACCCCAAAACGTTACACAACAATAGTCACGTGCAAATAGCAATAGGTTTAATAGGTTATAAATCTAAATCACCGAACACCAAAATTTTTAGCGAAACCGCATAAAATTTGATCTCAATCCCATTTTCCCGCCCCCTAAAATTTTAAATTTTGCGAAATCGTAAATAGTTGACACGTTGCGTCCTTGAAAATATATGCACCAATCAGGACATAGTCGCCAATAGTTTAGGGCCAACTGCACCGTTGCAATTGATAAGTGATGCTTACCTAAACTTAACTTAAATTTTTAAGCGTCACTTAAAAATTGTCAACTGCACCGCCAATACTTATCCTGCCCTTAATTAAGACGCATTTTACTAGGGTTTTTATTTTTGGTTGGTTGCATCTCGTACTAAACAGTATACTCCGTTTTGGTTTTTGGTATTCCGTGAAGACTGTCATTACTGTGCGTATGTGTTTATCGTCTTTATAATTATAATTGTCAATTTATAGTAATCGTCGTAATCGATAGTAATATATTGATAATGGAAAAGAAGAGAGTAAGAACTGCAAACTACACCATGAGTGAAAAAAATAGGTTAATGGAGCTTGTTAGAGATTTTAAAGTAATTATAGAATGTAAGAAGATTATATTCATATTTATTTCAAACTTTCAAACACCATACGTAACGTACACAACAAAACACAAACACATAACCATAAATAGGAGGTTATGTGTCCCTTATGCCCATTTGCACCAATTCTACTTAAATCAGTACATAGCAAAGTGATACTTAATGTTTAAACCCAGCTTAAAATTGTGTGACTTGCACCAGTTGCACTTAAAAAATACTTTTGTGTGTGTGTGAATTGTAGTTAACGTCTCCTTTTTGCTGCAAGGCTAAACTGGACGGGACCTACAGCTTAACGTGGGCTCCGAACCACGGCCCTCGAGCACGGTTGTACCCCCTAAGGCTCTCACCCCAGTTGATCCACTCCGTGCTCTACCGACTCAGGGTGTGTGTATCCTAGTCCCGCCCTCCTACAGGATATCCGATCCTATCCGGCCTGGTTACCGGCGTGAATAGGAACGGGATTTTGGATACATTTTACACACTTCCCGCAACAATCACAACATCCATGGATTACGTGGGATTCGAACCCACGACGACAGTGACCGCCTGACTCAAAGCCAGCGCCTTAAACCACACGACCACCGCCGCCCCTAAAAAATACTTAGCTAAGGTACGGTGGAAGATTGTTAGCACTTGGAATTAACATGTTTCGTGATTAAATTGTCAAGTGACAACTAGTCAGGTCGTGGTTTTGTGGTTATGTTTGTTAGTGTTAGTTACTTCAACCTCAAAAATGTTTAAAATGTGCGAGAATAAAAGAATGAGAATAAGTGCCAATTACACTATTCAAGAAAAGGAACTCCTCCTGAATCTGGTCAACTAATACCAACTAAACAATTTAGAAATATTTATTTTACATATTGTATAAAATACTTAAAAATCACAAGGATATTCTAAATGTTCATGAATTTCTTCCAACAACAAAAGTGTGATTGCTTTCGAGATTCGAAACCTTTTATAATAGCTAACATCATCAAATGAATAAAAATATTCTTCTCTGATGTAGATTGTACGTGGTATTTCAAATTCTATTAAATTAACTGCATTTAATTCAAAAATAGCTTCATCATTTTCAAATATTTGCAACATTTCTTTGCTTCTCAAAATAAACAGCTCAAAATCGTCAAAACCTCTATACACAACTAGGTTAAGTTAGAGTTAAACCGAGAATATTCTCGGCTTAGTTAAACCTCATACTAAGGTGAGCTTAGTGGTGAAATGTCACCATGTGCAAACCATTTTTTGAATTAAAGTGTCACTTAGGGTTAAGTGTAACTGGTGCAAACGGGCATTATAGTTTAAGCTGATGTTAAGGGGAGGTCTATGTACCGTTTAAATTAAATGACACTTACAACACTTTAAGCTTTACTTAGATGTTGGTGCAGTTCACTTTAAATTTTTAGTGACACTTAAACTTTAAGCCGAGGTGGTGCAGTTGGCCCTAGTGAATTCGCTTTCTCATTTCGCACCGTGAGAATCCGGCTTGACTCGCGCCTAAATTTGACAGTTGACATCTCTGCCGAATGCTGACAACCTGGTGCCACCTATCGTATAGTGGCGTAAGGAGCTGGGATGTCGTGAGGATGAGTTAAAACATACAGTATGTATTACACGAAATATTTTAAAAATATTTCATGTAATACATCTACCGAAACTAGGATTCGAACCTAGGACATTGAGATCATCGGTCTACCGCTCTCCAACTGAGCTATTTCGGTGTACCGAAACATGTTCTAATAGGCCCATTAACAAGGAAACGATTTGAAGATTCATTCTAATTAATCAACAGTATCATAACCTACAAAGTCATGTCCATCACAAGATAGTAGAGAAACAGGACCACTCTTTTGGTCATCCCAACATAATTAAGATTTTTTGTGTAACACTTTTTAGCGAAAATTATTAGTTTGCCTATTACGCATCTTCCTGACACACTTTTAGGTCGAAAATCTGGGGATTTAGTCGAAAATTGTTGAAAAATATTTTTTTCCATGCGTAGACATGTGGAATTTATTTTCACATTTCAATGGGCCTCAGAGTTTTCACTTCATCCCCTGATATTCGACTTAGAACTGTTTCAAGGGTTTACGTTATAGATTTCCCGATAAAAATTTTCAGTGTAAATATTTGTTCAGGTTGTGAAAATAATTTTTTGTAAATACACCGCATTCATCAACCCCCAGACGATAGCTAGGGTAGTAAATCGAATCAGATAAAATTGTCTATTAAATCTCCCCGAGAAAAATTTTTAGTAGAAACTTTGACATTACATAAATATTTTTTTTCCTGGACTAAAATTTGTGGATGCACTTCACACTCGTTTCGGGACGTACGTTACGTTGCCAATGTTATGAACATAATCAGGGTCGTATTCTAATCGGTTATTGGGTTAGTAAAACGGTATTTAAGTGCAATAAAAGTTCATTAAAATCGTACAGTAACGTTGTTTGGTGATGGCGCAATCTTAAAGCGTGACATCCATTATGGTAATAATACGCTGCAATCCAGCAGAAAATCCACAATATCGACGGTGGAAGTGAGAAATGTACTCCCATCCCTAGCTGCTCTGGAAAAATCAGGCTCTGGAGAGACACCTGATAAAGGCGATAAATTAACGTCTACTATCTTTATCCAACGACTATTGATCGTACAAGACAAATTACAAACAATCTATCAGTTATCCTCATAGTAATATATTTTTTCAGGAACCATCCGAAATTCTGTTTTATGCAGTTTTTAACCAGTTTCGGTTCTCTCGTCATCATCAGGTGTACGAACAAAGGTAAAATTACTACCCTAAAGTACGATTGCCTTATGCAGTCAACAGACATCACATATTATTCTCCCAAATAACGCTTTGATATTTTGTACGATTTATTCACGATTACTACAGAAGTAAAAGGGATTGACTGGATATTAGTTAATTGCAGAATGTACCAACGAGGCCGCTTTAATGTCATACCCATTTCATAAAAGGAATTTGTATTTTGAAAAGATGTCGTTAACCCAGTGTATAATTGACCTTAAGGGTCCATCCAATTAATCAATTATAACCCAAGGCAATTATACCCAAATTTGTGTTGAGAAAATATGGAATCATGAACGATTTGGCTATTATTTAAATGGTGTTGTGTTATTAATAAAAAACTTATGAATAAAAATAGTATTAATAAAAAAATATTACGGTTCAAAAACGGGGAAAAACTTTTTTTGTTTAAAAAAAATAATATGGATGCTTTATTTTTGTTTTTAGGCAAAAAAAATCAAAATTTTGAATTTTGCAGTAAACGTCGGAGAGGGTAGATTACGGGGTTACTTATTAGTTCGATAGTTATGTTTCACTTCGCTGACTTGTGCAGCTTTAAGAATAATACAATTTTATAGAGAACATTAAAAACAAACTTCAGTATTTCGTATTTCCAAAAAGTAAACGTAGATAATAGTATTTACTATTGGCATTAACGAAACCACTTCTCCCCCTTTGTTCACGACTCGAATTTTAACATTCAATATTGGGCAGTGTGCAATTTTTGTAAAAAAATTGCAGGTGGTAATCCTTATTATTTTTTTGGAGATCAAAAATTAAATTATAAAAATTCACAAGGTAGGTCAATGAAATGCGTTATAGTTCGTTTAGCTGTTTCAACTCACTTACACTAACAGTTTCGGGAATACGCAAATATTAAAAACAAAGTTCAGTAAGCAGAATCGGTAAGCACTAAGTAAGTAGTAAGCAAAGTCGGTAAGCAGATTTCTATTTTGCGAAATTGTCTTACGGTTGTACAACGAATCATCCCCTTTCGTTTGGGGCCCAGATTTCGAAAATCGAAAGTCGGGATATATTTTGAAAAAAACCTTGAAGGGTTAGTCCTCCTTTCTTTGAGGTCAAATTTTAAATTTTCGAATTTCACCATAAAACTCGAAAATGTAGGTCGGATGGACTTGTTTAGTGATGTTGCTAAGTTTGTAATCACTAATTTCAAAAATTTGAGAAAAATAGCGATTTTTTTGAAAAAGACTGACAAACTTTATAGCTTAGTATTGTAGTAGTTCGTACTGCGGAAAGTAAATGTGTTTTTATTAAGGTTTTGTACTGTTGGCAGGAGAAAACCATCTTCTTTCGTTGGCGACCCAAATTTCCAAAATCCTATGGCGAGCCATTTTTTTAAAATCTTTTACAATTGGTTAACTTTTCTTTTTGTTGAAACAAAAAATTGAACTTTCGGAGTTCACATTGAAATTCACAGGATTTGTCGAAGAAACACATTTTAGTTTTCGGCAAAGTTTCAAATAGTGAATTTCAAAGATTTAGGACATATCGCAATGTTTTGGAAAAACAAATAAAAACAAATTCTATTGGCTCGTATATCTCCTTTTATTTGTCACCAAAACTTTAAAAATCCAGTAGTGTACCATTTTTTTCAAAAACCCTCCTACTTGTTTCTACTTTATTATTTTCTAAATGAGGAATCTCGTCCCTTTTCCTCTATTATGATTTTTGTACTCCCATAAAAAAGAGAAAAAAGGAAAATCCCTATTCAAAAACAAAGTTTTCAATACAATTTCCTTGACGACAAATTGGAAATCATGTAGATTTACAAAAGATCACCTTATTTCCGTTAGGTTACGTTATTTACTAAAAATTCATTAACAGAAGAAATTTTGGTCAGTCCGAATATCCGAAATTCAATATTAACCAAGTAATTACAACTGAACATTTTTACACTGATTTCCCTATTCTTATATTTATAGGACTATGAAATAGTCAATTATATCCGGCGGTCAATTAGGTATATCAGAAAGTGAGGTTCGAGGTAAGTTGTACTTGTATATACAGAGTGTTACGAAAAAGTAGATCAATCTGTTAAACATAACCTGTTTGGGCTAAAATAATGGGTATTTCTCATGCCACTTTTCTTTTGAATGTTTTTTCCCAATATACACGGTGTCATAGTTAATTTTTTAAAAGAAATCTTTTGTTATTATCCGGTACGTTTAAAGCTGTCTTTTCCAAATTTGGTGCCGATTTTACCGTTATCTAAGCACACCTGTATAATTTTAAGAAAAAAAACTGAATTTTTTTTACATTTTCTAGGGTGTGACATAGGGCGTATTGTAGTTGGGCGGATTTACCTGACTACTGCGTGAAGACCCAAGCAACGTCACTAATCCCACCTTGTAGTTGGGCGGTAAGGTGCTGCAGGTAGTTCGTATTACCAAACCCGTAATAAATATAAAATATATTTTATAATTTTACCGTTCTTAAATTTGTCTGAAGCACAAAATTTAAATTAGTTTACTATAAGTAAAGTTTTGCGTTTCTCGCTGAAATTTGTTTGTACCTCCATTTCAAACAATATATTTTAAACAACTAATATTTTATAAATATAAGATTCACAGAATTTACAACATTATGCAAAAATTGTACCTGCTGCCCACCTGCCACCTGCTTAATCCTTTAATCTCTCCGAGTAGTACTCGCCCAACTACAAGGTGGGATTATAGGGCAGTGCCACATTCCGCCCAACTACAATGCGCCGGTGACATATGCTCCAAATATGAAAAATATATAACAAACAAACTACATATTTATGTAGTTTATGTAGTACTAATTTAATATTTATCAAATGATGTACTGCAAACACTGGAAAACAAGAGGAGTAAAGCAACACAAATGAAGTTACTACGTTTTTTGATTAAACTCTTTTTTAAAGGAAACTAAATTTTTCTTCCTAAATTTCCATTAGGATGAGACTTTCATATTTGGAAATATTCAAAAAGTAAATAAAATGGTGAATGTAACTCGGTTTCCACCATATATTTCATCTTTCTCGAAAACTACTGATTGATGAATTTGAAAAGCAACCTTGAAACAGTTACAATTATACTGATGATATTGTAAAGTTTGAAATTGAAATCACTAGGGTTTCATTAAATTCAGAAGGTATATTTAACTCAAATGTTATAAATAGTCCTTGGGAAAAATACACAGAATTTTTCAATGTTATTTCACCTACTCGCTCCCAAATTTCGGTGAGGTATTTCTGGGACACCCCGTACGATACGAACCTGTTATTTCGGGTGAATTGTTTTCTCGTAATCTGAAAATTTTAAATTGCATGAGGTCGTGTTTCACTTCATTTGAAAGGTAATTCGATTCCCTACAGTTTATACGATCGTGTATAAAAAATGAAAATCCCATTATCTCTCTTTTATTTATACGAGTTTCATCTTCAAGACTGCGAAACACTTTTAACCGAATGAAATATGCCAACGAGGAGGAAGGGAAGTAAATCGGGAAAACCGAAAAAAGGGAAAAGAAAATTCACAAGAATGGCACTGATCGCGAGATAACTCGTTATCACGGGGCACCTAAATAGAACGTCATCAAATATTTGTAGTAGTTTTGTTATTTTTTCGTTATAAGTGTTCTCCTGCGTGTCTCCCGGATGAATTTAAAATGGATCTTGATAAGTATAAGTGAAATTGGCTATAACTCACAGAACGAACGGTGGGATTTTCGTTTTATGTACTCGACTGCATAGAGAATGGAATTAGTTATCTTTCGAATGAGTACAACGCGACCGCTCTTGCATATCAAACATGTCGAAGTGGTAACACAACCGCTGAAAATTTTTAATTTTAAAATGCCAATGAAATGAAGCGGGAAATTAAAGAAATGAGTTTTGTTGAAGTTGGCGCTTGAAGTGTATCTACTAAACATAACTTTGGTTGTGAGCTCAAATGCCTCGTTAATTAATGCTTTCATTTACTTTAGACGAGACAATATTATAGTTTTTAGCGTTTTAATGAAATTTTCTATTCAGTTTCGCTAAATCTTATGTTTAGACCAAAATAGAACAAAGATTTCAAATTCCAAAGTGTTGTAAGTACTACACCATGTTTGACAATCGAATAATGTTGTTTTTTAATATCTCAAAAAAGTGTTATACGCTGTGTGCAAAACGCTATGTCGCACCTACCGCAATTCTTATAACAAAAGGTCTAATATTATTGTTAAATTATTGAAAAGTTTCAAATTTTGTTTAGAACATGTCAACTCAAGAGGGGTGTTTTCCATGGCCTAAAAAGTGTGATTTACAATTTTTGAAGCGATGCTTCTATACTGGCATTATACTATGTTTTCTCTAGAGTGAAATGCTGGACCGAGCGTCACGAAAGTGTGTAATGCTGTAGCTATATATAGTATTGCATACATACTATGTATATACCAGATATAAGTACCTATAATATAATTCGTTTTGTGGGTACGCCACGGTTATTCGACAGCCGGTTATCAGCGCCACGTTGACCCCGAACACGACGTTGTCGCCATCGATGTTAAAGACGTAAAGCTGTGATTTACGTCGCTTAATTTGTGAGTTTCCACTTGTTTTATCATGGTTAATTGGAGTTCCGTATTATTTATTGTAAAAACGTAATTTCCCAATAAAAAAAATATATTGAGAAGCTTCGCACTGTTCTACAGTATTTTTTAAGTAGTTCAACTTTAAAAAAATCAAAATTTTTGATCTGACACCAATCCTTCCCCAAAATTTTCTACCTTATCTACCAGTCGGCAATTTTCGTTCTGTGCGTTTAGTAAGCCTTTCAAATTGCTTACAAATGCATGTATACAATTTATAACTTTTGTGACGGTGTTGATTTTATTCATTAATATTCTAACGTTTATTTTCTAATTTATTTACACTAATACTAATTGTACACTAGGCACTACTTAATTTATATACACTATTACTAAACTAATTAATTTATATAACACACTTAACTATTTTCTAACATTAATTTATATCACTCTTAATTATTAATTTATTTATACGCTCTCGCTTTCGCTATTTCGCTTGTTTACTATTTACTCTCGCGGCTTCACGTCTAATAATAATCTCCTTCGTCCGCAGCGTTCACTTTTATAGCCCCCCATTATGTATTCCCGAATTTACTAGTATTTGCTCGATAATTCCACAAAGCACTCGATCTATCTCGATAATAATGTTTACGTAGAAAATGTCCAGAAGGTCATAAATCACTTTTCATTAAATAATAATCCGGGAGTATTCATGGAACTGTCTTTTTTTATAGAATTCAATTTAGCGTGGCGGCATTCTTTTGAGGTAAGCCGCCGAGGTCCGATAAGAGTAAACACGTCTCGCGCTGCTGTTTCGCGTTACAATATTAACCAATGAAATTGTAATCTTTTTTTTAAAGTAGATGTGTTTAAGAAAAGTAGTAAAGCATTTTTTGAAAATTTGTATTTATATACAGCGCGATCCAATAAAAAAACAGTCAAAGCAGGCCATGAAAAAAAAGCCGCATGTCTTTACTTAGTTCCTAAATTTAAAAATACAGAGAACGGAAAATACTAATTAACACTGACAAAGTCAAACTTGAAGTCAATTTTTGACATCGTCATACGAGTGATTGGCATCTTCGGCGGGAAAATGTTCCTGGAATTCTTCGTAACAGGCAACATACGAATATTGCCATTCACTGTTTTCCAGCTTCACTCCATTTCTAAAATAGGATTCTACAAGAAAACTTTTGATTTGCTTTGATAACATCGTCTCGTGTCAATGTACGTCAACTTGACATTTGTAATTAATAACTGAAGAAGAAGAAGAATTTTAGGAAAAGACATGCGTATTTTAGCTCATGACCTGCTTTGACTATTTTTTTATTCGATCGCGCTGTATATGTATCTGTATATATAAAGTTTCATTGGTTTGCTTGCAAAAATCCAGTTTGTGATAAATGTAGTAGGGGATGATATTGGGGCTAGTTCTGACTTTTATTTAACATGACATTTATTAAACAAATTGGCACAATTTTTTTATTTGCTTGATTTTGTAAACGTAGGACTGGTTGATTAAGTAACTATTCAGGTCTACAAATAAAAAAAAATAAATCTAGTTAAATCTAGGACTATATATAAAGGACAATTACATTTTTTTTAACTTAATTTAGATAGGTGAAAAACTATATGTTTATGCATACTTATTGTCTCCGAATCGCGGCAGCCTTACCATAATTATTAATCACGCAAATTAATAATCCTCGCAGCCAACTCTATTACCGTAATACCACGAACGTAAACAACTAAGGCGTGCCGCTGAAAATAATATTTTAATCTAATTATTTCATCAAAAAACTGACTCATTGCGAGAGATCATGTTGATCACCGTAAGAGTCACGATGATGCGCAGATCTTTTAGGACTCCCATTGTTTTTATAACTTATGTCAATGTAAAAAACTACAAGAAATCGAAAGAAAGTCAAATTTGAAAAATATTGCGGAAAATGCTGAAAATGAAAAATTTCTGAAAAACTTCTTTTTTATCCTTGGGGTCTTTTTGGAGAATCAGAAATATTTTTATTGAAAAACAGAGAATTATGCACATCGTTAGGTGTTCAAAATTTTCCTTTTAATAAATCTAGGCATTCAACAACAATGTACTTAGGAATTGCCTTGTCGAATTATCAAAAATTTGCATTGCGCGCCAAAACCAGGGGGTCTTTTCCGGGACTCAATGAGCACGTTCTTTGTATTATTTTCGCTCATAAAACTTTCTCGAAGTTTCAGCGAAATTCGAAATCCCCAGCTTATATTAGTTATTTGAATGACTATAGAATATAAAGAATTATAATAATTATTATATATATGTAATATATTGATAGATAGCAGAAAAGCAAGAATAAACGATTTTAAAGTCTTTACGCTGCTATTAATTTTAGGAATACAACAGAATGGAGGTTTTTTCGTATATAGCTCATATTTTATTATAAATATTTAATGTTTAAAAACAATTTTTCAAATGGATCTCGAGAAAGTTTCGAAAAACAACAAGAATAGACTACGCTGTAGAAACGATTTAGCAAAAAATCTTATTAAATTTTATTATATATATTTCACAGTGGAATAAATATTAAAGGTTTAACACAAATTCTTACAGCAAATTTTGACAAAATTTCTAAAAACTGAAAAGTGTCAAAATTGGGAAAAGCTTATTGGGAACTTCTAGTCGTTTTAAACTCAAGGGACCCTAAAGCGTCTAGAAATGCTAATAACTCAAATTTGAAAAATTGACCCAATGAAACTTCTCAAGTAAAAAGCATATGAAATGATGAGAACGCCTCTTTTACTTTGAAATTTTATTTAATTTTCATTACATTTGATAATAATTAGCATGTCTGGTTGACTTAAGTTGCGAGAATTAGGCTTACTTCTCATGATCGATCTTGATCGATCAGTAATAATAAGAACACTTTCACTAATAAACTCCCACAACGACTCTCTTCACACCACCTTCCCCTCTGATAGGATTCTAAATCAATTTTGCATGACGTCCACACCTCAGGAACCCGTTTAACTAAATTTTTCACGCGGATCTCGTACTCCTCGGACACGTAGAGTTGCAATTGACGTTCCGAAGGTTGATTTAACTTTTCGCCCTTCCCGGTGCACACACGATGTAATATTGCGAGGGGGTTACTTTGTTTTTCATTATTTAGGGATGGCAGACGTCCCCGTGGGACCGTCATGGCGCGTTGCCTTCCATAGTTATGTGCAAATTATTAATAAGTTCGCTCTCCGGATAGGGAATGGCCTCGACCTGATATGCAGTGCATGCTGCCGAAATGTACGAGTATGTACTACACACACACACACACATAGACACGGAGAAGTAATAATGAGAATCGGGAACTGCGTAGAGGTGGTAGTTAAATATTTATTTGGAGTACGAGGGGTGATTATTTGATGTGGGTATGTGGGTTAACCATCAAAGCGGGTAGCAAATACTGTATGGGGCTATTTCTGCTTCAATTATTTATGACGTTATTTAACACAATTTAATGGGGTAAGGGCGAAACCAAAGAACTTCACTTCGTATCTGCTCGAATTTTGATAATGCGATGCTCAACAAAAATTAAAATGTTGCCTTTCATTATTCCCAAGTAACGGCGACGTCGATATGATTGTTAAGTCGCATTTTTAATTGGTGACATCATAAATATGTCATTATTGGAGTAAAAGTTTAAATGAATTGTTGGTTTTTAACTGCAACAATATATTGTGCAAGGAATATCAATGTGAATCGCGCGAAGTTTCCAGTGTCAACACTCGAACATTAATGAAAACAGAATATGACGATTTTCGCGAATTTATTGGAAAAAGACACCAAAGGAGATAATGTACTCGTGACGCCATTGCAACTTTGAAAAGCTGTAACTTTTCAATGCATACAGATCATCTCATTATTTTGGGTTCTAAAGTGAACAAGACATAAATACAAGTAAGAATCGCAGAACATAGAGACCATAACTGTAGGAACAGACAACTTTTACACTTACATTAAACTTGTCATAAACAGTAAAGTGCTAATTAATAATCACGTACTAATAAATCCATCCTTCCAGCAGGGAACCTTCAGCCCACTAAATGGCCAAAGAAAATACAGAGATGGAGTTAGAATCGAAAACGTCAATGGTGGTTATCGACAAGGGTTGTGTAATACTTTGTAAAACTTTGGGGCGTTCACGATCTACGCGCTAAGGATTAACGTAATACGGCTACCAGTCGAATACGTCATAAATAAGACGATAATATACCGTTAAATTTATACGACTTCAATGAGCAAGAAAATCGATTACTTTAATTTTTCGAAAGTTTGGGATATTATTCTACTTGGAATGCGTGGTTTTTCTTTTTTCGAAAAAATTTTTGGGGCGCTGTGGCGCATTGTCAAAATGGATCTCTCGATAGCGATATTTGGAACATGAAAATTCACCTATTTCTCAAATGGGCGCCATTTTGACCACAAACATCCACATAATGTGCAGGATTTTATCAGCTTTCATACGGATTGTTCAAAATTCAAATTGCTGGAAAGCTATTTAAAGTAACTGGGAAAAAGTGACTTTCAAAGACAGTGATTATGTTCACAAACTTAATCACCATTGCGTTATGTATAAACTCTTATACTAACGTTTTAGATAATTTTAATGAATATCTTTATATATTTAATATTTCTGTATTATTAATATTTAATAATTCTGAATATATTTTAAAAAATGAAACTTGAATATCATTGCTTAAGATAAAAAAATGGATGCTGTGTGTCGGTACTGTGGAACAGTTCGAAGCTTCTTATTTTTTTTTTCTTTATAGGGAAGTTACGTTTTTACAATAAATAATACGGAACTCTAATTAACCACAATAAAATAAGTGCGAATTCACAAATTACGCGACATCGTGGTGCGTTACACACGCATCTTCACTTCCCAACACAATTACACACTTTCATGATTTTCCCTCGAGAACGGCAACGTCGCTTCTGTACCACCTATCTTGGAGCTTTACGTTTTTAGCGGCAACGTCGTGCTCGGGGTCAACGTGAAGCTGATAACCGGCTGTCGAATCACCGTGACGTACCCAGAAAAATAGAGGAAGTATTGGGTATCCTCTTTTATTTCCAAAGCCGGGCTGTGTGCCCCTTGCTTCTTTTCCCTTTTTTATTTTTCATTGTTTCCCTCTAGTATTCTTTGTTCTTCTCATTTGTCCCTCTTGTATCATGCTGTTTCTCCTGTTCTTCTTCTTATGTCCTCTTCTGTTCCTTCTTTCTTATTCCTCGTCCTCCGATTGTAGTAGCGCTAGTCTTGGTCTCTTCACTTTTGAATTTTCCTCTTCGTCGTAGCCGATGGCCTTCCTTATCGCGGGTTTTGGTACGTCTCCATTTGTCATATTGTCTTTCTCGTCCTGTCCCTGATTTCCTTCTTGATGGTTTTCATTCCTAAGTCCCCTCGTAGTTGCTCGTTCCTCATGTACCATGGTGCGTCCGTCATCTTCCTCATTGCCTGGTTCTGTATCACTTCTAGCTTCTTGATGTTGGTGTCCGCTGTTTGTCCCCATGCTGCTGCTCCGTATAATATAATTGGCTTGATGCTTGCTTCATAGGTCCTCTTCTTTATTCTTAGTTGTATCTTGCTTCCTCTTCCTATCATTGGTCCCAGTTGGTTTAAGTCTCTGCTTTGCCTTCTTCGCTGTCTCCTCGATATGTTTCCCCCATGTTAGTCTCTTGTCGATATGTATTCCTAGGTATTTGACGTCGTTGCTCCATTCGATTTGTTTATCACTCACTTTGATATTTATTTTTGTTCCTTTTATCTTCCTTCCTATGCATATCGCTTGGCTCTTCTCCGGGTTGATTCTTATCTTCCATTTCTTCGTCCACTCTTCCATCTTGTCAACTTCCCTCTGTAGATATTCCGCTGCTTTCGTTGGGTGTAGTGATGTCGCTGCCTTCGCCGTGTCGTCCGCGTAGATGTATGTCCTTGTGTGCCCTCCTAAGTCCTTCCTGGGTATGTCGCTCGTGTAATAGAGGAAGTGAGAAAATGAGAGAACTTATATTGTATCCCCTCCATGCTCGGAATCGTGTGTATTATACCGAGCATACAATATTGTATATAGCATTACACATTTTCGTGACGCTCGCTCCAGCATTTTACTCTAAAGAAAACATGACATCAGTATACAAGCTTTGCTTCAATAAATGAAATAATTGACATAAAGTAACACTTAACATAAGTAGGAGTAAAATGTAGCTTTTTTGTTCGATATTTTTTGATCACAGTAATTTACACATGTGAAATTAATGTCCTGGTGTGTTAGGTTGCAAACTAGTATATTGCGAAGGTAATAGCACAGTCTAAACGTTTTTTACATTGTTGCATGTATTCGGTTAACGAATTTTCTCTTACGATTTACGTGTACTTACTTTGCATTAGGTGTTATCGTTTTACGTAAATCTACAATATCTATGCCACGTTTTTCTCTGAAAAAAAAACCAAATGGTTCGAATTTTAATTTTAGACTTTGTGCTACACCAGGATCTCACAATAAGCTTTTCATTAAAATTGGCATGGATAAAGGGGTAGTTTACTCTTGTCATTTTTCGAATTTAAGAAGTTTTCTCGAAATTTGCTCAAAGATTTTATTAAACTGTAAATTGTTATTCCACTGCCAAATATATAACATTTTTGGCTTAAGATCTTAGTAATAACATCTTAATTAATAACATTCTAATAACATCTTTCGCAAAATCTTCTTTCTAAACGGCACTTTTTTTCTCAAAATCTACTCCAATATTCCTAAATTTTGGGTATTCATTTTACTATTTAACGTACATAAAGTGGTTTATAAACATTTTTCTCTAATTGTTTTTTAAAGCGTACTTGACACTTGATATTCTTCAATTTTTGAAAATTTTCTCGAAATCGTATGTCAGAATGTTTATTAAAATAGGGTATCCTAAAAGTTGAACCTTTTTTTTTGCTTTTGGATATGTATAATAAAGTTTTGTACCATTTTGGCTAAATCGTGTGTAAAGGACACTATAATTCCATTATTTTTCGGTTTTTTGAAATTTTCTCGAAATCATGAATAATTATTTTTTTATATTTATAATATATAATAATTATGATACATAATATTTAAACTTTTATTATAAAAATATTTAAACTATTTTATTTTAAATTTTGATCATTTTTTATTCTTTCGAATATGTATTATAAAGTTTTGAAACATTTTTGGTTCAATCGTCTATGAAGTGCATTTTCTCTTGTCGTTTTTCGGTTTTTGAAATTTTCTCGAAATCATCCTGAAGTATTATTTTTAAACTGAATATTTATTTTACTATCTATCATGTTTAATAAAACTTAATAACATTTTTGATTAAACCTTTCCTGAAGGGCACTTTACACGTCATTTTTCAGCTTTTTGAATTGTACTCCGCTTTAAAATTTGTTTTAACTTTGAATATTTTTGTACTCTCGAATATTTGTAACGAAATATGAGAAAGTAGCCTGATAGACACCGCCATTTTTTCCACCATATTCTCACTTTTGGCTTATTCTTAAATCTTAATAGGGTGGAATAATTTCCGGCTAGTTTGTGCTACCAATCATAACGAATGTTATAAACTCCTCATACATCTCAGACGTATCGGGCGCCGTATACAAGGTTGGGATTAATGGAAAGCTAACTGTGGTCCAATTCAAAATCGTCGCTTTGGCTTACTGGAAGCTATTAAATGGTGTCGGACAATTTATATCAGTAATGTTGCTTGTTGCCGTTCTACAGTACCTTTTATAAATGTATATTTCCATAAAATCAAAATGACCTGTCTTGAAGAAAAGATGTTTAATTTACTCAAATTGTCACATTGTGCGAAAGCCGGACACTTAAAAAGTTCGCCAAGTTTCGTATGCTACTAACAATCATATTTTGTTTGACTGCAATGTGAAGCTTCCAGACAATTCTCCTGTTAAAAATGCCATAACGAAATTGTGTTGAGAAATTCGACAGTTTCACCCCGACACAACAAATATTTTAGTTATATTTAGAAACGTTCGTGACCCCCTTCAAGGATTTAATATTTGATTTAGTCGGGTCGGGCTTGCTTGGGAAACAATATTATTGACCTCACAACTCCTTTAAAGCATAAATTATGAATATTCCAATATCGAATAAATTGCCATCGCTCGCATCGGTGATCCCTTACATGCCGACAATTCAATTCCCCCAGATCGATAACAACTTTGGCCGGCACCGAAAACTACTCGTATATTCGGACTATTGTGAGCACGTGCTATACACCATATTTTCCTGACACTGACCGTAAACAAGAAAAAGTATTCCCGATTAGCGTCACGATTTCTCCATATTTCTCGGACGAGGTGTGGCTCTGGTTCTCTATTTCCACGATCCACTCCTGAGAATATAACATTTCATTTCTCCGGATGGAAACGGAGGAATACGGCTGTTGCTTGTCTTTGTGTCGTAGGTAATAAATTAGTAAAAGGGAATAGAACGATCAAGTGTGAAAACTCGTTCAAGGCGTTCGTTGTTAAACTGACTGAAAGTTAACTTTGTTTGTGATGGAAAGTTTGTGGAGTTCTTGTTTCCAGGTTATTCCTACATTATTCATCGAGTTCAGATAAGAGCGTGTTAATTATGCCGGAGATGTTCAGGTTTACATTTCACTTTCTTAAGTCATCACCGTAAATCCGGGATGTCGAAAGGGGGAGCGGTCCAGTGCGGCCCTTTCGGGAATAAAATATGTCTCCAATATCACCGTCCATTGGTTTTTCACGTCGTCAAGCAAATACCGGGAGACGCAACAAATCATCGGGAACCTAATTTGTCACCGAACCATGGGATCGAAAGGACGTTTTCCCACCGAAATGGAAAATTACCTCCTTCGCTCGCGAATAAGCCGTATTGCCTCGAACCGACGCCCTCAAATAGAGAAATAAACCGAATCTTATACGCTTTTATTGAACTGGAAAGAAATCGCACTCGTCAAACCGTGCCCGTTAAAACGATTATGTCCCGGAAAACGGTCGGGAAGAGAAAAAGACACAACACGACCGAATCGATAGTTCCGTGCCGCGTCGATTTATTCTACCAGACGAGCACCAGATTCCTCCTACGTATTGTTGAAGATTTCGATTGTGAATAATTCCTGCGTTACATCGAGACGCAGCCCTATTAGCCGATTGCTCCCGTGGAACGTGTTAAGCCGTGGAACACGGCAGGGGTCTAATTGACCTTTTGTCCGGAAAGAAAGGTTGGACAATGCGGGGCTCGTGCGGACCGGAAATTGCGTTTTGTCGCAGAAAACGCCCGGGAATAATTATTAATTTTGTTTCTGCCCCTCTCGATAATCGCATCGAGAGGAGAGAAAACGACCCTAAAACGTACACATCCTATACGTACACAAGTGTGTATAGGTAATTATCGTTGAAATGGTATCGGGTGTTTTTTTAAATTTCACCTCATAGTAGGCTGTGGATAGTGTTTGTGAATGCGCCTTACTAAAAAATGTCAAAATTGACATAACCTCACTTTTTTAATAAAAATTGAAACTGCTCCAATCGGTTAATAGTGTCTTGAAAAAGACAGCTCACTCATCTACGCCTAATTAATAGAGCCAACCTGTCTTTTTCAAGACACTAGTAACTGATTGGAGCAGTTTCAATTCTTGTTAAAAAAGTGAGGTTAGTATGTCAATTTTGACATTTTTTAGTAAGGCGCATTCACAAACACTATCCACAGCCTACTATGAGGTGAAATTTAAAAAAAAACACTCGATACAATTTTGTATGCTTCCTCTTTAGCCTATAGGCCAACCAATAGAGCTAAAAAAGAATACATTTTCGCACTAAAATTTAACCGGTCACAATCTATACTATCGTGTAGAGGATAGCTCATAGATGAAAACCCACCTTTTGGCCCCAGCAAAATCGGTGTTGGGATTTTTATAAACAAATTATAGTGCAAAAAAAACGCATTTTTTTCAGTTTTTTTACGAATATTGGGAAAAGTAATGAAGGGATCGTTATACGACCAATAGGACTTTTGTAAGGAATCATAAAACCTAGAAAATGGTTTGCTGTACAACACGTTTGGACCATTTTTCACTGAGAAAATCTGGGAAAACCCCCAAAAATCTTTCTTTTTTGAAAAATTCGTGATTCGTGATTGAAAATTCGAAAAAAACTATCTTCGGGGTAGTGATGAATCGCGTTATAAACAATTTTTACACCATTTCTTGCAAAATGTGCGATTTTATGAGAAATTATTATAACTTTTCCTAATTTTGCAAGCGGCATTTTAAATTAGAAACCAGTAGGTATCTTTAAAACGTATATCTTGGATTTTCACGTAAGATGTGGGAAATGTATGAAAAAAGGCCCTAAATGTTGCTCCGAACGCCCGAAATCGCTGCTAGACAGTCTCAGGCAGCTGTGGTGGGGGAAAAAGTCAGCCTTTTATGCGATTTCGAGCGTTGGGAGCAACTTTTAGGCCCTTTTTCAGTACATTTCCCACTTCTTACTTGAAACTTCAAGATATACGTTTTAGACACTGGTTACTGATTTAAAATGCCGCTTGCAGAATTAGGAAAAATTAGTTTCCCATAAAATCGCACATTTTGCAAGAAAAGGTGCGAAAATTCTTTAAGACGCGATTGTGCAAAAACTGCGCATCGGTCGAAAACCATCTTCCGCACACATAAATAACACATTATTACCTATCACTACCCCAAAGATAGTTTTTCCAGCCTCAAATTTGTCGAAATTTAGAATTTTTCAAAAAAGAAAGATTTTTGGGGGTTTCCCCAGATTTTCTCAGTGAAAAATGGTCCGATCGTGTTGTACAGCAAACCATTTTCTAGGTTTTATAATTCTTTACAAAAGTCCTATTGGTGGTATAACGATCCCTTCATTACTTTTCGCAATATTCGTAAAAAACAAAAAAGTGCATTTTTTTGCACTATAATTTGTTTATAAAAATCCCAACACCAATTTCGCTGGGATAAAAAGGTGGGTTTTCATCTATGAACTATCCTCCACACGATAGTATAGGTTTTGACCGGTTAAATTTTATTGCGCAGAAAAATCTCTATTGGTTGGCCTACTAGTCAAATTAGACATGGCAAAGGTTGCTGAAGTTTTGTTACCACAGTTTATGTTCATACAGTAGTGTAGTTCTCGATCGGTCTCTTTCATCTTTCTCTGCACACTTTGTGATCTCGAAGGGTAAAAGGTTACCCTTTAAGAGTAATTCACCTGGGCCGGATTTCTCCAAAGTGAGAAGGTATGCGAAGCGGCGGTCATAGCTATATGTATTATTTTTTAAATAGTTTCAGCTTATTTTGAACAAGACTTTTTTGAAAATAAAACTGGAATTTTAACGTGTTATTATACATAAGAATTATTAGTTTGAACGAAATTAACTGAATAATAATTACAACTCCCTAAAGGGCATTTTACTTCTGAACATTTTCAATTTCTCAAAAAGGTTTTGAATATTTTCACTAGACTTTATATTTCAATGAACATATTAAGTATACAATTTTTATTCGAAATATTTTTTCCTAAAACTGTCCTAAATAGCACTTTACTCTTAACAATTTTTGTTTTGTTGTACAATTTTCTTTAAAACGGTTTTGGTGATTTATACCAAATTTCATAACTTAAGATTGCTGTTTCATGCCTAGACTTTTTGTTTGAAACATTTTTACACGACACTTATAAACTTAACTTAACAACCCCTTAACTTAATTTATATTCGCACACAGATGTTTATTTATTTAACGCGCGCGGTCTCTCGCCCGAATGTTTACACACCGATTCTTCAACTGCCTCGTCTTGGGTCCGGCATTCCTTTTATACCTGCCAAATGGCTTTCGAGAACCTTCCCGTCGTTTCGGGAGAAGATTCTCGAATTCGAGGAACTTGTTATCGCGTCGAACCTTCTCGACTCTTCTTGTCGGCTTCGACCCGTCCTGCTCGGGATCGCAATTCGGCGAACTTGTGTAGCTCCCGGCGTGTTTATATCGCGGCGAGCCGTTTCGTTACAGTATTGTACATCCTGACAAAGGTTCATGTAACACTTTATTACATTTTCCTCAATTAAAAATCGTTCAAAATAATGCTGAAGTATGATGTCAGTCAATGAAATTTAAATAACGAAATCATCAATGGGATATGTTTAACTTTCCAAACAGATCTTGGTCAGAATTTTCATAAGCTTTATGGTAACAATATAAAGAAAAATCTTCTAAAATGTCATAACATTTTGCATAATGTTTACAAACGTCGCAACTGTGAATATTTGAAGTTTTCTTCATTTAGTAACGACAAATATATCTAGTAAAATCTTTATCAACATACTGGCAGTTCGATAAGCCGTATTTATTACAACTTTAGATATATCTTTTTTTCATAGGTGACATTAGACGATATATTAGTTATAGTTTTCACATCAGAGAGTGCAAGTAAAATGCTATCTGTATCAACCTCTCAATTTTCTGTGCCAATATTCATTAATTTTCTTAATTTCATTCAATTAATTTCATAACAATTCCCTAAAAGTGAGTTTAAATTGAATAGCAGTTGGATTGGTACTGTAACCATTAACTTTCCCGACAATTTAAAAAAAAAATAATTCCAAGCAATCTTTGTTATGGCGTTTTGTAAGTAAATAATCAAAATATGCACCTTTTAATTTGTCCCATAGATACAGCAAACCATTAATGGATATTTGAAAGCCACGAAATGCCCCAATTTATTTAGCAACTTCCAAGTTGCTAATTTTAGCAACTTAGTTGCTTCTAGATACTTAGAGAATCTTGATATTTCTCGACACTTTATTAAACATTTTAGTATCGAAATGTATTCTACATTGTTTATAAGAAGACAGTTTTTCTAATTTATCGAAGAGCTCATCTTTTTGGTATGCCTGTAACCAAATTTTGGTCGTATAAAACATAGGAACATCATTATTGTATTTATAATATTATTACAGTAATTTCGACATTTCTACTGTAACTTGATGATATCAGCAACACACTTGAACATTTTTTTGAATTATAATCTTATTCCTTTTCAAAGTAATGTATTAGGTGATGTCCCTATTTCAATTTTTAACTCTTGAATTGACTGTCTACAGTTCATTTCAAACATCATCCTACGAATTTTTGGTTTTTGCTCATAAGACAGTAATAATGTCTACTTATCAGGAATTTTGTAAGTAGCTTTGATTGTTAATTTCACATTTTTTCAATTAATACATTTTCTTATCAGATACGCTGATAATGCCTACTAGTGGCCCGAAACATGTCCGTTTATTTAGTAAAGGCTTTTTATGAGTACATTGTTTTAATGGGGTGAAGTGACGTTAAAGATTTTTTTTATATATAAAAAGCATAAATAAAAATAACCTCAAATAAGTACCTATTTCAGGCGATTAAATTTTAAATAAGCAGACAAAATAACAA
The DNA here is from genome assembly GCA_946251905.1 of Cryptocephalus moraei. NCBI lineage: Eukaryota > Metazoa > Arthropoda > Insecta > Coleoptera > Chrysomelidae > Cryptocephalus > Cryptocephalus moraei. Next base: position 23,017,724 of record OX276454.1, read on the forward strand.
AATATGCATCTACAGACATTTTGGCATTTTTCTTAAATCCAGAGCTTTGTTTATTACGTTAAATACCTAAGAAGTTTCCTTTATTCTCCTAATATTAGTTAAATTCATAAATTGTATCGCTCTACGTTATATCTTCAGTCAATCGATGCTACAAGTCGCCAATGTATTTCCATATTACATTTCCTCTCGTGGAAACCAATAAGTCTCTGTCACCCCTGCACACAATTCAAAGTTGTCGTCTACAGCTTTAACTTTGTTCCTCGCAAATCAGTTACGTCATATAGCTTCCAAACTGTACTCTAGGCGGCGGGTTTATTTCGAAACGTCCTGTATATTCGGAGCGTTTAGTTGCTTTACTTCCTTACTTTCCAATCAAGAAAAGTCACCGTCATTAATCGATTGAATTACCGGCCTTTCATTAGCAAATTACGTCATAGCGTTGGTATCGAACATAGCCGTCAAACTCCTGCTAATGAGAAACGCTTCATTAGAGGCTCATCGAAGATTAGAGCTAAAAAAGCGAATATTTGATGGCAGTTAAAAAGAGGCCGTGGTTAATTAGTATTAGTGCGCTATATATAAAATTGAATGGCGATAATTGGACGAATCGAGTAATTAAAATACATTAAGTATTTTTCTACTGCGGATATTGAGTTACCAACCAGGATTTGAACCCGCGTTTCGGGTTAACCCTCCTCATCTGTTATCTTTCTCTCTGTTTGCGCAGATTAACCGATTAACACTAAACCGTTAAGTATCTAATTAAAAAAAGCTCCCCTACACCGCCATTTTCACCGCCTCCTTGTTATCGTTCACGTTCGTCCCTTTTCTCGCCCGTCGTGCGTCCTTTCCCTCTGCTTTCGACGTGCGCGTGGAAAATGAAAAACCGTGTACACTCCGCTTGAATTAAATTTTTCCTAGGGCTTCTCCCCCGTCGTAAACGCGGATTAGGGACGCGCGCGTTTCTTAGGTCCGATTAGGGTCGGTGATGCTTTGTTCTAAATTAAAAAGTAAGGAAGTATTTCTAACGTCGAGGAAATGCGACGTACAGGAGTTTGGGCCCATTCTGCTAGCTTAATCAGCGAGTTTGAATGCGGCCGAATTGGGACCCTAAGTCCAGTCGCATTTTGGTTTGTGAAACAAGGGAAGAGGGGATGTAGATGGTTACTGTACTTTACGTTACTTACTGAATAGGTTGAAAGTGATTACTCAAACAAGAATACTAATGTATACCATTCGTAAATTCAACAATAAAAGAGCTGTAAGAGTAGAAAGTGGGTGCATGCTTCGAGAATTTCAGAAATCTATATCATACAATTGCTGTTATTGAAACATGTTTTCAATAACCTTATGGTGCAAAAATAATGTTTATGCTCTACTTCACCTGAATCACAGACGATTAATATATCTATACTCTTTTTCCCAACAAAATAGACGCATACTAATGAGCTGACCGTCAAGGTCATAGGCGTGCTGGTAACAATATCATTTAGGATAAAGGAGTACCAATAATTACTGTATTTTTCGTTGAAATAAGATTATTTAGGAGCAGGGTTAACGCGAAACGCCACTGACATCTCAATTATCGCTCGCCGGATTTCTGCTTATCTCTTACCTTCTTCTTCGCCTTCGGACCTTTTATTCTGACACCACTAAACAGGGTGGCTCCTTCAAAATTATACAAAATCTGGTAAAAATTGAGGTATACGATAACTGCGATTTTTTTTCCTCCGGTACATGAAAAATCCCTCTGTTGACGACCAGCTCATTAATATGCGTCTATCGTGTCGGAAAAAAGATTATAGACCCGTCTAGTTGAAAAATAATGTATTGCGAACATATCACATACTAGATTATTATGCTATAGAATGTGATAGTATTGCAATGGGTACTCATTCACTCAATACTCACTACTATCACATTCTAAGTTTTTTTTCCATTGTTGCATATAAATTCAGTGGACGAATTTTTTCGTGTGATTTGTTTGCAAATTACATTCGGTGCTTTTGTTGTACGTAAATTTGTAATAATAATGACTTTCGATAGAACTGGCAACATCGATTCGGATCCTTTCAACGCGACATTTGTTTGTTTATGTTACAGTTCGTGAATTATTCTAGATAACATTCAAAAAAGACATTCAAATTAATAAGAAAATTTGTAAATTTGACGTATCGTCTTAGTGACGTTCCATCGGTTTCCTTATTTTAGGTTTCAGCAGATCCCTTAAAATAAGGGCTTACTGAAACTAATAAAATAACAAAATCAGTCTATATGTGCTCTAACTATTTTAAGGAAAGTGATTTTTAATTATTAAATTATTAGATACTAATTATAGTTATTTATGGTACTAGTGCGTTATGTTGAAAATAAGTCACGCGAGAAGATTATAAGGCCTGACGACTTCGTGGTATAAATTCTCAAGTGACTTAGGAAACATAACATCCGAGTGGCATACAATGGTTTATCCAACAAGTGGAAGAAATCGTTTTTTTATGAGATAATAATTAATAAGCTTTGTGATCAAATCAAAGCTACTTGCATCTTAGTACCCTATAAATGTCAGAATGACCCGACAGTGACTTTTTTACATTTTGGTTAAAGTAGGTTGTTTGTTTGGTTGCCACGGGCAACCTTTAAATATAAATACTTTAAATATGAACGTGACTTATAATCCATAACTCACTAATCCATAACTCACTAGTGAGTTATGGATTATGAAACACTAGTGTGTTATTTGATGGTTCAGTTGTCTAAAATGACGTTAATAATGACAGTTACTGTCATGTGTTAGATAAAAATTATTAAAAAAATGCCATAAACAACATTTTTCAACTTAAAAATAGAACAGAGTTATTCATTTTTACGAAATGTGTTTATGTGACCGCAATACATCTTCTGTATTTGCCATTTAAATCTTAAATTAAATAAATTTTTAGAAATCATTATTTTTTTAAATAATTTGTAATTTAAATAATATAAATGTAAATAATTTGTAATTCTAAAATTATAAATTTCTAAAAAATGCCCCTAAACATAATATTTTTCAACTTAAAAGTAGTACAAATTAAGTAATTTTTATAAATTGTATTAATGCCACCGTAAGAGAGCGCTCATAAATCATTTAAATCAAATTTTAATTCTCTTAAAATAAAATATGATTAATTTTTGAGTAAATAATTTATTCTGCAAAATACAAGTGATTGAGTTAAGTGATTGAATTATTTCATTTATATTTAAATAAATTTAAATAATTTAAATACTTGCGTTTTCCACAGAATTTCATTCCTTTAAAATACAATTTTGGATGACTTTTATTTCCCTGATTTAAATATTTTGAAGTCAACAAGCCACATATTTTCTGAAGAAATTCATACTACATAACGATAATCGTTCATGTTCAAATAGGAGAAGTTAAAAAGATATAAAACATTTTTTTAATAAAATTTAGTTTAATAATTTGCTTGTTTCATAAAATTTTCTAAGCTTATCTGTTTTAATATCTCACTTTTGAAGAACAACTTTTATGTGAATTTCTTAAAAACAAATTTTGAAATCGTAAGTTCTAAATTATTATCCAAAAAGATTAAATTCACAAATTAAGTTGTACTAGTGCTTTTATTAAAAAAGCAATCGATTAGAAGACGTGACCGCTCAGGTCGATAACTGCAGTTTTATTATAGATAACGTCACTTTTAATTCAGATGTAATAAAATCCATATTACGTAAAATGGGTGAAAATACTTTAAATTTTTTAATAAAATTACAAGTAGTTTTTATGGAAACATTAACAATGTTGTTAATTCGAAGTATTTTCAGAGTTCAATATTTCAAGGTTCAGTATGTCCACTTCTGATATATTCAACTTTTTGAACAATTTTTGGTTGATTATCTTGTTGACGGCCACATTTCTGTTTTAATAAAGTTAATGAAAAGGAATTATTTCGCGATTAAAATATACCATAAACCGACAAAAATGTTGTAATAAAATGGGGTAATATGCATTTGGACAAAATTAATTTTGTTGTAAAATGAATAGAAACTTATTTTGGTTTCTCAGTGTTGCTTCCTTATGATTGATACGCCTACTGACAACTGTTTTGTTGCCTATCGCGATTCGTCAACGGCGGTCATCACCTTCCATCAAAGGGCTTCACCCTTTGCACTGCGTCCATCACCTATGTTGGCATGTAAACAACTAATACTTTCTTATGGGAATGCCAAGTAAAGTTATATTAATCGTCTGCGATCTGAATCGTATATACTTCATTTATTAGCATATTATTAAATTAACAAATTGCTACATTTAATTCGGGCTCTGAAAAGTTTCCAAAATTTTGATTTTTTTCTTAAATTATAGCACAATGTAATGAATTTCTCTGACAGACAGACATAATTTATAACATTTAATAATTTCACCATCTTCACAAAGTGAAAGTGGATGGTGAAACAGTGAAGTAATTTCAAAATAAAATAAAATAACTATAACATGATCATTCACCTAAAGTTCATGTTAACAGTACAATCCAATCACAACGAATTGTATAAAATGTATCCAAATCCGACTATTTCTTTGGAAGCCTCTTCACTCGTCATCATGTGGACTACAGTGGACAGTAGATATATATTACAATGTTAATTCCAAGAAGGCTAAATGCAAATCGGCCTACGATGTGACTTGGATGATCGGAAATAATCCAGTTATAAGAAGAGATAAAATGATATCCACAGGAAACGGTTATCCATGTCTAAGAGCGAATTGGAATAACACAAATATCACGATATAAAATAGCAGCAAAGTCAAGCACGGGAAGAACAACCAAGCAAGTACTATTGTATGGATCATAGGACATAAAATGGAAGAATAATGAGGCTGAAATTAACACATCAATCAGGGTTGCCCAACCTGTTTAGAATAGATTAAAATTACAAAGTTTCTCTAATAGGTTATCAGAATTAAACCTGTTTTCAGTATGCAAAGCTGAAAAAAAATTGTGTTCAAATTAAATTGTGTTTGTCAATTAGGATGTGATTAGCGAAACTAGAAGGAGTCATTGAAATGTCTGTATTTACATATTTGATAAATCCATTTTTGATGTTATTTTGTTCTAACGATAAATTGTCTGCGTGTTTATCCTATCTGTCCTATGTAAAAAGCTTCACATGATTGATAAGTGATTATATGTGCTACTGATTTCTAAATTAATAGGATGATGTCTTTAATCTCAATTAGAATTAAACTTAGGTTTTTGCAACTTAAAAATTCCTTTGAATTATACCTATTTACGTATAAAGTATATCTATTTAATTTCTTTACTATGAAATTTTCATGAAGAACATTCCTTTGTTGGCGGCGGTTTCTTGTGCTTTTTGTAATAATGTGTTCGACTCGGAATCGTAAATATAGTAAAAAATTGTTTGTTTTCACCGATAAAATGTCGAACAGGACGAAGAAAGTAAATGCGCCATAAGCTCTAGTCGATGCCGGATGAAATCTCATATTCCTACTCCGATTTCAAATCTGCTGGGTACATACTCAAACATGAATTGGAAGGAACCGTAGGAAAGCAAATATTTTTTATAGCACACCGAGACCATAGTAAACATCAGTTTAATGGCTCTTTTAGGGTTAGAACTTTAGCCTTTTCGTAAGATTTAAATAATCATCCTCTCTCTCTCTTGTCCTTAAAATAATCAACGCTAATTACTTCGCCCTTTCCCTCGCCATTTTCTTTCTTAATTAACTTTACGCCGAAGACTCTACGACGCGTATCAAATTTTTACATTTTATACTTGGCCTTTTCAACGTCAAAGACGTAATCAAATTGAATAGGAGCAAGGGGGTGGGGTCGGCGCCTGACGGCTAAATTGACGATATTCGCTTATGTGAGCAAATTTAAGTGAAAACGTAATCCCCCTTAGTTTTACGAGAAGATTAACTGCATCTGGTACTAGGTAATTCCCAGACTAGTGCAATCCACGAGTTTAGCTAAAATTTAATCTCCAAATGGATGAGTATAACCATAAAACGAATTCTCTGATATATGTCTCTCTCTCTCTCTGGGCACATTTCATTGCGTCCTTCGTCAAACCCGAGGTTAGAGGAGATTCATTTGGATCAACATCATTTTGTCTGCGATGTTACATTTTAATTAATACGTCTATACCTAGGTTCTCATGAATCAACTGATATTACGAGAATATCTTTCTGGAATATTCACTTCTTCCTGCCCGGACAAAACAAAAATTATAATTAAAAGTTCCTTCCGAATACGCTTTAATAACATTTTAATATTCCTACCGGGAACTTTTCCGGAGTTCGACTGTTTCTCGCACGATACCCTTAAAACTTTTCGACCAAAGAGAGAAAAAGAGAGAATGAAAATCCCTTCCCTTCCACATCACCTGCTCGTAAAATATCCTATTCCGTGCGCGTACATTTCCTTAAAAACGACTCGTAGCAGAGCTCTCTAATGAGCCCTGGATCCCGATTTTATTGGATTTGGGGCACCCGGTCGCTTAAAGACTATAAAGTTTTAGGATTCGTCGACCTGCAAAGCGAACCGGGGTCAAGCGACGTCCGTTCCGACGATGGGGCCGAAAACGAAAATTCCTCAGTAAAAAAGGGAACGCGAAAGAAGGTGTTAAAACGTAACTGTTCCTGCGGGGGACGGGCTATCAATTCCCCGGTCGGATATTAAAGGGGAAGTTCCATTGGAGCGGGCCTAATTTTTACATTTCCCCGACTACGATTAAACCTCTAGTTTTGGCACCTTCCATCCGAACACGTTTGCTGGTGACTCGCATCCGAAATCCGCCTATTTAAATCGCAACGAGGAAAATGCGAAAAACCTCATTTAATTAGCTTCATGTAGCGCGCCAAAGCCGGTTTCATACTCTCGCATATATGGCGAGGATGGCGACGATGAAATTTGCATTTTAGCCAGTTTTTCCTGGTTTTTCTCGCTACAATTTGGCGCACATGCATATGACGTTAATTCAGTTTATTCCGGCAATTTAGTAGATTATCAAACTTATGCATAAGTGAAAAGTCCTGTGAACAAAAACATTCTGAAATATAGTTAGAAATTCGATGTAGTCCACTCATATTCCCCATAAGATAGCCACATGTGGGAAAACTGTGACATAGATGGAATAGTTCCGAAGCGATATTACAAATACGATTCGAGTCGTTCAACGATGAGTATAATGGTTTTTGTATATACCTACCCTCGCGATAAATGAATTTTATGACGCACCGGCTTATCGCAAGAAGTTAAGGGTCTATTGTGTCTTAATGCTTTTATTGTAGGTATTTAGCCGCCGAATTTCGACCAGCTCTCCGAGAAAATGGTAAATGAAGGGGCGTATTGAAAAAAATTATAAAATAGAATTGAAATAAGGTATATTTTGTTTTATGAACAGCAATTATACAATGTGTTTCAAAGTGATTGTCATCTAGTCGGCTGTGGAATTCCCATGTAAAATAAAAAAAGCCGCCTTGCGAAAATAGGTGTTTCTACTAGCTATACATAGCCTCAAAATAACCTACTTAATCTGTTTTAACTTCTGGTTTTTCTCTGTCAAAAGAAAACGAATTCTGAGTATTTGTCTATTTGTAGTATTTGTTTTGGCCATATTTGTATTTGTTAATTACCAGCAGTACTGATTGCCAGTTTCACAATGAATGTTCGAAGTGTTACTTGTTCCAGGCCCCCTGGGGACTTCAGTAAGCATATATGTGGTCACCATTTGCTATTTTTGTCTTTTTTGTTTTAACCGTTTGTTCATTTTCACTTCATCTTTGCCGCGCCTCATCATAGGCTCTCTCTCTCTCTCTCTCTCTCTCTCTCTCTCTCTCTCTCTCTCTCTCTCTCTCTCCTGCAATGAACCACTTTTTGCCAATAAATTAAGTTTGTTTATGGTTTTCCCTTTTTTTCTGGGCTACAACCCCCAACCAGACCAACTAACCTCTGGGTCCTAGGCCCTTAGGACCGTGACAGTACTCACTTTGAAAGAACCAGCACACAAAATCGCCCCTATAAAGAAACAAAAGTAACATATTACTAATAATAAATTATTGGAACTGTAACGTCGCGTACGAATCAGAAATTTCGATTGTCTTAAATCGTTATAACTGACCGGTACACTTCACGCGCCAACTTAATATTGCGTGAACAGTTGGGAAATGATAACACGTAATTGTAACTTCGTATTTACTAAACTATTTAAATGCAACAAACTTAAATACAACGGAATAGGTGAAGATAGATAGTGATTCTCTCGCAGTTAGACGAAGAGTGTTTCTTAAATTAAATTACTCAAAAATTGGAGAAGAGAAGCTCGATCTCCGCTTATTGGCCGGTTACATTGCACCCCTCTTTACTCGTCACCCATTGGTTGGAAAATCACCCCTGTAACGAGTAAAGGGCGTTTTGACCATTGCTGAAGATCCTCGCTTTCATCTCATATACAGATGGTACACATATTTAGAAATCGCGAGGTACCCTCTACTTCCTCGAAATGCGGTCATAACTTGTCCGTAAAGACTCGATGACTTTCCCGGAGGGTCTTTATTACCCTTACGGTTAAATTGTCTACTTGAACTGTGATTTATTGGAAATAAATCTCGAAGAAGTATCGTGTACTCGAGGTGACAGCAATATATCTGTAAATCATCATCGGTTCAACAATAACTTAAAAATGTCACTTATCTGAGACGGAACAGGAACGGAGACAACTAGTACAACAAAACAAACAAAAAAAAAACTGTAGAATTCGTAGAATTAAACAAACTCATTAGATTAAACCATAACAGGAAACAGACTTAGAAAATAAGAAGAGATGCTCCAGCAAACAATAGAGAAAAATCGAAGTATGAAAGTACTAAAACCATCAATTGGAAAAACCAAAATAATAGCAATAAGAGACACAGACAGATGAGGATTGAGAGAGAGGAACGAGATAATAGAAAGAATAGAAGAATAATATAAAGAACTTTTTAAATCTCAACAAAAAGCGCCTGAACAAATGAAAGAAAAACTAAAGAAGTAAATAGAAAAACGTAAATTCGGAAGAAATGGCAGACATGAAGAACAAAGAATTATTGGCGCATTGTCTGAAATAAAGAACCACGAAGCCGCTAGAAAGAGCGATATTACCAGAGAAATAATAATGAAAGGAAGAGAAGTCATTAAAATATTGAAAATGTTATTCAATAAGTGCTTAAAAATGGGAAAGATTGCAATGGAATGGAATGACACTACAATATTAATAAACAACAAAGGGGACAGACTAGATTTGAAGAACTATAGACCTGTAACACTCGTCTCACAAGCTTATGAACTGCTATCAAGAATACTGGCAAAAAGCCTAGAACAAAAAATGGAAATTTACTCCATGGTACTAGGTTTTTCAGGTGAAACAATAATAACCTGCTGTTTTATTCACCTTTATTCTGTAGCGACTTATGCCTTCCCGAAATTAATTAATTAAGTTTTATTGCTACCCTCTTAACACCCGCAATAAAACTCTGAGAAACGTGAGCATGGCAACGACGTAGTTGGAACGTTGAAAATTTTACGAACAAAATTTATTCATTGTGCGTGGGTTGATTACAGTAATAGTTCCATATCAACTTTCAATTTGTGTACATGCTCTACGAAATTTTTCAAAAAAATCTAAGAAAATACTCTTTACAACTGTTGTTATTAATGTTATAATACTTCCACTACAACTTGGTGTAACATAATTTGACTTAACTAGATGCTAATATTTTCAAAGGGATTAAACATATAATTATGTCGTTTTTCTTGACTTTTACACATTTAAACGTTGATTTAACTATGGGCTCAGTTTCTAAAATTGGATCTAACGCAAGAGACTGTTCCTCTTTTTATCTATCCATTAACATGAAGCTACTTGTCGCGATTTAAGTCCAGATTTGTTTCTAATTCTATTGGCGCATTAAAGTAACCCTCATTGGACAGTAAATTTGAACTAGGCGTTACTATTTCTATTCGTCACTGACCACTCTGAACTTGTCTTTGACCACAGACCATTAGTATAACTAGACCCGTTTGTTTACAAAATAAAGTATTGCCAAGATCTTAGTACATTCTAAGCGTTATTTTGCGCTGTTGCATGAATGCACATGACGAATTCTCGCTTACGATTTGCGTATACATCCAGCCTACTTCGCCTGCGGTTGGTCAGTTGTTCGTAAATCTAAAATAATATAGACTTTTGTTATGAGTGTCAACATCGCGTCCTAGTCTTTCACGTGATAGAATTCGTTGTGTAAGCGGTTTGTGTGTGTATTTTGATAAAAATAGAAAACATTTAACAATGGTTAATAGGTGCAAGATATGCAACGTTTATAGCGATGCAGGGAAAGCCTCGGGATTGTCTTTTCATAGGTAAATAAAGAAATTGAGTATTGACATTTTTTGAGGTTATGTATCATCCCAGTGGCGTTCTATCAGTGTTATTATTTGAGGTTTCCAGCAGATCCAATTAAAAGAAATATTTGGAATTCTGTTTTGGGACATAGCTAAAATGATAACATCAAAATCGTCGCTCAAAACATTTCAATAAAGATGATTTTGTTTCTAAAATAGGTGCAACTGACAATGCTAGATATTTAAAGAGAAATGCTGTTACATTACCGATGCATCACAGTTTTGAACCTAAAAGTACTACAAGGTAATTAATTTCTACCCAGTAACTGTGTTTAATAGAAATGTCAAATTTATGAACTTTTCAAAATTCAAAGCCAGACATTTTTTTAAATTTAAATTTCAATCTTTTTAATGTAAATTTCAACAGAAATATTATACTGGTTACTGTGAGAAACAATTATTTCTTAAGATATGAGAAACAATAGTAATTTTATTAACTATTATTAACCATTTTAGTAAGCACTAAACAACTTTGAGGAGTTATATCTCAGAAGGTAATGAACAAAATAGCAACTTATTATGTATAAAAAGAAGCGTCTTTCCAAGTACTTTCCGGCTATGTTTTCAGAATTTCATTTAACAAAAAATTCGCCGAGATAATCTATTTGTTTATAAGCAAAAACAACGACACCAACTTTAAACAATGACTGTGACCGTTCTAATAAATATTTTTTAATTCTGACAAAAGCTCATGAAAGCTTGTTCCCTCTTATATATGCCCAGTCAGTTTTATTAAAATCGAATAGTGGAAAGGAATGGAAAATTTAAACAATTTTGACAATTTTCAATATTTTTCGATTTTTAAAATCAAATAAACCGATGGAAACGAAATTTACAGGATTCTTTTATTATAACTTCAAGACTTTCTACCTGTGATATGGAAGTCCTAACTACATTTTAAAGTGCCTAAAATAGTAGATTAAAAAAATACTTTTTTGGGGCGATTTTTTTTTGTTTATTACTATTTGGCAAAACCGCTAATAAATTTTTGCATTTTTTACCTATGCCATTTTATGTAACAAGCGATTCTGCAACTTTTTTCTCTGTTCAACTTTCTTCTAAATTCAATACTTAAAAAGTTAGAAGCAAAACAACTCGGGAAAAAAGCGTTTTTTTAAATTGTTGCATTTTAAACAATGTTCCTGACCTCTGCGCTTTGGAGGATAAGTCAATCCTTATTCTAGACATTATTCCCGAGGTATTCATGTAAAAACATTGCGGTTACCTCTTAGGCCAATCTAAAGCAAATTTCTGACAGATGGGTTTTGGACTATCCTTATTGTATGCATTATTACTGTTATGATGATTTTGATAATCTCTGTTCTTCTATACTTCATTTGTCACTTATTTCGCACCTTTATTACCTAGCATGTAAAGAGCTTCAATGCCCGTTGATCTAAATAAATAAATAAATTATTTTCTTAATTTTGCTTACTTTTTGCCCCTTATTATTGATACGCCTATGGATAGCTATTTTGTAGGCTGTCAAAATTCGTCAACGGCGGCCATATTTTCTTCCCCCTTTACACCGCGCCTATCGATTATGTTGGCATGTAAACAAACATCAGTTTCTAATGGGAACACCGGGTCTAGTTATATTAATGCTCTGTGTCTTTGACTTAACTTTGATGTGAAGGAACTGCTTCCCATTAAAAATAAATTAAAGTGATCATTGTAGAATTCTAATTTAATCACAGAACGAGAAAAATGTTAGTGTGAACTGATATGTTTTGCATCATATGCAGTTCCTTAGAAACCGTTCCTATTCTAGCGTAAGAGGCTAGCTAAGACTAAATTAGCTTAAACCCTCTGAATCCCCTGATCCCCTGATCCCCTGAAACCAAACCAAAGGACAAAAAACGGACAAATTGATTTTCTAAAGCAAACTTCATTGAAATTTCAATTTCAAAACGTCTTTATATGGTCACGCTTAGGGACCTTATGAAATGAAGAAATGTGAAATACGTTTTTGTAAAGTAAGCGACAATTAAAGATTTTTGCCAATTTGTCGCTTCAAGGTTATGATCTATCTATCTTATCTCTAGATTATTAGTTATACTGTTATAAGGTATTCTATCACTATTTTGAAGTTTTCAACTCTACTTCAGAGTTTTAATTAGTAGAAGGCGGATTATATGCAGAAGAGAACTGAACTATATGCGCATATTATGCACTGAATTTTTAGAAAATATACATGAACTTTGGCCATATATGTCAAAAAATTCGGAAAAAAATGTTAAACATTTTGAAAAGAGACAAAAAATATAAACGCACTAATCTTTATTGGAATAAAAACGTAATTCAGTTCTTACAACAATTTTTGCACAAATTACTTCACTCCCTAATTAAATCTATTACTCTCTAAATTAAGACATTGTCAACGGAATTAAATGTATTACTGTTTGGTGTAAAGGGGTTATTACTACAACATATTTTTAAAACAATTCATTATTAAACGTTGTTCAAAATTATGTAGAGTAAAAATTTTTCTTGTATCACAATACATCTGTTTAGAAATGAAAAAACTTCTCTCAACATCCACCAATGTCAATGGTGCATTTTTTAACTCTCCAATACATTATAAACTCCGAAGTCGAAATTATGTACTATTTCACCTTTCAAAATTCCGTTAATCTTCTTTACATTTAAATAATCCCCATTGTTGTTTAATACGTTTTCAAGTTTTTGGCATACAGAATAGAATATCTATTTTAACTTTAACGTTATATATATTATCGAATTCGTCTGTTATTTCAGTCGATTCTGAGAGAGTCTTGCGTTTCTCATTTAAACTTAAAAACAGAAATAAGTGCCTAATATATACAACTTTTGAAAGAATATGCATAATAATGCCTAGCCTAAATATACAATATAGCAGCCAGCTATGGCCTCTGTACTGGGGGAAATGTACTTCAGAATAAAATATTGCAACATCGGAGAATCCGCCAAATATCAATGAGCAAATGCGGAATTGAAATAGCTCATTGTTGAACAAATTGCGTAAATTTTTTGCAAGCTGAGCTTTGTTGACTCGCTATGATCTGTACGGCGGGAAATATAACGCAGGATTTAATATCGGAGTTACTTGGTAATAAATGACTAATAATTTCAATGAGCAAATACGAAATTAAAGTAGTTCATCACGGGAAAATTGCGGAAATACCTAGTAATTAGCGATAATTAATTTAAATGAAGGTAATTCGTCTATATAGAGACTATATTAATAGATATGCAAAATATAGATATATACACTTTGCATATAATCCGCTCTCTATTAATTAGTGTTAATTCGTACTTTCAGTTCCGTTCCTGGATATCGATTTATCGAACTAAAGTCTATACAACGTCATTTTATGAAATTATGGAGTAAATATGTTTTTCAATATCGGTTAATTGTCGCATTGTTTGTTCGTATTTGTTTTGCCGTCAGGGTAGATTCGCGTTTAATATTTTGCCTATTGAATAATAATCCGACCTGATGAATCTCTAGAGGAGCGAAATACTCATTATCAAATCGTCTAGTTAGTAGAATGAACCGCAACCGGCTTTGGTACGAAATACAGTGAATCGACAAAGAGATCAGAAATAATTGGGAGAACGCTCCGAATGAAATTAACTTCACTTCCTTTGCGAGCGCCGTGGAAGTGAAAAAAAAAAGAGAGAAATGAATGAACACTCGGAAAGTAAGAATTAAATTTGTAATTCTCGAGATCTAATTTTTGTAGCGACCCGTCGCGAGCAGGAACATCTTAACCGGCGACTCTCCCTTCGGCTCAAACTGTAACCTTCCCCTCCCTCCCCGAAGCCACTAAATCAAAATGACGAGAAAGCCACTCGCCGAAATAAATGGGAGTTTTCGCATTCCGAGTTAATTTGGCACGCCGTACGTCCCGCCGCCGACTATTTACATTTCATCCATTAATTTCTCTTTCCGCGATTATTCTTCGGCCGCCCCCATCCCTGCCGAAATCTCTGCACGTCCGCCCGTCGCATCGGTATAGAGCGCCCGACTTTCCACCCTTTCCCTTTTTTTTATTTCGGGAGCCGAAATCGTGTGATGGAGTTCGACACTTAAACGGGACGGGATTTCGGGTTTGTCGCGAGCTCAGGGGAGATCGTCCGCTGTGTCGGAACAGAGGAAAAGCATTTCGGCGGGTTCCGATAACATCTGGAATTCCGCTGTTACACTTATAATTCACTTAAATCCCGAAAAAAGCCGTCGGTGAACGGTTGCGGAGCGGAACGAATTATCGCATACTTGGAGAGTTTATTTCCGAGTGAATAAGGGAGCGGAAGGGGTTCAATTAAAATGGGAGCGGGTGCCAGTTCGGCGAAGGTTATTTCGATGGTGTTAGGAAATGACTGAATTCGATAAAAAGCACGACGCGTGCTAAGACAACAGCGCGAGCCTGAGCAAATTATCCATCTCTCGCATATTAATGATCATAGTTTGTAATTGTGTACAATTAACGATATGAGTGCAGGATAGAGCGGGTCAATATTCTCACTGTCTATAGTAATTTCACTTATTTTTATATTTTTCTTTTTAAGGGGGTAGTCTGACATTTTACGTAAACATAAGCTCCCGAATGACTATTACATCCCCTGTTTTTCAACTTGAAACTGTTTGAGGGGGATACTTTATGTAGAAATGAATATTTTTCCATAAAAAAATGCAGTGTAAAAATTGGTTTAGGTGGTTAAAATATTGTTTTTTTCTTTCGATTTTTTGTAAGTTTACCCCATGTATCAACCCCCAAACTAGCCCAGTAAATGAAGGGGAAAAAATCGCGAACCTATTAAAAATTAGTTACCATTTTTATTTGCCATTTAATGGGTGGCATTTAGCACCCCCTTTAAAATGACCCAAAGTTTACATAAAAATATTGTGCGACAAGGGGGGGAATGGCCCCAAAAGACACAGAAAATCGGTTTTCTGCGAATATCTCCCAAAATATGGCACTTGGAGATTTTTTGTTCAAATAAAAATTAAAGACCAGTTAATTCTCTACAAAAATGGTACTTATGATTTTTTTTCGCAACATTAATATTTTTTGCAAAAAGTCGGGTTGAAAAATCCAAAATTTTGAGACTCATAAAATATGCAAGTTTTTTTACTAAATTTGAGATGGGGGGCGTTAGAAATACATTGTTTTCAATGTTTTGGACTGTGAAAACCAATTGTAGATGGCGCCTCCACATTCTATCCACTGGCTAAATCCTCGGAGCCATAAATGAAAAACGCCGTAAACCATATAATTTTTAAGGATTTTCATGTTTCCGAGCGTCTTGTTTTTCTCGGAGATAAGTGCTCAACGGCTCAAGCTATACCTACCTATTAGGAAAGCAGATCATAAGATTAATCACAGCAGGATGGACCCCACCAATTAACCCGAAACTCAATCAGTTTTGCACATGTGGCAAAGTACAGAAGTACATGAGGTTTTTCCTAACGAAAACTATAATCTCCAAAGAGTTAAGAATATTTTCTCATAATACTCACCAACAATTTCTTGCAGATTCTCGGCAAAATGTTGCAACTTTTTTTTCAACCATCCGGATCGAGGCTTTTGGAATAAAGAGTTATAAAGTTTCTTTAAATTTCATTTATTATAGAAAATTATATAAAAGCATATTAAAGTTATGACATAAACATGTAAATCACCAGTCCCCGTCACATGAGTCTAATGATAATTCTCGGTCATCAACATCGTCCTCGCCAACAACTCCTTCGGGCTCTACTTCTCCCTCTATTTCTCCTCTTATTTCACTTGGTTCTAGAGTTTCCTCTATTTCTACCTCTTCGGATAACATTATATCTTGGCTGTCTTTATAATTGGAACACTGGCAGGACTCACATGAACCACAAATAGATGAGCATGGTGGCCCTGCTTTCTTGCATGAACACGCTCCCTTACATTCTTTCTTATTCATAAAAAATTATCTTTAAGAGTTCCGGAACCGTTGGATCTAGTGGTTTGGACCGGCATGAGTATCTCCCCTACACGTTTCCATCCCCATTTTTCTGGTGACAGTTCGTTTCCGAGTCACTTTATATATATATATATATATATAAATATATATACTTTTAATTTTATATATATATATATATATAATAAATATAAAAATAAGACCAATATAAAAAAGAAAACCAACGCATTTAATATACCCAAACATTAAACAACGAAATGTTACCGTGGCCGCATGGACTGTAGCAGACGACACCAGTACCGCAAAACAGCACACACGCGACGAACGACGGAAAAAATGACAGTAACGAAATTATAGCATTACATTTAAAGACTCGGGTTTCTCCCCACGTACAAATGAGATGACTTTATATACATTAATGGAAAGGTGAGAATTCATCCTTTACACTAGTCAAGGTGTTAAAATGTCAGAAATGGAGAGCAGGGAGAAACAAGCCATAAAAGGAAAAAGTGCGCTTTTTTCTTGAGTACGCGTTTTTCGAATTTATTGAACAATCGACAATTTTGTGAAAAAAACTAATTATACAACCGTAAAATAGATCTTCTCGGCCTTCAAATGATATGTCTAATAGACCAATCCGATCATGTATGAATTTTTTATTGGTGGTTGTTTACAAAATTTCACCACACTCCAAAAACAGCAAAAAATTGAGATTCAACAAACAAAGTTTTAATCAAAATGCAAGAAAATTAGATTATTCAAATTTCACAGATGACAAAGGACCTTCCGAGGACCCATAATCAAGAAAATTTGAAGCAAATTAGTATAATACAAAAAAAAATAGGAACAATTTCCTTGCAGGTTAAAAATGCACGGAAAAACAATATTTGGCTCTTTTTTTCGATACGGCCAAAGATTAAAAACGTGACTCGAGTCACAGGATATGGTAGCGGTAGATTTTCCCTTCCAGGGGAACTTTAAATAATGACAAAATTCGCATTTTCAACAAAGTTATTGAATAATTTGTCTGCCCGCTCATGTGTAAATGCACGGACTGTGCTCTCCGGCATACAACAAAACAAGTGAATATTCTGGGTGCGCTTGGACCCGTTTATCTCGAAAACGGTCAAATTTTAGAAAAAAAATCATAAGAACCATTTTTGTAGAGAATTAACTGATCTTCAATTTATATCTGAGCAAAATATCTCAAACTGCCATATTTTGGGAGATATTCGCAGAAAACCGATTTTCTGTGTCTTTGGGGGCCATTTTCCCCCCTGCCGCAAAATATTTTTATGTAAACTTTGGGTCATTTTAAAGGTGGTGCCAAATACCACCCATTAAATAGCAAATGAAAATGGTAACTAATTTTTGCTAGGTTTTCCCCTTCGTTTACTGGACTAAACGCTGTTACGCCGCGCTCGCAATCGTCACACCTGGAGCAAGCAACCAACAATACAAACAACTGTAACACGAGTTGCCACCAGACAGCTATCGCGGCGCTATAATTGGTCGATAATTGATCTTTCTAAAGTAATAATTAGTGCGATGAAGTTCTGTTTTTGATTGTTCTGTCAATTTTTCAGTTTATCCTTTCCTTTCAATTTAATAAATCATTAATATTGTTTGCTCTCAATTTAGAAACTAAGCCTAATTGACATTTCTAAACAACTTCTATCACGTCTCAAATAATTTGATTTTCACGCTGCAATAATTGCAAATTTAATGTATTTGAAAACAGCCAATAAAATCAATGGGAACATGAATTTTAAGCAATAGAATTAATCTGAATAGACATACTAAAGACGCCTTTACACTATGTGATTTTTCATATGATTTTGTCATGTGATTTTATCATACGAAATTGGTATGAAATATATGATATCATGTGATTTTGGTAAGTTTACGTTTACACTATGTTGTGACGTATTCATATGATTTCAAGTAAAATATTCAACATTTTGAGTTTGAGGTTATATTGTCATTCGTAATACTCGTATTGATGGTGATTAAACGGTGTATTACAAAATGATTCCAGATGACTTTTTATTGCTCGGAATCGAGATAACCAGATAACCACCATATATTATTATAACCTCAACTTAAAAGACGTATTAATGTGTCAAATCTGTCAAATGCCGATAACACAGTTTTCTGCATTATCGGCAATCACACCGAATATCATACAGAAATAGAAACGGTTCTATTTTATCAAACAACTTGTGACTGAATGTGATTTGGCTTGTGACAGACCTTGTGACTTATTCTGTATGATTAATCACATAGTGTAAATACTAAAAATTTAGTTGTGATCAAATCACATGACAAAATCATATGAAAAATCACATAGTGTAAAGGCCTCTTTATACCTTCATTACACTACATTACAATTACTGCCTAACATATTTTTCCTCATAGGTTGTACCTTATTGAGAACTGGCATCATTATACGTCTTTGTCATTTTGTCATAGGTCTTTTTATCCCAGACGGTAAACTAATCATGGACCGAAATTATTTAAAAAACCGAAAAACTATTTTACCAGGAACTCGTTTAACACTAAACAATTTTTTTTCGCGACTAAATAAACAGTCGAATCAGTCATTAATCAGTGATCGACTGCCAAGAGGGCCATAAAACGATCCTTCTACTCCGTCATGACGTTTCACATCAACTCCAGAATCAAGTAGGTTTAATGATAAACAATTCTCTTCTCTCTATTATTGAGGGTAGTTAATGTTAGGTTACCATGTTATGTATTTGTTTTTGGTAGTTCAAATAAATGTCGTTGGTTCGTTTAACTTCTTTTTCCTGACCTACAACCGTCAAACAGTGCACGCTTAAAGACCCATCAGACCCATAAGCGTGACATTATTATTCAACTATTGTTTACAGGAAATTCGCTTTTTAGGGTTCACATATAATATAATACGACCACATTTAAAATTATTTTTAATGTGAAAATTCACCTTTTAAACTAACTCATTGCAAACTAAATCCAAAACTGTATATAATACCGACACTTTTGAGTGTGTGTTAAGTTGTTGAGACTTTTTGAGATTCAAAAGCGTAGCGAATTGCCTTGCCTTAAATTTAATATTTGATTAATTTTAAATATTTAAAAAGAAACATTAATATCTAAAAGTAATATAATATACACGTTTCCCGGATCTACACGTTTCGGTCTTCGTAAAAGGTACATCTATTTACATTAAGAGCTCCATTATACTGTTGTATATCGTTAAGTTTCATCTCATGTAGCTTATTGCAGCGACGGGTCCTCATTAGTTCCATAATGAATGTTACCTTTAAAATATTTTTTACTTTATATAGTCAAACGTTATAAAAATATTTAGGTATTTACCTTTGACAGAAGGAAACTCTGTGATTCGTTTATAAATTTGTCAACGTCTTCCGGAGTGACGAATTGCCTTCTTTTGTCGATGGTCCTCGGATTCATGTTTTAGAAACGCTTGTAACTTTATGTAAGTCTGTAGACATTATGTTAAATATTTAAGTTGCTTTTAAGCGCGGAATAATTTGTTTACGAAGAGGGTAACTTAGTGTTCTTTTGCAAGTTGATTATGTATACAAAAATAACATTTTCAGAAAGTAATGTTGTTTTTTCTTTGGATTGCCAGACCATCAAGGTCTGGCGACAAAAAAGCGACATAATGTGAATCAATGAATTCGTTGGTTTGATGTGGATTTCATCTAAGATTGGATTATTACTTTGCTCTTGTCATCATCATTCCATTGTAAATTATCTATATTGTCTAATGGATATAATGATCTATCACAAATTACGTAATTAATTAAGCTATTAATATTTATTAGCTGTATATAAATACATTATTATTAACATATTATTTTTTCTATTCCGTTACATATGTTTCAAGCACATATCAAAAAAGATCGATAATTATAGCTTTAGCTTCTTTAACTCACTTTACTTCAAGCTAACTTCATAGTGCTTGATTTGCGCAATATCTAATTGTATATGTGCATATAGGTATGCGTACATTTTGGTATGAACTCTGGAGTGACTGTTATGCAGTCGTGATGTCACGCCTGCCTCACGCTTGGAAAAATTGTAGATGACACTCATTTTTCTTAATTAAAAAAGCAATGCCTCGGTATACACCAGAGTACAAATTTGTTGGAGAGTTTAACAAACTAAGTTGGATCTCATCAGGCCGTTAAATTAGTTTGTAAAAGCTTCAAACTCGAGTTTGCTAAACATAGTGCATCCGTTGCCAACTTAAAATTAGTTACTATCAAAAACTAGTTTGTTTGATAGTTTCTAAATAAATTGTCCAAGATGATGTTTTTCCTTATTTTTTTTGTTACTACCTTTATCAATGTGGTAAATACATTAGTGACAAAGTATTAACCGAGTCGGTAACTATTACAAAATAACATTAGAAACATAATTGAATTGATTTGTATAATTTGCAAACTGAGTTAGTAAAAGTTTCAGATTTACTTGGAAAATATCATTACATTGGTTTTTAAAAATTACGAACTGAGGTAGGGAAAGTTTTAAATTTTTGGAAAGTTTAGATTAAATTAGACAATGGACGTTTCAGTCGAAGTTTGTGGGGGTTGCAAATTGAGTTGGGAAATATTACAAATTGAATTTAACAATATTACTAGATGAATTGGCAATTCTTTTTATAAAAGTTGCGAATTAGGAACTGCCAGATCAACAAAAGGCATTCTAATTGTAATGGAACGAAGTTTATCATTTAAGATGTTAGCCACAATTCTTCCATGCTTAGTGTGAACCGATGAGGGCATAATATCTGCTTGTAATTTTGCGCGTTGCAGCTACAGTTTAACTATTATCCCTGTATTACATTCGCCTAATGCGACTAAAATTTGGCTAACATTAGGAGATGCTGCAGTTGTTATAGACAGTACCGCTTGTTACGAATACACCAAAATGACTTCGTTACATTCCGTTCTATCATGTCTAGTTTAAATTTTGTCTTATGTCAGAGTGAATCTATAATCTAACACAGTCTAGTTATCAACTAGATCTAGATCCTTTGACTGGAATTATGTTGTAGGATTATAGCATATTTCACATCTTATTATACGCATATTTTTGGTAAATTTCGAGTCTTAGTCCGTTAAAAAATGATTATAATTTAAAGTATTTAATCCACTTATGGTCTTAGGATATTGTCACGCATATGGCCTAAGGGGGCACTCTGGAGGAGTTGTAGCTCAGACGGTGTGGTCGAGAAACCGTTTAAATGAACCATAAGCAGTTATTAATATTACCAGCTAATGTCTCACAGTGGGCGTTATTTGATTCTATGGCTTCTAGGCTTCCAGGTAGTTTTCCAAGCATCTCGTGGATCGGGCAGTATCACGTCGTTGATAGGTGGATAAGTATGCGGCTTATTTCGCTAAAGTTCCCGGCTCGTTACGCCCTTTTCGTGACATTATTGGTATTTCTAAAATGAAGTATTAATTGAAATAATTGATAAATGAAATACAAAGACGACGCATTTTCCTAAGAAATAATTATTAACTTTAAGGTTAACGTTTAAATAACATGTTGCTTTTAGAGCTGTAACATTTTAGATGGGGTCTTGCTGAGATGATATAGTCTTGTTCAATACTTTATTAGATGCTGTTACCATTTTTACAACAATTCTAAGGGGAGTGGGATGGCATAAAAGCGTTACCTCTTGATATTTTTGTGACATGTTTCTTCATTCTTTCTTTTCTTTTTTTGAATTTGTTCCATTAGAGTAAGTGTATTTTTTTGTTTCAATTTCTTAACCAATCTGGGCAGATTTGTATGCTTGTATTTTGGGTTGTAACTACTTTATACGAAGTTACCTTCTCTTTATATTTTTGATATGTTTCATATTAAATATTTCGACGCTATTTAAGTAACTGACGCTAGCCCATACCGTGGAATTTGTGTAAAATGGTGTACTTAATATTTGCTTTAGTTGTGGTACAAATTTTTGCAAAATAATAGTAATAAATAATACCATAATTACCATAATACCGAAATACCGAAATACAACAATCAAGAAATAGTGTTTAAGTTGGCAATCCTAAATTTTACTTTAAAATGGTAGAACTGGAACCACTTCCGGTTGCTTGACAGCTACTTGAATGTTTAATAGTGACAGCATTGACACTTGAGTGGCGATTCAAATTTTTATTATAAAAATATAAAAATGGAACTATTTACATTACAACAGGATATTTTTATTGGCTTGGCTTATTTTCGGAGTGCAGTTCATGAACCCATTTCTGGATAGCAATACTCCTTGGACTCCACTTTGCACCAATTTCAAGAAATGTTTCCTGAAGTTTTGTTCACTATCGACGTTTTTAAACAACGCTGCATGCGTGTAGTTCAACGATATTTGAATACAGGCAATGTGAAGAAAGGAAAGCCACCTGGTAGACCCTCCGTACTCACTGAAAATGTGGTGCAAGATGTCAGGGCCCGACTGCAACAAAGTCCTCCCAAATCGGTTTGGATGATTTCCCTCCAAACAGGTTTGATTCTTTTCAAAAGGTCACCAATTTCCACTTATTCCTAATTTCCCGTATTCCGTTTCGTACCACCACCAGTACAAATTTTCGATGGTCCGATCACTAAATCCTCCTGACCGTCCACAACGCGTTCTGTTCTGTAACTGGTTCAATTAGGAAATGAACAATGATAACATCCTGGATAAAACCTTTTTTTCCGATGAAGCCTGGTTCCATTTCAATGCCTATATTAATTCACAAAATTACAGAATTTGGTCTGGTGAAAATCCACATGCTGTTAGAACAACAACTTTACATCCTACTAAAGTTGGTGTTTGGCTGGCTGTATCGCGGCTGAGAGTAATTGGTCCTGTGTTTTTTAACTTCACAGTTAATTCTGAACGATACATACAGCACATTCTCCAGCCATTCGATGCCCAATTAACCGTAGAGGAGCACGAAAATGGTTACTTTGAACAAGACTTCGGCTCGAGCAGATACGGCTCGTGCCACAATGCAATATTTGCAGGAAGTTTTTGGCCATCGAGTCATAAGTACGGGAATCTGTCCAAGTAGGTCACCAGACCTGACTTTTGTTTCTTTGGGCACCTTAAAAACAAGGTGTTCAGTAATGTTTTACATACACGTGAAGAACTGGAAGCTGCCATTATCGAGGAAGTTGCAAATATTTCTCCTCGGATGTTAATTAATGTCTTCAAGTGCCTAAAACGGATAGTGAATTTATGTTTAGAACATAATGGTACTCTATTCGAGCAGTACCTTTAAATATTGAAGATTTTTTCTGGTGTGGTCTTTTAATCGTAAATAAATTCACATAACCTAAAATATTTGTGTTTATTTATCTGTCGCTGTCATGCAGAGTGCAGAGATTTCCGGTGTAGCGTTGCAAACCCTTAGGCAAAAAAATCCTCCAGGTAGGATTGCCAACTTGAACAGTATTTCTTGATCATTCTGTAGTAATAACAATATAATATTAAGGCAGTAAATAATTGTTTCAAAAAAATACAATGACGCTATTATAAAAAATTAACCACTCTGGACATTAACGGCCGATTTCACTAAACATGATTAACGTGACTAGGGTCGAGTTTAAACGAAAAATGGATTCCTCGGTTGTTTTTCAATCGCGATTAAACAACTAATCACTGTTATCGTTAATTAACCCTTATTTGGTCGATTAGCGCTGTATATCACGATTATCTAATGTCAGAATGACAAATATGTCGGTAATTTCTTTTTTATGTGTGGTTTCGATGTGTTTTGTTAATGGGCTTGGTAGTGTGGTCTAAGCGGCGTGCTGATCTATGCGATTTTAGTACAACTCATGGGATTTTACAATACATCAAAAGTACTAAAATGGTTTTAAACTATTATTACAATTCTAGCGGATGTCTTTTCAATGATTAACCATTTTTCTGCTTCACTAGATGTCATTAACGCAAGTAGCTTGGCGATTTATCTAATTTCCCGATTAGATGTACCATGATTAACGGTAGTGTGGCGAAGTAGGCTGTCGTAAATATTTTTTTTATTACATCCGTGTAAGTAATTATTATCTCATCCGTACTTACCAAACAATGTCGAGGGATATTTTCTACCTACAGTATTTTTGATTAATCTTCGAAATCAATTGAAATAATTGTTATCCAATATTAATGGATTTGATAGTTTTAAGCGTTGATTGTGCCGCGAGGGAAAGGGGATTTACATTTCGCAAGGAAGGGAGGTTCAGTCATAATTTACTTAGTGTTTTGAATTCCTACCGTAATTTTAATAATAAATTAATAATGACACTTTAAAGTAAAACAATGGTGAGGTAGTTTTGCAAAAAAATAATATTGTCAAACCTGTACTAAGCAACAAGAAAACGGTCATAATTCCTAAATTGGCACAGTATAGTAATAAAATCTCGAAATGACAAAAATTGCAAATGCCATTAAGTTCTACTGCAGTGTTGATTTTAAAGCGATACGACGAATTTGTGGTGAATTCAAAAAATTTACTCGATTATATTATTGAAAAACAATTGAGTAATACATTTTTAAACACGTTGCTCTCATATTTACGTAAGAAATACTATGCTATTAAATGAACATTTCTCTTTTTGAACAAATTAAAACAGTTACGATAAAAGTGAAATGAAAGAAAATGACATAAAATATTCGTGAACATGATGACTCCGACAAAGTCTTATAAGAACTCTTAGAAAATTTCGTAAGATTAATAACCTTTACATTCAATGCATAAAACCGTTAATAAATTACTTCCTTAGCACCTGGAAAGCGGCTAATATCATTATGATACTTAAATCCGGCAAAAAAACTTGAAGTGTCTCTCTCTCAGGCCTATAAGTCTACTACCCATGCTCATGCTCTCTAAAAACATTCAAAAACATAATAGATAATATGCAGATGATCCCAAAACGTCAGATTGAATTTCGTAATTAGGCTGGTCAACCAGACAGAAGGTATTGCTCTGCAGATTTTCTCGATATATTGTCACGCTTATGGCCTAATAGACCCTTAACTCTGCTTGGGTTGGGGGTGCTAGCTCATAGTAAAACAGCTTAAACAAATCAAACGACATTTATTTAGACCCACCGATCACAAATGGATTACAGGGGGTGGTATGTAACCTAGCATGAGCGACCTGACCTAGGGGAGAGAGAGTGTAATATGTAATAGGGGAGTGAATGTCAAATTAACAAACTAAATCATATGGATAGCTCTAGGACTTCATTCTAAATTATCCTTGGGCAACCAGGTACTACTATATAAATCCATTTTTGAACACGTATGGACCTATACGCTTCCAACGAGGAGATTCAATAAGGCATCCCTCTGGAATCCATCCAGCCATTTATCGTTTCATTGTGAATTACAACAAAAGTGTGCTAGTACATCCCAATTTTATGGCCAATCGATTGAATGT
Organism: Cryptocephalus moraei; assembly: GCA_946251905.1. NCBI lineage: Eukaryota > Metazoa > Arthropoda > Insecta > Coleoptera > Chrysomelidae > Cryptocephalus > Cryptocephalus moraei. The sequence goes on from OX276454.1 coordinate 23,043,576, forward strand.
ACGATATCAGTGCAGTGCGTATTGTAAAACCTATGCTGCCATTAGAAAATACAAAATTCAGATAAGTTTAAACTTAAGACTGAAGAGACTATTTTTTTGCATATTTAAGATTTGTGTATTTTTTATGATATACATTACTCGTTGGAGTAATACTATACATGTCATTTTGTTTCAAGTTCAAACTAACGCTTGTAGACCACTGGGTAGATAGCAGATCTCCCCAGGAGTTATAAAAAAATATTTTTCTTAATTGAAAAATAACCTACATATTTGCTTCTGGATCTATTTCAAGTAAATAATTGGTCAATGTCAAGTTGTAAAAGAGTAGCACGTATGTTCAAAAATCAAAACGTTTTTTGAAGTTGTTAAGTTTTTGATGTGAAAATGGCGAGCCGCATAATAAATTCGAGAGTCGCGTCAAAAAGCTTGTGGGCGTTTCTGCTGCACGTCGTTTAGACCCTCCCTCCAGAGCATAGTGTTGTATAATCTACCGTTACCGACAATTACAGGAATCTTCGTAACTGACACACCAACGATACTTAAAATTTCACTTATCACTACATACACAGGACATATTGAACACACTTTTCCGAAAATTCATCACGCTACGTAAGTAACACATTTCCTACGTTTAAATGCTTCAGCCTGGTACGATCGTATCAACGGAACTCCGAGTCACATGAACCTAGTTGCAGCGACGTGAAGTTGTTTCAGATATAACCAGAACGATGTCGCTATCGGGAACAGTGATTTAGTGCGAAACAATGGAGGATGCATCGGAGTAAATGAGGATTCCTTTAGAGGGAGGTATAAGAGGTTATGCTTGATGGAGTACATTGCAATTTTGTAACTTATTTTGTTATTTGGAAGGAGTTATTGTGTTTTCGGCATTCCTTTACACACTTCATGTTTCATATGATATTTGACTGTATTAAAAATAGTATTCAACTTGTTTAAAAAAAAAAAAAAATTGAAGATAAAGGTATTTGAAGTTCGTGATCAAGAACGCTATGCAGTTGGTAACATCTCTGGCGAGGCGACATGCTTGCAATCAACGGAGAGTTTTAATATTAAGGTTAAGTGTTGTTCTACAAATATGCGATTTCGGGTTTTTAATGTCAATCAGTGTTTTATTGTCAATTTTATTGCATTTATGCAAGGAATATGTAATGGATAGTCGTTTTGTGACAGCAGACAGTAGAAATCTACTTTCTTCAGACGTTTTCTTACAACATAAATTGTAAATTTGTGTTGATCTGATTCTGAAGGTAGTGAAGATATTTATTGGCATGTGACACCGCGAAGTCTTGTAACCTCTTTGACACGTGGGGGCGTTTTGGTCGTCTTTTGTTTCGTTCAAATATCAATGTCGATTCTTATTGAAAACACAATTGTTAAAAATGTTTAAATACACAGTGGCATAATACACAACTTCAAACCGTTAAACATGATTTCTGAAAAGTAGTCAAATACCCTATTGCAATGCTTCATACACTAGGGGCCGGTTGTATCGTCATGAGTTGACTTCAGTTCAGTTGAACCGTTGGTTAAATTTGAACTGAGATTATTAAAATTATCTCGAGAAATTATCTCGAGATGCGTTGTATTGTCAATAGTTTAATAACCAACAATTATACCTACTCAGTTGGCATCACTGATAAGTATTCTATCAGGTTTCTGTTTGATCTTGTTAGAACCGATGGGACAGTACATCAAATACGTGTGGACGTGCTTGTCTTGTCATTGTTCCGTTTCTGAAAATGGTTAGTCCTTTGAAGAAAATGCCTCGGAGCTCTTGGAAATGTCTACAAGTCCAATCAGTTACCACTTATATTTTTCATAAAATACAGTTTATTACATACTAACATTTACCACGAATAAAGAGATATGTAGCCCTCCTCTCCTCCTAGGTGCCTTCTCTATTGAGGTTGGCGATCAAAATGGCGTAACTTTCTCTGTCCTGTGCTTTATGAATTAGATTGTTCCCACTAGTGTGTGTCCAGTCTCGTATGTTTCTGAGCCAAGATTTTTTCTTTCTTCCGATGCCACGTCTTCCGTCGATCTTTCCCTCCAGTATTAGTTGGATTTGCTCATACTCTTTGTGTCGCATGATATGACCTAGGTAACTCGTTTTTCTGAGCTTTATAAAGTTGATTAAAAGTAGGCGGGTATTCATTTTGTTCAGAACTGTTTCATTGGTCGTTCTACTTGTCCAGCTTATCCTTAGCATTCTTCTATATAACCACAATTCGAATGCATTTATTTTCTTAATATCATTTTGTTTTAATGTCCACGTTTCACATCCATAAAGCAATAGGGACCATATGTAGCATTTTAAAGTTCGTAGCCTGGTTGTTATAGACAGTTTTGGGTGGCATAACAAGTTTTTCATTTTGGTGAAACCCGATCTAGCAATTTCAATTCGTCGTCTGATTTCTACTGAGTGGTCTAGTTGCCTGTTTACTTCTCTGCCCAGGTAGATGTAACCCTGAACATTCTGGAGATTTTGTCCATTTATGGTGACAAATGTATCATGTTGGTTTGTTCCTCGGGAGAAAACCATTGTTTTAGTTTTTGTAACATTCACCTCTAATCGTGCCCTGTTACTCTCTTCTGTCAGGATACCCATTAATACCTGTAGTTGTTCTGCTGTTTCTCCTATGACTACCGTGTCATCCGCATATCTGATATTATTAATTATCACCCCATTTATCTTTGCTCCTTCTGATCGATTTTGAAGTGATGATCTGATTATATGTTCCGCATACACGTTAAAGAGTAGGGGAGATAGGAGGCAGCCTTGACGAACTCCTCTTTGTATGTCAACATACTCGGTGTTTCCGTTTTGTGTGCGGACGCATCCTTTATGGTTCCAATAGATATTACGTATAGTTATTATATCTCGTCCATCCAGGTCTATCTCTTGCAGGACTTCAATTAACTTCTGATGCTTAATGCGGTCGAAAGCCTTCTTGTAGTCAACGAAGCATACATAGAGTTCTCTTTGAACTTCAAGATATCTTTCAGCGATTAACGACAAACCCAGTGTGGCCTCTCTTGTGCCTGTCCCCTTTCTGAATCCGTATTGTGAACGACTTAAATATTTGTCGCATTTATCCTGGATGCGGTTGAATATGATCCTCATAAATATTTTTACGGCATGACTCATTAAACTTATTGTTCGATGATCTTCGCATTTTCGAGCTTTATTTTTCTTTGGCAGTGTTACATAAGTGGTTTTAAGCCAGTCGAGTGGGATCTCTCCGCTTTCGTACACTTCATTAAACAGATGAGTCAGCTTATAAATACTTTCTTCGCCAAGATGCTTGAAATGTTCTGCCGTAATACAGTCTTCTCCAGGTGCTTTATTGCTCTTTGTTTCCTTGATAGCCCTAAAGACTTCTGATGGGAGAATGGGCAAGTTTTCGCCTTTTTTGACTTGCGGCGGTTCAATCGGTCTCCTGTCTCCAAACAGCTGTTTCAAATATCTTTCCCATATCTGTTTTTGTTTGTCGGGATCTAATTCGATTTCGTTGTTTTCGTTAGCTACTAACGACAGCTGCTTGGGTTTCCAAAGCCCCGTGACTTCTTTTACTTTCTGGTGTAGTTCTCTATCCCTATGTTGTTCTTGTAGTTTTTCTACTTCGTTACATTGAAGGTTCATCCATTTTTCTTTCGCTTGGTTGATTTTATTTCCAATTTCCTTGTTTAAGCGATTGTACTCTACATCATTTTTGTTTTTACATTTGCGCCTTTTTTCCATTAGTGCCAGTATTGCCTCGGTCATCCAGGGCTTTTTCTTTTTTGTGTTTACATTACCGATAGTTTCTTCTCCTCCCTTAGCCATGGAGTTCCTGATAGCCAACCACATTTCCTCAGTGTTTCCTTCTGATGTGTTTCTTAGCTCTCTAATTTCTGAGTCAAGTTCTTTGTCTACGTATTCTTTATATTGTTGTTTCTGTTCTATACTTGCTTGAGCCCAATCTACTTTATTGGTTGGTTTTGGATTCTTTAGCTTTTTAAGTTTAATTCTGAGGGTTATAACAACTGGGTTGTGATCTGAATTTATATCACATCCTGGGTAAGTTTTAGCAGCAAGTACGCCATTTCTAAACCGGGTGTTAATCGCGATGTAGTCGATTTGGTTCCTTATAACTTTTCCTGTTCGATCTTGAGGGGATTTCCACGTATACAGTCGTCGGTATGGTAATTTGAAGCAAGTATTCGTGATTATTAGATTGTTTTCTTGACAAAATTCTATGAATCTTGTGCCTCTCTCATTTCTGTTTCCCAAGCCATACGGTCCCGTTACATTTTCCACTTCCTCCCTTCCTACCTTTGCGTTCCAATCTCCCATATATATGTTAATTTCATGTTGTTTAATATGTTTCTTTATTTTTGCAAGGTCTGCATAAAATTCTTCGAGTTCTTGTTCAGAACTGTCCCTCGTCGGAGCATATATCTGTACCAAATTGACATCGATCGGTTGGCCGTTTAGTTTAATTAGCATGACTCTTTCACTGACTGGTAGAAAGCTTTTTACAAGTTTGGTGTTCTTTGCTGCCACGAATATAGCGACTCCGTGTTGTGTCGCGTTACCTCCGGAAAAGTATAGTTTGTTTCCTTTTGCCGTACTGATTACACCTTCCCCCTTCCATCTCACTTCACTCATACCCAATATGTCCCACTTCATTATTTCCATTTCTCTCTCTGCGTTTGCCAGTTTTCCCGCCTGGTATAAAGTTTTCACGTTTCACGTAGCAATCCTCATGTTTCGTTTTTCAATATTGCTCATATTTTTGTTTTTATCATCATCATAGGGATTTCGTATGCTAACGACCTGGGAGGCCCTAATGGTCTTTGATTCCTCCCCTGCCGGATCTTGGCTTCCGTTGCACATGATCAGTACGTTTCTCATCCGAATTCTTTACTGCCATATTGACTGTACTAGGGATGCTCTGTCGAGCCTTTAATGCATTGGTTTCCCGTTGCCTTATGCATCTCCATGCCGTTGACCCTATTTTAGGTTCATCCGCCTTTAGGAATGATTTCTCATTTCTGGGACAAGAAGGTGCCCTTTCTCTTGTTGGCTCATCCACCCTAAGCTGTTGGCCGTACAGAGGGGACTGCTTATACCGGCAGTCATTCGGTCTACTCTTCTATATCATCCCTAAAAGCAGGGTTGCCACTTCCGCCGAATCTGCTGTACCGAAGACTATCTCCTCCACCTTCATCGCCGTTGTGGTCTTCGCCCGTAACCCTGGGCACGGGTAAAGCGTTATACCCCGCAATACTGGGTCCTCAGCAGAACTCAGCCACCGACTTTTAAAGTCGGGCCCACCCCCGCGACATGGACGCGCCTGCTGAGAATTGTCTAAGTAGATTCAGAGAAGATGTCTCTGGTTTCCCTTAGACCGGGTTAATGCTCGTGTATGAAACCACGAACAAAGGCAGATATGTAGCAGCAAACCAAAAAAGCACCACCATAAAAAACGAAACACCTGAAAACGAAAATTACCTAACCTAACCAATTGAAGCAAAATACAGGAATTAGGTTACATTCTATTATCTAAATTCCCAATTGATGTGTTTTCTGTTTGAACCGAAGGTTAACCCGACGATATCGCTTGGTTAACTTACTTACGACGATTATTCAGAGGTTAACCTTTGGATAAGTTTACCAAATCGATTTAGTCACAGAGTTAATAAATGTTTCATAAAACCATGTGTGAGCAAACGGCGTATTTGGGCAATATGGCTGCACAGTTTGAGGAACGACGCTGTTCGTGGCACGTCGCTTTCTGAACAACTGTGCAACCGCCGTTTTCGAACGAAAGTTATTTTTATATCAAATTTTTACTCTATCTTTTTCGTCTAATGACTTAACCCTTTGATTATTAACCGCTGGAAAATAATGTCGGATACAACCAAAAAGTTTCAAAATGCATATTATAAATGTCATTTTTTGATTTCATTATTTTACCAGATTGACACTACTTTTTCTGCCTGGGGAACTTTGCATTTGTCTCTCGTAACTCTCGTAACATTTCCCGGTAATAACTTTATGTCGCAGACACATTTGTTATTCCCTTTTTGCGTCTCGGAGTGATGTGGAATATCGGGTGTCAGAATCACGGTTTGGCTATTGAATTCGCATCTCCGAGCCGTGACGGGGGTTGACGCCAGACGTTTCTCGTCTAAACGCGAAATAAAATGAGAGGTGATCAGTTTTTTTTCTGGAGGAATTCGATGGTGTTGACGTGCTTTTTGATGAATAACTCGATTAGCGTACTGGATCGAAAATTGTAAGCGAAGCCAAAGTTCTCAAAATGTTTGCGTCGTTCTAAGTGGCTTTGTCGGAAGCTTCTAACATAGCAGCTTGAAGATTCTATCGTATATTTTTAAATATTCTCGATATTACGGTGGGAGCAGAGTGTATTGCGGCATTCGAAGGAATGATGAATGGTTTATGTCTTTTATCTAAGTTCCATTTTAAACTCTACGATCGGCTAAAGCGTTTTATACTTTTTCATTCGAATAAAATATCTCAATCCGTAAGTATCGAGAGCAAGCGGTGGGCAGTTAATCGTTATAAAATATTCACGAGGTTTAGTGTAAGCGGCGAAGAAAGTCCTCGGACTTTAATGCGTTATACTCGGATCACAATTGTGTTGAGAGTTTGCTTCTCTTGATGGTTGATTAGAACTAATTTGATTTCGGAACAGTTTAGTCAGTTTTAATTAATTATAACCGAAACTACATGGAATGTAGACGGGCAGCTTTGGGTAAGGGGAGGGAAAGCTCTTGTTCCGCATGAGTAATATTGATGGTATATACTCGCCAAGTATATTCATTAACGAATAGAACGGAAAGTTGGGTAAGTGGTAAGTTTAGGAGATGTGTAGTTCGGACCGGTGAAATCCCATATCATATTCGATGTTTGGCGTTTATCGTTATCTGCGTGTTCTGCTCCTGATGGGAGCGTTAAAGATTTTCGTGTTGGCTCGCACGCCGTCGTCGTCTGAAGTTGCAAAAAAGTTGCCTTTTCAGAAACAAAACCTCCCTCTGTTAGTGTTGGTCTCCGTCGCCGGACGGCCGATGTTTCAACTCGGCTCGTTGCTCGTTTATCATTCCAACGGCGGCACAAATGCCGTAATGGCATAGTTTAGAAAGAAGACAAATGTGGGCGTGCGGGGCTTTTTATGTCAGATTTGTGCTTCTGGAGGAAAGGACACCGGGCGGACATGTCGCCCGGAAAAAACCTCGCGATGGATAACCGATGATCTCCGCGATGATCCCGTATAAATCTAAAACCGGCCTCTCGGGCTCCACTTTTTTCTCTCATTCTAGATTCAGTCGGGGCGGTTATCAATCACGCCGGAAACAATTTATGATATTTTTCTTGTCCGTACGAGGATCCGGGGAATCCCTGAGATAGGAAATAGTTTTAAATTGGAAACGAGCTGCATCAGCTTAGAGAAATCGAGCGCCTACCCTTTAATAAATCGACGTTCAATATTGCAACTCGGATTACGTCCCAGTTACGCCGGGAGGAGGAGCTCTCAATTTAAATCCACGCCGAAAAGTGAATCGACAGGTTTTGAATTATGGGCAATATAACACCGGCACCACTCCAAAAATTATAATATAACCAGGAGATTTATGATCGAAATAAATTTTTATTTTTGTCATGTAGGAAACTAGAAGTTTTCGTAATTTCCTGTTCGATTTTTCTTCGTGCAAGGTAGATGGTGCATAAATAATTTTGACCCTGTTACCGTGTAGAGAATATGAAAAAAAATTTCTCTCAAAGATAGATTGTGAGCGCGTGACACATAAAGTTGGTTCATATGTTCTCGAGGTGGTAAAGATGCACTTAAAAATAAATGTCATTGCAACAACAAATTTAAAAGAATTTACGGAAGATAACTGTGCCGCAGTAACAATTGATTCACGTGCAAGTTATAAACTGTTTGTACAATCATTACAAAAAAATGATGAATTACAGTGTTGACAAATATTGACTTGATGCTTTTGCTGCTAATTATATATATAGACGAGTTATTTACAGCTCTGGTGGCCGTTTCTCGCATCCTAATTTCCAAGACTTTTTGTCGCGCCAGTCGCCTTCTTTTAACCCTTTTCTGTCCATGGCTTCTTTCACTTCTGTTTCCCAGGCGCGTTTTGGTCTACCTCTTTTCCTTCTATTGGGCGGAGACCACTCTAATATTCTTTTTGGCCATCTATCGTTGGACATCCGATTGACGTGCCCATACCATTTCAGTTTTTTTATTTCAATAGTTTCCAATGTACTTACGTCTATGCCCATTTCCTCTCTGATATCAGTGTTTCTAACTTTGTCTAATATGTTTTCCGGCAGCATATTCTCCAGAAGTCCATTTCCATGGCGTTTATGCGTGAGCTATTACGATTCGAGATTTCCCAAAGCTTAGCTCCATAGGTAGCTATACTTTCCACTATGGTTTTGTAAATCCTAATCTTATTTGCTTTTGATATTTTCTCGTTCCATAGGGTGCTGTGTAGCTGTTCCCTACCTTGTCCGACTCTGCTGATTATTTCCACATTGCTTCCTCCTGTGTCCGTCAATTTTACCCCCAGATATTTAAATATTCGTGTGTTTCTGATTGTGCCGTTTCCCAAGATAAGATCAGATCCTGTTCCTCCCACTATTAAATATTCTGTCTTTGTGCTGTTAATTGGCAGACCCCACTCCTTGTATGCTAATTGTCAAATTACTTATATAGCTCATATGCGATTAATATATCTGGATCCGTCTATTTACAAAATATATTGCGAAGCTCTTATAGCACATTCTAAGCTATTTTTATATTGTTGCATGAATTCAGGTGACCAGTTCTGCAATAATCTGCAATAATATTGACTTTTGATAGGAGTGTGTAACGCGCTTTGTGCGGTTACTAGGGGAGATTTGGCGCTGGGACGGATTTCGGGAGTTCGGAAAAGGGTTTTAAGAGTCGGTTTTTCGGTTTTGCTCGGGCGCCAGATTTTTAAGGGTTTTCTTCCTCGAGATTATGCCTGGGTAATTTACGAACTCAGGAGATTACCAGGGTTGTCCGTAGAAATGAAACACACGCTCAAAAATAGAAAATCCTAAATTATTTTATTCCCAAAACAATTCGTACGACTAACACCTGTTGGCGCTAGGTCGTCGAACGGTGATCGGGCAAAAACTTATTTACAATTATTTATGTATTTCAAAAAGGAAACACACAAATGCGAGAATGTATAAATATAATTATCACAGTTGGAGAGAAATAAAATTTTGTTCTAAATGAAATCGGAAAGGTTGAAAATTATGCGGCGAAACGAAAATTGCGGAAAGGGAAAATTACAATACTTTTGCGAACAATAAAATTAAGATCTGAAATATGAAAAACCCTCTAAGTATTGAAAATGGGAAAACGGAAAATTATCTTAACAATTTCACAATGAAAGAGAAATAGCTAGATACGGAGACGATAGGAAAACGTGCAGTGTCTAATATTCGGTAAAACGGTCGTTTACATTAGGAGAGAGTGAGTGCGAGAGAGCGAGCGGAAGATTGTGGTGAATTAATTTTTACCTACAACGACGGGAAAAATTAACTCATCGCGGTTCTGAGAGAGACGGGTGTTGTCACGGTAAACGGTTCGAAATACGAGCTAACATATACGGGCGGAATAGCAAAACATTTACTATTAGCGGTCGGTAATGGACAATTACATAACAGATAACAAATAGTTCGGTCGGTATACAATATGACGGCGGTGAAGCTCACAATTACATTTATCGGTCGGTAATAAATAATTCGGTCGGTTTGAGTTAACGGTCGGTAACGATCACAGGTACACATAATTCGGTCGGCGGTACGCTCACAATCGGACGGTAATAAAAAATTCGGTCGGTTTGATCGGACGGTCGGTAACGTTCACAATTACAAATATGACAATTACATATATCGGTCGGTAGGACAGAAACACAACGGATAAATGCTAATAACGAACGGCTTGTCACAGACAAGTAATGGCTCTCACCTTGGATTAACTCGGGCAGAGAACCTTGGAGGGGGCGGTTGGCTTATCTAAATTTAGTCTGAATGTTTAAGCGATTGTAGATTGAACAGTGCCTTATCGGCCGCCATCTATCCGAGATAGGTTTGATTTCGCGATTAATGTATAGTGGGTGGTCTACCCTTGACTCTCGAAAATCGGCTTCGTTACATCGTTTCGTATAATTTCGTCGTGACATTTGTTTGTTTACGTTACACTTCGTGAAATATTTTAAATCTAATTCAAAAATGACACAGTGGTTAATAGTTGCATGACATGCAAAGTGTATAGAAATGGCAGTCTTTGAAAGCTAAATATGACAAATTAATAAGAAAGTTTGTAGAGGTTATGCATTTTCTCAGTGGCATTCTATCAGTTTTATTATTTCAGGTTTTCAGCAGGTTCCATTAAAAAATATTTGGATTGTCATTTTGGCAGTTTTCATTCTCATGCATGCATCCATGTCTAGATGCAGAGACTTAGATATAAGCCCATGGAACTTATCATTTTTCTAATGAAAACTTGTTGAGTTAAACATTGAAACCCTTATGTAACAACTTGTATAGGTAAAATATAAGAAAATGTATATGACAAAGATTAAAAATATAAAATACACATACCTACATACAGTAATTTACATAAATCATAAAATATCACACACAGTATCATTAAAGGAAATTAGGCAATTTGTTGTCAGAGACAAATTAATTTGTCAACGTCATTTTCCATGTGATTCTTATGTATCAGTTCTTTCCTACGTCTACCCTAGAGGTGCTAGTGGTACTTTATCCCTACAGTACTTTTTTCCAGGTTTTAAGTTTTTTAGTAATATTAACTCGCTTGCAAATATGAACTAAACTAATTTGAAACCTTTCCATTTGCAAGATCTAATCAGTTTTTCAGTTATAGTCAAGTTTAGAGTTCAGCTAGTGCTTGTTTTACGCAGTCAAGCGCACTATTAAGATCACAGGGTATTACTACACAGTTCTATAAAAGAAAATTTTTATATGAATGATGATGCGAAAACGGACTTACGTTTGTATGAAATTGTCTTAAAATCACCCTCTTCAATAATGACATTCAAATATGAAACACTGTAACGGTTAGGTACTTCCAATAAATCCGTTAGTCCATCATTAAACTTCTTTAGTATTGCTACTCAACAATTTACAAATTGAACAGATCATTTGGCTCGGCGAAAGCGTATTTCTTGTGCCCGCTAAACTGGCACAGGGTGTTATGACAATCCTATATTACTTTTATTAATAACATCATCAATACTGGACCAAATGGATTTATATCTTCACACAATTTAGCTTCAGGCGGTGGCTTTCGAGTGATCCTAATTTGACTAAGTAATGTTTAGCAGTAATAACGATATAAATTCGCAAAGTAATTTGCACCATATATCGTGTCGTAAAGATGGGAGTGTAGTTATTTCTGGTGTTAGTGTGTGGACGGCAATACTTAGAACCGTCGACTCTTAAAGCTCGTTCACAACCACTTAACGTACTACTAAAACTTAAACTATGATCATGCGCGTTGGGTCAAACGAACGCTATCAACACATTAAGATGGGGTTATGTTGGAGTAGCGATGTTTCACGTTTCACCGAGTGACAGTTTTCTGTCGAGCTTCAAAAAAAGTGAGAGACGTGATTGGTGGAATTAAGAATCCGTAGATTTAACGTGCTGTTAAGTTGAAGTTGAAGGAACTTAGCGTTGTGGGACGTTACGTTTGTTAATTTACGGACTATTGTGAACAGACACATTTGAAATAATGCTTTTCAACTTTGCGTTTTCATAATTTTTTACGTTACGGTATGTACGTTAAGTGGTTGTGAACGAGCTTTTAGAATCGCGGGTCGGTGGTTGTAAGAGTCGTGATGCGATTGGTGAAATCAGAGACGTACTCGTCCATCACTGGCTGAATTATGTTCCTAATACAGAAATTGTTGGTAGCGCGGGGAGTTTTAACGTTGGCAGCGCTGATGACGTGCGAAGGGAGAACAGGAAACTATGGACAGGAAAAAGGCATTAGCGTCGCTATCTTGCGAGACTGAGGATCATATGAAAATGTATTACATGAATTGCACTGTGGGGGATGGGGGCAGAGATCTTAAGTACATGACCAAAAGGACGAAAAAGACAAAATAGATATGACCAAAAGGATAAAAATAACAAAGTTAATCAATAATGCAAAAAGGGCTTACGTGAGTGTACAGAGGGCCAGGAAGTACAACAGGTGCACGGTTATCGGAACCTCGTGTCCAGACATTTTAGCAGCACGACAATTTAATCATTTCTCCCGAATGTCTATTCACATCGTCATTAATTGGCGACCAATGTTTATTGTTGTGCTCTTTTTTTGCTTCCATGTTGATCGATTTAAATAAACGTGTCTCGCTAGAAAATTATTTTTTGGAAATTCTCGTATTGCTTCTGGTTTAAGTCCTTGTTCTAAATCCCTGTTATGTTGTTCGTGACTCTTTGACCAATGGGACCTTATGGAAAGAGACATATCGTTTGAAACGTTTTGAAAATCCCTATCTAGTCATACTACCATAATTTCTTTTCGGTTCAAGCCAATTTTTATGGATAAATGAAATTAATTCTATAATTATAGGTTAGAATTCATTAGTAAAAATTCAAAAACCAATCCGTATTGTAAATGTTCAAAATGTGCTTCATGTAATTTCTGACACTAATGAATCCTATTGCTAACCCCTTGTCCTATTCGTTCAGAAATGTCAACTGAGTTGTCCTGTATTCCTTAACAATCCGTCGTTTCAAAATATCAATACTATCAGTTTGTGTAGCGTAAACTTAAGATTTCAAGTACTCCCACAGAAAAAATCTAATGGTGTTAGGCCAGTTACACCAGCCGGCCATTGTATCGAACCTCGTCGTCCAATCGTTACTCCTCATTCAAATAACGTCTTACTGAACCATAATAGTGTGCATCTTGTCGAAACGTTATTTCCAAGTTACCGAATTCATCTGGATTATCTTCATTTCAAGAATTAACGGCTCCAACGACCGAAGGTTGTCCAGCTTCTCAAAGTTGGCCATGGTAATTTAACCAGAGAAAACACCACGTCTTAACCAACTGCTTTATTAAAGATGAGCGACCGGTTTCGGCTTCATAGAAGCCATCTTCAGGCTCGCAAACAAGTTGTTTTGTTTTAGGGCTCCTGTTGTTCGAAGTGTGCGGCGTCACACATACAAAACAAATACGTTGACATACACAGTTAAAATAAATAAAATTTAGATAACTCCCAACCTCTCAAGTATAAGGAAGCTCACGCCTTTAGGGCTTGATCCATGTCCTAAAAGAACTTTATGTAGTTAATCTTGTTCGATGTGTGTTAATATCTAAGTTTTATTTATTTTAACTGTGTATGTCAACGTATTTGTTTTGTATGTGTGACGCCGCACACTTCGAACAACAGGAGCCCTAAAACAAAACAACTTGTTTGCGAGCCTGAAGATGGCTTCTACGAAGCCGAAACCGGTCGCTCATCTTTAATAAAGCAGTTGGTTAAGACTTGGTGTTTTCCTCTGGTTAAATTAACGGCTCAATTGCGTTTTGTGACATCTCCTGATACATTTCACCGGTTAAGTTAACATTGAGAACAACATGCTTAACTATGTGGTGTCCCAAAATATCTGCCCATACATTTACTTTTTCTGGAAATTGAGTTTGGTTTCCATGAAATGTGTGTGAGGATTTGTGTCATTCAAATATCTCACATTTTGTACGTTAACATTTACGTTGAGGATGAAAGTATTTTCGACACTAAAATAAATTGTTTTTGTGTCCTGTGGGTGTTGGTTAATTAAATTGGTTATATAGAATTCTAGTCTTCTGTCGAGACATGTGAAAGTTGGTGCGCCATCTTTAATTTGTACGGATGAAATTTGTTTTTAGCCAGCATAACGTGTACTGTATTTTGACCGATTTCACAGATAGACGCAACTTGGGCTGTGGAAGAAGTAGGGTTTACCATTTCTGCAACTATGTCAATTTGTTTTGTCATTACTCATTACTAATTGTTGGTCGACCAGATCGTTTGGCATCTTGAACGCTGCCTATTGCTTTATACTTCTGAAGAAGCTCCCTCAAATAAGTTCTCGATATAGGGATATATTGGGATATCTCTCATTAAAAAGACGTTCCGTTACAAGGAAGTTGTTTCCACTCATCAATTATTAAGACAGTTGCTACTTTGTCGGCTAGAGAACGTACCATTTTGCCTAGGGAACATTTAAACGTCCCGTTAAATAATAATGTAACTTTAAGGTATAAACACTTTTGCAAAAATTTAGTACCTATAGTATAAAAAACTAGGAAGTTAAGAAACGTCAACTTTTTTGACAATTAACCAGAGGCGGACTTTAAAATTGTTACTACTTAAATGCGAAAGTATTTATTTCATTTATCCATTAAGATCGGCCTAAACCTGAAAGAAATTATATGACCGAATAGGTATTTTCAATAGCTTTCAAACGAGATGTCACTTACCATAAGGCCCCATTTAAAAGTATTGGTAAGAGTGGCCCTGTCTCGTCATCTATTAGTATTAGGTCACCTGTCACGACTAGTTGAGAAGCCTACACCTGTTTTATTTTCACCCTACAAATTTCATTAATGTAAGTATCGGGTGTTTTTTTAAATTTCACCTCATAGTAGGCTGTGGATAGTGTTTGTGAATGCGCCTTACTAAAAAATGTCAAAATTGACATAACCTCACTTTATTAATAAAAATTGAAACTGATCCAATCATTTACTAGTGTCTTGAAAAAGACAGCTTGGCTCTATTAATTAGGCGTAGATGAGTGAGCTGTCTTTTTCAAGACACTATTAACCGATTGGAGCAGTTTCAATTTTTATTAAAAAATTGAGGTTATGTCAATTTTGACATATTTTAGTAAGGCGCATTCACAAACACTATCCACAGCCTACTATGAGGTGAAATTTAAAAAAACACCCGATATAACGTTTCAAAAAATATAAGGGGACTACAGGACTTTCGACTAGCACTGTATATTGTCACAACTATATACTCTGTTCAAAATAAATCCGATGCACGTCATTTTGATGACGTCACCAAACATCCAATACCTAATATAGTCCCAGGACATCGCAATTTATGTGTCCCGTGTATATTTTAGGTTGAGAATACACATAACCATATACGGAGCTTTTCTATTGAAACGACTGTCCCGAAATAAACAAGAGCAAACGAGAAACTAATAGTAGTTCGTTAGTATGACAGAGAAGGATGTTTTGCAACGTTGCCGGCCGAGCAGACAGTCCAAGTCAACACGTATCGCGGTCGCGTATCGCTTTACACTTTCGGATGTGTATGGTACAGTGTGCGGAGCGAATGACTGAGATGTTTCGCGAGCTAGCAACATCGCAAAAGGTCGTCCTCTGCTTAGCCAACGAGAAATATATGGCCTTTCTTTCGCTCTTATGTTTATACCATCCTGCGACTCTTTAGAAACGGTCTGTGTATTGTTAACCTAAAATATACACGGAACACAAAAATCGCGATGTCCTGTGACTATATTAAGTTGGTAGTATTGGATGATTCTGACGTCATCAAAATGACGTGCATCGGGATTTGTTTTGAACAGAGTATATATCTTTATTGGTGTACGTATTGTAATTTCAATCTGATCAAGTGATATAAGATATTACGAGAGATTCCTAAAGAAAGAGAGTCTTCTTTCCGACCACAACTTGGCTGCGAACTAACTAAGTTGTAATCTACATATTTAACTAGTCAGCCACGACCAAGACACAATATATATGCTCTCGTGACGGAACGCATTACTCTACGTCTCAACTGTGGCAGAACTCACATCGTCTCGACAAGCCGTTATTTATCGGGGTTAATCAAGGGCATTTTATTTCAATTTATTTTTTCTTATTTGAGGTGATTTTCCAATTTCAATTACCATCATCAGTAATCACTTCCGCACTCCCTTCCGTTGAAAGCGTTTTCTTATGGAAAGGACTATTCTTTTTGCGATTGTGGAGACCTTCGATAACTCGTGCGTTTCTTTGTTCTCTCGTGTGGGTCTGCGGTTATTTATTTCGGTGCTTTCCCGTCGATGTCCTGATCGAAAAACAATTAGTAACGTTGGAAAAAAGTCGGTAACGCCGCCTCGGTCTCCATCACAACATAAATCTCGTTGTCTATTAACTTCGCAGGAGAGCGCAACTCTCTGGAGGCCTTTCGACCTTTATCCTCCTGCAGACGTCGGGGATCCTATCCGCAAATATTTCGTAAACTCCGCCGTTCAAATTGGCCATAGCTATCGTCCTAATTCGACAGGGGAGTGCGCGGGCCCTCCGCAAACAATCCTCGGCGGAATGATTTTTGTACCTTTTTTTCCGTATATAAACTTCTGGCCGCGCTTCTGGTGTTGTTGTCTTGATAGAAGTAATCAATTATTAGGAACGGAAAGGTACACGGCGCGATTAATGTCGTAATTTACCGGCATGGGGATTTTTAGGACGGGGCAAGCCTGTTTAACATTTTAATAGAGTCCCGCGTAGGAAAAACACTTCGCGCAAGTTATCCGAGCCCGTAAACGGCGACGTGATATATTTTCTTCGGTATCCCGACGGCCTTTCTTATTTTCCAATCAGACCGGCACGCCGCGAATCATTTTTCATTTGGAAATGAGGAAAAAATCTGTAACGTGACTTTCAGATTTTCATTTTTCCCGGTGATGGTCCACCAGGTTAATGCATAATTTAGAGCGCGTCTTGTTTGAGTTGTGAATATTGCAGAGGGGCTCCTGAATGAAAACTCCTACGGTGTATGGAGCAATGGAAATGTGGGTGACGCACGAAATGAAGGTGACTCTTTTCTCGTTGGAGCGAAACGCGTTTTATTTTGAAACGTTCCCCTCAGCCTTTTTTGTGAAAGAAATCTGTGCTTTTAAAAGCGCCACGTCTACCATTATGAGACGTGAAGATGATGTTCCCTTAGAAGTTTTTTTAATTTCGTCTGGAAATTGCCTCATCCCGATAAAACGTCTGGAGATTTCAACGTTAAATGTTCCGGATGTACATCGCATTTGTGGTTTGGATTCACGTTTATCCACATATTTATCGTCTTCCTTGACGTGTACAAGACATAATGACGTGCGTCTGAGGATTCAGTTCCCTCGGCACTTTTTAAGCCCTATCTCCTCTACGTCTTGTTTCCTCTACTTTCGATCATTTCCATGTTTCCACTCGTATTTCACATTCATTTCTTTTATTGGAAGCATAGCTTTCTTATCGCGGGCTTCGCTCGAAGCGCTGGATCGGTGAGAGGTATGAACGCCGAAAAACCGAACGATCCGGACGGCCAATTATCGCGCCGCGATAATTGTATTCGTATTACAATTGTCTGTATTGTCGGTTGCCTGCTCCATGGGTGGCGATTGCGGGCGGGGTCGGTGAGAAGTAGTAACATCGAGAAAATTGTCCTGGCCAACAGTATTAGACTAAGGCCATAAACGAAGAAGGAGAAGAACATCGAGAAAACGAACGAGCCGGACGAGCCGATTATCAAGAGCTAGCGCGGCGCGTTATTATTCTTCCTGAAGGTTTAATACATGTTGTCGACGTAGGTTGTCCTGTAGAATTCAATGGTATGATTAGTTTTACTATTCAAATTGTCTACTAGGTGTGACTGGCCAAAATCCATGAAAAATACACACACAAAAACAGCAGGTTTTTTTTGTGATGAATTTTAGAATTTTGAAATTAACAGAATTTTAATTTTTGTATTGAACCATTGCATTTGATATAAAAAGCGATGCAATTTGAAGGAACAAAAGTACTTGTAGCCTCTTTAACAAACAAAATTACTGCAGTTTTATTTTATGAATTTTTTAAAGGTAGACGATGCATAGGACCTGACCAACATCACATTTAGTCCTAACGTGTTGTGTGACTCTGATTTTTTTTTAGTAAGATGCCATCTTTATTTTAAGAAAAAAATGTGGTTTTTAGGTTATAAAAAGGTTATTCCAAGCTACTAATATGGCGGAATCTTATCTTAACTACTTCAAAAATGATAATTAATTTTAAAATGCATTTTAAGAAAAGTGCCGAAATCCAAGTTAAACAAAAATGCTCTAAACTGTCGTTTTAATATTTAATTAATAAGAAGGCCTTTAAGAGTTAAGTGATTCAATCCTTAAGAGTTACAATACTTTTATCACCAATTGAAAATTGGAAAATCCTTTTTCCCCCATTTCAACTATTTACCTATTTACCTTGTCTTTTATTCAATAAATGTTTGGACCGGCTATATCGATCGTTTCATATTTACCTGATATAATTGTCTTCCATGGGGGAGCAGACAGCCAAATCAGTTTAGTGAAACTGGGATTTCCAAAAATGTTGCGGGTTTAGTATTCTATGGTATAATTTCAACGAGATCACGAGGCTTCTTAATTTTATTTTATTGGTTGATTTAGTCTTGTCTCCGTCTCGACAAATTTTGAGGACTCCCGCCTTGGTATTGTGGAACCCTAATCAAAGCAAGGTTTTCTTAAAATTCTTGTGTAGTTACGAATTATCGTACATATCTACTGCTAAAAATATTGTGCAGTTCATATATAAGATGGGCATTTATTAAGAAAGCTAAGATTGTTTACATGTTTTTACTTTCTCATATGAGCTACTCATATATGATAGTATTGTAATCGGGTCGATTTTTCGAAATTGAATTATTAGCATTTCTGAACGTTTTGAGGTCTCCTGAGTCCAAAAAACATGTTTTTGGAAAACCGTCTCTATGTATGTGGGTATGTATGTATGTGTGTGTGTAGGTATGTATGTCTGTGGTAGGATTTTCTCAAAAACTAAAAACCGCCAACGGTCAAAACTATGTATTTAGACTTTGTACCATACCAGGACGTGAAAATAAGCTTTTCATTAAAATAGGCCAGGATAAAGGGTAGTTTACTCTTGTCATTTTTCGGTTTTTTGAATTTTTCTCGAAATTCACTACAAGGATGTTTTTAAACTTTGAATATTTATTCTACTATTGAATATGTATAAAAAAGTTTTCTAACGTTTTTGGCTAAATCTTCTGTGGAGGATACTTTATACTTGGCGATTTTTGGTTTTTTGTATTATTCTCGGAATTCGTTCCAAGAATTCTTTTTAAACTTTGAAAATTTATTGTGCAATTAAAAATGTATAAAAAGGTTTATAACGTTTTCGGCTAAATCTTCTGTGAAGAGCACTTTATACTTGTGGTTTTTCGGTTTTTGAATTTTTCTCAAAATTTGCTACAAGAATTTATTTTAAATTCAGGATATATATTCTTCCATCGAAGTAGTATAAAATAAACTTTTCTATCGTTTTTTTGCAAAATCTTCTTTGAAAGGCACTTTGTATCATTCTTCAATTTTTTTTAATTTTTCCCGAAAGTTGCTCCAAGAATTTTTATAAAATTTTGAGTACCTATTGTACATTAGATATATAATATATAAACAAGTTTTGTAACGTTTTTGGCTAAATCTACTGTGGCGAGTACTTTATAGGTACTTGTCGTTTTTCGGTTTGTTGCTTAAATTAACCCCTAGGTATATATGAGAAAGTACTCTGATGAACACATTACGATTTTTTTTTCGTTGAAAATTTACTATTTTCATCTTCTAGGGAACCAGAAGATGAAACTTTCTAGGTTATAGGGAACTCAGATCTGGTACACACGGGCAAATTATTTGAGAAGTTAGTGACGTCTCTGTACCTGAAAACTAGTAATACTAATACCAATAAATATGTCTGTTAAGCCACATCATCCACTTCATAAGTCAGCATATACTATAGGCTCATATTTTATTGATAATTTATTGCTAATTGATTACGCAAACCACGATTTTATTGCTCCACCCCTTAACGAGAAAAAGGAGATAATGTGACTTAAGACTTAAGACACATCATCCACACCTGTATCTCCGGAACCGCAGGAGATATATACATAAACCAAGCTAATTTATTGCTAATTTATTGCTGACGATTGGGACTAGTAGCGCAACCCCAGAGCCACCCCTTCAACCCTTAGCATTAAACCCCCACATCAGAAAAATGGTAAAAAAGCATCTCCGTTAAATACAGCCTGGGCTCTTTATTGCTATTTACTCGGGAACCGCAGGAGATATATACATAAACCAGGCGAGGTACAGGTGTGGATGATGTCTCTTATTGTCAGATTATCCCCTTTTTCTCGCTAAGGGGTGGAGCAATAAAATCATGCTTTGTTTGAAAGTTGAGCAATTAAACAGTAATAAAGAGCCCAAGCTGTATTTAACGGACATACATTTTTTAAAGGATTTTTCTGATATTTCGGGGGTGAATTTAATGCTAAGGATTGAAGGGGTGGTTGTGAGATTGAGCTACTAGTTTCTATCGTTAGCAATAAATTAGGAATGAAATATGCCGCTTGCGTTTTATGTATATATCTCCTGCGATTCCGGAGATAGAGGTGTGGATGATGTGGTTTAAGTCTTAAGTCAGATTATCCCCCTTTTCTCGCTAAGGGGTGAAGCAATCAATTCATGGTTTGCGTAATAAATTAGCAACAAAATATGAGCCTATACTAAATGCTGACTTATGAAGTGGATGATGTGGCTTAATAGACATCTAATAAATGTCACAAAACGACGAATGCCATAAATGGCGAATTTCAAGCGTGAACCTTCGCCAAAAATGGACACAACGGTTTTGAACATGCAACAACACCGATTATATTGTTAGCGATTTGCTACTTAAAACTGATCCATCGCCAGATTGTCACTATCAACATCGTTGCTTAATTCGAAACTTTTTATAATGTCAACTCCGCCCTAATGAAATGAAACCGCTGCATCGTGACTTTCGGCTCAGAAAAGAGGAAAAAATTCGAACGAGTCCCGTTATTATTTACGAAGCCGTATTGCGTTAATGCCACTAATTAGTTGGGTCTTTAATCATTTAAGAACATTAAATAAGTCATTATTCTTTTTTAAATGGAAGGCAAGAAAAACCGAGGTCCTTTGAATACGGGATAATATGCTGGGAGCTGTTTTCAGACGCAAAAGATGGAGATTTATCGTTGAAGGGTTGGAAAGGGCGGGCGGGAGCGATATTTCGGGCGAAAATTTTTTGACGTCGGATAAAAAATATGCGAACAGCGTTATCGATTTAACTTCCCTTTAAATGCGTTTGAAATTACGATGCTTTCTCGCGGTCCTATCGCGATAACAATTTCTGAGGGGTTTACCTGATGTTACAATGATATTTTTGTTCGATATTTCAATTCTACTTTGGAAAACGTAAGCCGATGTTGCACAAGTGCCATCTGACGTGAGCCGTTTTATATCTTGTGTCATGTTTATGTAATGCACGGATATTAAATCTAGACACGGTTCAATGGAACCCAAACAATGGAGGGTTGGAACAGCGATGCTTTAGTGCATATCGAAGCATATGAAAGGATCCCGCTCTCTCTCGTGCCGGCGGAACGGATGACTTACATATAACTTTTTGTACGTTGTGTTACGGGTCCCAAAAACGTCGTACATGATTAATTTTTTGTTTGTATACTGGCCGAATCCTGTCCTTTAATCTGTCTCTCCTAATGTTAGTACAACGTTCGAAAGGAGGGAAGAATTTATACTCTGTAAACTCGACCCTGCTCGATTTTATCCAGTGGTGTTGTAAAATTGAGCTTTAGCTTGTTTTATCACGTTCCAGTTTAGCATTTGCTGGAGGGTAAGCACTTCGGTTACCGCTGAGGCGACGAAATTGAAAGAGACCCTCGTTGTCGTTTTTCGTGTATAGCAAATACACCCCCCAAAACATTACTAATTGGGTGTTGAGTTTATCTTTCAAAAAGACTTCACGTCAAAACGATAATCCTAACGAGTTTACTCAGAAAAATAATAATTTATTCATCCTACGGCTTCCATTACAGAAATATGTCGCGTAAATTAACCGTTTCGAGCTTCATAGCGATGTTAGTTTTGTGTTGTTTAAAGAACAGGGTTTTGTCAATTTTTACTCTTATATTAACACCGGGACAAAATTAACGCATCACACAATTAAACTTGTATAATTACAATACCGAAATTAATATTGCATAACATTTTTATAAAAGCTTATAGTTAGGTACTGTCTAGTAGCTAGTAGATGAAATTAGCAAATTAGGGCGTTATCTCTAATAGTTTTTTTATTAAATAAATTTTTTTTCTTGGAAACAATGCAAACTTGCAAACAGAAAACAAACGAAAACAATAGAATTTTTAGACTTAGAGCTGTTCTAATATCATGTATGTCCTCCTCTACTCCTAATTACTGCTTCAATGCGTCTTGGCATACTGGAAATCAAATTTTGAACGACTTCTTGACGAATAGTTTCCCATTCCTGTATTGCTGCATCTACCAGTTGATTGCGGTTGGCAGGTGAAAGTGTACGGCGTCGAATCCTTTTTTTAATATCGTCCCATAGATGCTCTATTGGGTTCATGTCGGGACTCTTCGCTGGCCATTCCATGAACGGAATAGCTATAGCATTTAAGTAGCGAATAACCTGCCCAGCCACATGAGGACGAACATTGTCCTGCATAAACAAGAAATTCGGTCCCACAATAGGAGCAAATGGCATTACATGGTCAACAACAATATGTTCCAGATAATAATTCGCATTCATTGACCTACCACGTATGGGGATCAATTCTGTGGGGCCATCGAAACAGATGCCTCCCCAAAACATTACAGAGCCACCACCAAACGGAACTCTTGGAGAGATATTGCAACTTGCAAATCTCTCTCCTGGCCTTCTCCAGACACGCTCACGTCCATCAGAAGATTTAAGGCTGATTCTCGTTTCATCTGAGAATAAAACCCTCTTCCAATCATTACGAGTCCAATCTTGATGTTGTCTCGCAAAACGCAACCTTTGAATTTTGTGCTCTCTGGTGTTTTTCTCTCAGGAGTTTCTTGGCCGGTTTTCTGCTGTCTAAGCCAGCTTCATTTAAGCGCCTTCTAATCGTTCGGGAAGATACAAGAAGATTGCGAGCAGCTACGAGTTCATTTTGTAGGATGATACTAGTCGTTGTCCTGTTTCTTAGAGCGGATTGTCGAAGAAAACGTTCATCTATTGGATTAGTACACCGTTTTCGCCCTTGTCCCGGTCTTCGTAAATGAGAACCTGTCTCGTTAAATCGTCTAACCATGCGACTTATGCTGGAATGGCTTCTTCCTATCATATTAGCAATATGACGAATCGAATATCCCTCATTCAGCAAAGTTGATGCTCTTACTGATTCTTCCGCTGACCAATTTGTTCTGCGATTCATTATTAAACTGGAGAACACTCGCACTTGGACTATCAATAACAAAAAACCTTGGTGACTCAAAACAATTAGTCTTAATAAGCAACAATTTCTGATCAGATTTTAAATCAATTTTCATCGAAAATTCTTTTCTTTGCTATTACACTTTTAAATCAAAACCCATGTTGACAATGTTTACTTGAACTGTCGAAGTAAGATTGCTAAACAACTGAAAATCATCATTATTTTGGAATAACACAAAATATATGTGGTGGTGCGTTAATTTTGTCCATGAGTTTATTTAGCGTCTCCCTTTTGGTGCAGCAGCCTTTTACAAAATTTCACATCGAGTCAACCGTAGAGTTAGTTACTGTTATTTATATAGATTGTACAAGTCTTATGTTAACGATTTTCCGTTTCTTCTATTGACTTGCTTCTGGTTGCTACTGACCAGTCATACTCTCTGCATCGCGTTGCAGGCATATTGCCACGAACGCAAAGCAGTGTTGGTACCATTTAATTTAGCCAAAACGTGCATTTCTCCATTTTAAACATTGAAAAGAATGGCTTATCTGTCTAAATAAATAGAATGTCTTAATAAATAACACAAATAAAACAACGGCGAAGTAAATATGACCACCGTTGACGAATTGTGATAGGCAACAAAACAGTTGTCCATGGAGGTATCAATAATAAGAGTTAAAAAAAAAGTAACATTAAGACTAAAGTAACTAAATAGGTTAGTTTCTATTTATTACAAAACAAAATTTTATCCATGTGCACCTTACACTGTTTTGTTGCGACATTCATTTTTTTGTCGTTCCATAGTATAGGACTATCATCTGTAAAATGTTCAAAAAAGTTGAAGAATATGTCGGACGTGAACACACCCCCATATTATAAATATTGAACACTGAAAGTGCTTGACCTCATTAACATTTCTATAAAAACTGCGTGTAATGCGCCCATCTTACATATTATTATAGACTGTGAATATGTGAACTGAAACAATGACGTTCTCTTTAATAAAATCGCCGTTATCGACCTGAGTTGTCACGGCTTTCAATCGGTCGTCCTTTTTAAAACTTCAATAAAAATTTAATCTCTTTTGAGATAATGATTTTAGTTCATTCATTACTGCTTCGATTCAGCTGAATATGAAATATACAGGGTGGTCATGATATAACCTTACAAAAAAATTCTGGGTCATTAGGAGGATTAGGAGGAAAAATTAACACCTATCCACACTCATTTGACGCCCCTGACCACAAAAATAAATACATACATATTTAACCAAGATTTAATTGTTAGATACCTAGTTACAATAAATTGACAATTTGCTGTCAAATTTGATAGACGTTTTCTTTTGCCAATGATTTATTTGTCAGTTTGCATATGTCAATTGTCATTTATATGCAGTCGCCTTTCTTGTTTTCAATGTATTTTGTCTCTTATAATCATTTTTGTACAATAAGCTATAAAACCAGTCTTTTTCAAAACTTCACTTGCGTTTGTGTTTGCAGTTTGTAAGTAAATTTCATGGGTCAAGACACTAACGGATAATCATGATTGTCGTTTTAGGTTAGAATCTGCTAACAAACACAATATTCAGTAAAGAACAACGATTTCAACTTTAAACGACAAAGTTTATAAATCGGTTTTAATAAATAACAAAAGGAAACCACTGTTTATTGAAAAAAAAATCTTTATTTGTAAACTTCATTTCTACCGCAAATTCAAAATTATTGAATTTGACAAATGTCATTCAGTTTACTAGTTGGTACAGGTACCGATTATCGTTACTAGACAACCAAAATCACCTTTTTCACCCCGATTAGCTCATTGGCGTACAGCAAATTTTGAACAAATTTTCAATTATTTGTATCTCAAAAACGAAAATACTTTTACCAGTTTTTTTTTTGTATACGAGTTCTACTCATCGTCACCTATTACCAGTTATTTTTTTGGAAGGTTATATCACGACCACCCTGTATATAGGAAAAATGTAAAAGAAAAAAATTATATGGTGCCGATGGTACTTTATGGTTTATGGTGCTTTTACCTTAGGGGTGAGTGGCACCCCTTCTCGGGGGTGGAAATATTTAACCTCAAAATAACACCGGATATAGATAAAGTGTTCAATTTCAAGCAAAAAAATGTTATATAAACTTTTCTCGGTAAGTTAATATTCTCCGAGTTATAAATGGTAAAATAAATGTAACGTATCATAAATAGACCATTTCAAAAATTTTGATAGTAAATTTCATTGCAAGGGGTGGTTTATAAAGGTTGAAACTATGAATTAGTTAAGAAATTAAATTATGAATATTAAATGGATTTTAATTCACTATAAAATGCATCACTCAATACTTTAAAGATGCAAAAATTATATTTTTTTTTGCAAATTGTGACCTAAAGGGTGGTTTTTAAGGGTTGAAAAATAGTTTAAAATCCTTATCTAACATACTAAAAGATTATTAAGATTCAAATAACGCTTAACTATGCGGTTTTAATTTTTGGTAAAAAGGGGTAGTTTTCACCCCTTAAAAATACGCACATTTTAGTCGTATAACTTTTGAAGATGATGATAAGACAAGCTCTCTTCCAAAATTTCATCAAAATCGTTGTAGTGCTTTAAAATTATGAGGTTTTACAATATTGTACCGTGAAGGAATGAACTATTTAGATCTTGCTTTTTCAAAATTTTTCGAAATGATGATTTCTGTTGATATTAAAATAACTAAATTTTTTGTTTTAATCTTTCGAATCGTATACCGTGTTTTTGGTAAGTCACAAAAGTCGAATTCAAACGTTTTTAAATTATTTAAATTGTTTTTAATAAATTTAATTTAAAGTTTTTCTTCAGGAGTGATTTATTAAAACATAAGTTTATAGAATCATATACTACAAGCAAATACCTAATTAAATTTTATTAACATATTGTTCTATACCTTTTTCTTTATTTAAAAATGGGTTCACATGCTATACTAGTATAGTTATTTAGTATGAATTTCTTCAGAAAATTTGTGGCTTGTCAATTTAGAAATATTTAAATTGGGGACGATTAAACTCGTTCAAAACTGTGTTTTAATGGAATAAAATACTTTGAAAACATTGGCATTTAAATGATTTGTAAAGGAAGGAAGGGAATAAGCTATCCAGGAATTCTTAGGTGTCCCCACAAAGGAACAAAGGATACCAAATGCTATGTGTATTAGAGGGCCGACGTTTCGTCCGGGATTGCGGACATGCTCATGGCGATTGAATTTCAGACCATTAGTCAACGATGGTAATAACATATAATCTATCACCATAATACGAGAAAAAGAAAGATTTCACAACAAAGCAGTGACATAAGGTTGCGAATCAGATTTTTCAAATTTCGTATGTTCCTTATGTTTTTTGGAGAGCCGTTATTCGACTTTTATATTTCGTTATTTTTATTTTTCGTTATTCGACAAATACAAAACCAACTATCCAAATATAACGCATCGAAAGGGGATTGGGTTATCTATTTGAATCGTGATATTCGAATTCACGAGTGGTAATGCACAGTCTTAAGGGAAATAATAGGAAATGTCTGTGTCCTTTTTTGCGACCTAAAACAAAATGAACTCTTTTCATAAATTGATAATAGACATCCTGCAAACCGGCCATATATCAAATCGCATACAAATTGTCGCAAAAGGTCTCAGTTTCGTGTTAAAATATTAATTTCAAAAGTTTTCAAACAAACCAAAACGAGATGTTCATACATTTCAACTGCTAATCTGTTTCTGGTTTTTTGTTCCTGTTTTTACGATGAAAAGTATGTACTTTTTCCATTAAAATTCGAGTTAATTACGTTACGTCCCATTCAACGTCAGCGGATTTTTCTCTTCACAAAGCAAAAAAATGTGTATAAAGCTGACCGTTTCGAAGGGTTTTAGCCGCACGTTACAATGACGTCTGTCTCCAGGGAACTCAAAACCCATTCGCACATACGACTCACAGCCTCACATAATGTCTTTCGCGACAGTTTTATTTTTCCATTATTCCCGTGGTCTGGTAGTCTGAAAGCTTTCAATGTAACAACGTATATCACAACGCATACCAAAACCTCCTCTCTTTTTCCCTCTTTCTTTATATACACGTTCGCGAGGGAGGGACAGAGAAAGGGAGAGGCAGTCCGAAATAACGAGAAAACTTGACACAATAGCGGGGGATATTTCAATCTAAAAATTAATTGAGTTGGACGTGATCACAATTTAAAGCTAAATCGGAATAGCTATTTAATTATTCGCTTCGTTAGGCCCGTCATGGCAGTAAATAAGGCCGCGGCTCTCTTGTCTGATGATGGAGGGTAAAATCCCGAGGAAAGAAAAGCTGCAGATTTTCTCCTCCTCCTCGCACTCGGGGTTGTTTTAATCTGACAACTCGATTTCGTATGACGAGAATGGGAACCGATTTTTGCTTTCCTTTGTACGTCCGTAAATTAAACCGTCATTCGGCCAAACTTCGGCCAACTTACTGCCAACAGAGCTAAATTAGTAAACACTTCGCGCAATTATTTCCATTTTCATTTCCATTTCCATTTCCAATACTCGTTTTTCGTTGAAGTAAGAAGAAAACAAATATGTACGGTTCCAATTAGAAATGGTCATGTAACTTGTGTAATTTGTCAAAATTTACCAATAACTTCATTACTGTTTTATTACCTTTTTACTTTCTCATATGAGGTACTCATATATGAGAGAGTATTGTAATGGGGTCGATTTTTCGAAATTGAGTTATTAGCATTTCTGAACGTTTTGAGGTCCCCTGAGTCCAAAAAACATGTTTTTGGAAAACCGTCTCTATGTATGTGGGTATGTATGTATGTGTGTGTGTATGTATTGTTGTGTTAGCCGGTGATGGGTGAGTGTAGAAATAGGCCGGAAACTCTTGGAGAAGTTCGTGGAAGGGTGTGGAGCCGTTAATTGTTTTAATGGTGGGGTACTCACACTCTGTTACCTTTCCGCCGAAGGTAAGGAGAGTAGTCGAGTCGATTAACCTGCTGTTTTGGAGATCAGGGAGAAGGTTGTAGTGTGCCAGGAAATCTGCGCCTAAGATTGGTTTGGAAACGTCTGCTATCACGAATCTCCGGGTAAAACTTCGTCGTAAGCCGAGGTTCAGAGTAAGCGTAGTTGTGCCATAAGTTGCTATTGGTGTTCCGTTGGCCGCAGAAAGTTCGTATTCCGATCTCTTGTGCGAACCGCGGAGGCGATTCCGTGGGAAAACACACAGGTCGGCGCCAGTGTCAACGAGGAATTGTACCTTGGAGTCCTTGTCGCAAAGGAAAAGACGGCGCGAACGGATTTGGCCGGAGTCGTCAGCCGTCTCTAACGACTGGCCGGTGCATTTCCCGACGTCCAAGAGCATGGTTCGGAGCATTTTTCTGCCTTGTCCCCAAACTTGAAGTGGTACCAGCACATACCTTGCGTATTCTGTGGACGTGATCTGGAGTTGGAACGTGAGCGGGAGCCTCGTTGTCCAGTTCTGATGGTGGCTTGTAGTCGGCTCATTTCTTGTTGTAATTTCCTGATCGATTGTTCGAAGCTTTCTTTAATTTGCAGGAGTTTATCTTCAGTGGTTGTTGTCGATGGTCTGGCTTCGTTCACCGCTGCAATGGTACTGCGAACTGGCAGGAACTCTATGGCCACGTCCTCTAGCTCCGCTGCTTTAACCAAGGTCTGATCTCTTGCTGTTGCGAGAAGTGGTTTCAATGCTGCTGGTAACCGGCTTTGCCACAATGTCCGTAGGGAAACTCGGATGTGTTGGTCCCAGCTAGTTGCTGTAGCTTCCGTAGAAATTGGGACGGTTTCTGGTCACCCATCTCTTCTGTCTCCAACAACTGCAGCGTTTTCTTCTCCTCTGACGTTCCGAGCCGCTTCAGGAGCTCTTTCTTGAATTCGGAGTACGGGTTATCCGTTGGTGGAGTTATAATTAGGTCACGAATCTCGCTTGCGATCCGTGGTGGCAGCTTGGGAATAACCTTATTGAATTTGGTCTTCTCCGATGTGATGTTGGAGGAGGTGAACGTTGCCTCAACCATCGCGAACCATACCTCCAAATCGTTTGAGTTACACTCTGGTAGCTGGGTGAATTGAGCAGCGACTTCCTGTTGTTCGCCGGGCATCTTGATGTGTTGGATGATTTCTGCGTAGCTCACGATCACCGCACACGCACAATTATGTCTTTACGTTCAAACTTCAAATGCTCGCGAAACGCCAATCGCGGTTCTAATTCGGGGTCACCACTGTTGTGTTAGCCGGTGATGGGTGAGTGTAGAAATAGGCCGGATGAGTTTGACTCGTCTATTGTTAAAAGTGAAAAAGTATTTACAATTTTTATACAAGCTGTTCGCCGAGGAAGGTTCGAGGGTAACTGACCTTAAAAACTACCGCCCGAAGATTCTATCCCTCGGTAGACGTGTACATGACAGGTACCTCGGTGCGGCGATTTTATGGCGTAAAAGTTTTAGAGACCATCCCGACAGCTCGATTTTGTAGAAAGCCCCGAAACCGTTCTTTGAGGAAAACATATGTTTCTTTTTTTGAATGGTACTAAGTTTCGGGGCGTTCCTAGAATCGACTCTCGAGATGTTCACATTTGTAAAAAAAAAAGGAAAGTGCAGCCCGTGGGAAGAGAACTATTTACACTTTTTACAATATTATTTACAACTCGTCTCCCACGGGTCCCTACAGTATGTATGTCTGTGGTAGGATTTTCTCAAAAACTAAAAACCACAAACGGTAAAAAACTATGTATTTAGACTTTATGCCATACCAGGACGTGAAAATAAGCTTTTCATTAAAATAGGAGAGGATAGAAGGGTAGTTTACTCTTGTCATTTTTCGGTTTTTTGAATTTTTCTCGAAATTCACTCCACGAATTTTTTTAAACTTTGAATATTTATTGTACTATTAAATATGTATACAAAGATTTCTAGCGTTTGGCTAAATGTTCTGTGAAGGGCACTTTAAACTTGTCAATTTTCGTTTTTTTTTGAAATCCACTCCACGCTTTTTTTTGCTTAAATTAACCGTATCTATTTCCCGTTTGGATTCGGCAAACGCATATTGAAACAGCCCATATATGAGAAAGTACTCTGATGAACACATCACGATTTTTTTAAAAGCGAAGTGCTAAGACCTGTCAACATCCTTAATCCTTAAGAACCCATTTGACATTACTAACTTCTTAATTTTTGTATTTTATATACCCTAAAATCTTTTTATATATAGATAAATATTTTTAGTCCATGTATTACTAAACTATGTAATATTGGAGACTTAGTGGAAAAGTTGTCTTGTGTTCTGTAAAAGTTGACGTTGGCGTGTTGTCTTATGAAAAATGAAAAAGGTGGTCATCTTGTCATGTTTCACTGTCATGCCTGTCATGGCCTGGCACTTGATAATTCATGGAGATATCGTGGATAACCAGAATGATTAAGCGGTCATTTAATGAAATATATGAATGCGCATATGAAATATGCGCATATATATGCACTGAAGTTACCTAAAATATGCACAATCATATGCAACATATGCAAAAAATATGTGAGATATGGCGATAATAAATAGCATCTCCTCATGTTTACAGACAATAAACATAAAATTCATGCAAGTATTCCTTTTGTCTACATCGTTACTAAATATGCAGTTAAATGCAAAAGTTATGTCAAGTAAAATTTATACAATACAATACATACATGCAATATATATACAGTACAATACAATATTTTGGTTTATGGTTGTTAAAATAGTTAATTATTAAATGTTTTTTCTCAATGATCCATTTGGAACGATTGCCGTCTTTCAAAATGCTTAAAAATTAAAAATGAACGATCTACCTCTACATCTACTGAAGTTATGGGAGCGAACTTTAAATTTTCAATAACATGTGGTTGTAAATCTACAGTTTCAAATTCTCCGGGCAATATTTTAGCAACTTGAGATAATATTTGATATCCGCTATTTTTTTCTAAATTATTTTTGTATTTTTGGAAAACGAGTTTTCCGACATTTCCAGTGACATCTGACAATTTTTCATAACATTTATTTATTAATTGTATGGATTCTATCAAAGGTAACTAACTATTTTCTTACAGCTCATTACAGTGCTGTTATACACAGGTCATAGGCTCAGTCGTAAGTGCCCTTCTTAACGAGGGGATTATCCGTCCGTAATTTAAAACCAGGTAGAAGCCGTGTTTTCACGTCAATTTTATCGCCACATGTTTCAGTACTTTTCGAAATATTTAGAAGCTATGAAAAACAAGGTTAAATGTAAAAATTAAAAATTACAGAAATATGCAGAGATATGCATATTGGCACTAAATATGTCGATGAGACCCGAAATATGCAAAATATGCAATTTTGCATATTTTGCATAAAATCCGGGCCTTACTTATAGATATACCTAAATTTATAGCATTTTCTTTAGGTACCAAGAGGGATCAAACTGACGAAATAACGAAATTATGACATCTAATTGTATTATTTTCTCTAAAAGCAATAATACTACTACATATAAAATTTTGTGAATTGAGGCGATGAATTTGTATAGTGATGGAATGGGACGTGATGAGATGTCACTGTGTTAAGCAGACGTGCGATAAAGTGTCGAGACACCATGGTTTTAACATGCATGTGGACCTCTCTTTCACAAATAGCCATTCTCTCTATTCTTTCACGTGGTGTTTGCAGAAGGAACATTGCAGCCTTTTCCAGTGTTTAAAATTAAAATTCTGAAGAAATTGAAGTTGGCATTAACTTTTTCCAAACTTATCAAGTTTTCCTGTTGAACTGGTCTTGAATTTAGGTACCAAGAAACCGTTACCAATGTGACGATATAACCAAATTATAGCGCCTAACTGTATGATTTTTCCCGAAAGCAATAAACTACTACATATGAAATTTCGTGTAATGAGTATAAAATAATAAATACACCTTCATTTTGCGAATGGAGGTGATGAAATTATGTGTAGTGAAGGAGCGAGACGTGATGAAATGTCACAGTGTCCACGACCACAGTTTTGACATGCATTTGGACTCCTTTTCCGTCACGTGGTTTACAGAAAGAATATTTTCAGCCATTCCGTGTGTACAAAAATTAAAATTCCAAAAGATCCTAAGTTAATTTAAACTTTCCCCAAACTTATCGGAAGCAATACTTCACCCGGACTCCTTTATTCTCCGAATCCTCGAAGTTGCGGTGTCAGTCTCCTTTTCAGTTCGAGTTAAATATATGAACGGCAATTCTCGTGCGGTTTCACGTGACACGGGCTCCTTATTTGTTATTAAGGCGAGCGAAGTTAGAAAACAGAAGTCGCTACACGGCTACACACGGACGAAGACGGTCATCCATAAATCAACGTCTGCACAGATGGCAATTCTTAACTTCCTCTTAATAACCTGCATAAATCGATTGTACGCTCGGATACTCCATATCGAAAATATATCATCGTTACGATGGCACCCTTTGCCAAAATCTCCGCTTCTTATATCACTTTTCGGATAATTTCCCGCATCGGGCTTTTTTATATTATGATAAATCACAGCTGCCGGAAGATTGACTGTCTGTCCGCAGATTGTCGCAGCCATTGAAAACACATTTCTTAAAGGCCCCACGGAGGAGAGATGAATAGGGCGAAAGGAAGTGAAGATGTAAATTGAGAAAAAGTAATTAATTAGATTAAAACGTAGGGGCGTTTGGAGTTATGAAGGCGGTAATTCTGGAGTTCTAAACTTTCCGTCACTATAATGAATCTTGATAATATTGGTTTTAATTTTTGAACTTGGTCAAACTCATTGTGATATTTGTATTATTATGTATTATTACAATTACATGTTAATGAAAGGAGAACAAATGATATTTAACAGAATAATGATATACATCGAGATTGAAACATCGTACAATCTATTGCGAATCAAGAAAATTCTAATGGTTCTACGGACAAGTAAGTCATAACCGCTACAAAAACCCAAGGAAGCATTTGATTTTTAGCAAGCTACAGCTGTTAGAGAAAATGTAAAAAGTATCGAATATCATGGAAGAATGAAAGGGATTAATAGCACATGAATGTATGAAATCAAAGTACCTAAACTATATTTGAAAACTGTATAAATTGAAGCATGCAATAAGTCTTTTAAAGAAAAAGGAATGACGTGTGCAGTTAACGAAAACTACTCAAATGTGATATTTACCACTTTAACGATGTCACACGTATCTATGAACAAATGTTAACAATTATTCAAACACATATACTATATTTTACATTCGTGAACGTATACATGTATGTTTTTTAAATATTCTTACAGTGGCCCAGTTGGCCAAAGGAAATGGCAAGATCATGCAAGAGAATGACGTGAAGAGTAATTTTGTGGAAAATCTTAGTATTTTTCTATAGGCAAGTACAATACTAAAAACTAAATTACTTCGTGATCGTCTCCCCGCCTGATTGTCGCCGAAAAGGTTCTTATGTCGTCATGTCATAAGTAATGTTCATGTTAATAATTAGTCGCCTGAATCACTAAGAGTAGTGAAAATCTTAATGTATTTTTGAAAATTGTTATGGTCTCAAAAATGGAATCACAAATTTAAAGCGGGATGATGTGGTCTGAAATAGCTAAGATAGTCTTAATGAATGTGTGTCCATAAGTAGACAGTGCTGGATATAAGGAACGTTTTACGTTTTTAAGACCATAAAAAAATTTAATAATTTTTAACAGTAACTTTCTGGAAAACTGCTGCTCTCATCAAACTGTCACGCGACTTCAAATTTTATGTCAAACATTTTTTCATAATTCTTAGTCAAAATGTTTAAAGTTACGTACAAAAAAATTTAGAGTAGTTTTTACCCCCAACAATCTCTAAAATTCACATTTACCTCAAAATACGTTCATTTTCGATACCATAATTGTAATGATGCAATAAAGTTAGTAATAGACATAAATTCCGCTTGTATATTTAAAAAAAATATTGTTTTTAAAGTTTAACGCCTCGTATCTCAAAAATTAAAAGTTTTCGCACATATGTTCACTATGATTTTTGCATAAGGGCCATATGACCCTCGTACAGTATATAACGAGGTATGACATTAACAGTTGTAACTATAACACTTGTAAATGTAACAGGTGTAACAGTATATGATCTGTTTTTGAACGCCGTGGAGTTATCTTATTTCTGAACAATTCAGATTCTGCATTTACACGTGTTTCTACGAATCCTTGTCGCAGTTGTAGTTTTGTATAATTTTGTGGTTATTGAATGAATTCCACTTTTGGGGTGGGTTTTGAATTTTTCTTTCAACGTAATACGATTTGGAGAGTTTTGAAATCCTATACTTACAGCGTCTTATCATAATGTTATTACCATATATCTCTCAAATCCACATCGGACATTCCATCAGAAAGAAAAGTGCCGATCAGCTAACCGACACGTCCGGAGAAAAGGACGGACTCATGTGGTTTTAACATGTATATGTACTTTTCCCTCACATCTCTGAAATTATTTTTGATCCCGCAGTGTATTTGGCGGTATTTTTAAAATACTTTTAAAGTGCTATTCCTCATATGTGCAAATGGGAGAATAGAAACAATAATTCGACGACAACAGAATGCCTGATACGAAAACTACCCTTACTTTAAAGTAACTGGTAAGCGTTTATTTCGAAAATGGGATACATGGAGCAGGGTGCCCACACAGGCGGGAAATCAGGGAAAAGTCAATGAATTCTAAATTTAGTCATGGAAATCGGGAAAACTCAGAGATTTTGGAAAAAATTTCGGAAGTTTTGGGGCTATTGGAAAACAAGTGCGGAAATTACGAAGCCATTAATACTGTCAGTTAGTAATGCACTGAAAAAAATATGGAGAAGCTTTCAAACTACAAAAGCAGAATAAGAATAAAGAAATCGAAATAAAATTGTAGATCAAGTTAGACTGGCAAACATTAAAATCCGGGAGCTTGAAGATCGCAAAAAGTTGCCCAAGACGACTTTTGCATCAAGCAGCAGAACTTGATAAGGAGATTGCAGATCTTACCAAAATAATCTCTACTAAGATGAAAATTTAGTTTAGAGAATTGCATATTTTGTACTCACACGCAAGACTGAACCACAAAAATAAAAAGGAACTAAACCAAATGAGACCTGATATGCTAAGACAGTTTAACTGAGAAATTCACAAGGCATAATACATTAAAAATAATATAAATATTTTGTACTTCGACGTAACATTGATAATTTTAAATATTATTTATAAATCACAATAAATATTAAGAAACTCTAGTTCTCCCGTTTTCACAAGTTTTCAATAACATCTCTGCTATGATCCTTCCATTACTTTCCTAAGAAAAGACTTCCTGGAAGCACGCGTGAAA
This sequence comes from Cryptocephalus moraei, assembly GCA_946251905.1. Lineage (NCBI taxonomy): Eukaryota > Metazoa > Arthropoda > Insecta > Coleoptera > Chrysomelidae > Cryptocephalus > Cryptocephalus moraei. The sequence goes on from OX276454.1 coordinate 23,079,391, forward strand.
GACAGCTGATTACAAAAATAAGGTCGGGAAAATTTGAAAATTTGGCAGGAAAAGTCAGGGAATAGTCAGGGAATTTCGAAAGGAGAATTTTGTGGACCCCTGACAGGGATTGTTCTATTTTTGAACATTTCTTATAATGCTTTTACACGTGTTTGTACGAATCCTTGTCGCAGTTGTATTTTTGTACAATTTTATGATTGTCAAATGAACCCCACTTTTGCAATGGTTTTTGAATCTGTCTTTAAACGTGATACGATGTGGAAGGTTTTAAGATTCAATACTTGCAGTGTCTTATAAATCATAATATTAAACCATAAATCTCCCAAAACTTCGTAGAACATCCGATCATAAATAGCAGTGCCGGTTTGGTAAAAACGGGCAGACTTACGTTGTTTTAACATGTATTTGGACTTCTCTCTCACATCTCCGAAATTATTTTTGGTTCCGCAGTGTATTCAGAAATTTGTGCTTATTATAAGAAGAGTTTTAAAGTGCTATTCCTCATATATGCAATTGGAAAAATAGAAACAATAATTCGACAACAACAGAATGCCTGATACGAAAACTACCCTTACTTTACAGTACCTTGTAAACGTTCATTTCGAATATGTGATACATTGGGGTTGTTATATTTTTGAATAGTTCTTATTACTATGCATTTACACGTATTTGTACGGATCCTTGTCGCAGTTGTATTTTTGTATAATTTTATGATTATTAAATGAACCCCACTTTTGCAATGGTTTTTGAATCTGTCTTTAAACGTAATACGACGTGGAGGTTTTTAAGATTCAATACTTGCAGTGTCATAAAACTCTTAATATTAAACCTTCTCTCAGAACTTCGTAGAACATCCGATCATAAACAGCAGTGCCGGTCTGGTAAGAACGGACAGACTTACGTGGTCTTAACTTATATTTGGACTTCTCTTTCGCATTTCGGCCTTCTCAGTGTCCTACCTTGTGGTTCGCAGACGTAAACGAAGAATTAAAAGTTACCGCGGAACTCGTAACGTAATCCCTACGGTGGGCGATCGTTTCGCTCTCGTTTCATCTGGAGGTATTAAAGTCATCAGTTCGTGAAAAAACTTTGGCATAACTTTTAAAATACGGGGTCGGAAATGTGGAAGTTTGCGGGTTCTCGCAGAAACTCCTGCCCTGGAAAATGGCTATTTGAGAGTTCCTCAATATACACTGATTTGAATATTTCGATAGGAAGTTGCCGGGAGGGAATACTTTAACGAGTTTTCCTTGTGGTTGGAAATAAAGTTAACATTCTCTTCTAAATGGCGAAAGAATAAAAATGTGATGTATTGGTTCCGATCCGTCGTGTCGGTTTTATACGTGCGCCACCGCTCGCTGAGGGTGTTGTTATTTGTTGTATTTCGATGTTTGTCAGGTGCTTTTCCTCATTGACGCCTTCAATTATCCGTAATCACGTTTATCTGACGAGTCGCGGGGAAAGCGTGTAACAAGGAGCTGTCAACGGGAAACGGTATTCCAAGGACTCGATCGTATAACATGGAAAAATAACCGTAAAAACCCTTAGGAAGTCTGATATTTGGGTTGTTCAATTTACACGGCAGCACCGGATTTAATTTAATAAATTTGAGTTTCCTTAAAGGGAAGTCCCTCATCGCGTGTCTTTTGAATTATTTTTTTTCCTGAGCAGTTTACACTGGAGATTATTCATTTCGCGTGCATTGTTGCCATTCGCAATCTTTCATCGAGTGAGATCGCTGGCGACACGACAGACAGACAGGTTCCCATTAGTCGAATACAAAAGAGAGAAATGGTAACCAGGAAGGGGACCTTTTAAAAAGGGGAAATTGTTTCTCTACAACTGATAAATACGAAAAAATGAAAGGGAAGATCTTTCGAGTCTGATCTTTCGGGGCCGTGTTTTTCAGACGAATTTGAATGGGGCTCGGTTAGGCGTGAAAGCGATGGTTTCTCTTTCACTTCCCAGGTGAGCTTAATTGGAAAAATGTCTGTTGATAGAATTGAGCAATAACGACTTGATTTGAAAGCATCTTGTAATTTTATATGTAAAGTACAATACAATGTATATCGCATTCTTACGTAGCCCTTCTTTTCCATTCCCCCATTCTTGCCGGGAACATTATACTTTACAATAAACGAGTTAACATCCTTTCATCTCGATGTCTCGCGCTACAAAAAGCCCCGCATCCCTCTTTCGATTCGGCCTGTGCGCTACCCTCCCGATGCCAATAAAAGATCCAAATAAGAGGAGCATAATGGAGAATCTCCAAAGAATCTCCCAAAATCACTTTTCGAGCCCCGAACTAAAGAGCCGAGAAGAACCGGGAACATACATTCGCCCTGAATACTCAATAAGCTCCTCTTTTTCTTTCCGGGAAGAATGTATGCGGTGACGAGGGGGAAGGGCTGACCTCGAAGCCGTGGGTGTTGACAGGGGAGGACGGGAAAGGGACGCGTCGAAAGGGTTTAGTTTTTGAGGGAGGCTGGCGGAATTGGTCGCATTTACCTTAACACGAATCGATTGTATCGGAGGGATACAGTAAAATAAACTATCACGGGAACTGTTTATCCGAGCCTCCCCGGGGAACGATATTGGAGTTTGTGCTCGGGACGTTTGTTACGACACGTTATTCGACACTTTGTTCCACGCTAATCCCACGTACCGTCCGCGCGTAATATGGCGAATGTAACTTATTGCGCCCTTATTAAATGTTTATAAGTAAATGGTTCGAGCAATTTACGTCTTTTGCTAAGTAAAGCAATAAGTGACGTCTTTGGGTTTTTGAAGAACGACCTCATCATATGGTTATAAAGTGGAAACTCCATTTTCTTCCCTTATTGTAGATTTATCATCGAGTTGTTTGTATGACCATTAAAAATTTCGAAATGTCGTAACCGAAAACTTTCAAAATACAAATATATTTATTGAATACCAAAATAAATCATAAGTCACAAATATAACACACATTATTGTTTAACAAAACAAGTGAAAATGTCTAGGTAAATGCTTTTGATCCAAATAAAAGAAAAAATTAACATTAGGGCTGGTATTTAACTTTAATGGACAAAGTGACAGGCGTCATAATGGCTCATATAACAGCCACGCAGTGTATAGAAATTTTGATATTTCCAGGTTGTTGCATTAAACATCTATAGTCACTGAAGGTAAACATAGGCTGTTGCCTCAGAATTATTTGAACCTCCATCGATTTTCATGGAAATTTGCAATCAATTTTACCCTCAACTTCGAACGTGACATGCGCTTGTGCTTTTTTCATTTTAAGGGTGAAATCCACCTCTTCTGCAAAAAAATTAAAAAAGATACAAATTTAAGCATTCTATTGGTGGAAATAGAAATATTCGAATGGTTAGATGTTACGTTTTCCCTGTCTTACTCTACGGGTGTGAAAGCTGGACAATGGACACACAAACAGAAAAAAGGATAGAGGGTTTTGAAATGTACATATTCAGAAGGATGCTACGAATTTCATGGATTCAAAGGATCACTAACGACGAAGTACTCCAACGTATGAAAAAACAAAAAGAGCTGCTAAACACCATCAAATAAATAAAAAGTCAATACTTGGGTCATGTGCTGAGGGGCGAAAAATATGAGCTACTTCGACTCATAATAGAAGGCAAAATACAGGGTAAAAGATCAGTAGGAAGACGCCAGAATTCATGGCTGAAGGACCTGAGGAGATGGTTTGACCGCTCATTTACAGAAATATTCCATGCTGCAGTTTCCAAAACTACAATTGCCATTTGGATCGCCAACCTCCGGAAGGAGAAGGCGCACTAAGAAGAAGATTGGTGGAAATCTATTTAGTTAAGTAGAATGAATATCTTTTAACATTTTGAAGCATGATTTCATCATTCCATTTTTCAACCCTTAGAAACCATTCCTTAAGGCTGTGTGAATCCGATTGTGAGAGGTACACAGTCCATATCGAAAAATGTTGTCAAAACGTCAACGAAAATCGAATGTTGCTTTCTTCACAGTCTCTTTCATTCGTATTCTTTTTATTACACCCGACAATGGTCGGACCTCTCAGTCTCATAATTTTAATAGTATTGCATTCGCCAAAATTTCGAATATTTATAGAATTGTTTGCATAAATACACATTTGTTTTTTATTTAAGAAAAAAATTCATTGGGGAAGAACATATCAGCATACGATTCTCTTCAAACTGTAGTTCCTTTTTTTTAACATTCGAACATTTCTTTCGGTTATTAATTTTATTAGGGATATGCCTATATACAACAAAAAAGTACAAACTACAATTTGTTTGTATATTAATTCTAAACTTACTACCAAAATTTGTTTTGTAATCCAATGAAAAATAAATGATATGTGGTGCATACCGTAAAAGAGTGCTCTGAGAGAACAGCCTTAAGTCGACAATCATGAAAAACTGTTTGATGTCTCCCTGAAATATTAAATCTCACATTAACATTACACAAAAATGTTTTTACTGCTTGTGATATTATTTATTGATATACTGTGAATTTTCATCTGTTAAAAATCACTCCTTATCTTGAAACCCATGAAAAAATTATTGTTTAGCAGCTTTAATCGTTTCACTGGGGCATTTATAAATCAAAATCGTTTTCACTGAACATAAAAAATATTTGTTTATTGGGAAATTTCAACCCTTAAGAACTACCCCTTTTCATTAAATATAAACATGTCTATACCCGAGTGTCGATTCATCCCGGAGTAAATTCCTAGAATCCCATAGACCTCCGCGGGATGAAGAAGTAAGGGGAAAGTAGAAACAGGGGCGTGTATGTTTCATTTTGTCTTCGAAATATAAATAATCGAAGTTATATCACTGAAGGGAATGATTAATGTTAATCAATGTTATCTAGATTTCTATGTTTGAAACTATAATACTGAAATAATTATAGCGGTATTACAGAAATCAGATGATGGAAGAAATATTGCCTAATGAAAAATAAAACCGAATATGGTTCTCGTCTAGCCTACAAGACGAATACCGACAATTTCAATCCCGAATATTTATAAAATGTACCTAAGTCCATTTGTTATTTACGATTCAAAATGGATTGTTAATGAGCCTAAGGACGAATATCACACGTGTACCAACTAGCGCGTATTTTGCCGGGCGCCGACACTGTTTCCCGAACACGTGTTATATTTGTAAACAACTTTCTCCATATTGCCATTCTACAGATTTCGACCAATATTTTATACAGCGGATTTTTAAATTTTGGCATCTCCGCTTCTCTCCGTCTCTTTTTTTTACATTGAAAATTTGCTAAAGCGGCGAATCGCTCGAACTAGGGATGTGATTTTATGAGTTTTGCGTGTGCCACTCGCAACTTGTTGTGGCGATGAGTCACTCGTGAAGTAAAAGGGATTTTGGTATAGCAGCTTTAATACCTTCAATCAGAATCGTGGTCAATGTTCTTGAACAAGTTCGCAAGTAAATAAAGAAAATAGCCCTATGAATAACGTAAAAACATATAAAGGTTTTAATCTAAATCTGGATATACATCTACACGCGCATAATATGTTATTTAAAATCGAAGCTATTTAATGTTTGTGTATCGAGAAGACCTAAGAAGCATTATATTGTATTTCTGGTATTAAGCATTTCGCCTTACAATTTTGCAAGAATGTCGCCACCTGGAGATTTCGCCAATTTATAGGCATCCTGTGCAATCATTTTTTACATCACTGTTCCCTAAACTTTATACGTACCCACAGACGATTAATATAACTAAACCCGACGTTCTCATAGGAAAGTATTATTTGTTTACGTGGTGCAAAAGGGGAAGAAAATATGGTCGTGGTTAACGAATTATGATAGGCAACAAAACAGTTGTCCACAGCCGTACCAATAACATAAAGCAAAATTGAGAAACTTAAAAATTATATTTCTATTGATTTCGAAACAAAATTAGTTTTGTCCAAATACTTATTGTCCTATTTTGTTCTCCAATATTCAATGCTTTTTCGTTTCATGGTATATTTTAGTAGTGGGATCCTTTTTAAAAATTAACTTTGTTGGAAAATAAATGTGGTCGTGAACAGGACCGCCGTCTATAAAATGTTTAAAAACATTCAATAAATCATACTTATACTTGAGATGTTGAACCCTCAAAGTGTTTGATATCAACAACATTGTTAACATTTATGTTAAAAATACTTGTTTTATAAAGAAATCTAAAGTATTTTTCACCTACTAATTATTGATTGTATTGTATCTGAACTGAAACGTTGACATTCTGTTTATTAAAACTGGCGTTACCGATGTGAACTGCCAAACCTCCTAATTGGTTGACTTTTTTAGATCAAAGCACTAATACAACAAAATTTATGACTTAATCTTTTCTGAGATAATATTTTAAATCTTAGCGGCTATCGTATGAACTAGGATAAATCATTTTGACTAAAAAAAAGCGGTCTTTTATAATTTTGGATCTGTTTTTTTCAGGTTTTCACAATTTTCTGAAAATTTACGTTTTTTCAGAAACTATAAATAGTGGAAAGTTAAAATTCTGTATTTCGACTGGTTCCTCTGAAAACTCACGACCACATAAATTTTAACAGAATTAGTTAAGGGCAAAGTAGGTACACTTTACTTTTGTCGATTTTAAGTTTTTTGGGATTATCTCAAAAACTGGTCCAAAATGTCTTTTTAACTTTGAACGTTTACTTTACCATTCAATACTTATTGAATGCCGTTATCGTTATCTCGACTGATCTTCTGAGAAGGGCCCTTTACTCTTGTGAATTTTCAGTTTTTCTCAACTTTCCCCAAAACGGCATTACCGATTCTTACTTAATTTTAGATTTGAACTGAACTAACTAAAGGCTACAACTTTTATTTAAAACATTTTTTTCCAATACCTCCCTTAAAGGCACTTTAATATTGTTGCCATGACTATTTAGTCGTATTATACGTCAACTGACGTGTTATGCACCTCTGTATAGTCAGCTGACTTGTTTCTTTCTTCAAGATATCGAGTTAACTATAATAGTCCGGAGCTGGCGACACTTTTGATTGTCCCATTTTATAAAACTTGATTTATCTTTTATCTTGTAATATTAATATCATTGATCAAGAAAATTCTCCTGCCACCTCTTTAGCGGCAGCACAACGGCGTACTAGAGGTAGTTCCAAATGAGATAAACCTTCAGTGACAGTTGATATGCGCAAACCTTTAGCGGGACCGTTCAAATATGTACGAGGTAAAGTGGTGTTAAAATCGTTGGTCGAGCAGTCAAAACCGAGCAACCCACAACTGGGGCGGTAAGTTTGAATTGGGGACAGAAATCGATGATTATTCTTGAAAAAAAAAACTATTTTTATCTTGAATGGCAGAGAAAACGTACAGAAAGACACAAAGGTAACAGGAAAAATGCAAGCCAAACACAAACACGTGGGACCATCAAAATCTAGCCTGAAACTATGTGTGTGTGAGAGTAGTTAACGTCTCCTTTTCGTTATCGTAATTAGTAATGAAATGCTAAAAAAATCAACTTTTATAATTTGTGTCAATTGATAATTTTTTTTTACATAAATAAAATTATGGCAGGAGTGTGTAGTTCTACCGGAAAAGTGGCAGGAGGTCGTTTTATGCCTTGTTTAAATGTTATTAAAAAACTGATAAATTACTAACTTTTATAATTTTTAACAATGAATCTTTTTTTAACGTAATTAATATATTGCGGTCAATCAGTGTCCCGCTGCTATCCCTGCAGCAATCGATTTTAGGTTTCTATAGCTCCGAGATGATTCAAAAAAAGTAAAACTAATCGTTATGAAATCTTATAAAATTTAATGTCGCCAGCGCCCGGACTATAATCTGGGAAATTTTCAATCGGGAGGAAATGACTGAAAAATATTTTTTTGACGTGTTTGCTGACTACGCAACTCTCTGGAGAATTTTACAACTTATCGTCCGGGAGGAAATAACTGACAAAATTTGTACCTTGGCTCGCAGTCTATAAGCTTCAAGAATGGTTTAAATTTTCCTCCCATAAAGTCAATGTTTTGGTGGAAGTGATGTGGCGATTACCTCACCTCCACCAAAAAAGAGGCGTAAGCCAGGTTGCCATGTTCAGGGTAAACCGCTGAAATATGGCCTTTTCCCATTAATTAAAGCCGAAAATCAAACGCTCGCTAGATCAAATTACTCGTACTGAGACAACGGGCTTATCGATTGGGGCGCTGTTTTGTCTAGCGGACGGACGGAATGTTTACGGGGGTTCCGTTGGAATTCCGGCGAAATCCAGCTAAAAAAAAACCGAAACGGTTAACGCCCTTCGTAACGGTTTTGACATGAATAGGGACGACTTGCCTAGAAATTCGGGATCGCCCTTTACCCCCCATTCTCCCCAAATGTTGCTATTCATTTACAGACGGTCCCTCGACTTGTCGACGTCTGGAATCGAGGGCGCTAATCAAACCTTTTTTCCCCCCTCTCGGCGTTTAATTCGAATCGGTTTGCGGCGTCCACGTTTCCGTTCAACGTCCGTAGAGTGCCGCAACGCGGGCGAATAAAAATTCGTCAATCGCATCGCGTCCGTGGCTCATTGAGAATGAAAATCGATCACATGCCCTCTTGGCTCCGTTAATGAGTCTCAGGCGAACTTGATTTTCAGCGGAATCATCGTCGGTAATCGTCGGTTTTTTCTATTTTCTCAACGAAACCGTCGCATTGTCAGTTAATACTCGGCTCTCGAGAAATTGAAAGATAAAACACGTAGCGTGTGTCATTGTAGCGTAAAAGCATCGCAATAGTCTCGCCTTTCATCGCGATCTCAATATGACTGAAAGGAGTTACGGTAGAGACAAGTGGGAGTTTTTTTGTCTTGCACCGAATACGCGACTTTATTTCGCTCAGGAATAGAAAGCAGCCCGACGGTTCGCGATGAATCCACTCGAAAGTGAAATGAACACGAGATGGGACTATCTAGAGACGTAATAAAGTTGATGTTTACGTTTAGTAAATAATTTCGACGCGGGGATGAAATATCTGCGCGTTCACGGAAGTGAGAGAGGGCTTTTTTATTTTGACAACAAAATAAATTACTTTGTTAATTGTTTTTATTTACAAATAAGTTATTATTAAAATCAATTTTAAGAGTACACATAGCACAGTGTAATTGAAAAGTTCAGATATTTGCCAAATACACCCATGAAATTTGTTGCGAGGCAATATTTATTACATTGCTATGGTCTTCGAGTTCAATTTCAAAATCTAATTTGTCTATTTTACACAATATCAATTTATTCTTCTGGCACCGTTTTAGGCAATAAATATAACATTGGTTCGCATAACGACAGAAGTCCAGCTGGTAAACAAATGACCCTTTTTAGCTTTGGAGCAACTTGTCTCGTATTGTCGCATCTTGCAGGGATCCAGAACGAGGACAAGCTCCCTCAGCAAAACGTGAATTACCAAAACATAATTTCGTAAATAATCTCCTGGCGAGGCACGCATGTTTAAGTAAACAGTATAGCACACCGCGAAAAAACATTTCAAGTGAATAAATACGAGCGATCGAAATGAATCAATTCATCAAGTATCCCGTTGTGCTGCGGTCGAACTACGTGCTCGCCATCCGTTTTGCTTGGGGACACGATGTTGAGATTGACGGTGAGATTCCTGCACCTACTACCACTCCAGGCCCCTTGGGGACTTATGTAAACATATGTTTTCATCATTCATTAACTTTTTCTTTTGTTTAACTATTATTTACCTTACATTCACTTTGTTCTTGCCGCCCCTTATCATGGGCTCTCTCTCTCCCCTAAACGAACCACCACTAGTCCCTATTTATCAATAAACATCGTTAAGTTTGTTTGCTCTTTTTCTTCATCTGAGCTACCACCCTCCAACCAGAACACCCCTCTGGGCCCTAGGCACCAGGTCCTTTGAACCATGACAATGTATTGCTGCGTGACATGTCTATTTCTGCTTAACATCCGTTTATTGCGTCGTGACATTTTCCCGTCATAAAAGGATTAGTAAACAATCCATTTGCCGCCTAATCAATATTTTACAGACTATGGAGAAGTCGTAAGACTTGGGTAGCATTCTGTGTGCAATCGAAAATCTCCCAACTGTCATATACGAGCCAATCACTACACTATAAACCATTCCCCGCAACTAGTCTGTCGTATTTTCTTGTATTACAAAAATTAGATTTTCAGACGAAATATGTTTCCCATAACTTTTCTAAAACATGTAACTCTATGACTCTATCGGCACTTGTTAATTATAAGTATTCTGTTTAAATATAGTTCAGTAGCTAGGGGTAGAGCAACACGAAAAAAGTAAGCCTAAGTAAAAAGGTTATTTTAAACAAAATTGAGTACATTAAAGGCGCGGCCAGCGGCCAACACGACACCAATTGAAAATAACACAAAAAAAAGTAAGACGAATACGAGAGGCGGTGACCAAAGTCTGAACAAACAATTGAAAAATACACATGTAGAGGGCACAAGTAAAAATCGTAAAAACTAATCGTAAACAAAACATGGGACAGCGTAATAGAACTTAAGAAACACAAAAAAACGAGTGATGAAAGGGGACTAATAATAATAAAAGGGGACCTGAATAAAAACAGTACATGAAAATGAGGACTTACACTAAGAAGTTCATCTTGGACGTGGCTCAGGGGACGTGTCTCGGAGGCCGACCAAGGGCGCGATTTTCAAAACTAATGAACCCGGTTTTGTCGGTCCCCAGCCAATTTATAACTTTTTCCTGATGACCAATCAGCTTTTTGTCGTTATTAACATAACGTGGAAAGTTCGTCGATTCCCGGACTCTTTGGCGGATGCTCGATCTCGAATTCGAGACGTTGCATCCGCACGCGACAGCTCGCGGGAATCGCGGGTCGAATTAGCGAAGAGTATTATCCGGGAATTGCTAAATCTATAAGTTACTGCAAAGTAGCTAAATTAGTTACTTTGCAGAATAAAGGGAAGAAAAAGGAAAACACGCGAGTTGACATAATGTAAGAATAAGAAGTTAAATTATCAGCGGAATTTGGATTAATTGGATAAGCTGATTGATCATTTCTTGACAATATTTAAGCATCTCGTTTCAATTTGATCCACCTTCAGGGTTGAATTACGTTGTAATATTGCAACGTTAAATCTTATTAACGTTACAAGACGTTGGAAGATCTTACTCACGGAGCCCGACTAACTCAACTCGTCGGTGAGTGGTCGTGGGTGAACTACAAGTTGACCAGATACTTGATGAAAGGAGGGCGCCAACAACTACAAAGCCCGGCGCTGACTGATATCTCGAACCCCCCTTTAGTTGTTAAGAGGAGTCGATACTGTCTCACAGCTATCAAATGTCTCACTTACCTTTACGAAGGCTTATTCGAATCCGAGAGAGAGGTTGAGGATAGACCCGAACAATAAAACTTGAACAACTCTAATGAATTAATTTAATATAATAATAGTCTAATAGAATTTAATACCCAACTCTCGGATATGCAACCACTTGAATGTTACTAATTAACCCCCCTAACCTGACTTCTTATATGACAGTCCCGACCTGTACGGGGCGACGCTGCCAATGGTCCTAGGGTGGCTGACTGGACTGTCTACGCTGGCCCCTCGGACGTCTTAATGAATTCACTGTGTTGGCCCCTCGGAGGTTGCACTGGAGTCTCTGCGTTGGCCTCTCGGACGTCTTAGCTGGACTCACTGCGTAGGCCCCTCGGATGTCGTACTGGAGTCTCTGCGTTGGCCCCTTGGACGTTTTAGCTGGACTCACTGCGTAGGCCCCCTCGGAGGTTGTACTGGACTCTGCGTTGGCCCCTCGGACGTCTTGGCTGGACTCACTGCGTAGGCCCTCGGATGTCGTACTCGCCTCACTGCGTTGGCGGCTCTGGGCCCCCCTGTTGTCAGAACGGCGGAGTCCTCGGATCGGGAGAGCGTCGAGCGACGCTGCTGGACCGTCGGAACAGGAACCTCCTTTCTTTCGCTGTCCCCTGTCGCCCGTCAGCTCACGAAACACCTCGTTCTCGGTTCGGTCGTTCCGCGCACGCACAAAGGCTTAACTGGCTCGGGATAACACACTGATCGCGAAAATACCACTTCCTACTACTCAGAGCGTAAAAGAGAGTAACAGAGAGAATAACTGAGGTTCACAGAGTAATCGAGAAAATAACTGAAGTTAACAGAGCGTAATCGAGAAAATAACTGAAGTTAACAGAGCGTAGAATACCCGGAGTTAACAGAGAATAGAATAACCGGAGTTAACAGAGAGTAGAATAACCGGAGTTAACAGAGAATAAACGAGAGTAATCGAGCAAGAATAACTGAAGTTAACAGAGCGTAATCGAGGAAATAACTGAAGTTAACAGAGCGTAGAATAACCGGAGTTAACAGAGAGTAGAATAACCGGAGTTAACAGAGAGTAGAATAACCGGAGTTAACAGAGAGCGAGACAGGGGAACCTGTCCGCTTTTATACTAGTCGTTCCTTCTATAAAAAAAAACGTACCTTCTAGAAGGTACTGCCGTAAACTTAACAAATATTCGTTACCAACACAAATAAATGTTCCTAACTTTCAACCAATCCGAATCAAGTGAGAGAAGGAGAGACATATTTGTATGAGCGAAATAAAACTACTTGTATGACTGGTTGCATACCCTTCACTTCAAGGAATAGATAGAAATTAATCAAATTATCCCTATTTCCTTTGGTACTGTTACTATAGGGACTCACCATGTATTCCTTAAAGTCGCCCATACTTTGTACTACATTTTGAACCGAATCTTCCTATTGAATCTAACCTTTCGTCCAAAAATGTATTCACAGAGGATGGGAGATCACTTAAGGGCTCAACCCTTCGTTATATACTACGTAATAATCTATTATATCCCCTGTGAAGACATTCCGGGTACATTAGTTCTATTATTGGCAATTTATTACATGTTTTATAATTGGAGGTTAGAATTCCTAGATTACCTGTTCTCTACCTAGTCCACACAATCCTAGTTAAGATAAGTTCGTTCTTGTATCACTACCTATTCTCCCGGAGCCTCCTCTGACGTTATTCGTGTTTAAGCTAGTTCCCGCGCATAACCTCTCATAAACCAGAAATGTGTTCACAAGGGAAGGGAGACGAAACTAATAACTTAACCCATAATGGGGGGGGGGGGCAACAGTATACCCTATCCCTTGCGACACTAGTCCTGTTACACCAGCCCTATTCCTGGTATTTAATTACATGTTAGAGGTTATGATTTACATTTACCTTCACTACCTGACTCCTGTTGGCCTTAGGGGCAAACGAGCTATGTCAACAGGTTAGTTTGGCTCCCGGGGAGGTAAATTACATAAAATGTGTGAGTATAGAGTTGAGTGGGGTTGCTAAGTAAAGAGCTAAGTTGGTTGCATATCAAAGGATCTTGAATAATTTTTATTCATCTAGTTACGGTTGTCGATTCAGGCCTCCTCTCAAAAAAATAACGTTACAATATCTAATTAAGTTAAGATGTGAGCTACGCGAGACTACGAATAATGAATTCGGAAAAATCCGTGTAGACGTAACACACTTTATAATATTTTTTAAGAAATTTACGGTGCAATATAACTGCTAGCATTAGCAATTATTAAGAGCTCTTTAATTTACTGCTCAGGGCATGCCTGTGAAATAAAGATTAATTTTTGGGACGTGGTTTATTGATCTGAATAATTGGCACGCAGACAAAAGGAAATGTAACAAAAATCTCGATAAGAAAGATCATCTGTTATGTTAAAATAGACGAGAAGTGTTTTCTCTGTCATATCTCAATGGATGAGACCCAAAGATCAGTCTCCTTTTGATACTGAATACAATGTTATATACAAAGTTTCATGCTTAGATTGCCATCCTGTACAAGTATACATTGGTGAGGCCCAACGGTACATCAAATAAAGACATCAACTTAATATAAATAAATTTAAAAAAATGTGCTCTAAAATGTATTGAGTTGAACTTTCATCTTCGACGTTACCTTCGATTTTTTTACTATTATAATATTAATTACTATTAATATTTCACTAAATTTTGGCACCTGCCAGTATGATAACACTTTTCCATGTTTTTTTTTTTTAAATTTTACTAAGTGAAAAATGTTACAAGTTATTCATTGAAATTGCCTGGTTGCTTAAAAGCTTGTAATGTAACTTCTAAATATATTAGAAAGGGTCAAACAAGTACTTATGTCTCTAAATATGCGTAAGTAGTTTGACTCATAATAATAAGAATATGCCTGTAATTTAATTACCATTTCTACATTTTAGAAATTTGGGGAAACTGGCGGCGTATATTATCACGAGCAGTACGTAGCTGTTCACAATAAATAAGTAGAAGAATTTCTTGATTGATCACGTCTGTGGTGGGATGTAATCTGGCCGTAAAGAGAACGAGTAAAAGCATATGCGTGTTAAAAATGTTAAAAGCCAAGTAATGCCTCCTGTAAGACATTGGCTGGGAGCATGAGTAAATGCTTATGGTCTGTTTAACCTGTTTCTTTACCCTCCCCTCCGTCTTAGCTACATCTCCCCAAACGTGCAGGCTTAAGTGCTTCTCAGGCCCTAGGCGTGACAATAGTAAGAGGTTGCTCCGTTATATAAAGCTGCAAAATCTTTGGACACTTGTTTATGAAGTTTCACAAAGTGTGTTAGGCCAATCAATGTATGAAAATAAGTGCATTTATGAAAATATGAATGAATAAGGATGATTCCACAGGATTATATGGGAAAAAGTAAGCTGTATACTTATATCAAACGCCGTAGGAAAAAAAATTACAACTTAGTGAAAGTATTTGAAGGTACAAAACCTATGTTCAGTGTGCTGATTGAACACACCCAGACCTATTGTTTAAATTATGTATTTTTTTTATATAACCTCATTTTTTACTTTCATCTCCTCAATTTTCAGAGCAACAAGTTGTGCGATATTTGCTAACTAGTTTTTCCCCCATAAGTGACGAACATCTTTCAAAGGATTTTTTTAACAATTTTATGGTTTAATTTTACAGTCCGAGCTATTAAGTGTTTGATTGAAGTATGCAGCTTGTCTTGTACCCCAATAATATTATGGAGCCACTCCCTACCTGTTCGTATTTTTCTCACGCAAAGTCGCCTATTGATTGGCCTATATGGGATCGCACCTATATGTATGTATGGTAGAGCCATAAACTCAATTTGTTTTGAAAATTTATAGATACGTGTTGATTTCAGAACAGCAGTGAGATTTTTTGAAATGTATAATTACACAAAATTTTTGGAATTTTCAAATAATGTGATTTTAAAATTTCTAAAGGAAAACACAAGTTGTGAAACATCCTGTTTATTTTGCGACTACTTTGGTATAATACAAAAACAGTGTAGAACAATGCGTTATCGTTTGTATTCACTTGAATTATAATTTATATCGTTTGAGAGCAAAAGAAAATACAATTTTAACACGACCTTTATACGTGGCAGTACGTGTTTTCACGCCCAACCGTTGCATAATCAAAATATTTTCTCCCGCCAGGCACGCCGCGGGCTCGTCCCAGGCGTATTCTTTCATTGCCTTTTTTCTATGCAGGATATACGTGAATCCCCGGACGATAATTATTCTATTTTTTGGTATTATCTGTCACAAAGCGCATTCGAAGCGAACTTTTCTCATTCGGAATTCCATCGCTTCTCTTTCCAGTCGCCCCTTGCTAACCATACGATGATAGCGTCCATGCCGGTGCACTAATGCATAGAACGCAATTTCAAGGGAAATTAGTTTTTATTTCTAGCATAAAGCGGTGAGTTGAGCAGAGTGAAGCCAAATTGAGTTTGCGCTCGATTTCGACCGGAAAAGCGAAATTTCCCATAACAACCTTGTTTATAAGACCAACTAAAATCAATACACGAACGTTTTTCATGGTAAACTTAATCTCTCCATTCATCCCACTGAAATACCCTTCAGAGGTTTTATTAGATTCCATACGTTACGCCGTGTATCCCTAATAATTTATATTTTACTACCACGGATTCTACGCCACTTTAGTTTATTCCTGAATACCCATAAAACGTCCGTAGGCTTAGGTTGGCCTATATATATTGTATAGCGAGTACAAAAGCGAACATACGGCCAAATTCCAAATAAAATATGAACATGGAACGAATGGTGTTGGTTCAATTTGTTCTGGGATCGGGATACAATTATCTATTGGAAAAGTGTTGGTGTTATAGTAGATTATGTACACACTCTACAGTTATAATATTACAGTCTCCGACGGTAGTGAAGAGAGATTATGGGGATAAATATTGCTTAGCCGATATTTCCTGGTTTTATGTCGGTATTGTGAGATCACCTATCAAATGCGATGGTGATTGAGATTGCCTGGAGTTTAATGGAGTTTACCACATTCCGATATTTATCGGATCCCCACACTTTTCTGCATACGTTGCTGACAACTTAATTTCCGGTTTCACGTCGCGACAAAATCGTGTTGTGCATTTCACTCCGCAAATGCACGTTCTTTCAGCGTTACCGGGAGATTAGTTCGAACCTATAAGATAGTTGGTAATGTGTTGAATGTGTGATGCAACTAGGCCAAAGATCAAAACAAAGGTTTTACCCGGAATATGCCCCGCAGAAATCGAATAATATTGCTCATGAGCTACTTCCCTGTTTAGAGTTCTTCGTCGAGACAAACTGGAAGCGGAGTAGCCTGTTTCGTAGTTGTTCAGACGGAAGATGGAAATCAACAAAGCAGAATGTTCGACAACTAGTTAAAACTTAATCTCTCTCTTTCTCAATACGAGCGAGCGACGACGAAAGACAGAAAACGGGAGGATGTGGCGGCGACGAGGATCCCCCGTAATTTAATCTGGTTCATTAATTATTTCGGTTACAGCGGGAACAGGCCGACCCCGTGCATTATATTGACCGGCAAGTGCACCGTTTCGGTACGAGATTGGATCTGCCGGCGTATTATTCGGCTTTCCCGCTCTTCTCGACTAATGTTCCGTTGATGTGCGTTGTTCTAGGGCCATTGGGCGAAAAATAAGTGATTCGTGATGGTGAATTGTACATTAAAGTGTCAAGGCATTCCAATTTCATATGGGAATTTCATTGGTATTGGAAGGCGGAATCCCCTGGGTGTAAGGCAGAGATGTGTGCTCTCACCAGTTCTCTTCAATATATACTCTGAAGAAATATTCACCAGAGCACTCACACATGAGTCTAGATGCATCAAAGTAATGGTCCAGTTATTGAAGCGATACATATCCGAATTCTTTGACTATGAACCGTTTTACATGAAATTTTGGAATTTTGGCCTATCTTACCCTTAACTTCAAAAGTGACATTGACCCGACCGCCGCTTTTACCCTGGGGGTGGTTGCCATCCCTTTTTGGGGGTGGAAATTTTTTGGGTCCAAATAACCTCGAGAATCGATAGAGGACACAATTCCAAGCTCGAATCGGTTCATTCAACTTGAAATAACAGAAAAATTATCGATTTTACGGGTATAATGCTGAAAACACTTTGTGTAGTGCTTAAAAAGACCTTTATAATGAGCACTGCTAAATGTCGATTGCGTTCAAACTAAGCGAGATATGTTGCAAAAAAATTGACTACTCAAAATTTTTAGGAAAAAATGAGCAGTGAAATGAACCCCACTACCACCAAAATTGAAATGCATCGTTTTCCCTCTACGATATCTTTCAGTTTAGTGTTATTTATATGCTCAAAAAGTTTGACAGGTTTAAAACGCATACTTTTTGAAAAATGTTAGTTTAATTTTAACGTTTTGTTTTAATATGTCTAGAAAATTTTCTTTTTTTCGTCAGATACGTAAAATTTCGTAAAGGATCAAAATCTAGCCTTCGTGTCAACGTCTTTTTTTTTTAAATTACTGTGCAATGAAAAATAAAGAAGATACTACTAGCGACTGAAGTAGATACCGTGGGGTGAGTACCTGCTAGCTTTCCCGAGCCCTTTAACCCTTTACCTTTAAAAAATTAAGGGTGCTGGACCTCCAAGAAGCTACTTTATCTTGTAGCCCATCAAATTACCTTTCAGATGCTTTTTTATGGGTGTGATAGCTTTAAAATTAAGGGAGTTATGGTCTAAATCTAAAAACTAAACTTTTTTTTTCTATTTTGTAAAATAAATAGTCTCGTTTCACCTACCATATCTCGCTTTTTATTGCAACTGGAAGATTTCTAAAAAACATCTCTTTGTTTTATTATGTTATTACGTATGTTAATATTATGTTAATTATGTTTTTTACACTTTTTTTCGTTAGACGTATAATTTTAAAGTTATTCCCAAAAAACCGTCCGAAAAAGTGTCATTTTTTAATGAAAATTGCAAGATTTCAATCACGAATAGCTCATAAAATATTAAGTTTTCAAAAAAAGTTTATTGAACACTTTTTGCTTAGAATTGTGTCTTCCATCGAATTCAGGGGTTATTTTGGCCAAAAAAAATTTCCACTCCCAGGGTAAAAGCGGCGATCGGGTCAGTGTCACTTTTGAAGTTAAGGGTAAGATAAGGCTAATTCCAAAATGTCATGTAAATCGGTTCATAGTCAAAGAATTCGGAGGTAAGATCCAATTTTTCCTGTCCTGATACTGTCCTGATTGCTGAAAACGTGCATGACATACAGGAATTGCTGAACAGAGTTATTACTTTTAGTCTACTCTCTGGGCAGACGCTCCATATAAAGAAGAAAAGTATATGGTCATAACAAAAAGAAATGTCCCACAAGAACACCCATACGTAGTTAGAGAACAACTGGAGAGAGTTATAAGGTATAACTGTCTGGGCACAAAAGTCACCTACGACGGCGATTACGGCCACGAGAGAAAAATAGAGGCATTTGAAATGTGGGACTGAAACTGTACAGGAGAATGCAGAGAATATCGTGGGTAGTGCACATAACCAACGTACAAGTGCTGACAAGGACGGAAAAAGAATGAGAAGTGTTAGATGATATAAAGAAGAGATGCTGATCTACCTGGGTCACATAATGCGTGGATCGAGATATGAAATCCTTCACCTTATAGTCCAGGGGAAGATCGTGGGCAAGATTGGAAGAAAAAGAATATTCTGGTTGCGGAATCTGCGAGAGTGGTTCTACATGTTCTCGGTAGAGCGTTTCAGAGCAGCGGTTTTCTTAGTCAGACTTGCCATAATGTTAGCACACCTCCATAATGGAGATGCAACATGAAGAAGGAATGCGGAAAAACGTATTTCTGACGTTGCCACATGTGAACCAGACTATAAACTGTATTTTCAGTTCCAGCTGAGTTCAAATAAATGCGGCGTAAACTTGTCGGAAGGCTACACCAAAATCTCTACTGCTGCAAGAAAATGAAAATGAATTTCTTACGTTTCTTAGGATGAACACTAAATGTTTCCCATCTCGATTTTAAGAGCGATTATGTCACGTTTCATTGTCTTATAGTCACAACTTTAAATAAAAATTTGTGTAAAAGGTGACAATGTAATGTAAAGATCTCAGTTATGGCATGGGGAGGCATATCTTTTGAAGCTCGCACGGAGTTAGTCTTCATACAGAATGGGACTTTGAATGCGCATAGGTATCTGACAGAGGTTCTAGAAGACCATGTTATACTATTCATGGTTATCCTTGGAGAAGGCGCAACCTTTATGCATGATAATGCTCGACCCCACACTGCTCGGGTAGTTACTGCTTATCTTGACGAGGTTCAAATCACGCGATTTGTTTGGCCTGCTCGAAGTCCGGATTTAAATTCGATCGAACATGTTTGGGATGAGATGGGAAGTCGTTTACGGATACATGTGCAGGCTCCCAGAAATTCTATAGAGCTTCGTGACATACTGGTGCAGGAGTGGAACAATCTGCCGCAGGAGTGATCCAAAATCTGATCCGAAGCATGCCTCGTCGTTTGCAAGCTGTTATCACCGCCAGAGGAGGTAATACTCGTTACTGAAGTTGTTAAAATTTCATTTTAATTTTCACAAAATCGAAAAAACAAAAACAAAATTTTTTTATTCAAGTAACCACAACAAATTCATCGCAAAATGTTGGTCAATTAGAATACTACGAAAATAATAAAAATTTCTGAAATAAATGCAAATTACGAGGTGACCCTAATTTTATGCTCGGCAGTGTAATTTCTATTGCCTCTGAACAATCATTAAATCTATGCTTTTGGAGTAGGTATATTCATCGAACAAAAATATTGCGTGGGGAAAAATAATCACTAAGTGCATCTCGAAATGATAGTTTATATCTAATCAAATGATGTATGTCTAGTTAATTCCGACTTCATAATCTTTAAGGGAGTTTTTAATATTTGCTTAAATTTTTTTTATAGATGTGTGTGTGAACGAAAGTGTGCAATGGCCTCTAGAGAGAGTGGACTGTATGTAGATATCTCTCGTAACTCGTGGGTGGCTGCGGAGATGAATCTTGTCTCCAGGTTGTAAGGCTGCAGACGTTCTTGTAGGCGGAGATCAAGGCTTGACGTGATCTCTTTGAAGTTCTTGAAGTTCTTGTAGGCGGAGATCAGGGCGTGACGTGATCTCTTGAAGTTCTTGAAGTTCCTGTAGTTTGGAGAGAGGGCGTGACGTACTTCTCCGGGTTTGGATCTGAGGGCGTATCGTCCAGATCCGGGTTTTGAGGTTCTAGTAGTTTAGAGAGAGGGCGTGACGTACTCTCCGGGTTGAAGTTTGTTAGGTTTTGGGTTGTCGGGTTAAGTGACGTGAAGAAAGATCACAACACACTGTCGTTTGAGCACACTAGGGTATACTAGTTTATTGTACCAAATTTCAGCTTATCATGTTCCGTAAACGCCTTTGTTATGCTGACTCGGTTAATTATTGTGATTCTGAACTTGATTAGTCGACGTTCGGTCGGCGTTGTTGTTCTTCGTAATAAAATAAGACCTGATTTTTAGTTGAATTAGATATCCCAAAATCCTTGTTACCTAAGCTGCGTCAGTGATTATTCTCTGTTTGTAAAACAAAACGTGTTGAAAAGTTCCCAAAATTAGTTCACCCTAAATTACAATTTCTTAACCTAAATTAATGTTGACGTTAGCGTCAACAGTGTGGTAATTGAAATATAGCACAAAGTTAATTTGTCTGTTAAGTTTCGAGCTTGATTACTAAATACGTACCAATTTTATTGCTCAAACGACATTCAAATTTGATTTCGAAAAATGGTTCTCCGGCTGTAATAGGCATTTTAGAGTACTTCAGAGTACTTCTTCTTATTCAACCGTCTCCATTAATGAAGGTTGGCTATTACATTGGGAAACGCTGTTCTGTATTCTGCTGCTCTTATGAGGTGCTCAAAGTCTTGGCCTGTCCAGTGTCGAATGTTCTTCATCCAGGATAACTTTCTCCTTACTCCTCTCTTTCCCTCGAGCTTTCTTTTTATAATGAGTTGAGCATATTGGTATTTATCACTCCTCAGCACATCTGCCGGGTAAGCCGTCTTCCGAAGTTTTATTATATGGTACAGTTCACGTTTTCTGTTCACTCTACGTAGTACTTCTTCAGTAGATGTATACGATGTCCAAGGGATTTTAAGGATTCTACGGAGTGTCCGCATCTTCAAAGCCTCTGTCTTATTAATCAATGATGTTTTAAGAGTCCACGTCTCGGTACCATGCAAGAGAGTGGACCAAACATAGCATTTAAGTAGTCTCAGTCGGAGATCGAGATTTAGCCGGTTATTACAAAGTAGCCTCTTGATTCTATTCAAAGCACTTCAGGCTTGTTCAATTCTTGATCTAATTTCTAAATTAATACCCAGGTTACTTTTAATCCAACAACTCAAGTACTTAAATTGGTCAATCTGTTCCAGTATTTCTCCATTTATTTTGCAGAATATAAGGACATTGCTACTCTTTCGGATTGACATTGTTTTGGTTTTTCAGAGTACTACTATCGAATCCCAAAAACAAAAAATCTGTAGATTGGCAATTTTTGATATATCGAAATTTTGAGAGAAACCTTAACTGTCTTTAGGGTAAAATCTCGCAGTCGTAAATTTGATCAGATTAATAACTTGTTCTCATCTATATTACAGTTTTAAACTTAAAAAATTTTAGTGCATACTGCAATTACTGCGAAACTAATATGTAGTACTAATAATAAAAAACGACGACTCTTGCAGTTTACAACTGCTCGATAGGACGTACAGTCTCTTTTTCTTCTGTAAAATTGCATGAACAATAACAGTAAATCTGTAACAAAACTTAGTTTAGTTTTTAACCTATTTCCCTTTTTTGTAGAATATCTCGATTGATTTCGTCACACTAATTGTTAAATAAAAAGCGTAGCTCAGGTTTTACGTCGGAAGAAGAAAGATATATTCCTTCCAGATGGTATTTGAGATTAAAAAAATAAAACAAAATGTTCCCTTTGGAAACAACGTAATTGGTTTCTCTTTGTTTCTTCAGTCGAAAGAAATGGATTTTTAATTTCTGAAAAAAATTGTAATTAAAGGATTTTAAGCTCTGTGGCTTATTTCTAATAGGCTAGCGCCACTTGATTCTGCTACATCGAGATTTAAGAGAATAGTATAAATTTTTCAAAAGCTACTTTCAAATGTAATTTTATTACTGGGGAAATAGGGCAACATTGTTTTTTATGTGTGAAAACTCGCCATTTTGTTATGTTGTATTTGAGAAAATATATTTAACATATTATATTGAAACTGTTAGAAAGTAAATAACATTTGAAAATCGCCGTCCAAAATTTGGTATTGAAATTTACGAAAATGGATAAGATTGATTTTATTTGTGAATTGAATTGAAATTAAACCAATCAAACAGTCATACCACTAATTGAGGTTATTTAAATAATAACTTTTGTCTTCTTATTAGAAACTCTTGCTATACACTAGTGAAGGCCGTTATTAAACATTCATTTTGTTATTCTCTTCCCAGAGTCAGCTTAAGAGTTTCAAACATTGTTACGTGTGAAATACAAATGATCACTTTAGTTATTTCTAGGACACGAAATTGCTATGCTACAATATGAGAGTGGGATCGTGTCATTTTACAAGTAACGAATCATTTTTACGTCACTTTAGCGCACTGTCATCGTCATTCTTTCAAATGTCGTCATTAAAATATATCCAATAAATGGAAAATTCCGAGAAATGGAAGTTGTAGTGAATGTGCTACAAAATTAGCAATTAAAAAGTTTTTTAAGTATATCTTCATCATTGATTGGATGAGTTAATCAATGTGAATCACGAGACTAAGAGAGTTGTTTAACCGAAGTTATGCTCCTAATTGTGCATACTTTCAAATAACCTTTGCTTTTTTAAATCTCCCAAAAGAATTATATTTGCAATGTTTGACATCCTCCATGTAACTACCCTAAAACTATGTGTTTTAGGACGTACAGTTATCAAGACATTAACGCGCGAATATAATTAGTTTAATAATAATTAATTAAGATAAATTAAGGGAATGGTGTAAGTGAAAATAAATTAGTTTATGAACAGTGTTGGTTTAGTTATTTGCTAGCCCACAAAAAACCTGACCGTATGAATTTATTCGCATATAATTTTATTGTAAGTATATAAAAGTACAAAATTGCACGAAGTGAATCATATCTAAAATTTATATTATGCTGCACAGGTGCTATTATAGTAATATGGAGAAATAGAAATATAATCATTACCATCATTAGGAATTCGCGTTAATGATCAGTCCTCTTTTAGTCGATGCATTAATAATGATTTTGTAACAATAATTGTGATAACATTTAAAATTGCTTATTGCTATATTTTCAATCGTTTTTTGGCAAATAACAAAAGATAAACTATCGACGCATGTTTTATCGTTAACTAATTTCATTGTGAGTGCCCTATTTTACGGAGCAAAGATACGTCTATGAATAGGTTCCACGCCGCTATTCCCCGTCTGGGAGATGTTAGAGCCAAACAACCCAATGATAGGAGTATAGACAAGGCCTCTCTATGTACGTTAGTAGGTACATAATTACTATGTTCGAGAATTCGATCGATGAGTCTAACGGAGCGAATAGATATTTCCTTATGTGATGAAACAAGAAAATCGACCTATTTAGGTTAAAAGGACGTTAGCAGGTTAAATCGAGATACTGCTTTGTTAAATGCATCCAAGTATAAAACGGCCCGGTGATTAATTTGTGTGTTTACTCGAGAAATTATTCGTGTACCTATAAACTATCCCCCTCAAATTGTTTCAAGTCGAAAATCAGGCACTTACATAATTTTTTCCATACGTGGATATACAGATTTCCAAAATAATAAATGAACCCCCGATGTTCGACTTCATCCCCTAATTTTAGACGTGAAACTGTTTGATGGGGACACGTTGTGGATAAGGGAATATTTCCGTATAAAAACTTTTTTTTGTGAAAATTTCTTTAAGTTGTTGAAATTTTTTTCTCCCAATTTTTTGGTAAATTCACCCCATTTATCAACCCGCAGACGAGAGCTGGAAATCATATAATATACCTACAATTATTTATTAATAACTAATTTACCCGAGAAAAGTTTTCAGTAGAAATTTTGATATTAAACAAGAAATAATTCTCGTGGGACTATAAAATTTTTCAATATGGCTAACTTCACACCCTTACCGAATTTACTTCTTCCACATCCATTTTTAGGTAATTTCACTCTTTCCGTTGTCACGTAAATTATTCGCCTTCAACATTGTCGTATTTACTTCCACAATTAATCAGTATAATCATCACATTTGACCGTTTTGTAGAGATTACATATGTGATTTCTATATTTTATTTCAGTGAGCATCGAGCGTATCTGTTTTCTCTCTCAACGTAAAGAACGCTGAGCGAAAGAAAAGGTGACGGCAGATATTAATAAAGAAAATTGTTGAGCGCATAGAGAGCAGAAAGACAAACAGATTTAATTCTCGAATATAGTAAATATATGGTCGAAGGGTACAACACTTGACGTGCGCCAGTGTCTGCCTAGACCTGAAAAATCTCAGGAACATGTGAAAACATTTGGAAAAACTATTAGAAATTGACATTACAATAAGAATATCCATATTTCCAAATTTTTTTAGACGCAAACCTAACCTAAAATAAATTTTGATTTGTACTCTTTTTGGAAATTACGAATCATTTGGCATCACTTTACTGCACTGGTCTTCTACCCATTCGTTCGAAACTTGCCATAAAAACATAACCAATAGATTCAGTCTTTAGGGCGTTATCCCATACCTATCATTAAATCTTTGAAAGGTCGAAAGTTCCAGTTAATACACCTGTTTTGAATATGGGATATTTCGGAAATGGTACTTCCAGGGTGCCTACCAATCATGGAAATCATGGAAGTTTCATGGAATTGATTTTGTCTCTGGATGTCATGGAAACATCGTGGATTCTATGTTTCAGTCACGAAATTTTATAATTAAATGTCTTCTTCTTCTTCTTCTTCTTCTTCTTCTTCTTCGTCTTCGCTACAAGTATTAGGCATATTTTGCCTGTTACGGTACCCATCTCTTTCTCGGCCTGCCTACGCTTCTTCTTCCCCGAACCTTGTAATGCATTGCTTTAAATGGTAGGCGATCTGCATTCATTCGATCAACATGTTCTTTCCATCTCTTTCTATTTTCCTTAATTTTATCGTTGATGTTAAATATACTTAGCTCGTTTCTAATGTCTTCATTTCTGAGTTTGTCTATTCTGGAGCATCCTTTTACTCTTCTAAGAAATTTCATCTCTTGTGTTTATATGCTTTGTTCTTCCTTTTTCGTAGTTGTCCATATTTCGCTTCCATATGTCAGAGTTGGCACTGCAATGGTTTTATAAAATTTCTGCAGACAAAAAAATTAAATAACAGGCTTTTTCGGTGATAAAATGGAAAATAAGAAGTGGTGTAAACATACTATAAAATCAGGAATTTAGAAGTTTCTCGCGTCTGTTTTCACTATGGATTGCTTAAATTATCAGTTTGGACCATCAGAATACAAAATATGTTGAAGTTATATAGCATAGATAAGTGTTGAATACTTTCATATGGCCCTTTTTTAAATGCCTCAAAAGAACTACCTAACTGTTTTTGCAAATCTTGACATCTGCCCCATGTACCCTCCTTGTACCCTAAAACTATAATTTTTTAGAACGTACAGATGTTAAAACATTGGCACCTAAAACGACCTGAAATGTGCAACATGAGTTCTCTATATATCAATTGACGTGCGCCAATGTCTGCCCAGAGCGGAAAAACCTCAGCGCGCACGGAGCATGTTCTGCGTTAACATGTACGCACTGAGGTACTGCTCGGGCTCGGTTGCTCGGTATCTAATCAGAAGGTTTCACGGCGAGATCGAGGCAGGAGACTCGTTTGCTCCCAAGTCGTCAGGCCTCTGTGGTTTTTGTAGTGTTTGGAAAACATTTATTTTGCGCGTTTCCTTGCCGTGGTACCTCAAGTCGTTTCGGGAAAGTGATGGTGTTTTGGCGGAGTGAAGCGCAAAGAGTAGGAGGAGTAGAAAAGGGCCTAACGAGACGTCTTCTGCATAGATTAAGGTGAACGAACTTTTCTTCATTACAACTAACCATTTTTGCACGGAAAATCGTTTGTGACGTATCTACCATCTACTACTATCTACATTGAATTGAAATTTGAAACTGTATTTGTAGTTCTAGTGCTCTTTTTTATAATTTTTCGTTTTTATTCTCCGAGAACGTTTCGGCCGTTTTTTTTTTGTATAACGTGGGTCGGTCCATTGTATTGTTCAGTGGGGGGAAGTTGGTATTCGACGTGTTCACTTCGATCTTAGTGGACTTTGGACGCAAATTTTACTTACGTTACAGATCGACGCAATGTTGTCGAACGCTCTGGGACATTTGTATTGTCGCCCAGTCTATTACGTTTTTTGAGGGGGCAGGAGGGGAAAATAAATAGTTGGAAAATGTGGATCATTTCATTATATTTTTCAGAGGGAGTGGATGAGGAGAAGGGTTTTTTGAGTTTGATTTTGGAATGAATGCTGAATTACATTTTCGACAGTTTCGGTTTAGTGATTTTTCATCGAATACCTACTGGAGAACATGGTAGAACAGAATTTTGTTAGTTTCTGTTTCATCGATGGTCATTAAATTTTGAAGAGTTACGTTCTAACTATGCATCCCTTGGAAAATTGTATGCAAGATATTATGCAAATTTGTTGCAAAACAAGTAGTGAAATAAAAGAATATGGTTACGATTTATAAATCCCGAAAGTGTCACCTTTCTTTCTAATTAATGTTTTTAAATTATGTACCGGGTGTTTCAGAATTTGTGTTATGAATTTCGAAGGGTAGTGGTGAGACGAAAAATGACGTTGTCTCATGTTGGTCTCGATATAAGTCTGGTATCGTCTCGTCTCGGTCTCGAAAAATCTCGAACCAAATGCATTTTTTGACAACATTCACTGATTTTCTTCAAATACCTATACAGGTGTAGTAAAGTTGAGCGCACAGGAATTTGTCTGATCAATTTCATAGTTTATTGAAGTATTGTATTAAATAAATTGAATTATGAAGAACAGATACAAGACCTAATATTTTCTTAGTTACGAGGTATTTAGTATACCCCAAGCTCTTTATTATTTTTATTACAAGCACCCTTAAGAAATTCATGTAAACTGTATGGTATTACATGCGAACTTTGGATTATTTAATGGATATAGCTTGAAATTAGAATTGTCCTACCACAATCATCAAAATGTGTTGTAATAGTACCTACCTTCCTACCGACTTGACCGCCAGAGTAGGAGCGACTTTGTGATCGATCTAAACTTACTTCTACGAAACAAAATTAGGACGCACTAAACTGCTAAAGATTTTCATGAAATTTTATATTTAAGCTTCTTTCCTGCGTCGCTAGGTTTGAAGTACTCATGCCATTATTAGGTTTTATGTTCATTTCAGGAGGAACTTCTGCCCTTCAAGGCTAAAATTATGCCTCGTATCGAAATTTCAACACTTAACCTCTTCTCGTGTCCACTACGATCTGGTGGTGATTCTGCAGTTGATATTGCATTTCGAATGCTATCAGACAAATACTGTAACAGAAGTGTCTAGATATAGATACCTACATTCTGTCGAAAGTTGCCAAAATAAATATTTTTTGAGATAGTTAGAAGACGATACGATCATTGCCAAAATAAATGTTTTTTGAGATATTTCAAAACGTCCATTGAAATTATTTAAGATGTGAAATATAACTGTAATTATACTAAGGTGAACAACTCTTCTTGAGTCATATCCGGGACAGAAATCTAAAAAGAGTATTTTAACCATTGCATAATATGGACGGCCCTGAAGCAATACAGGGTGTTACAATAAAATGGGCTAATCCGTTAACTATATATTATTTTTTGGGCTGAAAAATTTTTCTCTATCCAACTTTCTATTTGATCGTTTTTTTTCCTAGTTACAATGTCAAACTTCACTTTTATAAAATTATCTCCGATGTGTTGTAAGATATCTTTTTCAAATTTTGTGCAGATATTGCTATTATCTAAGCATATCTCCTGTATGATTGTGAACAATGAATACTAAATAATACTAACAAATACTAAATAATTTATGTGACATATATAATTAAATCTACGGTTACAATTAAAATAACCTCTCTACCAAATGATATTTATATGTATTAAAAGGAAGGTAGTTAATAGGCAATTAGTTGATTAATTGTATAGACTATTAACTTACATAAGGACTTAACCTGATCTTAAAATTTTGGCCTTGGTGTTTTTGAAGTATCTTCTGAAAATAACTAATTTCTTTTGACAAGTAATTCTTTTGAAAAGTGATTACCTAAGATAACATAGAGTAATTACTTTTGGTTATCTATATTAGTGTTATGATTGTAAATGATGAAAACTATAAAAAGTTTATTGAGAATATTTCAATATTTTATTGGTTTTAAATATATTGGAAATTCTAATCGAGATAATTAGAGGGTGTACATAGAAAATCATTTAAAAGATTATTTTTTATTAATAATTTTTTAAAATGTTTATGGAAGTGTTTATATAATATTTTCGTACTTAAATAGTTTGGATGGTTTAATATGTACACCGGAACACTATCACAATGTATTGAAGCAGAATGCCATGAAGTGGCTAATTATTGAAGTATCTACTACTGAATGATGATGTTTGTTAATATTGTTTTTGGCTTTATCGAAGATTGGAATGAATTTTTAGAGTCAATGAGGGATGCCAACTAATACGATATCGCACATAGTTTTTATACTATTAGTTAAAATCTATACATACAGATATGCATCCTGTACCGACAATGGAACGATTATTTTAATTCATTTCTAATTTGCTAAATACATGATTTACGGCTTTTCTGGAAAACCTTAAACAAAATTGGGTTTTACATGTTTTCGTGAAATGAAGGAAATTAAAGACTTAAAAATAAAATCGGGGAAATTTGAATGTTGGTCATAAAATCGAGACTTTCCAGCACAAATGATACGTTTGATTTAATAATCGCAGTCCAAGAAGTCCTCACACTCCTGCAGTCGGGTCCTGCCATCGAGTATTGTTGCATTCCTGCGTAGGGGTGGTTAGACTTTGGCCTCGTAACTAATTTCATGATCAGTTCCCGAAAACTCCATTCTAATAAGCACTCACACGCCATCACTGTGGAAACACGATCTCACGTTCTTTTATGATTATTTAACCCCCTCTTCGTAGGGATATTTGGATGCCTGCAAACCCTTTACAACTTTTCCTCTTCGAAAACTTTGTTCTTGTGAGTCTGCACGCCTATACTCTGTGAAAGCGTAAAATGGGATGTTTTAGACTTTTTTAATAATCACTGAATAATTGGTACTACTAATATTATTGAAAAACTATATACCAAAAATTTAATAAGTTTCTTTAAATGAGCACTGGTTTATTTATGTCACAAAAGTTGGACAAAGGGAAGTTTCTTTAAAAAAATTAAAAATCCGTCAACATTTTCATATTGAGAGTATTGAAAAGTATTTAGTTATATATTGTACTAAGTAAAGGTATCTGTTTAAAAGTATTATAGAACTTAGAATTACGTAGGTATGTGTTGTGGTTAATTAACTTAATTTAGTAATTAAGTTATTAAATTTTGTTTGTTTCTTCATTATTTTAAACTTTGCTTTTGTTGACTTGTATCTTTAAATTGACTGAAGCCAAAGACTATATATAATATAGCTCGCTCGTGGCCGTTAAAAGCGAGGCGAACATATTTGGAGCTGGAGTCTCAGAACTACATAGTCTTTTCTGAAGCCTAAAAAACATTTATGATTTATTATTTTCAATTGGTATAGTTGTTTTGGTTAATTTTTAGTTTTATTTTATATACGATAGGATTTTACGAGTTTTTAATAGAGATTAAGTTTCCAGTTTCTGTCTATTTAGCAACTATTGCAGAAGCTTAAAGTCTTTTTTTATCCCCACTCCCCGTAAGGAAAATTAGGGGTTTTTAATATTTTTTTCAAGTCACTCGAGGGCCCCAGTTACAACCATGCAGAGTTTAAACTTTCAAACTATTCACGAAGTACCTCAATAAAACCGACGAAGATGAATTTCACCCCTTTTTTTCACGCTATCGGAGAAGAAATTCTGAATTATATTGTTTTTCTGAACCACCTTGGCTCCTGTATTACAAGCGTGCCAAGTTTAAAATTTGTATTTATTCGGCCGCTGTTAAGTAAGTTTAACTTCTTTTTCCATCCCCTCGATAAGCAAAGAAGGCCTTAGCTATACGCGTGCAGAGTTTAAGGTTTCTAACTACTCGAGCATTACTCTGCAAAAACACCGAGAAAAATAAAGTTCACCCCTATTTTCCATTCCTTCAATAAAGATAATTGGGAATGTTCGAATTTTTCTAGATCTATTCGGGACCGAAGCTTTAAGCGTGTTACATTTTGCATTTCCGGACACCTGTACCTAAACACACTGCATTATATATTGACCACTTTGTATAGGATATCATGTATTCCCTTTCCAATCTTACTTGGGGCAGCTAAAAAAACTACAATTTGAGCTTACATAAAAGATGCCACAATGTCGATTCAACGGCACCTGCGTGACATAAAAGTGTTCGTTAAGTTTTACGACTGTACCCACGCATTCGAATACTCGATACAGATATGTAATTCTTAATGTTTATGCTTGTGTTGGCGACTGCAAACCGCTCGCACCAAATATACGAGGGTCGGTCGCACGAAATATCGTACATAAATACTGTGCTTTGGTATAGCACAAAGGGCACTTTTTGAAGGCGTTCAGCATTTTGTTTTGTGTTCCAAGTAAAATTGTATAGATTGTAGGCCAGCTGTGGGCGTAATGCCATGGAGCCTACGTAATTACGCGATGTCTTGCTAATTAAAAGTTACGAACGTTCAGTGATAAATACTGAAGCCATGTAACTGAATAGGTAATTTTAACAAGCAAAAATCATCTCAACATTTAAGTAGGTTTTAATGATGTTGTGTTGCAGGTAATTAGATATATTTATTGTGCGTTTAATAACGTTATTTAGAATCCGGTAAATGTCCTGATTTTCAAGTATACCTACTTCAAATGAGGCAAAGTTTATACGAAAGCTTAAATGAACAATCACTGTTTAACTAGATATATAACGGTCGAATCCGACGAGGAGAACCCATCTCAAGTCCAACTTCTCGATGGCCCTACAAACGGAATCAGAATCGGTCCCTCGTTCATTCGGTAGATAAAACCAAAATTGGCATGATAGCTCTTTAATAAATTGCCTCCCAAGCTGCGGCTCGCTCCTTCTCCCATTCCTCATTCGAGCCACCAAATAAAAAAATCCCTCCTCTGATCCACTTTTTCCAGTCCAATCAAGTGCTAAACGTCGAAAATGGCGGCGACTCTCAAACAACGCGATTGATTGAAACCGCAGGGTTTTCTCCCCCCTCTCCCCCCGCTCTTCCTCCCCCCCCCCCGAAACAAAACGATTTTATACGCCGGTTTTGTCCGGCCTGTATGTTTTTATCTTCTGGTGTCATTTCTTCCCACGAGATTAAGAAAGGAAAAAGTCCGTCTTATTTTTTTGGGGGAGCAAGAGAGGGGGCGGATAATTTAATTTTGGAGTGTACGGTGGACGGAAGGGGGGAAGGGTGGCGGGGGTGAAATGAATGGCCCAGGAAATTGAAATTCGAAATGTAAGACCGTGGGTAAGAGCTGGAAGATAGCGCTTTATTACAGTAAAAAAAAATTTGGAAGATTCATTAAGCTTCCATGGAAAGAAGGACGAATTTATTAATTCTCTTTCGAATTTAAGATTCGTAATGTCAGGGGACGTCATATTTTTATTACCGGACCTCTAATACCGGGATTTCCAAGAGGGATTTCTGGCAATTTTGTAACGTTTTACAAGTTCAACATAACGTAAACTGCACGAAGTGCCTATTTTTCACTAATATCTAACACTTATTACTTAATTTACATCTCCCAGTTGTTTATTTATATTCCGTCCTCTTTTATCTTGCCGCTTCCCGAACATTCTCGTCGTTCCCCAACGGTGTAGAATTCTCTGGAATTCCACGAACAATAATCGATTCGTCGGAAACGGACTCTCCCCGACATGTTTTTATTTTGTGGCGAAACTTTCCGTTACAATATCATAATTACACGCTACGTATAAATTGACAGATATTATTGTATTAGCGTAATATCAATCGCACCGTCACAACCGATTCCCCTCTAATTCAGACACGTAGTAGACGGGTAGCATTCATTAGTACGTTGTGTATGCATGTGTGATTGCAATGCGAAAATTAGACGTGAAAGCCCGGATAACATTTCAGATCCTGTTTAAAATGACAGCGAATAATGTTGGCTTCCCGAATGGCCCGTTAACAAACAGGTGACGGCGATAGGATAACACTAAAAACGAAGTAACTACCAACCTGGAGTCATATTCAAAAGTCGGCACGTCCCGATACCATAAAAGCATCACGATGATGTGACTGATGGTGGGTTCGAGTTACGACAGGGCGGGCAGTAAAATATTTATTATCGACGGAAAAAAATAAATCGAGAAGAACATCTGAAGTTTACGACTGATTTTAGAACTTATCGAGTAGGGCAAGTAGGAATTTTCGCAGGAAAATCTATGTGGCTTTATTATAGTTTTATGGGATATTGATAAAAATTTTATTGGACTCCAAGCGAACGGGCAATTAATTAATTTATAATTGAATTACTGCAGTGAGGCGTATACGAAGATACGATTGAAAGAAAAATCCGCGAAATACTGGTAGCTCGGTGCATTTAGCAAAAATAGGCTAAAACTATCTACTAATCTTAGTGGCGATTTTTTTTACAAAAAAATCAAACATACGTCTGCGTCATCATTTTCTTTAAATAAGTGATTTTCCCAAATTATTGGAAAACTTCAGGTCGTAAGGAATACTGGTGCATAGATTAATTTGAAATAAAAGAAAATATGAAATTTGAGATTGGCTAAATTAAAACAAATAAAAAGTTACGGTTCATGGTCATGGTCAGTACGTTTTTCGTGGTCAGAAACCGTGAAAAATATCCATATTTGGTAATTGTTACACACAGAATATAATTTTGTACGTAAAATCAGTAAATTGCTGTCGTCAATTTTGTGAACATTAATATTATAAATCGATGATTGTTACAATGATTTCTAGTTATAAACGAGTAACTTAAATGTTTTCAATGTTAGAAATTCACTTACACCAATCAGAAGCAACCGTTACTTGACCGCTGCTACGCACTAACCGTTTCAATGTAAATGCCGCATCTCTGCGCGAATTTAAACCGCAAATTTTCCGACATATGCAACTTAAAATCTCTCATTTTCCGACAGCATCGTGCTATAGAGATTAGACAATATCTGTTACGATAATTGAATATGGCCAAAAACTTTCTATGTTTTTCATAACATTCAAGAACGTGGGTGTGAAAAGATTAAGATACATTCTGAATATAATTGTGGCTAATTGAGACTGAATGGGGCAAATAATAAGGTTGATCGTATGGGCATATTAAAAAGAATAAAATTAAAAATACATAAAATAGCTTCAACCTCCATTGATTGTCAGACATGTTAATACTCTGACACAAGGGTTAGGTACTGAAGGGCTCTAGTTACGGTGTGGTGACTCTGGGTGATTTCCACCGAACTGCTGTTGTGGCTCACCGTTGTCACCGATTTCGTCTATATTCGGAAGCTTTTCTTTATCTAAACACTTTTTCTGTATCTGGATTTTATTCTGCGTCTGCATACATTTACATTTAAATTTTGACAATCTTGTTGAAAACAAAAACAACTATTGATAAAAAACTGAACAATTCAAAGGTGACTAGAGTTATTTTCCTAATGACTGAGATTTTACAATGGGTATAAAAAATATGCTTGAAGTCGGCAAAACAAATTTAGAGAAGAGATGTTATAGTGATAATAATAAAGTGATAATAGTTATAATTTGAAATCATAGTACGGGTTAAGTACCGGTTTACAACAACGGGTTAAAGTTCGGTTTACGGAACGGTTTGCTAGGGCGCCACATTTAAACGGTTTACTCCCTTAAGACTCAAGTAGTTTCTATACAGGAGATTGCCAGGGTTTCCATGAAATAAAACATCACAGTTGAAAATACTTACATTTGTTTTTTGATGAATCAAACGGAATATTATACGAAATACGACAATGATTACGTGTTCAATGAACAAAACCGGTTCTAAGCTGAACAGTACAAACTCATTTGATTCAATAGTAGTTCTAGTCTAATAGTTGCATTAGTCTAATTGCACCAATTAAGTGCAACTAAAGAGGAAATACACTGCCGAGTGTAATTATTATATTATATATATTTTATTTGTGCAATTAGGGCAACCAAAGCAGACAAGGGGAGGTAATTAAATCTAAGACCATTTACAGTCAAAGTTTTGGAAATCTATGGCTGTAATTAAATTAATATAATGCGGTCGGATAGTTCGCCATCTTAATTCGCAGAGGTCCGACAATTTGCAATGTTCTCAGTTACATTAGTAATCGGTCGGTAAGGGTTCTAGCAGCGTGGGGCTTTCGGAAAATGCGCGGTAGTAATTCGTAAATGTCGGAAAATTTGCTGTTTAATCGGCGGGCAGTTAATCGACGACGGTACTACTTGCACGATGCGGTCGGAAAATGCGCGATTTTAAGTCGCCTATGTCGAAAAATTCGCGGTTTAATCGGCAGGCGGTTAATCGACGACGGTACTACTTGCACGATGCGGTCGGAAAATGCGCGATTTTAAGTCGCCTATGTCGGAAAATTCGCGGTTTAATCGGCAGGCGGTAAATCCACGACGGTACTACTTGCACGATGCGGTCGAAAAATGCACGATTTTATGTAGCCTAGATCGGAAAATTCGCGGTTTTAATTCACGGCAGAGATGCGGGATTTACACTGAAATTGTTAGTGTGCAGCAGCGGTCGAGTAACGGTTGCTTCTGATGGGTGTAAATGAATTAATAATATTCAAAACATTTGATGAACTTAGGATATTCGACATAAATTTTTAAAACAGGTACCAATTGCAAAACCCTGAAATATGCGCAGAAAAGCTTTTGTTCGAGTCTGGGAAGTGGATATATAAAGCGTTAACAGACGTCGACTTACATTGGATATTTTTGAGGTTATGTCTAGGTCTTAGTGGAAAGCTATCTCTACGAGCGGGGGCATACTTTACCATCATATTGGGCTAGATCCTTTAAAACAAATAGTTCTTAATATCTTTGAGGTTAC
This sequence comes from Cryptocephalus moraei, assembly GCA_946251905.1. Classification (NCBI taxonomy): domain Eukaryota; kingdom Metazoa; phylum Arthropoda; class Insecta; order Coleoptera; family Chrysomelidae; genus Cryptocephalus; species Cryptocephalus moraei. The sequence continues at coordinate 23,115,190 of OX276454.1, forward strand.
TTTATGAACAATCTCATTAAGATTTCGTTGTAAGATTGGAGCCAGGTTCCTGATTTCTTTTGGAACTAGAGTGTTGCTCATTTTTCATCTTGCCCTACAGTCAGTCCAATTTAAAATATAAGTGTATGGAAATCTCCGAAGGGATAACAGATGAAAATTCGTTGAAATTAAACAAAAACTGCACCCCTCATTTACACCCCTTTTTCAGCAAATTTAAAAATGTTAACCCCTCGTTTGTATGTTGTAACCCCAAAAGTTGAATGCGGAATTTACATTTTTTTAAAACAAATTCCATTAGATTAAAACTGACACTTAATTTTATTTAGGTACGCCGTTATAATCACAATTGAATTTGGGCCGTTCGTATCATCGCTAAGACTCATAATAATTCGCCGACAGGATATTATTAGGTTAAAGCTTCGCGCGTGCTAAGATTGCAACTAAATTCAACCTAACATTGTTTGCCTGGCGAAGCTGCTTTCGCAACAAACAAAAGCTTCGATCGGAAATGTAAACAAACGAATTTGCTATTCGACGACTGAGACTGAAATTAAATTTTAAGACCTTCAGGCTGCAGGTAGTTTAATATCAAGAGCGAAACTCGAAGTCTGCCGTTTATCGAAGGCTGCCAAATTATTACCGATTTTGATGTTAAAAGTGGATTTCACAACAAAGAGATTTCATCTCCAACTTAACTCAAAGTTTCGAATTTTGGAAGTGGAGTTTCGACGTCGAGTTTCCCTTAATTGTTGTCATTTAGCTTTTTTTCTTTGGTTTTGCACCGAAGCGAAATTTAACGACAAAACTTTTGTTCACAAGTACTTCCATTAAACACCAGAAATTTTCAAATATGTTCGGATAGGCACGTCGAGATTGTGGAATTGTCACGTCGATGGAATTGGAATTTATTTGTCAGTCGTGTAACAAACGATTTATCGATGACAGTATGGAACCCTCCGCGGCAAAGTTTCTGGAAACGTATAATTAGAAAAGTTATATAAGGCGTGAAAGGTGACATGTTACAAATGGGGATGATGGATTGTTCATCTCCGAGACGCTCCGGGGACGAATTGGTGCAGCATTTCTAGAAAGATATTTAAATTGCCTTTGAGGGTGAAATATAACGTGTCGTGACTCCGCGAAAGGTTATATACCGTTTCATTCCAATTTTTATAAATCTACGTTAAGTTACGTTAAAATTACCCGTCGGTTTTTAAACTTCATACTTCCGTTATCTGAAAAACATGCACGAAAAAGTCTGACAAGTGGGAATTAAATGTACATAAAAAAGGAGGGGAGTCTCCAGTTTTAAACTTCGCATATATTAAAATGTGGGTTTTGTAAACTTCCGTAAGGGAGTGCTATCTTTATTAAATATTTTAAAGCGGGTTGGGAAAACTTTCGGTTTAATTAGCCAAGTGTGTATGCAGCTCGAAACCGGCTGCTTCGGCGGTAAATTTCGTCCTATTTCCATGGGGAGAGTTGTTATTTCTTCTCTACAAACTTACATAGTAGCTGTTATTATGGCTTTAATTTAAGCGAGTTTGTAACGATAATACCCCACAATTAATTTATTTCAACGCTTAAAGAATAATTAACAATTAGAACTTTTTTTCTATTTCAGGTAAGTCCTCGTTGAATGTACTGTTACTACGACGGAGCTGTGAAACGTAATTTATCCCGATGAAGGTTTGTAAATAGATTTTTAATTATATTTAATGATTTATCAACTTGTTTTGCTAATGGTAGCTATGTTTCACATTAATCGTTGATATTGTGGACATTCTATATCACTTGTTATTAAAACCATTTATTGTTTCGAGTCTAGTATTAATTTTGCAGCTTCAATAAACAGGCGATTTTATGTTTAATCAATCCTAGTTATTGTTCGTTTCAAGTGTATTCACGATTGATTTTACTGGCTAATATTATTTGAATAACATTTTTCAAAAGTGAGTTGGTTCATTAGTATATAACGCATCAAAAGTGATTGCTTTTTTCGTTTTTGAGTTCTTCTTTCATTAAGGACAGACATGCACATTTTCTCCACATTGTTTGCGTTAGCCCAAATTTAACAATTATCGTCTTAAATTCAATACATTGACTGTTGTATTATGGTGTATTGCAAGTTTTTTCTTTCTATAACTGCAATAAATTACATATATATTCAATTTAGCACCTATGTAACCCCTTCATCAATCTGCTAGGTTAATTGAAAATTGGAAATAGAGTGGAATATTTTTTATTCAAAACATTTATACAACCTGCTAACTCATGCACTGATTTATTGATTAGGCGGTCATCTGTATACGTTGTTCATTTACATATAAATTATTTTACAGTTTCTCTAAATTCAATACTAAATTTAAGAGTTGCTTTTATAACACTGTTTTTAGTTTATTGAACAGATATTTGGATCAACTTGATTTATATCTAAGGGAACTCCTAAGAGAATTTAAAGTTGAATCGATGAAATTAACATATTTGTGAAATGCGAACATTCGTTGGGCGGAATGGAAAAACATCTTAGCCGAATTTAACCTTCGAATTTTACTGGTTTTGCGGCACACTAAATATGTATTTATTTATTTAAATATTTTTTTTGCGGCAGTGGGTCAGAATATAGATTTCCAGCAACTGTCTGGTGGGTCGAAAATACTGCATTCTTATTAGAGATATGTAATGTATTAAGTAATAAGTGTCATTGCCTCTCTAAGATCGGCATGTTTCTTTCGCCAAGTGCTAATTTTAAAGATACCGCCAAAGACACAATATATACTTATCAGCTTGTAATTTACCAGCGTATTTAAACAACAATATGTCCATATTACACCTTCACCTTTTATTCACGTATACATACTTGATTAGTTTCAATAGTTATTGTAGCACAGTAGAAATAAAAATGGTTTCAACTTAGGCATTTGCCTTACTTGATGTGTAATGAATTATGAATAATAATTGAAATTGAAGCTATTTATAACATAAACTGTAAAATAGTACTTGCAAAATTAATAACAAAAATTTACACCTGTTAATTTAAGTATGAACAAACATAAGTAGTATTTTTTCAGTAGTAACTGTCTAGCTTTAACATAAGTGGTATTTGTTATAAGTTATAAAATAACATTTTTTCTAAATTAAAAAAAATCGTAATTCAGACACATTTTGGTACAATCATATATTTTTCAATAATGTTAACCAGCAAATTCTTTTTTCTGATTGAAAAAAGGAACTTTAATCGAGCGATATTTTGAAGGAATCATATACTTTTTAATGATAAAGATTGACATAGTATTGCAATAATCCCCACAATTAAAACAATCCTCATATATCCATTTTTTGGATGTACTGTCCTAAATCTAATCAACTAATAATTCAGTAATTTTGCATGATTCTTCACGGCTTACATATTTTCATTAGTCATGAAAACGGTTTAAATAGTTGAAATAGTAAGAGATGGCCAAAACCTTGTTTTAACTTTCTCCATTCCACTCAATTGTGCATTGTCATTTCTACTTTTTCTGCTTTTATCTTCCCGCTTTCCTTTTCTGCGGTTGTTCTACAAACTTCCTTTTGTTTTTTTTTTCTTTTCTATTTATGTGTTGGGGTTAAACACTAGCTGATTGTTTTAACCCATTTATTTTGTTTTAACCAGAATAGGGATAGGAGAATACTGTAAATAAGCAATGAATGGAATGACATCTGTGCTTGTTGAAGGACTTGTTGAACTTTTTGCCGGTTCGTATTATGGTTGCTTCTGTTTTAGGAAAATGTATAGAGGGGCAATTTTGAGCAACACTATAGGGAGTGTCGAATTGGTCATATCAGAAATCTCAAAATGGTGAGCATGGATAATGTCCACAAGCATGAAATCCATTGGCAGCGATTAAAGCAGATAAAGCACGCTACCTGGTGACTGGTGATTTACCTCTTTTTATTGTTTAACAATCCAATCTCGGTGGCGAACTAAATTCTGAAAGGTTCCAATAATAACTATTCCAAATGCTAAAGATTATGAGTGGAATGACTTGGTAAACCCCGAAGAATCTTCTCATTTTCTCCAGCTTTAGCGTATTTATGTTGGTGTGTGATGCAAGCCCATCTAGCCACACTTACACTTTTACTTTCAAGACTTTCATGATGTAAAATGTCACCGAGCGTTTGTATACATATTTTTCTTCTGTAAATCTGTCTCAAGAGATAAGCCATGGGCAAATTCTTGCTCTTGTTTAGTCCTTTCACAATGATTTTTAGGAGACAAAGGAGGCAATAATCTGTTTTCTGCTCTATTCAAGCAATACTGAAAATCGTTCCTCCATTCTCGCTTGATGTGATTTATTGAACTATTTTACCACCCTTAGTACTCACAACTTTTTCAGGTTTGTTGTTCATTTGTGCATCACTAGTAAATATACTAGGCCGCTTCTGCCCCCACAGAACCCACCTAACCCACGGAACACAACTTTTTGCCGCCGCGCGAACCCAGGGGGCCCCATGTAGTACTACTACTACTAGTAAACGAGTAAACTACTACTGCTAGTACTACTGGTAGTAGTACTAGTAGTGTTAGGAGTAGTAGTAGTAGTGGCAGTTTAGTAGTAGTAGTAATAATAGTAGTAGTAGTAGTAGTAGTTTAGTAGTAGTATTATTAGTAGTACTAGCAGTATAAGTTTACTCGTTTACTACTACTATACATGGGGCCCTTTGGCCCGCGCGCCGGCAAAAAGTTGTGTTCCGTGGGTTAGTTGGGTTCTGTGGGGGCAGAAGCGGCCTAGTATATCTACTATCACTGTTATCCACATTCTAAGTTTTGTCAAATTTGATAAAGGTTTAGTTATCAATTTGCTTGTAAGGTTTTGCTTGTAGGACTTATTTTATCCCTATTGGCCCTAGGGGCCATAAACTGGCCAGTTAGCTCCCGCCCCTGATTTTACCCCATTTTTATAGCTTAGTATTTGTGCTGTGCCAAGACCATATTTTATGAATTCTTCTTTTTCCACACGTGTGCGTATAACGTGCGCGAAGGAATGGCAAAATTTCCAGCAGTTTGATTTGCTGCCATAGCTCTCGATCTGACAGCTTCTGCAGCCTGTATCAGTATGCTTCGCCCTTGCGTGTTGTCCAATGAAGTTCATCTACATTTAGCATTCTGTCTGGCACTTCGCTAAAGAGAAGTAAAATAGCAACAAGATATGCAACTTGACTGACAACCACATCCTATTTCGTCCAGGAGATACAGAGTGTGATATTTCTAGTGATATTCTGAGGACGAGTGAGGGTGATATACTAGCGTAATATTGCGCTGGAATATCCACTGTTTCTCGGAAACGACACGAGCTATAAAATTAAGTTCGACCACAGACAATTCATTGAATTGTCTATTGTCTGAATATAGGTGTATGGTCTCTATTTTCTGGTATAAGAGTTAAAGTGTAGAAAGTTATACTCCATATTATGTCACTGCATTACGTGAGTCTTTAGGAACGAACCCGAAATAGTTCAGTTTTTAATATTTTTTTGGAATTTTCCACTATAGTCGTTTTGAAAGTGAAACTTTGTACCCTCTGTCTTGTGATAAGCTCATAGGTTTTTTTTGCTCTTCTTTGTTAATTTTAATTTTAACACATTCTGATAGGAGCGGCGGTGGTCGTGTGGTTTAGGCGCTGGCTTTGAGTCAGGCGATCACTGTCGTCGTGGGTTCGAATCCCACGTAATCCATGGATGTTGTGATTGTTGCGGGAAGTGTGTAAAATGTATCCAAAATCCCGTTCCTATTCACGCCGGTAACCAGGCCGGATAGGATCGGATATCTTGTAGGAGAGCGGGACTAGGATACACACACCCTGAGTCGGTAGAGCACGGAGTGGATCAACTGGGGTGAGAGCCTTAAGGGGTACAACCGTGCTCGAGGACCGTGGTTCGGAGCCCACGTTAAACTGTAGGTCCCGTCCAAATTGGCCACAGCAGCGAAAAAGAGACGTTAACTTAATAAGACAAGACAACACATTCTGATCGTACCATATAATCAATTTTTTTTAATAAATGAGGTATTGTTACTAATTACCCCAGAAGATAAGGTAATTACAGTTAGCGTTAGTTCCAATCACTGTTTATTATTTGAGCAAATTATTTGATGGAAGTAATGAACATAATATTAACAATTATGAAATTAGTCACCATATTCTTCTTTTCAATGTACTTTTCAGATGTAATTGGCATTTCTCAATCTCAATTTGGATTTAAAATTTTGTTTTCTATTTTGAATCCTTGTTCTTCGAGCCGCAATTGATGTAACTCTTCTTTCTGTCGTTTCATTGTTGTGGTTTTTCGAATACTCGTTTGTTGTTCTCTCTCGACGACTGTTCTCTTTCTTAAAGAAAAAAGTTGTTAGCCCATTTTATATCTCACAAAAATAAATTAGGTACTGTTTATATTAATGCTTATCTTCGTTACCTTTTACCTTTATTCTCATCATTCCTTCATTATTTCTTAACGTGGGTGTACAAGAACAACAGGGCCCTATACCGCATTAAAAATCCAGTCGCTATTAATTATTGTCTCCTTAATTTGGCTTTTCCTACACTCTTGCCAGTTTTATGTGTGGTTTTTATGGAAATTAATCAGGGAGGACAATCGTCAATCGTTGATTATTTGTCGTTTGTATACTTACTGCATTGTTGTCCGGGTCACATTAATCAGTTTTTACTTTCTTATACGAGGCTTTCGTATATGAGAAATATTGCAATCCGTTCGTTTTTTCGAATTTGAGTTATTAGCATTTTTAGACGTTTTAAGATCTTGTGAGTCAAAAAAATGACAAACTTTTCAATTTCTACTTTAGGCTTTTTCCCTTATCGGATTCTCCCAATAATTTTTTAATATACACCCTACTGGAATGAAAGGTATATTACTCGTCATCTTTCGGTTTTTGGGAATTTTCTCAAAATTTGCTCTACAGTTTTTTTTATACCGTTTAACATATATTTCACTGTTGAATATATGTAATAAATTTTCATAACATTTTTGGCTATATCTTCTCTAAAGGACACATTACATTTGTCATTTTTCGGTTCTTGGAAATTTTCTCAAAATCCTCTCTGGTATTTTTTTCAATGTTTGAAATATTCATTACACTGTCGAATATGTATATTAAAATTTAATAACATTTTTGGCTAAATCGTGTCTGTAAGGCACTTTACTTGTGTTTCAGTATTTCGAAATTTTCTCGAGATCCGCCTCAAAAATTGTTTAATAGTTTATTGAGTTATACTCGGGTCGTTTTCGGATGGCGAAGTTGCCAATAAATTATCGAACAAGGACGAAAATATCTCTTGCCCGTTTCAACTCGTGGTTCAACATAGGAGCGTTCAGCCCTCGAGCTTTGCAGCCTTCTGGTAACTCGTTACCTCTCTCTTTAAGCAGCCTGTCAAAGTGGATGGAAAAGAGACAGGTAGTAAGACGTAGGGGGCGGTAACACTAGATAAACAACACGTTTTTATCCGAAATACCTCCGATTTTATTGCCATAACATCTTGTGTATAAGAATGAAACGGAAAATACAGAGTGGGTCTTTCACTCGATCGTCACAGAGACGGCTTAACATTACTAAATTGAATATTTGATGAATCGATTAAATCCTGATAGAATGTATGTACCAAATTGATTTTGTAAAATTAAAAATATATAAAAGGTCCGATATAAAAGAAAACATTTATTAGTAGGTATTTCTATGAACATTAAAATTTACATGAAAAAAAAAAAACAAATCAGAAAACTAAGCAAAAAGACAAAATGTAAAACTACTACACAATATATGGTATTTCAGTATGTATTACATATTTACATGTTACATTATATATCTATAGTACAGATTTACCAATATTATGAAAGTTATCAATAAACCTAAATTTACAAAAGACCACAAATAAATTACAAAACTAAGCTCAAACTATCTCTATTAATCTATATCTGAGTCGAATTCAGATGAACTCGTATCAGAGTCGTCGTTTAAATTAATAGTAATGGGCTCTATGTCTCTATGCATAAACAGGAAAATTTATGTTTTTATTGCGCAACCAATCAATAATTTCTTCCTTTTTGACGTTTTGATAAGGGACAGTTTCACTTAATCGTGAGTGATATCGAGCATTGTCCATTACTATTAAAGATGGTTCTTGCAAACTTGGCAGAAGCTTTTCAATTAACCACTTTTCAAAAAGATCCCCAGTCATATTGTCGTGGTAATCGGCACTTTTATTTTTAGTGGAAAATATTAGTTCTGCTCCCGGTATAAATCCGTTTTTATTTCCAGCATGGATAATTATAAACCTTTTGCCACTGTTTACCTGTTTTTTAAGTACAGATTTTGTATTTGCGTCATGCCAAGTCTTAATGTCATTTCCATGTTGAAAAACCCAGGTTTCGTCAAGAAACACAACATCTAGTGGAGAATTGTTTGACATATTCTCGATATATTGCCTCAAAAATTGAACCCTCATGACTGCAATATCCGGTTTTTCAATTAATGCTCTCCTTCCGGTGTCAACAGAATATTTGAAACCTAAGTTCTTCAACAATTTGCTTAAACTGGTTTTACTTACATCTATGATAAACTTATCACGCAACTCTTTACAAATTATTTCTCTGGTAAGATATTTTTTTGTAGACATCATACTATATAAAATATTACGGATTTCAGATTTTTGTCCTTCCGTAATATCCCGCGTTTTAGGAGCCTTCCTCTTTGGTACTGGCTGAGATAAAAAACCAATTCGTAAAAAATCTAATTAAAATGTTGTTAAACCAAACTCACCGATTGTCTCAATCCTTCGACTCCTTGGCTTATTATTCTCGACAACGTTCTCTCGCTGATTTGTAATGCTTCTGATGCACATTTAATTACCGAAATGTAATCTTTACTGTTTTCTTTTTTCTTCTGAAAATATTCCGGCACATTTAAAATTAATCGTCGACTTTGCGATTGACAATAAACTGATATTTGACTGTTCTATTTTGGAACACCAATGCATAACTTTCTATAAAGAATACCTATTCCTTTTTTACATTTAATAATCACAATGTTTTAGTAACTTTTAGTAACTTTTCGTCGTTAGTCGCAACCCCGGTAATATGTAACATTAATTGAAAATATTTTAAATACATACTTATATTTAAAGATTTTGATAATTTTATGTTTAGATAATCAATCAGGTTGTATATCCTGTTTATTATAATTTACTCGATTCATCAAAACTTCCATTCAAAATTCTTAATCCGCCTCTGTAATCATTGAGGGAGGAGCATACTGGGTACTCAACGTCTCATTCTGTCTCTTTTCCATCTACTGTGACAGGTTGCTTAAAGAGAGAGGTAACGAGTTAGGAGGAAGGGTGCAAAGCTCGAAGACTGAACGCTCCTATGTTGAACCACGAGTTGAAACGGGCAAGAGATATTTTCGTCCTTGTTCGATAATTTATTGGCAACTTCGCCATCCGAAAACGACCCGAGTATAATAACATTTTTTTGAAGTCTTCTCTGAAAGCCAGTATGTACTTATTGTTTTTAGGTTTTTTGAAAATATCTCGAAATCCATTCCAAGAAATGTTTTAAACTGTAGAATGTTTGTTTTATTATTGAGTATTTATAATTTTAAAAAAATAGTCCAATGGACATATCGCCATTTTGTAAATTTTTGTACATTTTAATTAATACAAGTAAATCCCTTTTTTCTTGGGAATAATTTTTTTGTATTATATCGATTTTAACAAAAAACTTTAATTAAGCAGTACAGCGGCGCCTGGTAGACATTCATTGGACACCACTATGGCACACAGACAATTATTTTGACATTCCTTAAGTTTTGTGGTATTGCCAAAAGTTCCTTCTTTACAATTGTGAGGCGACGAATTATGCATTTCTGAATTCCACAGTGCAGGGTAAGTGCACCTTATCTTTTACATTCTTGGAGGATTGTAAGGAGGTGAAATTCGTACCTAACTTATTGCTTCGATCAATTGCATTGCTTTAATCGATCTAATGACTTTAACATCATTTCACGAGCGGCATCCATTTCGAATTTTAGTTCCCTAGTGATGTTGCGCTATTGATTGCTGAACCAATTTTCGTTAATTATTGGATTATTTTTTCTATCAAAATAGCGTAAAGTGCATAATACATCAATTCAAGAAATGTTATGTATGTATATCGACTTTCAGATGTGTAATAATCGTCGTGTGTAATTTAATTGTGAAAATGTGAAGGTGATAACGAAACCAATTTTGACGTAAGTGACAAATAGGCTCCCCGATTTTTGTGTGTGATAGGAAGTAATTATTTTTTAAAGTATATCACATTTCTGCTTAAATTGTGGAACAATTTTCCATATTTCTAAAAGTTCGTGATTAAAAACATCAAAATCGACATGTTCGTTATTTTACAGGGTTAGACAAAAGTCACGAAAGCCCATTTCCCGAGTTATTTTTAGGGGCAGTCTTTTCAAAATTGGAAGAAATACACTTTTGTGGGATTTTTTTAAAAGGTTATTATATTTAGTCAAAACATTTTTCTTAGATATTGCTCTATACGTATTTATTGAAGACTACATTATTTTTTAAATTTTTAATAATGTTAATAACGCAGATGGCGTCTTGTAAAAATGCATTTTTTGTTGGTACTAATCCCTATGGTCTTCCTCGAAAAAAGACAAAATTTAAAATTGATTCTGTTCTTCAGACTTTTTTTTCTAGGACGTAGGCCTAAAAAATATTTTTTTGAATTTTTTTAAATTGGTTTACGACTGTTTCTCTTAAAATGTAAAAGTTCGGCCATTTTTTGGAAAAAGTACGTGTATAAAAAGGAACGAGGGGTATTTATATGTATTTTTATAGGCCTATGAACTAGAAAAAAAAACCATGGCATGCCAGGCTGAAAGGTAGATTTATGGGTAGGATATAGAGTAATATAACAGACACGATGTGTCAGAAAAATGTATACGAGGTGTTAAAAAAATACAAACGTCAAAATTTCTAACTTTTTGCATATAACTTTTTTTATGTACATTTTTCAAAGATATGTTTTATGCAAAAGTCGTTCGTTTTATAAGGGCAACAAAAACAAATTTATATTTAAATAAAAAGTTATATTGCCGACTGCCTGACACGTGACCTCATCCGCTCGCTACGCTAAACCCGGATATGAATGCGTCTCCTCGAGCCACGGGAACGTTCTGCTTTCCTGCAACCTTTCGGACACCCTTCGACCTCCGCTCTGAGTGACGTTTCCTCTGCTGGGAACTCCTGGAGGATCCGTGTGGCTTGCCCTTTTTTTTCACAACTTCACTAAACGCACAATTTGCCAAAAGGTCTTCGCGGATTCTGATCCCACTTCTGATGTTAACGATTCGCGATTTAAAATAAGTTTTGAAATGAAAACACTATATTTAAATAAAAAGTTATATTGCCGACTGCCTGACACGTGAACTCATCCGCTCGCTAAACCGAATCTGAATTCCGAATCCCGTCCCGCTGCTCCGCGGTCTCTCTCGGTCTCATGGTTCCCTAAGAAGCTGACATCGGCCCTTTTCCGCCGAGGGCCTCTCTTCCCGATGTATACAGGGTGATGGTTGTATACATGATGGTGACTGATGATAACAAAACGAAGTTCCTGGAACCTTGGGAAAGGTAGAGGTTTCGTCAGAGCATCTGCCAATTGGTTACCTGTTGGAATATATTTTAAAATTATCACATTTTTGTTTACTTGTTCCCTGGTAAAGTGATATTTAACATCAATGTGTTTTGATCGTTTATGAAAACAGGATTATTGGCTATTGCTATGCATCCTGTATTATCTTCATATATAATTATAGGCTCGGTTATATTACAGTTAATATATATATATGGCGAGTTTGTTACAGCTGGCGCCGTCTCTCGCATCCCAGTTTCCACGTTTTTCTGTTTCTCCAATCGTTTTCTGACAGTCCTCTACTTGTCATGGCTTCGGCCACTTCATCTTCCCAAGTTCTTTTTGGTCGTCCTCGTTTCCTTCTCTGGTTTGGGGTCCATTTCCATATTTTCTTTGGCCATCTGTCATTGGCCATGCGCCGCAAGTGTCCATACCATCGAAGTCGTTTTGCTTCAATTGTATCAATTATGTCCAAGTCAATTCCCATATTTTCTCGGATGTTTTCGTTTCTTACTTTGTCAAGCCTGGTTAACCTGCTACACCTTCGCCAATAATTCATTTCAACAGCTTTGACTTTCAACTTATGTTTATTATCCATTTCCCAGACTTCCGAACCATATGTAGCTATACTCTCAACTATTGATTTATATATTCGTATTTTTGTTGCCTTCGTTATCTTTTCACTCCACAGTACACCATTTAACTGCCTGATGACATTGTTTGTCTGTGCCATTCTGCTAGCTATTTCATCTTTGCTTCCTCCCGTATTAGAAATTTTTTGGCCTAAATACTTGTACCATTTGTTGTTTTTTATTTTATGTGTGCCTAGATCAAGGTCTTGACCTGGTCCTCCGACTACCACGTATTCCGTTTTCTGGGTATTAATCGTTAATCCCCATGAGTTATAGGATTCATGAAGTTTTCTTAGCATATAATGTATATCCATTTCGTCCTCAGCAAGTATAACTTGATCGTCGGCAAAGTGGAGAGTGAAGAGTCTATCTTCCCCTATCGGTACTCCCATATTGCGACATTTCAATCTCCATTGACTAAGGGCACCATTGAGATATATCTTGAAAAGGGTTGGTGCAATGCAACAACCTTGTCTTAGACCTTTAGTTATTTTAAACGGCGTTGATATTTTGTTGCCATTTTTTATACTAGCTGTCATACTGCTGTAAAGACTTTGGACCGCTTGTATATAGATTTCTTTTACACCTTGATTTCTCATAACGGACCAAAGCTGTTTTAATGGAACGCTGTCATAGGCCTTCTCCAGATCTATAAATACAAGGTGTGTTTCCAGTCCACGTGCCAGTCGTTTTTCAGTTACCTGCCGAAGACAGAAAATACTATCAGTGCAAGATCTTCCGGCTCGGAAACCATTCTGTTCCTCAACATCTACCGAACAGGTCTCAATTCGTTTTTTTAATATTTTTCCATACAGTCGGGCGAGTGAATTTATAACACTAATACCCCTGTAGTTTGAGCAGCTTTTGCGGTCTCCTTTTTTATAAATGTTGCTGATGTACGCCGTGTTCCAAGATTCTGGAAGTTGGTCACCTCTCAAGAATGAATTAAATATAGAGGCCAACAGTTCAAACAGAATACCGGGGCCATGCTTAACCAGTTCTATTGGAATACCACCTGGACCAGCTGCTTTTCCGTTTTTCATTTCTGCAACGGTTTTTTTTATTTCTTCTGCTGTAATTTCTTCTTCCTCTGAAAGTGACCAATCAAAACTTTCATTATGTTCTGATGCAAATTGTGGTCTATCTTCTGTTAATATATTCTTATAGTGTCTAATCCATTCTTCAGTATCTATCAGTTGTAATCTGCATCTTTCCTGTCTGTTGTTCCTAAGATTTTTAATAACTTTCCAGGCCTCTCTGGATTTAGTACTACCTATAACCCCATCAATGTTTTCGCATGTTTGTTGCCATTGGTCGTTTTTTGCTTTTGTTACTACACGCTTGACTTCGGCATTTATTCTTGCGTACGTTCTTCGGTCCTCAGGATCTTTTGTTGATAGCCACTTATTATATTGATATTTCTTTTCTTTAATTAATACCTCTATTTCGTATGACCACCAAGGGGGCTTATGTTTAGTGTTCAGGCTTTGTCGCTTTCCTAAAGCTTCTTCGGCTGCTTGATGCATCTTATCTGTAATTTGTTCATACATGTCCAAAGCCGATGCCAAATATATGCTACTCAGTTTTGTACAGAGGCGTAATCTATAAAGGAATGCAATTGATTCATCTTGAAGGCCTTGCAAATTATAATTTAGGCTACTTGTTGTTTGGGTAACATCTCTATCATTAGTTGTTTTTTGAACGGTGAACATCATATTTCTATAAGGAAAATAGATGGCTGAGCGCAGCATATAGTGATCGGAACCACACTCTGCGCCTCGTTTAACTCTTACGTCGGCGATCTTTATTCTAGTTTGTTGTCTACAAATAATGTAGTCTATTATAGACTTAAGTCGGCGAGTTGGTTGTTCCCATGTGTACTTGTGAATATCCTTATGTTTGTAGAAGCCATTAAGGATTTTACAGGAATGCTGTTCGCAGAAGCTGATCAGTCTATGTCCATTGTCATTTTCACGGTCTTCTCCAAAAGGTCCAACTACTTTGCTTTTGTCTTTCCTTCCTGTTCTAGCATTTAAATCGCCGAGTAAAAGAATTTCTTTTCGGTCACTAATTTGCTCCACAACCTCCGTCAATTTATCATAAAATTCATCTTTTTCCTTATCTGTAACATTATCTGTTGGCGCATATGCTCCTATGACTACAATGTCCCATCCTTTCCATCGAATTTCCAGTTGAATGATTCTTTCATTTACAAGATTCCAGCCTTTAATGAATTGAGCTAAATGTTTCCTTACAACTATTGATATTCCGGCCTTAGCTCTTTGTTCTTTAGGAACCCCGCAGTAAAAATGTATATATTCTTTTGTTTCTTCGTTGCCTTCACCTTTCCTTTTAGTTTCTGTTAAAACAGCGACGTCTAGTTTAAGTTTATAAATTTCATCCATGACTTGAGAACTTTTGGTTCTCCATCCTTGTATATTCCATGTTCCGAAGTTCAAAAACCTTTTTCGATTGCAAAGTCGTCTATGATTTAAATCAGTCCGGGTTTTTCCGTTTCTACTAGGATTTTTAGCAAGTTAGTGATTTTATGAGTATAGGGGAGCTGGCCCTACGCCTCAACCCCCAACCTGGAGGACCAGGTAATTTTTTCTCAGGGTTTTCTTCCCGTAGACCGATTGTCTTTCACGACTTAAGGGATCGGTCTTCCCTGTACGATGTTGGTTCTTCCGCTTTCCGGACCATTGGATGTTATAATCTCATCTGCTCCTTCCACCGTTGACCATCTTCGCCGTACCCTGGCAGGAGCCCTTACAGGGTACTATCATCCGGGCCAGATGAACCCTGGTTTTTTAACGAGGTTGTTACTCCTCCCCCTCACCCTTTTTCAACCTGGCTTGGGACAGGCTTTGGCGGGTTTGGCGGGTTGTACAGTTATTACAGTTAATATCTTTCAAAATTTATTTAAGCCATAAAGCTTCTCGTACACCTTCAAAAAGTGCCATGTAGTCTGCTTTGGTGGACGATGTTGCAACAGAATTTTGTCTTTTAGTATTCCAACAAACGGTACTATTTTCAAATAATTTGTAAACATACCCTGTTGTACTTTTTCTATCTGTGTCATCCTTACCCCAATCAGAGTCTACATATCCCATCAAAATATGTTTGAAACTACTTTTAAAATTATATTTTTTTCTTTTTGTGTACTAAGTCAATATTAGATTATACAGAGTAAACCAATCCTATGCTTCCAAAAATCCTAAAATTTTTGCGTGTTTACATTAAACAATCTGGTTACTATGATGGGATGGTAACTAAAATCCGAAGCTCACTATTGTCAAAAAGTACTTGCTCTGTTCACATTAATCATACTGGATACATAACAAGAGGTTTAATGTGATTTTGAGAGCTTGAACAAAAAAAATGTAACATACTGCATGCTGTAAATACTTGTAACAAAAATAACTTTTTTTTCCAATTTTTAAAGAGACTGCCCGCTTAAAGTAAAATCTTCAATTTAAGCTAAAAAATAACCAAACAATTTTCTGGTACTAATTTCAAAATTTTCGCACTTCCGGTCAGAGAGGAATATTAAATGCAATTCCCTTTTGCTCTTTTATGATGCGAGAGGCCACAATAGCGAGTTTAAAAGTGCCTGGCTGAAGATCCTCCATCGATTAAAATCCTTGTCTCTTGATTATACATGTCAACATCTCGATATGAGTTACATTGTGATAACCAATTTTGAGCTGGAGGGCCCATCGAGACATAATATCCAACCAGATCGATTGTAACCTTAGTTTAATGCACGATAGTCATCGAGCAGCATTAAACCTCTCTTCGCCCCTTCCGACCCTTATCCGCCATTCTCTCCCTTTCTCATCTCGTCCGTACATGATTTTCCTTGTGTATGACAATAAGATCCCTGAAATCGCAATCCCTGCTCCTCTAGAACTCAGGAGACGGGTACGCACCCCCTCTGTAATTATTATTAGCTGATTACGCTTTGATTGTGATGTCGGTTTAATTATGTTGGCGTCACATGCGCTCGTTTTTTCGACAGAAAACTTACATTGAATTCCGAAATAACAACAACAACAACAACAACAAAATAATGGAACAAGTTTCCCCATTAGTCGTGAAAGAATCGTCGGAAGTTTGACAGGTTTTTTTTGTACGCTAAAGTTTTGTCACATTTTTGTCGACAATAGTTGTTTCTATTCGATTTAGTGTGTACTGCATTCATGTCACATTCGGGCGACTGAAAATCGATGGCGTTCGCATCTCTGAAACACATTTATTTTAATAAGCGTGGAAAGTAAACATCGTTCCGGGCCGGAAGGCTAATTGTTATTATTTCGATTTACAGAAAACGGCAGGCATTGCAATTCGTTATACGAATGTCACATAACTAATTGCCGTGTGTTTTGCATGTAATATTTTGGTTCCGGGATTGTTGTAACGTGAATTCGTTGATGGCGCTATTCGTTTCGTTGGAACGGTGCCGGAGCCGTTTGGAAGTGTCGGTATATAAAATTTAACTCCAGTAAGTTGTCCGTGCGGTAATTGGTTCAATCCTGTGACAACGGGAAGTAATTCCTTGAATAATGTTTATACCTTGTTAAACTACTTGAATTATATACATTTAGACATCAAATTTACTCGTTAGGAGACACAGACCTATTGCATACGACTTCCAGATGGGCTATTGGAAAAGGGTATGGACGCTTTAACCACATTAATTGGTGCATCAACTGATGCAAGGGACAACATTATTCAGCAATTTATAGCTCTCGATAATGAGGTTTGTTTAGAATGTATCAATAGTATACTGTAACGGAGAATCGGAACGAATGTGGCGAGCCGAGAAGTAAATTGTTCCTACAATCGAAACGTCCTACCTAGAAAAACTACTACTAGAACTAGAACACTTCTAGTATGATCGATATCGTTTGTTTCCTTCTTTCCTTATCTCGAAGGTGTAAGCGAGAGATATGAAACGGCCGCTAGCGATAGCGAGCTGCAGTTGAATACGAGCCTAGTCTGACGTAAATAAATAATAATTAGTGTTAAATAAATTAGTCAAGCACATCATTGGTGTAGTGTAATTATTTATACCCATGGAAAACGGTACAATACTTAACAATATGCAATGCGTCTTCAAAGGCAAAAATTCCGTAGAAAAGATTTAGTTCAATACATTTCTTGGCCCTATTTCCAAATTTGTAAATTTTCATCTAAACGCGACTTAAGGGAAGTATATCTGAGAGTTTTTGAACGTCTCATATTTTTTCCTGAAGATCCCAGCTTAGACCGATATTAATGAAAACAAACATTAAATACAAATTAAAATACAAACAAAATAATATTAATTCATATCAGAAGAAACCACTCAAAGAAAGAATAGTGCCACTTCAACCATACTCATGAGGGTGACATGTCATAATGTTAGGAAATAATAATTTTAACTAAGAAATGATCATTTTTTTCTTTCAAATACAGAATAACGTAAACATATTTCTCTCAAACAGAATTGGTTTAGGTTAAAAAAAACATATGTTAGTGTGCTAGAAACACACTAAAAAAAACCTTATAAAATCGTTAAATATATTGTAACGAAATAGCCTACCATAAAGATAAGCGCCCGTCGGAATGAGTATCTTCAAAGAGATTCCAAACGAGATAGATTCGGGGAACTGGTGGAATTCTTGGAAAGCCGTAAAATATTCTAGTACTATCAAGAAGATTCCCGTAAGGACAGGAAACGCATCGATGTTTCGGGACTTTCCAAGTCGGCTAAATAAATAGCAGACCGAGAGCGAGACGAAGTCAGTCGACGGAAGTCAAACAGTCGCCGGGAGACATCGACAGATGTCGGCCAGGCCGGCTGTAAGATACATAAACAGTGTGTAATATAAATTGATTAGTTAAGTAATTGTAAGTGAGATAAGATTAATTAGATTAAGTATTAGTAGATAAGTGCTAACTGTAAGTGTACAAGTAAATTAGAGTGTTAGTGGTTAAAATAAATTAAGTAAGAACTCGTGTCGTATAGTAATTCTCGCGTAGGTAAAGACGTTACAATATCTAAGAAAGAAACTTTTTCTACCAACTGTAAAAAATACCCTTAAGCATTCCACTTAAGCTGATTAAATAGATTTACTAGAGCTAGACCTAAAATTTTGCAGGGAGAAGCCAAGAACACTTCATAATTTCCTGGAGTTTTCTATTGAACTAGATGTAAGGTATTATTGAAGAAATTAATAATTTTTGATGTTAGAGAGACAATTAGTCTAGCTATCCTAGATTTTTTAATACCACTGCAATCTACGGAAAATGATTTGAACCCTGTGGGTATTACTCACATAAATAGAGAGGCTGTAAGCACAAAAGTGACATCTAACTCACACGACATTATTTATTAAGAGGTTTATGTGCCAAAAAGTAGCTTTTTTCTTATTGCTCAATGGCTATAGGCGTTGGCGATGAAAATTATATATAGAGCTTTAACAAAGTCTTGCAGTATTTATTGTCCATAATACGCATGCGAATTGTCGGCGTGATCGGTTATTACTTTATAAGATTATAATTGTTTATTGAATTTTTCTCTGTTGAATCAGATTACAGAGATCTGAAGGCCATCTTTGAATTCTAGCTTCTAGCACATTTATCTGTTGAAGAAATGGGTACTTTACGACTGAATTTCAGACAAGTGGCCCCAAAAGGAAACAATTTCACTTAAAAACATATTAAATAACTCATACAAAAGACAATAGATCTTATTTCTGAATTCAGTTTTGGAAATTACATACCTATTTGGTCAAATGCATTAATAATTTCATATAAAGTGTGTCGCATTTAAGATGAAGACACCTCCATATTTCAGATATTTAAAGGAATACAGATTGAATTTTTCCACAGCCATACAGGTTGATGGGTTACATTTTTTAAGATGCTCAACTGAAATCTGAACTTTAAATTCAGCCTACTATGAATTCACAAAGTGCCAATTCTCGATATTTATCCTCACGTTAGAGTTAGACTAATCAAGAAAAATTAGGAAAAGTTGTTCGAAGTATTCATTCAACTTCATATGCAAAGTTTCAAGACAAAATTTTCTTTTTAAACTTTTTCATCATTCCATACAAATTTCTTACTCTTACTCTGATATTTAGTGTGCCATGGAAATTGAGGTAAGGTAAGGTGGGTTAGCAGCCGAAAACAGCTCTACGGTTAACAATAGTAGCTACGTGACTAATTGATGCAAATATATAGTCTTAAGGACTGAGATAGGAAACGAGAGATAAGTTAAATTAAGAGGCCACGATATAGATAACTCTTGTTACATTGACATCGAGCTTTCGAATGCCGTTGCTTCCTTCTTACTGAAATACTGAAAAGTGTTAACATTTTACGAAAATATGTATTACTAGGTAAATTGAGTATTGTAATGGGGTATTTGAAAACGAACCTTTGCTTTACTAATTGAAAATACATGCAACAATCTATTTGCGATTTCGTAGCTTATATGGAAATAGACCCTTAACCTGCGAATTTAACCTAATTAAGTTGTCGTTGGAACGTTTACGACAGGAAGTAGAAAAGGAAATCCCCTTTCAGCCATTAACTGGGAAAAATTCTGTTAGTATGATGACTTTTCTAGCTAGTTAAAATTTTAATTTCACTTTGTGCAAGTATCTTTTTGAGTTGTACACAGAATTTGTAACTAATGTTTGCAGTTGAAATAGACAATTAACACAGTCGAAAGCTTATGAGAAAGGAAAAATAGTTTCCCTGTAAGGCAAAATGGGGCGGCATTCCCGTTGAAAAAAAAATTGTTGTTGAACCAGTCGGTCGTCACTTAGGACTTGATTCTATTATAATAAATAAACTAACTTTTTTACTAAAATGTATATTATCCTTTCTTTTTTCTTTCGTTTACACTTGCACATTTTGCTGTGATCTAGCCTCTGCACTGTTACATTTCTCTCAAACGAAACATCGAGAACAGTTCATTGCAGAAAACGCAAATTGCTTCATCTTCATCTCATCATCACTGCTTAAATGTATATAATTCATCTTTAGAACATAATTCATAAAAATTTTCAACATTTCTCTTTTGCTTTTTCTTAAGTATTTTCTTAATAACCCTTTCTAGTATTTTTTTTCTTCAATATGCTGTTTTGCTGACTCAACTTCAAGAGCTGAGGAATCCATATTTGCGGATTCCATATTTGCCAATTTGGGCTGGTCCCAATGGAAAACTTCTTGCTTGGAATATTTTCGGGAAGAATATTCATTTTGGGTTGTATAAGCCGCTACACCAAATCAAAACTAGTCTTTTCAAACAATCTTTTGTTCAGGGAATGAACCTATGACTTGTGTAAATCTTCAACCTATTACATCTATATATGAAATATACTGAAAGTTGAAGTTATTGAAAGACAACCTTCTGTCTTTCGCTCTAGTTTAGAGATAACTCAGGATTGATTACCCCTTCACGCTTGAGATATGAAATGTTACCGTAGGTAACAATATTCTACAATTGTGATTCAGAAACCTATTTAGAACAAGACGACGTGTCATATTTGTGTTAGTTTCCAATTGATAATGGGTTTCTTGAGGCTTGAGTTAATGGCTAATCCAGCTAGGTTACCTCCTGCTGACTGGAGGACATTTGTAATCTCCGCAGGACAAACAAGTAATCCGGAAGCACATTTGAATAAAACCCCAGTTGAAGAAGGTCCAATTTGTGGATATATTTCTTTCTTTGTGGCAAAAATTTTGTAGTTTTGAGCTGGAACATTAGTTAATCCAGATTCGTTCATAATTAGCCATTTCGCGTCTTCGATCCATGGTTTTAGATGCCATAAGCCAACCTATCTCCTCTTTACCGATGTGAAGTTAGCAGCCACTTATAGCAGCCAAAATGAGAAAATTAAAAATCGCTATGATATATGGTTTATTTAAGGGTTTTATAAATTGCAACATTACGTAGAAAACAATTATATATTACCTCATACCTGTTACACCTATTACACCCGTAACACCTGTTAGAATGTTGTGAAACTAACCCCATTCCAAAATTATATCATTAATTTAAATGAACTACTTGAAAATCGAGTGCCACTATGATATTCACAAGTTAAATAGAAATTGCCTCCACAAAACCACTACCGTATCCGTATCCGTACCCTACTCACTTATCACCCCTCGAAGTGGGTAAAACTATCCTTATTCCAAAATTATGTTTATAAATTTAAATTAGATGATATTTACTAAGTGAATAACGATTACCTATCCAAAACTACTACCAAATACACCACACTATCCACGGAGCAGTTTCGGCCGCTTCGACGGGTGGAAGTACATGGAGTGATCTGCAAAGGTTTTGTAGAGATGACTGCTACCAATTCTGTAAATGTAAATTTTAGTGTTTTTTTTTGGATGCATATCCTAGCTCCAAAATTCCAAAATTATATCATTAATTTAAATGAACTACTTGAAAATCGAGTGCCACTATGATATTCACAAGTTAAATAGAAATTGCCTCCACAAAACCACTACCGTATCCGTATCCGTACCCTACTCACTTATCACCCCTCGAAGTGGGTAAAACTATCCTTATTCCAAAATTATGTTTATAAATTTAAATTAGATGATATTTACTAAGTGAATAACGATTACCTATCCAAAACTACTACCAAATACACCACACTATCCACGGAGCAGTTTCGGCCGCTTCGACGGGTGGAAGTACATGGAGTGATCTGCAAAGGTTTTGTAGAGATGACTGCTACCAATTCTGTAAATGTAAATTTTAGTGTTTTTTTTTGGATGCATATCCTAGCTACTCTGTAAATATCATCGTGGGACTTGATTTGCAAAGTCGTTCATTGAAATTGATAATATGATTTCGGAATAGGGGTAGTTTCACGTAAGCGCGTAAGATATGCGGCAGTGGTTTTGTGGAGGCAATTGCTGTTTTCCCTGTATATATCGTCCCGGAACGCGACTTGCAAGTCATTTTAATTCACTATCATAATTTTTGAATAGGGGTAGTTTCACCCCATTGTAACAGGTGATAATATATGAGGTACTACAACGTGATCAAGAACGACTGTTTGAGTTGGCAATACTGAATTTCATTTTTAAATGGTACAACTGGTAATTTGAATTTGCTATTTCAAATTCAAATTTCTGGTATTCTTTTCAAATTTATTTATTTAAATGGTTTTCACGTTACAACACGAAATTTTCATTGGAATGGCGTACTTTCGAAGCGGGATTTATAACCCAATTACTGGTTGGCAGTACTCTCTCGAAGCGACATACCAGCAATTTCAGGAGTTGTTTCCGGAGACTTTGGTCACTTTTGCTGTCTTTCAGCAACATTGTATGCAAGTAGTTGAACGTTATTTAAACACAGGGAGCGTAAGCAAACAAAAATCAACTGGTAGACCGTCTACTCTAAACGAGCAAGTTGTCGAGGATATCAGAACTCGAACGCAACGAAGTCCTTCCAAATCCTTGAGAAAGCTCTCCCTTCAAACAGGTTTGGTCCTTAAGCCTCCTATTCAACCAATTTTCATTCTTACCCATAAGACTTCCACTTTTCCATGTTGTTCCAAATCCTTGAGAAAGCTCTCCCTTCAAACAGGTTTGGTCCTTAAGCCTCCTATTCAACCAATTTTCATTATTACCCATAAGACTTCCACTTTTCCATGTTGTTCTAATTCACGGTTTTACAGGTTTATCATATGGAAGTTGCTCCACTGTGCTTAAAAAGAGATTAAAGTACCACCCTTACAAAATTTCCATCGTCCAGTCATTAACCCCTCCTGATCACCCACAGAGAGTTTTATTTTGCAATTGGTTCAATGACATATTAAATAATAATGATATCCTTGACAATACCTTCTTTTCCGACGAAGCCTGGTTTCATCTCAACGGCTATGTGAATAAACAAAATTACAGAATTTGGTCAGGTGAAAATCCTTTTGCTACCAGAGAGACACATTTGCACCCGGTTAAAGTTGGTGTTTGGTTGGCAGTCTCAAGGTCGCGGGTGTATGGGCTGATATTTTTTAATTTTACCGTCAATTCGGAGAGATATATCCAACACCTTTTGAGGCCTTTTATAAACCATTTAACAGACGAAGAGCGTCAAATTGGATATTTCCAACAAGACTCTGCAAGGGCACATACGGCTCGTGCTACTATGGGATATTTAAGAGAGAATTTTGGCGACAGAGTAATTAGTCAGAGCATTTGACCAAGCAGGTCACCAGATCTCACTCCATTAGATTTTTTGTTATTTGGGCTCTTGAAGGACAATGTCTTCAGGAACATATTGCATACTGAAGAAGAGATGCAAGAGGCAATAGTTAAGGAAGTGGCAAACATTATCCCCAATATGCTGGTGAATATCTTCGAAAGCCTAAAAAGAAGAGGTAATTTATGTCTGGACCAAAACGGGGGGCATTTTGAGCATTACCTTTACCTGTTTAATAATCATTGTTCTGTATTTCGAGTTTCATTTTTTAAGCGTTAATTTTTATTCAAACAACCTACAATATTAGGTATCTGATTGTTATGTCAAATTTTTGTCAAATAAACATATCTGGTTGTAGCGTTGCAAACCCTTAGGCAAAAAAATCCTCCAGGTAGGATTGCCAACTCAAACAGTCATTCTTGATCACCCGGTATATAACAGATTTCTACGTAATATTTCAATTTGTGAGTAAAACCCTTAAAAAACGTATTCTATAGCGATTTTTAATTTTCTTATTTTGGCTGCTGAAAGTGGTTGCTAATTTCATTCAGGTTCTTCTTTTTACAAACAGCTGTCATGTCATGCATACTGCGATACAATTGTAGCCAAATTTCAAAAATATCTGAGAGCATAACATTTTTTCGAGTCATCTTTTATGCTGCCTCGGCATTATTCCTCTATGGGTTAGCTTTAAAGCACCAATAACTGCCGAGTCTGCAGATATTGCAGCCATTACGTTCAAACTGTTTCGAGGATTCACGATAGTGCGAAAACTACGGCGGCTACTTACTTGTCTTTCGCTAACCACATTTGATTAACACATATTAAAACCAATTTCCCGTTTCCAATGTCAAAAACAAAAATTCAACAGTTAATTTTCATCAGCAGCCCCATTTTGTCTTAATCAATAATTGAAATTTTCGCAACGAATTCCTAATTGGAGAGTTCACTAAAGATTGCAGAACCGGCCGTAAATTTGGTAAACTGGGATTAAAAGAAAGACCAGTTAATGATTTATCATTATTTACGAATGGATGGCTCGTATTAATATAGCCCTTTTGCTCGGTTTAATTCGTCACCGGGGGTTTTTCGTTCCCTTTCATTTATCGTTCTGGAAAATACACACTCGAAAAAAGAAATTTATATATAGCAGAAAAGAGGATTAGCTTTCTCCCGTAAATGATGAGCTCAGAAGTGGAGGTCTGACATTTACAAAATTTAATATGAGATAAGAATGCCTGTTCCATTTTCCTGTACTACAATTCGTATGCCTTTTCCCGACGAAGTATTCCACTCGAGGTTTTCCTCGATATTTTTTCCTCTTTTCCCGAGACACGAATATCCCGTAGGAAATTTTGGATCAAATTATTGTCGTCGGGATCGTTGTTATTCGAATACCTCCGCTTAGCAACCGGGCTTGTTTAGGTTCGGCATTATTGCCAGACCGTTTAATGGTATG
Source organism: Cryptocephalus moraei (assembly GCA_946251905.1). NCBI lineage: Eukaryota > Metazoa > Arthropoda > Insecta > Coleoptera > Chrysomelidae > Cryptocephalus > Cryptocephalus moraei. The sequence goes on from OX276454.1 coordinate 23,140,193, forward strand.
CGGTTTACGTTTGTAATGTGATAGTTATCCGCTCTTTGGCAGGGTAGACGTTGGATTTTGAAATCAAACCGATGCGGCGTTACGAAACAGGGATGAAAATGATTTATTCATACGTAAATCTCGGAACGGGGAGCGAATGGCGACTATGTAAAATGGTGGGTCGCGTTTTAATCTCGTGGCGGAGATGTGCCGGCTCATGGAATGGCGAAAGTGTCGAAATGGCGAAAAAGGACCTATAACCGAGCGAACCCCGGATAGCGAAACAAACTCACGGAATGGCATAATACACCCCTATTATGAGAAAACGATAAAATAAATCCGGGCAAAAGGCACTAGACTGACTCAGCAGATTGTAAACTTTCGGCGTATATACGTATATACCACATCAGAAAGGCGAACTTTGCCGCGATAAAGCAAAATATGTTTGAATACACGCAAAATAATAAAGTAGTTCAACTGAATACGAGGGGTGAGAATTCAAAGAACGACTATGAAAATATTGTTTGTAAGGGAATAGATAATCAGTTTTCGCGCCATGCTCAGTATTAGATTTATCAAGAAGGATGCTAAGGAAATTAATTACTCTATATGAAAAGACCTTACAAAAAGACTTTACAAATCGGTAACGTAAACGTAGGAATGCACCTTCTAAACTGCTAAGTAAGCAAAAGAAAATATAGTCATTTATATTTTTAAGAAAAATGATGAATGTCGTCGTTGCGATATTAATCGACCTTCATTACAATAATTAGCACAAGTTAGCGGCGACATGCAGATTTACAATTTAGTAGTAATCAGATCAATATCGGAATCAGTTGATCAGAGGTCTTAGTGAAGGTCGACATATTGCTCCTTGGAAATAATGTGGGAACTCAGATTTTTCGTAACGATGTCAATTGTACTATTTTACTCTTCACTGAACGAAAAAGGTACGTGATATTAATAAAAAAGTATATCAAATCAATGAACGTCGACATTAATTTCGGGCCGATGACGTGTGTTGTTGATTCAATGAACGGTCGTACATAAATTTCTCTGTTCATTAAGTTACGATTGCTGTACATTGAGTGAATGTACAGTGGACATGGATCTATGTTAGCGGTTATTAATGTGATGTTTGCTATGTGTTAAACCAATGAATTGTGAGCATAGATCTAAGGTTGTCGGACGTTAATATTATGTACGACATACATTAGGCCTATGATTGCTGTACGTTAAATTAATAAACAGTGAGCATGGATCTATGATCGCCGGTTATTGATATTACGAACGATCAACATTGGCTTATGATTGCTGTACATTAAATCAATAACTGGTGTTGATAGACCAATGACCTCCGATTATTAATTGCAGTGACTTTTGAAAAAATATTGCATGCAGCGTTTCAGAAGCATTGGAACGCGGAAGGAGGAAAATCTTACTAATACATACCACTTTCTAATTCTTCGCAAAGGGATTTGCAGAATAATAGCCTTTTTTGTTACATCAATTTTTTATTGCATCAGAAACTCACAAATCATATGAACCTTTGGGCTCTCAAGCGACACGTCATGTTTATAAAATGCCTTTTCCATTTGGAACAAAACTTGGCCGATGGCACCAAATATCCATGGATCGCCAATCTGAAAAAAAGAAGGAGAAATGGTAAACCAAACCTAGATTCACGCTTTAAAAGAATGTTCGTTTTATGGCGTTAGAAAGTAAAATTCAAATTTTATAAACACCTTTCGTTTTAGAACATTAACAGTTGTGTTTATAGCTATTTTTTCATAAAACAAAGTCCGAGCACGATGTCAAGCATAAAAAGACATATTACAGTTACTTAGCAACGAATATCCAATATCTGAAACAAGGATTTAAAGAAAATGTTTTTTAATGTGGAAGTTTTAAGAAAAGCAAATTTTCCTTTTTTTAAGTATGTAAAATAGAACTTACTTTCATGACAAGCATCCTCAAACGCTTTATTTAGAAGGCCTTTAGTAGTTTTATTTTTCATGTGTCCTTCTTTCTGTAGAAATGTCACTGTGTGGGGAAACCATTTTTCTCAATTATTTAAAAGTAATTCCCAATTTCCGAATGCAATCTCGTAGTTTATACTAACCTAAAACATAAAAGTGTTATAAGTAATACAAAATTAGACATTTTCCTAAATGATTCGAAAGAAAAATAAAATTTTAAGACTACCTACTAGTAAGAGATTGCATAGAACTGTGTCATTTCAACTTTCCGATAATGCTAATACTTACCAATTTTCCATTCTTAAAGGGAAATACTGTGTCTTTCTCGAGCCTGTTCATCTATCACACAATAATTTGGCACAATTGGTATAATAGTTAGAACGCTGTACTGCCTCTTCTACTTTATCAGACCGACTGGAGGAAATTCAGAAGAATTCGCATAAAAAGTGGTACATGCAGAGAAGTCTACGACGGTGATTCGTAATATTAATGTTCGCCGACATCGTTTCAACTTCCGACAACATTAAATCTGATGCGTTTTTAAAAGTTAATGGCTGGCTTCGTAAAATCAATGTTTGATGTTCATTGAAACAACGAAAACCGTTCATAATTTTTTTATGTTTGCTGTTCATAGATCTATGACGAAAATTTATCGTTATAATGATGAAGAGCGTTGTTTAATAATCCTCAAACATTAACTGAATGAATTTTTACATTAGATTAATGGATGAAATATTTAATTTTAATGTTTTGCGTTCACTGTTTAATGTTGGCTCGTTTATCGGTCCAATGTATGAAGTCATAAGTTTATGACCAGAAATCGTTGTAACAATCATCGATTCATAATATTAATGTTCACAAAATTGACGACGTCCGTTCATTGATTTTACGTACGAAATTATTTTCTGTGATTTATTGGAATATTGTCTTCCCTAAAAATTCTTGTTGTGAATATTCCCTCACTTTGCATTTAATACTACTTATTTCTTATGCGAGAATAAATCGATATTTTTCTAACTATTTTCTTTCCTCCACCTTGAGTTAACCCCCCCCCCCTAAGCACACCCCCAGCGAGACCTCCCTGGGGCGTGACAATATGCTAAATCGGCGAATATCGGTACTCAGCATCACTCAGTGTGTATAAATGAAATTAATACCCTTACAATATTATTGAATGAATATTCTGGAGCTTCTTGTGTGGTAGATGGAACGGAATCATACATATTCGATAGGGAATGCATTATTGTAATGCAAATTACTATGCAAACGAATGAAGAATTACAATGTAACGAACAGATGACGTAACTAATAATTCGAAATGTACTTTCTTGTCAATTCGTCACAAGATGCACTTCGACACAATTCAATAGATGAACACTTATAGAAGTGCTTATATGCAGTTCTCAAACCAAATATAGTATTTCTGAATATTCATATTTACGTTATATGATACGGAATGAATGACTATGTGTGGTGGGATAACGATAAAAGTAATAACATTATAGCAACCTATTTCTAGTGGTGGACACGAATCGAGACGAGACGTGAAACGACACGGTCTCGTCTCGTCTCGAAAATTATTTCTCGTCTCGTCTCGTCTCGTCTCGTCTCGTCTCGTGTCTCGAAAAGTCTCGAAATAAATTGACGTATATAGATGGTACTTTTATAAATGTATACTTTTTTGATAACATTTACTGATTTTCTGGAGGTACCTATACAGGTGTCGTAAAGCTGAATGTACAGTAGTATTTTATTGATGTTATGTTTTGATAAAGAATATTTCATTTTTAGAAAATATTGAATTAAAGAAATTAGATTATAGAGAACAGGTACAAAATCGAAAATAAATATCATTCATAAATAAACTTATTGGGATACGAACTATAAAACAAAGTTATTAAATAAATTTATGGAATAAACTATATATCATTATAAGCACAAATAAGAAATTAATATCATCTGTATATTATATATTATATGTGAAATTGGTATTATTTGGTAGATTGATCAAATTTTAAAAGTAAAATTACCTACCATACTTTTAGAAAAATGTGCTGGTAATGGTATACCTAGCTTTTTACCTCATATTGTCGCTCTCAGAAAAGATAAGATATTGTGATTAATCCAATCATACGTTTTCGACATAAAATTAGAGGGCACTAATTAGGTCCTTATTATGAAGCTGAATAACCTATATTTAGAACTATTTGGGACGGTAATATTCAGATCAGCTATAGTTTTATTTTATTCAATCCGGGATATGTCTCAACAATACCTGCAACATCGCACTGGGAACTTGTAAACTGGAAATTTCATTTATACGTACCAAGATGTTAATCTATCAGAAAAGTTGTTAAATGTGGGAAACTACGCTACTAATGAATGAATGAATGAATGAATGAATGAATGATGAATGAACATTACTGTTAAATATGTCCATTGCCTTAGATAAACGTTTCACACCACTGCCCGTCTGTCTGTTGTATAATCAACCCTTCCAAAATTCTAAGAAAACGACGGGCTAATTATAAATTTTACTCCCTTACTGGTCAATGGCACGGTTTAATCCAAACCCCTTTTTTAGGTATCCTTTTACCTGCGCTTTCGTTCTCATTGCTATGGAGTTTGGTGGCCTTTCATTTTACCAACGAAAGAAAATTCTTAAATTGCAATTTCTTAAAAAAATTCGAGACTTTGAGACTTTTCGAGACGAGACGAAATGATGTCTCGTCTCGTCTCGTCTCGAATCAGTACTGGTCTCGTCTCGTGTCCACCACTACCTATTTCTCGAAGAAGTTAATAATATCTACCTCTTAAATAGTACGTCTTAAATTATAACAAGCCACCTTCGTTATGAGATTGTAAGTGGATGGTATATTTATTTGAACAGAATTATATATTGCAGAAAATACTGTCTTTACATATGTATTATTGCTATTGTATAATATGTTGCGGAAAATTCATCTGAAACAATTTATTTAAAAGGCAAATGATCTAAAGTTCAATTTATCTAATGGACAATTCATCTAAAATACGGTTCGTTCTAACTTAACTCATCTAAACGACAATTTATCTATCCAACAGGTTGGCTGATACCAAATACTAATTTAAATGTTCACAGCACCCCTTCATTTAGGAAGTATTAATGCAACGACAATAGCGACGAATGCTTGTTAAGCAAAGACTATTATTAACCATTTTTATTTCTGTCATTATCCCATGGAGGTTACGTGTTCATAGTCACAACATCTCTTAATTTATTAACACTTTTCCTTATCTCATATCTGATATGTCCCATATCTTGTTGTATCGACATTTTTTATCATTAGAAATATTTAAATTTATTTCTGTACTCCTATTGTTCGACTATCATATTTCTCGTAACACGCTCTTTAGTTTATTTTTTCAATCTATATATAATATACAATGTGTTTCAATGATTGTCATCTAGTCGGCTGTGGAATTCCCATGTAAAATAAAAAAAAACCGCCTTGCGAAAATATGAGTTTCTACTAGCTATACATAACCTCAAAATAACCAACTTAACCTCTTTTGACTTCTGGTTGTTCTCTGTCAAAACAGAACGAATTCTTAGTATTTGTCTGTTTGTAGTATTTGTATTGGCCCTGAAAAGGGCCTTTAATTACCAGCAGTACTGATTGCCAATTTCACAACAAATGTTCGAAGTGTCACTTGTTGTCAGAATTAGATAAGTTCAAATCAATAGAGCGCGGCACATCAAAAATTACATGCACAGAAATTCCAACGCCAACTAGATGACAATTATTTTGAAACACATTGTATATCTCTCTCTCTTTTCTGTTGGAAAGAATAAACCAAGAGAGATGAAAATTAGCAGTATGAAACTTACATGGTATACAGTACCTATAGATATATACTTATATATGGATATACGTATATACATTGACTCGCTCATATTCCGTGTATTGATATATTTATATTGTATAACACGCGATTGGATATACGATCATTCACAGCGTAACAGGTTCCATGCTGACGCCACGTTGAACATTTTACCCCGTCTAAAAACAGTTATTTTTCTCAAGGGCGCGTATAGAAGTTTTCACTTCAAAAAATCCCCCTAGCAGAGATGCCTGTATTACACCTCAACCGATCTTTTAAGAATACCTGAAATTTTAATAGCAGAAAAGTTGTAAGGTTATGAAAACGTGAAAATATCATAGTTGTCCAAATCGGTTAATATTTGATAGTGGTTAGGAGACCGAATAATAAACAAACTTTTTCATATACTATTTTTGGAGATATTGAGAAACAACCTAACTTTTTGTAAATTTTGTTAAGGAAAATATGTCAAATTTGATAGGTGTATCCAATCGATAGAAAAAATCTTAGTCTTTTCACAATATTTTACGAACATTTATGTAGTCTATAATCCCACTTCTGATTAAATTGTAGTCGGCTTATAAACCCACTTCTAATAAATTTGTAGTATAGTAATATATTATAAATACTACTGTACTGGAAAGGGCGAGTGAAGAGATTCAAAAATTGAAATTATCTGTAGAGATTCCAATAATGATAATAATAATAAAAAAATTAAATTGTATATATTCAGTGGAGCCAGATGGCGAGAGTGAGGTTGTGTCTGAGACTGCCACTGAGCTCGAGACGACGCGACGACACTTCTGGAACAAAGAAATAAAAATGACTTTGAGCATTTTATTCTCCCTGTCAATTTATGGACCACAATAAACTCTATTATCTCATACTTGGTGAAATTGTAAAATCAAATAATTAGAACAAATATCAATCAGACAGTATAATACTTGATCGTTTTTCTCTCTATTTTCGTCTGGCTTGTGCAATGGATATTAGGGGAGTAACGCACAAAATACCCACCAGACCTCAAACAAACTAGTACTGGGCGTGCAGGGGGTATTAAGGGAGATACGCGCGAAGTACCCGCCCCAGCTACTAGTAAACAACAATCTCATATACTTCTACAGTCGAGTGTGCAATGGTACTAAGGGAGTAACGCGCAAAGCACCTACCCAAGGTCCTAGCAAACGCAATACACTAGTACTGATCGTGCAATGGTACCAGGGGAGGGACGCGCAAGGTACCCCTCACATACTAATGGCAATGACCCCAAGAACGTGCAATTAGTACTAAGGGCGTAGCGTGCGAATTACTTTGCCTTGAGATAAAAGGCGGCACTCTACTAACAGTGACTAACTAATGTTTGGAATACGTTCTAAATATCGTTGGTTAATTAATTAAAGAGTTAGTTAGTTCATCAACAGTAGAAGAATGAATGGCTCAGTGATCAACTCACCAATTAGTGGCTTCTTCCAATTACTCGGCTCAATATTAATGTAATTCTATTTTTAGAACGGAATTTCGGGCTTAGCTCATATATGGCTAACGTAGTGTTACAATTTATACAGACCGTTTCTAAAGAGTCGCAGGGTGGGATAAACATGAGAGCGAAGGAAAGGCCATATATTTCTCGTTAGCCAAACAGAGAACGACCTTTGCGATGTTGCTAGCTCGCGAAACATTACAGTCGTCCGCTCCGCACACTGTACCGCACACATCCGAAAGTGTAAAGCGATACGCAACCGCGATACGCGTTGACTTGGACTGCCTGCTCGGCCGGCAACGTTGCAAAACTTCCCTCTCTGTCATGCTAACGAACTACTGCTAGTTTCTCTTTTGTTCTTGTTGATTTCCCACCATGCGTTTCGATAGAAAAGTTCCGTATGTTTTACCGTGTTGTTTCTCCAGGCGAAATTTAAATAAAAATTTGAAAAGCAGAAAGAATGGAAGGAAAAGAGATAGAAAGTCATAGTTAAATAAAATCAGTCTTACAGTTAATAATACAAAAATTACATACGATGCGGGCTTTTCCAATGGCACTGCACCTGTATAATGTACGTAATGGAGTAACCTTTGAAAGCAAATAATAAAGTAAATACTACGGGTTTAATCTCACGATCCCACTTTGTACTTCAACTAAAATTGTCGCTTCTTAATGGGAAACCTCCCGTCGCTCGCCTTATCATCAAAGCGTAAAGAGTGTCACTTTTGCTCACTCGAGTGCCAGTGGAAGTCCCGGCGTCACCGTGTTCATATCGCATATTTCCACCGGAATCGACATTTTTCTACCATCATGTATTCTAATGAAAATTGACCGTGACGTCGTGTAGTAAAACATGCACAACGTTCCATGTTCGAATGACAATATTCATTCTGATCGGTATCGGTCACGCTATACATCACCTCCCTGAACCGAAAGGAATAAATTGATAATGACCCGAATGCCTAGAGGATTATTGAGTATTTTAAAATTTGAATCGCTAAGGGACTCCCCGACGATCCAATATTAATTTCCAAGATTCGAACCGTTCCACCTGAATATCCGACCCTAGCGGGAAGTTTGTGTTGTTTCACCGGTACGGAATTTATCTTGGTTAAGTTGTAATTTAGAGAGAGAGAAAGAGACAGAGAGAGAGAGAGAGAGAGAGAGAAGGACAGAAAGTGAAATCGGAAGGGGTTCGAAAGGGAGAGCTTGTTCGTTACTCGCTCTCGCTTCTACGGTGCGAACGTAAACAAATTATTTATGAGTAATTTAGGTCGGTGGGTAATTAAAATTTAGGGAAATTAAACGAGTAATTAGCGTAGGACCCGTCGACAGGTCGGAATTTTATGCCTTTTAAATTGAATTCTATGAAGTAAGTGGGATGGATTTTTTTGCGTTGTTCTCTCCCTTGCCTCGGTTCGGATCTCTCGTTAGCCCGGGGAAAGAAGGCAAAAAATACCCTGTTGGGCATTATTATTATTATTTAATTACAATTAAAGGTGAGAAAATGACTATGTTTACTTACCAGTGCTGCCTACCAGTAAAAGTATTTGATCAAAGGTTATAAACTACCGTTTTAAAACTGACGAATTAGTCGTCAAAATGGCAGTTTTTGAATGTTCATAGTGTAACGGAAAGTCTGGCATTAAAATAGGACGAGATTATTTCCGAAGCGATACGAGTTCCTAGAATTCTGGAACCTTCGAAGCGCCTAGAATGTTTCCGAAGCGATAATGCGGACAATAAACGAGAGAGCGCCTGTCATAAAATACCCAACGCGGAGAACGTGTGCGACATAAATAAACAGTTTGCTCATATAAATTAGATAATAAGTGCTAGTGTTAGTAAAAATAATTAGTTATGAGATTTCTCGTAGTGTTAGTTATTTTGAACTGTAAAAACGTTACAATGTGTTAATTTTTTGCTTAGAAAACTGGAAGGAGAAGTGAAAATTGGCATACTCATTAATTATTAATAATCATTGCGAAAAGAAACCTACGGCTTTTCAATTGCAATCCTTGTTGGGTCTTGTACTACTTAAAATGTTTTCAAAATTTCATACCTATCCGTTAAACAATTTTTGCAAAATTGTGTTTATATATATCCCAGAGTTGTTCTTTTGTGTAAAAAAGTTGGCGACCCGCATCTAGCAGCCGGCAAAACGAAATGCCAGGTAATTTGTGCCTTTTTTGTGTCTTTTTTGTACCGCAAGAAAGAATTTTGTAGCTCTCACCATCGACGAGCTACAAAAAAAACTGCCAGCTTAAACTTGATCTAGCGGCCATTGCGATAGCGTGCGAGTGGATTGACAAAAAAAAAGATTTTCAGCTAGAAATTTGTGTCTTGAAGAGTAATAAAACGACATGGGGTCAGAATTTTAATTTGGCCAATTTTTGGCCAAGTTGGCTCAAGTGGGCTAGATGGGACTGCGAATCGGCCAAGATGTGGAAGAAATGTGCTCTTCTGTCTCCGATTCGTTTTGAAATGAAATTTGGAGAACATAGTCCTATTTTCAAATTGGTCAATTTTCGGCCGAATTGGCTAATGGACAAAACGTGTCCTCCAGAATTCAAGAACCCGCGATTTTAGTGAGAAATGTTGCATCTCGGAATCTTTTGGTGTTCCGAGGCCTCGGTAATGGCCTAGACCCTGGACACAAAGGCCCAGGAGACGTCCCATGACCCCTCCGACGAGATTCAGTCAAAATACCGACTCTCCAGTGCCGGCCGCTGTAGTTACAAATTCGAGAACCTTCGACTTTAGTGGAAAATGTTGCATCTTGGAATCTTCTGGTGTTCTGGGGCCCTGGTACTGGCCCAGACCTTGGAAAAAAAGCCCAGGGGACGTCACAAGACCCCGTGGGCCACTTCCAGTCAAAATACCGACACTCCAATGCCGGCCGCTGTAGTTACAAATTCGAGGACCCCCGACTTTAGTGGATAATGTTGCATCTTGGAACCTTTTGGTGATCCGGGGCCCTAGGAGTGACCCAGGCCCTAGACACAAATGCCGAGGGGACGTCCCAAGACCTCTTCGCCAATTCCAGTCAAAGTACCGACACTCCGGTCCCGGCCGCTGTAGTTACAAATTCGAGAACCCCCGACTTTAGTGGAAAATGTTGCATCTTGGAATCTTTTTGTGTTCTGGGGCCCTGGTACCAGGTTTTAGGTCGCCTCCTGGGCTTTTGTCTCCAGGACCTCGGCCAGTACCAGGGCCCCAGAACACCAAAAGATTCCAAAATGCAACATTTTCCACTAAAGTCGAAGGTTCTGGAATTTGTAACTACAGCGGCCGGCACTGGAGTGGCGGTATTTTGATTGGAACTGGCCGAAGGGGTCTTGGGACGTCCCCTGCACCTTTGTGTGCAGGTCCCATGCCATCACCGAGGCCCCAGAACACCAAAAGATTCCAAGATGCCATATTCTCCACTAAAGTCGGGGGTTCTCGAATTTGTAACTACTGCGGCCGGCACTGAAGAGTCGGTATTTTGACTGGAAGTGGCCGAAGGGGTCTTGGCACGTCTCCTGGGCTTTTGTGTCCAGGTCCCAGGCGATTACTGAGGCCTCAGAACACCAAAAGATTCCGAGATGCAACATTTTCCACTAAAGTCGAGGGTTCTCGAATTTGCAACTACAGCGGCCGGGACTGGAGTGTCGGTATATTGATTGGAAGTGAATCGAGGGGTCTTGGGGGGTCTCGTGGGCATTTTTGTCCAGGGTCTGGGCCAGTACCGGGGCCCCAGAACACCAAAATATTACAAGATGCAACATTTTCCACTAAAGTCGGGGGTCCTCGAATTTGTAACTACAGCGGCCGGCATTGGAGTGTCGGTATTTTGACTGGAAGTGGCCCAAGGGGTCTTGTGACGTCCCCTGGGCTTTTGGGTCTAGGGCCTGGGCCAGGACCAGGGCCTCAGAACGCCAAATGATTCCACAATCCAGCATTTTCCACTAAAGTCGGGGGTTCTCGAATTTGTAACTACAGCGGCCGGCACTGGAGGGTCGGTATATTGACTGGAAGTGAATCGAGGGATCTTGGCCTTTGTGTCTAGGGTCTAGGCCACAGACCATTAATATAACTAGACCCGGTGTTCCCATTAGAAACTGATCTTTGTTTACATGCCAACATAGCCGATAGGCGCGGTGTAAAGGGGGAAGAAAATATGGCCGCCTTTGACGAATTTTGACAGCGTACAAAGTAGCTATCCATAGGCGTATCAATAATAAGGGACAAAAAGGAAACAAAATTAAGAAAATAATTTATTTATTATTTAGATCAACGGGCAATGAAGTCTTTTACATGCTAGGTAACAAAGGTGCGAAATAAGTGACAAATGATAAAGAAGGACATAGATTATCAAAATCATCGTGACAGTAATAATGCATACAATAAGTATGGTCCAAGACCCATCTGTCAGAAATTTGCTTTAGATTGGCATAAGAGGTAACCGCAATGTTTTTACATGAATACCTCGGGAATAACGTCTAGAATAAGGATTGACTTATCCTCCAAAGCGCATCGGTCGGGAACATTGTTAAAAATTCAACAATTTAGAAAGAAATTAAAAAACGCGTTTTTTCCCGAATTGTTTTGCTTCTAACTTTTTAATTATTGAATTTAGAAGAAAGTTGAAGAGAGGAAAAAGTTGCAGAATCTATTTTTACATAAAATGACATAGGCTATAAATTCAAAAATTTATTAGCGGTTTTGCCAAATACTAATAAACAACAAAAAATCGGCCCAAAAAAGTGTTTTTTCAACTTATTATTTTAGGCACTTTAAAATGTAGTTAGGACTTCCATGTCACAGGTACAAAATCCTCCAGTTATAATAAAAGAATCGAGTAAATTTCGTTTCGATCGGATTATTAGAGTTTGCACAATAATTTTGCAATTCAGAAAAATCGGAAAATATTGAAAATTTTCAAAATTGTTTAATTTTTTTCCACTATTCGATTTTAATAAAACTAGCGGTCATATATAAGAGGGAAGAAGCTTTCATGTACTTTTGTCAAAATTAAAAAATATTTATTAGAACGGATACAGTCATTGTTTAAAGTTGGTGTCGTTTTTTTTTGCTTATAAACAAATAGATTATCTCGGCGAATTTTTTGTTAAATGAAATTCTGAAAACATAGCAGGAAAGTACTCGGAAAGACGCTTCTTTTTATTCATAATAAGTTGCTATTTTGCTCCTTAGCTTCTGAGATATAACTCCTCAAAGTTGTTTAGTGTTTAATAAAATGGTTAATAATGGTTAATAAAATTACTATTTTCTCTCATATCTTAAGAAATAATTGTTTCTCACAGTAACCAATAAGTAAGTAATATTTTTGTTGAAATTTACATTGAAAAGATTGAAATTTAAATTCAAAAAATGTCTCGCTTCGAATTTTGACAAATTCATAAATTTGTCATTTCTATTAAACACAGTTACAGGGTAGAAATTAATTACCTTGTAGTACTTTTAGGTTCAAATACTTGATGCATCGGCAATGAAACAGCATCTCTCTTTAAATATCTAGCATTGTCGGTTGCACCTATTTTAGACACAAAATCATCTTTACTGAAATGTTTTGAGCAAATATAGGACGATTTTGTTATGTTATCATTTTCGCTAAGTCCCAAAACAGAAATCCAAATATTTCTTTTAATCGGATCTACTGGAAACCTAAAATAATAACACTGATAGAACGCCACTGAGATGATACATAACCTCAAAAAATTTCATTAATAAATCTCCTTATTTACCTATGAAAAGACAATCCCGAGGCTTTCCCTGCATCGCTATAAACGTTGCACCTATTAACCATTGTTAAATGTTTCCTATTTTTATCAAAATTACTCCCGGTTAGTTTTGGTTTGGTTAGGTTAGCGTGTGACAGACTATGACGCAATGTTGCCACGTTGCCTCTCATAACGAAAGTCTATATTATTTTAGATTTACGTACAACTGACCAACCGCAGGCGAAGTATAGGCTGGATGTATAAGCAAATCGTAAGCGAGAATTCTTCATTTGCATTCATGCAACAGCGCAAAAAAACGCTTAGAATGTGCTAAGATCTTGTCAATACATTATTTTGTAAACAAACGGGTCTAGTTATATTAATGGTCTGTGGTCTAGGCCATTACCGAGGCCTCAGAACACCAAAAGATTCCGAGATGCATCATTTTTCATTGAAGTCGCGGGTTCTTGAATTCTGGACGACACGTTTTGTCCATTAGCCAATTCGGCCGAAAATTGTCCAATTTGAAAATAGGACTATGTTCTCCAAATGTCATTCCAAAACGAATCGGAGACAGAAGAGTGTCTTCAGAACATTTCTTCCACATCTTAGTCGATTCGCAGCCTCGTCTAGCCCACTTGTGCCAACTTGGCCAAAAATTGGCCAAATTAAAATTCTGACCCCATGTCCTTTAACTACTCTTCAAGACACAAATTTCTAGCTGAAAATATTTTTTGTTTGTCAATCCACTCGCACGCTATCGCAATGGCCGCTAGGTTAAGTTTAAGCTGGCAGTTTTTTTTTGTAGCCCGTCGATGGTGAGTGCTACAAAATTCTTTCTTGCGGTACAAAAAAGGCACAAAAAAGAGACAAATTACCTGGTATTTCGTTTTGCCGGCCGCTAGATGCGGGTTGCTAACTTTTTATACGTTTTTCTTTTGGAATAACATTATGCGCACAATAATCAGGAGAAAACGATAAAGTATGATTTTTCCAGCGAGTGTAAATATTTATTTGAAGAGCGAAGCTAGTTTATTAAATTTACATGAGAATGGAAAAATCTATTTTCTGATGTGTATAACAGGCAATTTTTTCGTGTACTTAATGGAAATCACAAATAAATATTTTTCATAATATTTTGGAAAAATAATAATAATAATTATAAATAAATTATGTATGTCAAGCGTGTACTGAGGGGCTGATGGCATGGTAACAGAACAAAACAAAAATTGTTGCTATAAATTTGCTAACAACAAAACTACCACTTTTCTTTACGTTTTTTAATTAAACAAAGTGCTTGGTTTCCATTAAGTATACGAAAAGAAAACACTGTCATGTTAACCTTAGAAACTAATTGAATAGCTTCATTACTATTATTCGTAGGAAAATTCTTATTTCATATTCGAACAGCTGGCATTTTTTACGGGAATTTAAAACAATGTCCTAGGTTAATATTGGGCAAAGTTAGCCACTTTTTAATGTCACAACTACATTGTTTATAATAATCAAAAAATATAACCTGCGCCATTTTGAAGATCAAAAGTTAAAGTGTTAGTGTATTTTTTTAAAACGATTGCGCTTAAAGTGGATTGTTGAAGTTCCAAAAACGTACCTCGGATGAAGACAGTACGGAATGGGTGAAGGGGGGACCTTCAACCCCAAACTCAATTCGGAAATCTCGAAATAGCTCAGTTATTGACATTTTTAAGAAATTGTATTTATGACTTTCTGATCAGTCTTTATATCCTTTATGGTGTGTTGTAACCAAAAATATGTTAGATAGTCATACTTCTAGAACTACAGTGTATTATGTAACTCTATTACGCATGAAATGGTTGGAGAATTTCGAAACAGCTCAGTTATTGAATTTTTTTTTGGAAATTCTTGCTAAAGCCTTTGCATAGTTTTCTCTATCTTTTGTTATAAGAACAGAAGTGTAGGAAGTTACGTTTCAAGAATTACAGCGTATCAAGTAACGCTATTACAAATGAACGGAAATCTCGAAATAGCTCAGATATAGCCTGCTACAGACGTTGAATTGGCCGTTGTATTCTCTGGCTCATCCTGGCTCAAAGCCCTGTTATTGACATTTTTTGGAATTATAACGATGGCTGTAGTGTTGGTCTTTATGTCCTTTATGGTGTGTTATAACAATAGCAGTGTAGAAAGTTATACTTACCGAGGTATAGCATATTAAGTAATTCCATTACACTTGAACCCGATTCGAAAATGTCACAATAGCTCAGATATTGAATTATATTGAAAATCCTTACTATATCCACTTGGTAGGCTTTCATGTCCTCTATCGCATGTTATAAGCATAAGGATGTAAAAAGTTATTCTTCCGGAATTGTCCAATATTTACTAAACATCTTTCGTAGTTTGGGGTGAAGTAACAACCGTTGGTGGAAATGACTTACAAAATTCGTCGCTGGATATTCATCCTTAACTTCACACACATATTTCAAATTGGTATCATGATCTACATCTCTGGAATTTATGAACGGATTTTGATGTTTCTGTTATTAACTTGTGGTACCTTTTTGCGTACCTTACGAATATGCAATTTGTCTAAAAAAGTTAGTAATTTGTTTAAAGAAATTTGAAAAAAAATGTTTGCTAGATATCAATACCTATTTTTTGTGATTCTTGTTAGTAACTACAGAAATATATTATTTACGATTTAATTAACAAATTATGTTCACATATAACTAATTTGTATTCGACGTTACGAGAAAACACTCTATATCTAACATTTTTATATGAACTTTTGCAGCTGAATATAATGAATATTATATTTATATTCATATAAATGAATATAAAATGAATATGAATATATCACTTAAAAATGACGTTTGTACAAGATTGGTTAATAAAAAACACCTCAAAACTGATCTACAATATTTTTTACTATTTAACAATTTTAAATTATTATTAATTAATATATAACATAAAATGTCGTTTTTGAATATATAAAAAACATTGGAATCTGTACTTGCGTTAAAATGAGTCTTTTCACTATACGCTTTTGTTATAACGAAAATTAAGTTTTTTTTTTCAATTCTAATCTAATTTATTGGGGTAATAATACTGGTGTCTTTCATGTGATTAATTTTTGCAATTTTTATTAATAATTAATGATGTTCTTTTTGACTGTCCTTGCAGTTTTAAAAGCAACAAATTAATATGTAAACGTTCAAAAGTAACCATTTTGACTGCTGAGATTCGTTAGTTTTAAAACGGTTATTTCTGATCTTCGATAAAATACTTTGTTTTTTACTAGTAGGCAAATGTATGCAAAAATACCCATTCTCTGTCCTTTAATTGTTTATTATTAAACCACTCCACCGAATACGCTGCAGAGAAAGTATAGTTTTTGTTCCTTTTAGCCTATATTGAAGAAATTTGTCAAGTAGCTCTATGAGTCAAAGTCCTGGCGAAAACCCTATTTCCTGAACTACGTGCGGAGTGCGTGCCTTTGCATTGTTTTACGGTGTAGCTACCCGTGTATATCAAACATGAGGGAAAGTCAAAAGGTAATTCTCCATAATCCACTCTCCCTCGCTCCCTCGTGCACTTAATTCATTGCTGGCGTCCGTTTCTTTCTCTTCTCGGTCGAGTTGACTACCACCTCCACAATAGCTCTTCGCAGTTTTTAAGTGGGATTTGCGTTGATTTTAAACGCCCCACAATTTTTAAGTGTATTCCCTAATAGGGTTTCGTCGAATTATATTCTCCCTGCTGTTTAATGTTCAAAAGGAGAACGATTGGAACGGATTTCCGCTGCTTGAAATTTCAATGGAATCGAGGTCGGTTCTTGTGTTTTCCCTCGCAAGGGATTCGATAATCGGCGTTGGTTCATTCAGGAGGAGCTTGTGTGCTCTGGCGTTATCGATCCGAGTTAATTTCGGGTTATTATTATTATTGAATGGACTAAATGTCAAGGGTTCCGCTCCGGGAGTGCGGACTTTTCACTTTATCTACGCGAGACGCGGATATTCATCAGTCTGTTTGCGGGATGTTTTCATCTTTAATCGATTCGCAGCGGCGTCCCACCTAGATAAATTAAGAGGGGGGCCCTTTGATCTGTCTTTGATTTTTCTGTCGCGACGGTAATCTTCGCAAAATCCCCGCCCTAATCGCTTTACACTTAATATGCAAAATCGTCCCTTTCACAAACCGAAACACCTAGTCATTAGCATAGGAAATCTATGAGATGTAAATCAGGGAGCCATCGAAAACCAACCAGGGAGCAAATTACGTCGTCTAATTTACCTAGGAATGAAGTGTCATCTTCTCGACGATGTTCAGAAGCCAAACCGCTAAAGCTTATCGAATATCCGGGCAACCTTCGGAATGTAATCTCGAATAACGAACATGCGAACGGAGGATATTTATGAGAAGTTTCTTGGAGAGGAGGTATGTTTGGGATTTTCTTTCTCTCGAGATTAATAACAAGGAGAGTTTACGTTAATAAACTCGAGCTAATTTACTCATTGTTCGCCCTATACGTACACAAGGTTTCTTGGTAAATTAGAGCGCTTTTGTGCTTCCAAAAATATTTTAATAATTCCTGGATGTTCAAATGAGGCGAGTTTTAAATTCGACGAGGTTAATTAAAGGCATTAGGGTGAGGGCGAAAACGGGAACAGTATGCGAAATAAGCTTATATGGTTAATTTCACCCGCTAATGATTTATGGTCTTAAATGTATTTCACTGTTGGATAATATAAATGTTAAAGACTGATTTGCATTTGATTCAAACGGTGGTTAAAAGAAAATTTAATGCATCTTTCGTTGGAGCCGGCATCAGTGGCGTAGCGTACATATAAAAATTCTTAAAACTTTTTTGGCAAAAATGTACTTGTTAGTGTGTATTATACAGTGTACAATAAAGAAGTGGTGGTAATGCTCTACATCAGGAGCTTTACGAAATAATTAAAAATGCATGGGAGACAGAAACAATGCCAGAGGAGTGGAGTGAGAGTGTGATCATACCCATATATAAAAAACGAGATAGAAGGTATGCGAAATATATACGGGAATGTCTTTGCTTAATTCGGCATATAAGCTATGGTCGATGATTGTACTGCGATGTACTAACGCTTTACAGTGTGAAGAAGTCGTAGGGGTTTATTCAATTACGATGTTTCGTAAAGTAAAAAATCTATTCACGCTAAAGGACTACACGCGTATTGAGGGCCGTAAATTTTCCGTTTTCAAGACTTTTAAGCACTAGAATTCTTTTTAGTAGCTTAGTAACAACTGAGCATTGAAGATCGGAAAGTTTTTCACTAATTTTCATGGATTTATCCTCAATTAGTTGATCGACTTTGACGTATCATGGTTCATTTTATGGTAATAAAAATATCTATATCATTCATACCGAACTTTCTTTGCCCAGATCAACAGCCATAAGTGAAAAACCATTTTGTTCGCAACTTAACCTCAAAATAAATAACCAGTGCCATGTGAGATAGACGTTACTTTCATGCCTATAGGTTGGTACTACCCAAAGGGCTCATAATATTTCCCACAGGTAGCAGTGGTATAAAACACAGACGTTTTGCAATATTTTTTATTGACACGTTTCTAACTATGCGTTCAACTTCAGTCAGTTGTATATATCTAAAAAAAATGTTCTCTTCTATCTTCTTTAGGTTTATTTTCAGTAGAAAAGGGCATTACCTGCTTCATGATAGAAGTGTGATGGTAATGTATCGGTATTATCAACAATCCATGTGAAAAGTGGATTTTTTTCTTTATTTGCGTTCCGAGAAATGTTTTCTTGATCGCACCAAGAGAATTATTTGTTTATGGCGTCAGAGGAGACAATTTCATGTATCACCATCGAGAACCTAATGTAGATTAGGTTCTCATCTTCATCTTTACATTTTCATCGGGTTATATATAACGCCAAAAACAAAAACATTTAGCAGTTTCACTTATATGATATCCCGTAATTTATTACATATACCTACTGCACTTATACACTTTACAATACAAAATGATAAATCTCCAATATTTTTCACAATTCCCTTTGATTTATGAAAATTCCATTGGTGCAAATTAAAGTCCGCTTAAAATGTTTGAATCGACATATCTTTCAGATTTCAACGTTATTTCCGTTTCTTTCATTATTTAAGTTGTTTTCAGCGTTTTTCCTATTCTGGAATTGCATTCAACTGTGGGTAAGTGAATGTTGACAACTCTTATCTTCATTTTTAATCAAATCACTGCATAATTATTGGCAAAATTCTTCTTTCTAATTTTTGTATTGCTTCAGAATCAAAATTTAATTTGCTTTTCACACAGAAATTGTTTCGAAATTGGATTTTTCAGAGTTGTCATGTATTTCTTAATTTCGCGGTTAGATGTAAAGTAATCAAATGAGACTTCCAAATTTCTAATGAATTAGGTGGTTTAACCAGAAATAATTTTCACTTTGAACAAAAATATGACTTGCGCCTGGGGCATTCCACGCCAACTCAGCAGTCGATCCCACATCACCCTCTCGGATCGGGCTCAAAATTGGTACATCGATTAGTACTATCGAAAAAAGGATAGTCCCAAACTTTCAGCCCCGGTAATCACTTCTTGTCCCCAGGGGCCCATATTGAAATTTCGGGCATAATCTCACCACCAGGTGTCCGCGCTCGGTTTTTCGTGTACTGACGCGGCATTTTAATCTAAAAAATGGTAAAAATGACACAGCAGATGCCAAATTTCCCGGAGAATACGATGCTGGCATCTGTTTTTCGATATCTTATAACCGAAGCTCAGAAATCGCAAAAACCCGCTTTTTATTCAAAGTCTGATATCTCATGTGGGGCCACTTCAAATTGGCCAAAAATTTACCAGAAGGCTCTTCGATTATTGCTCTTTCGAATGTTCATATGCGTGCAGTTATCATTTTATATAAGAAAAAACTTACATGCATTTTACCGATTTTTCAGAGAAATTTTCGTAATTTTGTGACTTTAACCCTTCTGTAGGTCGTCCTAGTTAGATGCGAGTTTAAATTTTTTGTCTCGGAAAGCGCCCTCTTTGTTTGTCGACCTTCAAAAACACAAACATTTTCATTTCTGGTATGTATTAAGGGAAAAATGATCAGATTGATTCAAATTTTTCGTAAATTTTTCGATGTTTAACAAATTTATATTTATTGCAGACTAATTCCACCAATCATGAAAGAAGAAACAAAATTACATTGAAACGCGATCATAATCATATTAAATTTTACGTCAATACTTTCCAACTCTATAATATTATCGATAATTTACATATAATTTTCTTACACATAGAACAGCGTCCCTTATTCACTGATATATTGTGACAGATAGTAGCTACCGAGAAAGCAAGTGAATTCACCATAAAACTGGACCAACAGGCAGCAAATTCAAGAAATGTAATAATCAAAATGCTTCCATAAATTAGACAAAACCCTGTTCCATGTGTAAGAAAATTATATGTAAATTATCGATAATATTATAGAGTTGGCTAGTATTAATGTAAAATTTAATATGATTATGATTGCTCTTCAATGTAATTTTGTTTCTTCTTTCATGATTGGTGGAATCAGTCTGCAATAAATATAAATTTGTTCAACATTGAAAAATTCACGAAAAAATTGAATTAAGCTGATCATTTTCCCCCTAATACCTACCAGAAAAGAAAATGTTTGTGTTTTTGAGGGTCGACAAACAAAGAGGGCGCTTTCCGAGACACAAAAGGGTTAAAGTCACAAAATTACGAAAATTTCTCTGAAAAATCGGTAAAATGCATGTAAGTTTTTTCTTATATAAAATGATCACTGCACGCATACGAACATTCGAAAGAGCAATAATCGAAGAGCCTTCTGGTAAATTTTTAGCCAATTTGAAGTGGCCTCACTTGAGATATCAGACTTTGAATAAACAGCGGGTTTTTGCGCTTTCTGAGCTCTGGTTATAAGGTATCGAAAAACAGATACCGCTATCGTATTCTCCGGGAAATTTGGCATCTGCTGTGTGATTTTTATCATTTATTAGACTAAAATGCCGCGTCGGTACGCGAAAAACCGAGCGCGGGCACCTGGTGGTGAGATTATGCCCGAAACTTCAATATGCGCCCCTGGGGACAAGAAGCGGTCACCGGGGCTGAAAGTTTGGGACTATCCTTCTTTCGATAGTACTAATCGATGTACCAATTTTGAGCCCGATCCGAGAGGGTGATGTGGGATCGACTGCTGAGTTGGCGTGGGATGCCCCGCCTACTTCAGTATTTTCAGTCATTCTTTCAGAATGTTGCATATCTTTCGTCGTATTGACTAATCTTCCAATTTTCCAGAAACAGAAGTTTTAACCAAACACCTGTTCCACAACTCTGGAGTTTACACATATTTCAAAGGTTCTCGTGGCTTTTGTTCGACAAAACAATATTGTAGCCAATTTCCAGAAACTAAAATTTTAACAACTAACGAACTGACTGATCTATCGATAAGGAAATTCAATAGTTTTCCAAAAAGTTTTATGAGCTCCGTTCAATTCCTCAGAAATTCATCTAACTTTATATTAAAAATAGTAGATCCGTAAATCTGCCTTTTGGACTAAATTCAGTTTTTCAAAAAAATTAACGAACTCTTTATCCATAATAATTCCTTGATGAATGATGATCATTAAGTCAGAGTGATGAGAATGAAGAGAAATCAATTAAACTTAATAATGAATACATAACTTCTTGCATAATTTTATTGAAATCAAGGTTTACATTTTTTGACGTGATATACGTCTTATAAATCGATGCCTGTTCACAAAACATTGTAACGTTACGCTAGACCCATGCGTGCGAGTTAGAGTGAGAGCGACAACAATAGACAGAGATCGACCTTGGCGGTTGCCTTGTCTATCTCTTTCACACGACAGCGTCCGAGTGAATGCTCGATTTGGCGATCGGCTCGGTTCGCGAGCGCGATTGAAGGGGACGAAGGGGTACGCGCGTTTGCACTGTTTCCACTCTGTCGTCAGCGACGACGGCGACAGCAGTCAGCACACTATTATTTATAAAGTTAGCTGAATATTTACTGTGCATAACATTGCTCATTTTATTACTATTACAATAACAATTGCGGCAATAATGTATTCAATTCTTGCATTCTAAGAGTTCGATTAGCTATATAATCTCATATATTTGTTCTGGCATCGGTCAATGAGTGCAGTAATAATAGGTTATGTTACGATTTCGACTAAAACATTATGATAAATGATATAAATGATCGTGTAAAAAGTCGACTGCTTTCATTTAGTATTCAATGAAAACAATTATCCTGCGCAGCAATTCATGTAAGGTTCAAGATTAATGTTCAACTTCACACATATCATAACAATGTGTCTAAAATGACCAGTTGGACCGGCCAACCGCAGTGCGAAAAAACCTTCTAATGATAATTTAGTGATAATAATTCTATTCAATTCATAAACTTATTCCATATTTCATCAATGTTTTCTTATGACGTTATCACGTAAAAATTATCGTCCGTAAACCGACTTTACAGACAACCATTTTTGTTTTGTTTTAATCTTCACTAAAGTAGGGTAAATTCTGTCTAGAGTTTGTTCACATTCACCTTGTACTTCGATAACTAAATAAAAGTAATTGTGAATTGGGTAAAATTTACCTGTGTGTTGAGTTCTTTAACAAGGTTATCTATTGTTTAGACAGATATTATAATATAAAGAAGAATCATTTCGTTAACGAAATAGATGGTTAAATAGGCTACTCTATCGAAAAATGAAAGTACAATTTTTGATGGTAAGGAACCTAAAAATAAAAAAAAAAACGAAATACACTAAATGCACTGAATATCATTTTGTATTTTTGTATTCACATTTGTATTCTCCGAAAGCTATTTTTCCTAACCAACCGAAGTTGCAATAATTTCAGTAATAACGAGAGCAATGGTATTGATGAGGTATGATTTTAATTGTAATTAGATAATTATATTAATCACTGGTATACTGAAGATTATTCAGATATCTAAACTTTCTTAGCTCCATATTGAGGTTTTTTCACTGTCTGTAGCTATAAAATCGATTACTAATTTCTTAAATGTTCTCTCTTAATGATATACAAGCAGAATGCAACCAACTTCCTGGGAAGCGACCAGCACGTCTTGTTGTACGGTGTATTACGAAAAAGTCTATAATTTTCCTAGTCGATTATCTTTTAACTACCACATTTTTCACTGTTTTCTTGTAACGTGCTCCTTTCCGCATGTTTCTCTTTCGTTTTAAATAGAACCTCTGTTTTAATAGCTTCACCATCTGCACCGTCTTTCTGTAAAATATTAGGCTGGTAATGTTTAGCATTTGTTGCCATTGAACTAATGAAGTTAACTTTAAAATTTGAAATAAAGGATTCGAATTGTGATCGGTGTGGATAATTGGCCAAAATCGCAAATGCAGTTTTTATAAGATAATTTGGATGTCCACAAAGCAAATTCCACCTTTCTTCACCTTTCGCCACTTTGAACCATTATCCACTATTTAATAAGAATTGTTAGAGGTCCTGTGTGCCGTTTTAATAGTTCTTTAATGTGACTATTTTTTGAAGGGGCTACCTTTTAACGTACATATCTTCCATTACAATAAATCGTTGTAGTACTGTAATGTTTATTCTAATTTATTTATACAGTTCTTAACACTACTTAATTTATTTAGTTTATTCTTTAACTAA
Source organism: Cryptocephalus moraei (assembly GCA_946251905.1). Lineage (NCBI taxonomy): Eukaryota > Metazoa > Arthropoda > Insecta > Coleoptera > Chrysomelidae > Cryptocephalus > Cryptocephalus moraei. Next base: position 23,163,934 of record OX276454.1, read on the forward strand.
TTAAAATATATTACACCCTTAACGCTCTAATTTATTTGTATACTTACTGCACATTTTCACTCACGCCGGCTTCTGGTCTACTCTGCCTCCGACCGCCGGCTAGTAATTATACAGGGTGGTGAAATTTTCGATGCTCACCATTGTTATCTCGAAAACGGTGAAAGATACAGGATGGTTTAAATTAGAGAAAAGTTTCCTTGTTTCATGCAGATTATAAATCTGAAAAGAAATCTCCGATATGTTGATTGGTTCTTGAATTATAACGGAAAAACTAGAAATTGCTTTTATCGAAAAATATTATTATCTCATCAACCATTGACACTGTTGCAATAACACTTGGCAATGTTATGTTTTTGATAACGCCGAGTCAAAAAACGTTAACGGAAATCTTCTAGATCGTCTGGATTTCAAGCTGCGATAGTCAACTTTTTTATTTCTTATCGGCGCCATATTGGATTTTAATGCCATTAGATAGACAAAAAAAATTAGCTTTTTGGATTCCTAATTCGTTTGCACTAGCCATTTTTTTTCTAATTATAAACCATTAGATACAAAAATTTCTCGAATAATTGAAATTCTAGCTATCGGGTAAACAGCGTAGACCGTGAAAAAACAATTGAATCTATAATAATGAAACCCACAAATTTTTAGAGAATTTATTTAATAAAAAAGAAATTAAATACTCAAAAAGGTGTAAATGAATTCAAAACATAAAACTTTTTTTGAAAACTAATTTATGCGTAGTTACAGTATAACCAAATAAGCTTGTCGTCTGACCTTGACTTGCGCACGGGAAAAAGGTAGTGGTCCACTATTGGTGGAAACAGTTAATTGTATCTCGAATGTGCTAGAGTGAGTGCATGAGTGTTTTCTAATACATTCTCTCTACCCACTCTGCACATCTCGGACGTCAGGCTTAATTTGGTTCTACGTTCTACTGTAATAATTCATAGGAATTGTTCAAAGTGTCCGCCATTATTTTCTATGCAAATATTAACCCTCAAATTCATTTCATCCACTGCTTTCCGAATAGTCTGCCTTGAAATGGACTGAATGGCATTTTGAATTTTGAAACGAAGGTGATCGATGTTTTCTGTTGCGGTTGCATACACATCGTCTTTTACTTTGCCTCACGGAAAGTAATCCATGGGAGTCAAGCAAGTTGATCGTGGAGGCCAACGAACAGGTCCAAACGTGCCAAGCCATGAATTTGGAAATCATGCATGTAAATAATCTCTAACGATGCGAGAGTTGTGAGAACCAGCTCCGTCTTGTTGAATCCACTCAAGACTACGAACTGTTAGTAATGGCAGTTCGTCTAACATATTTTCTAATATAGTTTGTAAAAAATTTAAATAGGTAGGCCCATCTAGATGTCCATTAATAAAAAATGGGCCTAGAACAGTATCATCTAAAATGCCAGCCCATACGTTTAGAGAATATCGCATTTGAGGCCTTCTATGTCTAATCAAACGTGGATTCTCTGTGGCATAATGATGGCAATTTTTTCTATTGAACATTCCCGAGTTTGTAAATAGAGATTCATCAGTCCATAGGATTTTTCTTGGGAAGTATGGATCCTGTTGCAGTTTGTCACGAAACCAATAACAAAAGTGCAACCTCCTGTTACCATCACCATGATGAAGAGTCTGTACACGAATGAATTTGTAATCATGGAACTTCTGTTTTTTGATTATTTTCCTTACAGATGAATCAGCAATACCTCATTCTTCAGCAATTTTACGACTGGAATTCTCTGGGTCTATCGGTAATTAAGCCAAAACATTCACTTCGTTACCATTGACTTGTTTCCTATGTTTCCTATGTGTCCTTCTGACTCTTCCACAAAACACCAAATTTCTGGAAATTCTCGTGAAGATAGTTCGGTGGGGTTGCGCCCTCTCTGGGTACAAATTTAAATAAGTTTCAGCTGCCAATACAGAATTCCTGTTGCTGCGAATGTATATGTTGTACATATCTAGCTTTTCGTCATCACTGAACATGTTGGCAATTAAGAAACACTAGACACTATACATCACTTGCATACAAACTGTCAGTTTTATTATTATAGATTCAATTGTTTTTCACGGTCTACGCTGTTTACCCGATTGCTTGAATTTCAATTATTCGAGAAATTTTTGTATCTAATGGTTTATTATTAGAAAAACAAATGGCTAGTGCAAACGAATTAGGGATCCAAAAAGCTAATTTTTTTGGTCTATCTAATGGCACTAAAATCCAATATGGTTCCGATAAGAAATAAAAAAGTTGACTATCGCAGCTTGAAATCCAGACGATCTAGAAAATTTCCGTTAACGTTTTTTGACTCAGCGTTATCAAAAACATAACACTGCCAAGTGTTATTGCAACAGTGTCAATGGTTGAAGAGATAATAATATTTTTCGATAAAAGCAATTTCCAGTTTTTCCGATATAATTCAAGAACCAATCAACATATCGGAGATTTCTTTTCAGATTTATAATCTGAATGAAAAAAGGCAACTTTTCTCTAATTTAAACCATCCTGTATCTTTTACCGTTTTCGAGATAACAATGGTGAGCATCGAAAATTTCACCACCCTGTATATCCTTAATTATTCTTTAATTGTTGTTTCCCGATTATTCGAGAAAAGTTTTTATGCCTCCCTCTCCCCCCTTGAAATACGCCGCCTGCATCAGATAAGGAGCACGCTTCACACAGATGTTTACTTTTCTCGTTACAGTACGTACTAAATCATTTTTATTAAATTTAGTCAGATTTCTTTCAGTATAAGGTTTCCCTTCTCACCGATAAGGCTTGTTATTCAAATTCTATTTGTTGTTATCGACTAATTTTAAAATTGCCGTTGGTAATTCCTCAAGTGTGACGAACGTTAAATTTAAAACTTGTTCCCCACGTATATTACAATATTTTACAGTTGTTACAAGTGTTAAAATATTTTAATTGTTTCTCTAGGGGGTGGAAATGAGACCATATCATTTTGCGCATTCCTATACAAAACACCATTCTACTATTTCCATTCCGAATTAACTCGTATTCTGTTATACTATTTATATTCAAAATATTAATCCCCTTTCCCGACCTCAATCCAATTAGTTAGCAGCGTTCCGGGTATTCGGTATGCAAAGAATTATTCCCGTTACGTTTGACGTCGAAACCACTTCAATAGTGACGACCCACTGTTTTGCTTTTTGACCAGAATGAATTCTCTCCGTCGTATGTGACGGGAATAGTTCCTACGGTAAAACGTAATTTATCGTCCGTTTTTGAAAACATAATCGCTCTGTCCTGTCCAGAAATAGTAAACAACTGGATTTATGAGAGTGGTTGAAATGAAAGACTGCCCCGTGGAGGTTTATAATCGGCTGTATGCAGAATGAAGAAATTTGTGTCGGTTTTGTCCTGGATTGGGCGTTGTTTGTTGAGGATGTTTTGTTTTGTGAGTTTTCGATGTAAAGCGAGGGAGGATTTTTATCTCGTTCATAGATTTTCCGACTTTCCACCCTGATTTGGCAAATCTCTACCCGTAATTTAATGCGTCGCGATCGCAAGGGCTACATGCAATAAAAATGGAAGAATTTTTATATATATCCAAGCGGTGAAATACTCCCGTGCCGGAACGTTCCTGTTCCGCATAATATCTTTTTACACCCAGAAAACCCACTAAAAAGCGATCTTTATGTATCTGCGATGTATATTTTATATTTAGTCGGGGCCCCGATCTCTCTCAGGAAATTGCCAAATTCCAACCGGAAAATTCGTTACCACTTTATTGGTTCTAGAAGTTGATAATGGAAAAAGCACGTTACGCGAACTGTGGATTATATCCCCCCCTAACGAAAGCTCGAGACGATTTCTATTAAATATGACGGTTCATTTGCTAAGTAATAGTCCCTTCTCGTCCTAGGAATCGGACGCGTCCGTTCGATTGGAAAGATAAGTTGGAACAAAAAAAGGAGATAATAGAACGAAAAGGGAAAAAAGCGTTAACGGGATTCGTTGTCACGTCCTCTGGTTTCGTAACTACGGACTTGCGAAATTGCAGAAACAGACCCCCGGGGTAATCGAACGGAATAAAACTTCGCGTAGACGGGTTAAGTGTTGGGTCAACGTTGTATGGTGTTACTGGGTTTACTTATGGGTTAGTTGAAATATGATTACTTTATCTTTCTCATCTGAGCGTTTTTATCAACCTTGACTACTGGGTTTTGGGGTCTGATTCGAACGGTAAATCTTTCATTTTCGTCTTCTTCTGAAGATTCTTTATGGGATGTTAGCGGCCACTTCTTCCATTGCATCTTTATCTCTAGAGGTGTGTTTGAGTGTCGGTAGGTTCCTCAATCTCGTCCATTGTCTAATGTTACCACATACGTTTCATAACGGACTGAGTAATGCATGAAATCGCATACATCCCATCTTCCCATTATAGGCATCTCAGCCGTCTTCCTTGTTTCGTCGTATTGTACATATTAATACGTTCGTAACGAATAGAGGTAGAATGCAATAATTAATTGTAAAATGCCGACTTTTTGTCATTTCGAGAATGTGCGTTTCTACTTGTTGAATTTAAGCACGTTGGGCGTTATTAATTTATTTAAAAAAAAGTTTGTGGCGTAACTTCGTAGTCAATCGTAATTATTGTCAATGATCCTTGTTTTTATTCGCCGGCTGGCCCTTCATGCATGTTATTTCTTAAGTTAGGAATACATTCTTCATATCATCTTCTACAAAGATAACCATTTCTTTGGAAGGAACTGTCATTGGAATCAATACAGTAATTTTTATTTAGTATTATAGTATTTTTGCAACCGCGATTATGACATCCAGCATAATTCACTAAGGAACGTTCCTAAACGGATCCATTTGTTAAATTTTTCGACAACTTTATTTTGAAATGGATCGATATAAACCCTGTTCATCATCGAAAATGATGTATTGACATCGTTAAGGCATGTACAAATCCCCACTTTGTGCTCCATAAAGAGAAAATACGGAGTTCTTTAGGTTTCTGAAACGTACCCACCTTTGTTAAATTTGAGTTGGTTGTTTTATACATTTAACCTAGTCGATGATATTATGATACCCCAGTGCAAATAATTAATTCTTCTGTTTATTATCGTCATTACCTTCTTTCCAGGATCAGGTGTAATGTCACCTGTTCCAGTCTACTATCGAGCCATCTTTTCCGCGGACTTCTCAGTATTCGTTTTGGCAATCTTTGTTTTTCCATTCGTCTGTACACCCTTTGACGTGACGCAGAAATTTAATTTCTGCGGATTGTATCGGGCTTTAATTTTGTTTCGTTAAGGTTGTTCGATACTTTGGTACTTCGATACGAATTCTGGTAGATGTCGCCAAAAGCGAATATGCAAAAAGAAAAGTTAAACCCTCACCGCAATAAAATTTATGACCATATGGTCATGATTGGATCGAAAGATGTCAGAGGGTCTGTCAAGGTAACGCCCGTTCGAGGGGCGTGTCAGTTATTCTAATTTCAACAATACCAAGATACTTTTACGAGCTCATAATATTTTAATAGGCATCGTACAGTACTTCATTCTGCACGTTATTAAGATGTCAAAGTTTGCTATTGTACGATTGAATATGTTTTAGATTTTTTTTCGGTTTTTTTATGTTCACAACGATATTTCCAGAAATGTACTAAGTTTTAAACAAAAGTAATCTCTTAAAAACATACATTTATATTTTCTTAATCGATTGGTACAATAAATATTCAATTCTTATGATTCAATCTTGAGTTATCATTGAAATCAGTTTGCATTGTAAAGCATACGGCGTTATATTGTATCGCACAACCTTAAAACCCATGTTTCAGGCCCATATAAAAGAGTAGAGACAGCAATCACTTTATAACACTTTATTTTTGTTTCTTTTCTTGCTTGTTTTTCAAGAGTTCTGCTAATAGTTCTACATATTGCCTTAAATTTACTTATTTTTATTCCTCTTTCCCCGTCAACATGGTATGTCATGTTACATCCTATTCATGGGATGTTGAAAATCTGCTCAATTATTTTATTGTAGGTATTAGATCTATCTGGGTGTTTTCCTTTGAAGGCCGTTTCTTTGTTTTATTGATTGATATTGTTAAATTATATTGTAGGGCATGTTGACTCAATTTATGAATGGCTTTTTGCAAATTGTCTCCTGCTTCTTCTATTATAATTTGATCGTCTGCATATACCAAGGTATTCAAAGTCAAGCCTGGGTTTATTTCAATTCCAGTGTTGCATTTAGTTTTCCACCTCCTTACCAAGTCGTTGTATATAGATTAAAAAGTGTAGGTGATAAGCTACACCCTTGTCGGACACACTTCTCTTGGCATGTGTATGCTTGTCTCTTAAGGATACTTGTATTAAGGTATAAGTTTTTGACAGCTTTAAGGAGGTGAATTGGTATGCCGTCGATTTCTATAATTTTCCATAATAGAGATCTTTTAACTTTATAGAAAGCTTTTTCGTAATTTAGCGACGCTATGTGTATTTCTAAATTGTATTTTTGTCGTTTTTCAATTATCTGTTTTAGCACAAGTCAATACAAAAACGTCCCTTTCTAAAGCCTGATTGCTCTTCTAGTGTAATATTATCTAATATGGTCTGTAAAGTTTGACTGAAAATTTTTTAGTATAACTACTATTTATAACTACTAATTTATAGTAACTACTATTTATAGTAGTACTATTTATAGTATAATGCTGTAACCAGCATTAAAAAGACTTATTCCACGATAATTGGAGGTATTTCCTCTATCTCCTTTTTTAAAATTAAAACGAATTACTTTCGCGGTATTCCATTCTTTGGATACTATACCTTTTATCCAGCACATGTTGATGATATGAAGGAAACAAAACTTTGCATGATGCCATTATATTTTATTAGCCCTGCATTCATCTCGTCCGGTCCTGTGGCTTTTCTTATTATGTTTTTAGTGCTTCTTCAAGTTCTAGAATTTCAATGAAATCTACAGGTTGTTTTTTCTTTCTCTATGCATTTCTCGTTATGAATATTTGCGTAATACCAAAAATTTTTCTAGTGTTCTTCCCACTGATTAGTTATCAATTAATGTCTTCAGAATCTCTCTTTCCCTCTTTCTTCTATTTATTTACAGGTAATTTACTTTCTTGGTGTTGTCGCGTTATGTTTGATTTATTTCCTAAACTAAAGTAGTGCTAATTTGTTATGTAGCTATCCATTGTTTTTATTTATGGTACCAAACGTTGACACATTTACGAATTCAGCTATTATACATCACAATGGAAGAACCATTTTTGCTCCTCCATCTTTTACTAAACTGCGATTTTCCTTTATTATGGTACGGCTGATGATGGGTATAAATTTATCCGAAACATGTTTCAATAAAGTCGACTTAATATTTATTTTCATATTTGGATGGGGATCTAACTTTGAGTTTCTTATCTCGATTCAAATCTGTTCATTTCACCTCCATTGGACATTTCTAAGTTTTTGCCTATAACTTGTGGTTTATCATATTGTTTCTTAAGATTTCTGACATTTTTTGTTTTGTTTAAAATTTCAGTGTACTTGTAGTTGTCCATTTAATGACACTAACTTAAGATTTTGCGCGAGGGTTATTTCAGCACATTACGTTTTTATGAAATGATTCTTAGGCATTATTGGTTGTAGATGTAGAGAAAATAAAGGATTTTCGGCTGTGTACGTATCAGTCAGTAAACTTTGTCACGTGGATAATTTGGTTGGATTGCTGTAAAACTACGGCGGATCACTATCCTTTATCTGCCATGTTTATGAGTGCGGTGGTCCAAATGTGTAAATTAAATATTTTGTTATTTTATAACTTCTACTTTATTGATTCGTTATTTACGTTATAATGTTATAATGCAACCTACCACTTTTGTTATAGACGAAATATACATCCCACCGCTACTAAATTTGGTAATGTTTCTTTGCATTTTCAAAATCACAAAAGTATATTTAGTGAAAACTGCAGGTTTAATTTTTGAGTTTCTTGAGAAATAAGATAAGTATTTATTGTTGTGTCAATTTATGTTATTGTTTTAATGAAGGTCGGAAATCTGTAGATTGTTTGTAGAGTGGGAGTAGGGCATGTCGTACTTCTAAATATCGTCTTGAGTTTTCAGCAGAACATGTCTTTTATTAGTCGGATGATATTTTATACAAAATTTGTGTTGTTAAATTATATCACAAGTCACTCTGATTGCCAAGTGTTTCTAAGGGCCAATTTATGAGTGCATGACTATGTAGTTCAGCTGCAGGTCAACTAATAGTTGTCGGTCAAAGTTTTTATTCAGATTCTGATTAGCGCTATACATGCTAAACGATCGGTTATTGTAACTGGCACTGGTATTGGGAAGCGCCGGTCAGGGAGGTAACTGTCGCTGTTTTGCTGGCATTTCTTTAGACTTGTGAAATGTAACCCGTTGAAAACCCTTTGAAAACAATGGATTTGGAAAGTGTTGTCATCATGAGTGATGAAGACGGGGATTTATTAATTTTTTTCGAATATGAGAGAGGATCTTATGTAGTTAGAAAGTACCATTCCTTTTGAAAATATGGATAATGTATGGTTTCACAGGAGATTTCGATTTTACAAAGAGACGGTGCCCATTTTTCTGGAAAAATTGAGCATCTACTTAAAATTCTTTTTTTTTGCCTTCTTTGTCAAAACATTCTCAAAAGAAGCTGAAACACGTGTTTTGTCATCCCCAACAACGAGAACCAAATTCTAGGTTAGAATGCGATGAATGGCATTGTTGTCAGGTCAATGTTTTATTTACATCATGGTTTTGTAAGTACCAGTTAATATGTGACAGGACAAAAGCCTTCTACTTTAGCCACCACTCTGAATGCCAGTTGGCATTGAATGGAAGCTACGTGACCCGAGAAATTAACTGTGTATACTATGTCCAGTCACAATTGGAACACCAAAAAAAAAAAAAAAACACTTAATGGCTTTTTAAGTAGTGAAGAGCGATGCCGCCTTGTCCTCCATGGGCGTATCATTACGGATAATAACTCTAACAATGAATTCACTTCCAAATCGCACAAACAAATGGCATACATATTCACACACCTGCTTTCTCGAGTATAAATGCGGAAGAAGACATCACAAGGAAAGCACACGTGGCCGCTGTGTTATGTCCAGTGCACCATCCAGTATCTGTAGAGTCTCGCGTACTTCCTCGTACACGATTTCACTGATCGACTGTACACCTGCACTTTAGAAGAAGAAGAAAATACAAACGAAGTGCCGCTGTCTTAAAAAAATTTTGCGGTCCAATGGACCCTCTAGTTCTTTATCTGTACATACCCATACATTCACATATATGATTTCCCTTGGACACTGGGTTCACTGAACACCTGCATTTTAAAAATACCAGTGCTTTTCTGAATAAGCAAAAAGATAAGTCCCATGGTTTTGCATAGAGACAACGGGCTCTTTTCGATTGTCCTCGGTAAATTCAGATTTTATTAAGTGTTCCAATTGCTACTGGTTAAAGTATAAGTGATAAACAGGTTCTAAATCTCATTGTCTTACTGATGTTAAACTCTGTGGAGTTGATTTCAAGACAACCAATTGAATGATATCAGATACATTAATTGAAGGTTGTTGAATATAATATTGATTAAAGGGATGTTATTACATTTGTTAGGGCTGGTACTTTTGCTTCTGATTAAACATCGGATTACATTAATTCCCGATTAAAACAGCCAACCAACTAAAGTACGACTACTTTTGTCTTATTTATAACTGCGATTCAGTTGATTGGCTGTTTTAATCGGGAATTAACTTAATCCGATGTTTAATCAGGACCCAAAGTACCAGCTCTTAGTGTATCAAAAAACTAATCTACTGCTTTAGTACCTAGAGTGTCGTCATTAAATGATTAATTAAACTGGTTAAAGGATTTTCTATTCAAATGTTCCCTTAATAAGTCCCTTACTTAGAGTAATTGACTAACTAAAATTAAGGTACTTAAGGTTTCTTCAATATTAATCACGTTGCCGCCTTTAGGGGTTTGCCTATAACTTATCTCCGGTGGTATTAGGTTGGCTAGATATTTCATACTTCACATTTCCTTATATTTCATGTAGTTCATGTATTCATAAGGGCTCTGTTTGTTTTGAGTTGGTTCTGTAGGGCGTTTTATTCCATTATCTAGTTACCTGTCCTTATATGTTCCAAAATATTTAAATTCAGTCTAGGTTGGTTCGTTCTACGAGCTTGCTATGTTGGTCAGTTATGGATTTGTTTCAGCAAACAGACAATATCATTGCAATGATTTATTAACGAACTCTGTCACTGTCACTACCAACGCAAACTTCTCTAAAAATCTACAATTACCTCATGTGTCACCATCAATATATATCTAGAATTACCACCAGTACAACTGTCACCACTAACACCACAACCAAAATCCACATCCAAAATAACCAAATATTATCGTCACTAAACCGATAATGCGTTGCTCTAATTTAGTTGTTAACAATGAATTTATCGACTTCAGTAATCTTAACTCTTCCTAACGGTAGTTCGTGTAACACTTGGTACTAAATTATTTCACGATGTGCTCTAATTTATATCGCGTGTCGCGTCGTCCTTCGGTATTGGATCGCCTTCTCGGTCCATTGTCATACAAGTTGGTCGACAATGTGAAATATAAGTAGAATGAAATCAATCTGTATGATTTAGATAGAGTTGGAAAATAATGTGAAAAAGAAGTTTCGTGTCAACAGTGGCTGTGCGTGTGGGTAATGACTATAAACTAAAATATATTATTTCCAGTGAAACCAATCGACGGATAAAATCTGCAAAATTTCAAAACACACAGTTTATTCAGAGGAATGAGTAGAGCAGGTGATATGATATAATCTAAGTAATTTTAAAATGAGAGGTTCTCTCAGTTTTAGTATAGCATTAAACCGTTATAACTCTTTTATGAAGAAATATTCTTTGCAGGATAAATGAGCGAGTTGTAAATGATAGATAAATAGGGTATAAAACTTCACGGTAGTTTGTTAGTTGTAAAGTTTAAAGCATTTACGTAGCGCGTACTAATGGCCAAGTTTAATGGTCCCGAGGAACGTACTCTATTGCACTTCGTTGTTATTAAATAAACCTCAGGGGAATACATTCCTGCTTTAAACTCGTAAAAGAGTGCTTCGAATTTTTTAGTCTCTTTGTTTAACTCGAACCCTTTACATATTCACACGCGTTGAAAAGAACTTCCCGACAATAAAATCTCGTTTTTCGAACAAAGTACGTTAAGCGCCATCCCATTGTGAATTCATAACACCTACATTATGTCTAAAAAAGGACGTCTCCCCTCTTTATTTTAACAAAAAGGTGTTTCGCGTTTTAAATTTAAAATTTCACTTCATCCATTGTATTTCGTCTCTCATGAATACATTATGCTCTTCGGAGTAAGTAGGCATTGAACATTTGATCAAAACAACTCTCGAACATTCCGTCGCACCTCAGCGCCACCTGTTCCCCGGGCTGGAAAGCTCGAACCTGGCATAACCCGGATCTGCAAAAGGCCCGGATCGATCCCGGATGCGGAAGGGTAGGTCCCTGGATTTTAGTTATGGATTAGGGTTCGGTTTCGCGAGGCTCGGGCGAAAGGTGGCGCTGAGCGGTTCGACGGGGGAAGCAGGGAGGGATCGATACCGTGGAGCCGTGAAGGAGGCAGGTTGTTTTTGGGGTTATTTGAGAGGAGGTGTTTGTTGTGTCGTAATTTTGAGTTACGTAATGTTTGGATGGTTGGTTGTAATTCGAGTTGATGATTTGGGACCGATGGTTACGTTCAATGCGGAATTAAATGGAAGGTTTCAAAGTGTGATTTGTACATTTTTACTTCAATTCAAAAGGTTTATTGATTTTTGTCCGATGACAATCTTTCAGGAGGGCTTCTCCCTGGCGTTTTTTCGTTTATATCAAAAATTCATTCAAATGGGTAAAGTCGTTTAGTGCTTAATAAAAAACGTCCTCCTGGGCCTGGCATTTACTGGCTAATATTTTTTTAAGGGGCGCGCCTCATAAAATATTCGAACTATTGAGTTTTCTCTGAGTAGCTGGGCGTAATATACTGTAACGTTCGAACTAACCTACACTACGCGAAATGTCTTAATTTATCTTCACTAAGACCTAAGACTTAATACTTAATTTATTTCACACTTGTTTATTTACTTTGCGCGCAAGGTCAGATATTCGACGTGTTCCACCGTTCATGACTGACTCTCTCGGGTCGACGACTTCCTTTTATCTCTGTGTCGTATGCCGTTCTCGAATGGTCCAGTCGCTCTCGAAGGTTATGGAATTGTCGTCTTCTTCTTCAAGTGCCGTCTCCTCTTATAAAGTTGGCTATCATCATAGCTATTCTCATTTTTGATGCTGCAGCTCTAAACAACTCAGTAGAACTACAGTTGTACCATTTTCTCAGATTATTTAACCAGCAAATGTGTCTTCTTTCTATGCTTATTTTTCCCTGTATAATATTCTGCAACAATACGTATTTCTCTCCCCTCATCACGTGGCCCAGATATTGCAGCTTCTTTATTTTAATTGTGTTTAATATTTCCTCTTCCTTCCTCATTCTTCCCAGTACTTTCTCGTTTGTTACCATGTCTACCCAACTTATTCTCAAGCTCCTTCTATATTCCCACATTTCAAATGCTTCCAGTCGATCACTTATATTTTTCTTCAACGTCCAGGTTTCCATCCCATATAACAACACCAAGAAAATATAGCATCTCAATATCCTGACTCTAAGGTGTAGGTTAAGATCTCTACTGCATCACACATTTCTCATTTTGTTAAATATGTTTCTGGCTTGTCCATCTCTTGATTTCATTTCTTCAGTGTACTCATTATTTTCATTAACAATTGTTCTTAAGTATTTGTACTTTCTGACTTTCTCTACGAGTTCTCCTTTGATCCACAGGTTTTCCCGTTGCTGAACTGATTTTGTAATGGTCATGAAATTGGTTTTTTTGATATCGAGAAGTCCGCTCTCCTCACTACTGGTCACTACTTGATCAACCAAGTTCTGTAAATCTTCTATTGTTTCGGCAATAAGTATGGTGTCGTCTGCATACCGGATATTGTTAATGGGTATTCCATTAACTGATTAACGTTTACTCCCGTTGTTTTTTCCTCCAGTGCTCTTTGAATGATTTCTTAGTACACGATAGGCGATAGTACACATCCTTGCCTTACACCGCGTTGTATTTTTACTTCTTCTGAGAGTTCGTTATACACTCTGATATTAGCCGTCTGATTGTAGTATAAATTATTCATTATTCTAATGTCTTTCATGTCTATATTTTTACTTTTAAGAATAAGGTGGTTATGGCGGACTTTATCAAATGCTTTGTTGTAGTCAAGAAAACAGATATACATCGGTTGATTGACGCCCATGCATCTTTCAGCCAACACATTAAAGGCAAACAAGGCTTCTCTTGTTCCCATTGCATTTCTAAAGCCAAACTGGGTTTCGCTATTATCCTGTTCTAGTTTTCTAAAAATTCTATGATGTATTACCTTTAGGAATATTTTGAGAGCGTGTCTCATTAGACTGATGGTTCGATGGTCACTGCATTCTTTTCCGTTAACCATTTTTGGCATTGTAATGAAGGTCGATCTAAGCCATTCACGGGGAATAATTCCTGTATTTTATATTGTGTTATATAGTTCCACCAATATGCCTATTTGATCCTCTGTTATTAGTTTAATTATTTCTGCTGGAATTTCATCGGGTCCTGAAACTTTATTAGATTTTGCCGTTTTTACTGCGTGTATTATCTCTTCCTTTATTATTGTTGGGCCTAACTCTCTTTCTGTGTCCTCTTCCACTATTTCTTGTTGCCTATCGTCGTCGAATAGTTCTTGGATATAATCATTCCATCTTGCTAGTTTCCCTTTAGTGTCTGGGATTATTTTGCCATCTCTGTCCAGCAAGATATAACTTGGGTTTGTTCTTTTTGTACCAGCTAACTCCTTAATTTTTTTATGAAGATTGAGATCGTCGTGTTTTGCTAGTAGATCTTGCATTCCTGTACACTTTTCCCTTTGGCTCCACGTATTCTTTTTCTTATCTCTTTACGTGTATTGTTATATGTGTTATTGCCTATGTTTTTGTACGATCTTCTTTTCTCCATTAGCTTTAAAATTTCGTCAGTCATCCATGGTTTTTGTTTGTGACTAGTATTCTCTGTTTGCCGTAACTCTTTTGTTGAAGTCGTTATCGTGGTTTTGATGGTATCCCATATTATGTTTGGATCTTCATTCAGTTCAGCTCTGATCTTACTTAGCTCGGTGTTAATATTCTTGGTCAACTGATCTCTCGTTATTGGGGGTTTTTAATGTTTAAGTTTCGCAGATGTTAATTAGGTATTTTCAGTACCCACCCATACCTCGAGTACCCAATACTTCTTCGAGATTAATTTGCTGAAAACACAAGTTAAGTCCACAATGAGCCGTAAGGGTAACAAAGACCCTCCCGGGAAAGTAATCGAGTATTACATTTCGAAAAAGTAGGGTACGCGATTTCTAAAACATGTGTTTGCCATCTGTATATTAGATGAAAACGAGGATCTTCAGCAATGGTCAGCACATCCTTTACTCATTACCGGGGTGATTTTCAACCAATAAGCGACGAGTAAAAGGGGCTGAAATCAATCTGACCAATAAGCGGAGATCGCGTTTCCGTCTCTACCTTTTGAGGAATTTAAAAAGAACACTCTTCGTCTAACTGCGAAAGAATTATTATCTATCTTCACCTATTCCGTTGTATTTTAAGTTGTTGCATTTAAATAGTTTAGTAAATCCGAAGTTACAATTACGTGTTATCATTTCCCAACTGTTCACGCAATATTAAGTTGGCGCGTGAAGTGTGCTGGTCAGTTATAACGATCTAAGACAATCGAAATATCTGATTCGTACGCGACGTTACATAGTGAAAACACTATTTTACAACGCGAATAATTCAAATTACTAGATTTTGTCGCAATTTAACTCCTACACTCCAGCGGAAACAACAATGAAGTCCAAAATACTCGAAAAATCTATTTGCGGACTGCAGATCGGACCCGTGTTTATATGCGGAGTGACGTCACGATGAGCGGTCGTTTCGCTGGTCCTCGCACATTTACTGCTTTTTATACCTGAAATACTTGGTTCTGGACCTATTACACGATTTTTTATGGTTATAAATTTTGTCTGAGGGTTCGTCCCTATGAATTTAGATATATTTCGTTTAATTTAAAATATATGGCAAACACCTAATTGTCGTCTAACAGTCTGTAAATCTACGAACTCTGATCAATTCGTCAGAAATGGTCTCCCCCTCGACTTGTGTTTACTTTGCGGCGAGAGTTTCCGTTACAATACAATTCATTTCGAATCGACTTTTTTTAAGTGAGGAGAAAGTTTCATTAAAATCTTTTTTTGGCTGGGTTGATTTATACTTGAAACTCTTTAAATCCCCCTGCGAACAATATTTCCTCGCCTCCGTGGAAGCAATTAATTTTGTCAGAAACTTTTCGCACCTAAGTAGTAGAGCCCTTAACAGAAGCGAGGCACCACTTTTACACATTTTTAGATTTACTTGCTCATTTCTAACATTTTCCAAAACTTCGGACCGATCTCTCGTCCCTATTACGACATTTCGACTCGATTTTTAGGTGTCTTTCGTCGTTCCACTCCGAGGAACTTTCCCTCCCTTTTCTCTCTCTCTCTCTCTCCCCGCCCCCCCCCCTCTCTACCAAATTACGTAAAAAGTTTGCGATATTCCCCAAATGCGGGCGTTTTGAGTTTATCTCCCGCGCTTTGATTCCCGAAGTTTTTACTCGTGCGATTGGGTACGTTGTTCAGGCGCGACGGATCACTCTAGTTGTTGTTTTGGTCCTCTTTCCCTCCGACGTTTTCCGGGACGGTAATGAGGGAGCTTTGTTCTGTTGGAGAGATCGGAGTTCGGTACTCACGGTATCGGCTTAGGGCGAGTGGGAGGTAATTGGTTGGTACGCAGGGCTTACGTCCACTTCACTTCTTCTGATTACGATCTTAGTTTTATAATTCGATAAGTCCGTCTAAGGTAATTACTCGCAAGCTGCTCACTAATTTTCGTTGAGAATTAGGAGGACTTGGAGAGGCGATATCATGGTATTCGACGTTACTTTCATTTGATTGTATCATACTAAGTGATTGAGGCATTGCTCGTCAATTATTCCAAAAAAATAAACCAGAAATGTTGCAGTAGTAAAAGTTTTTATTCAATTTTGCCATATAAACTGACGTTTATTGACTTCAAATCGAACCTATAAAGTCATTGTTTATTTTGTTTATTTAGGCAGGGGATTAAAATGTTTTAATCCGCTGCCTATTCAATTTTGCCGTATAAAATGACGTTTTATATGTTTAAAATTGTTTTCGTCGTTGTTAAGGTTGCGGCACAGAAGTTGTGATCTTTCAAATTTTCCCTTCATAATTGGACTTACTGCGCTAAACGTAAGTTTATATAAGGCAAAATTGAATAAAACGTTGTAATACACTCGCGGATAAAATGAACGTTTAACTCGCGATATTGACGCGCTTGCGGCTGCGCCGCGCTTTAAACCTATCTCCCGTTAAACGTTCATTTTATCTGCTTGTATAATAAATAACTATTATACGCGTGCTTAGAAAATATTTTTTTTTATTGTTACGCTATTTTGCCTATTTAAAACATGCTTTGGCGTGCGTAAATCGGGCTTTTTCGCACGCGCGTGTTTTAAAGTCGCCATGGAAACATATCAACAACGACTATATCAACCAATAACAGAGCGTTTTTGGCCGTAGCCGGACAAGCCGATTGGTGACACGACGTGCGACGGGCCGTTACGAAGCTTCCCGAGTGTCATTCAAATTAATGATATTGGGTATGCATTTGGTTTTGGTATAAAAAATGGTATCAATAAAAAAAAATCGCGTAAAGTATTCGTGGATAACTGCTCTTTCAAGCACTTGCTCTATTTCGAGCACTCCGGAATATCCACTCATACTTTAATATACTATTATATTGAGAAAGATATGAAATTTCGCCGAATCTTAAAATACATATAACATTTATTATAGTAATGTGACTGCTTAGTTTTATATTGCAATTTGTATATTTTTGTTCTTTTTAAATTTATTTAAATGTAAATAATATTTTTCTGTACTCCACGTGTTCGACTATCATATCTCATGTAATACGCTCTTTCGTTTCTCTTTTTCTATCTATATATAATAGAATATTTAATCTAATTATATAAAATATTTAAGAGTGGCGATAAGGTTGAAATTAAAAATTATAGACCAATATTACCAATTTCAAATACTTCAAAAATGTTTAAAATAACTACTTACAGAAGATTATGTGCTCTTGTACTTGTGCTCTTGTGAGTCAAAACTGATAAGTAAAAGACAATTCGGTTTTCTCAAAAATATTGGTACAACAGATGCACTAGCAATAGTATCTAAATTCATATATGAAAGTTTAGCAGAGAGTAGACCCACTAATAGCAACCTTCCTAGATTTTTTAATGGCTTTTGACACAGTAGACCAGACTAAGTTGCTTTTCAAATTTGATTGTATGTACATTATAGGGATGGCGCATAATCTTATAAAAAGTTATCTACAAAATAGGATACAGTTTGTAAAAGTAAATGGAATGTATATGTATATCAGTGTAAAGTAAATGTAGGAGTACCGCAGGAATCCATTTTAGGTCCTCTGCTTTTTATTCTATACATGAATGACCTTTTGAATCTATTTGATGATGTAATTGGCTATGCAGATGATGCTGCAATTACTTGTAAAGGGAATAGTTGGATGGAAGTTGCTGATCATTTGAACAATAAATTATAAATAATACATTCTTGGCTATATCAATGCATGTATATCTAAAGCTCATGATTTTTTATGAAAATTTCATCGAAATGGGTCAAAAATTTCAAGGGACGCAATTTTTTGAAAAATCTGTTTGGCCTTTCAAATTCTTTTTTCTCAACCAGACATGGGATAGCTATAGCTACATCGTTATAGCGGAGTTAAAGAACTAACTCAAAAACTCAAAAAATTATTTAAATAACGCCAATATTACCAACAAAAATTTGGGAAAGTAAAAAGTAATGAAATACAACTGGACAATAATTAACAATCCAAAGTGTTAAACAGAGAAATTACAAAAATCTATATTTCTGTACTTTTTTAAAGAATCAAGACAGTGCCAAAGAAAGTAACTGATGACATTCGACAAAAATGTGCATTTTTATGCTATTGATTTCCCAAGAAAAGCGCGTTGCAATTACGAAAAACGCGAGAAATTTAAAAAAGAAGCAAATTCTATCGTAGGTTTCTTTATTTTACAAGGCAATCTATTTGTATAAAGTTAAATTAGTATTAAAACAGAACATTATTTAATGGATTCCTTTATTTGTCACTTACTTTATTACTAAATTACATTAATTTAAACATCTTCAAGTACTTGAGATAAAGAAATATAAGAAATTCTTAAAAACCCAAGTTACAAAAATAAATACTACACTTACAAAGTAATTAAATATTGTAACAGTTATCAACAGTTTTTTATTACCTTCTACAAGAAAATCTTTTCTCTTGCCCATAAATTCTTTGAAAATTTAAAAGCTTCTTTCCACATATATCTGCAGACGTAACAGGGCCATATTTCAAGTCGAATAAAATATTCGAATTGATACCAGTTGCGGATACATCCAAGTTCCCTGACAATAACCTCGATACGTTTTTAAAGATTTAAACCCCTTATTGTTACCAAGTACTGTGTTAACTTTATTCAAATTTATTCCAATTTCTCTTCGAAAATGTCTTCAACTTCATTTTTATATCTTCTTGTAACACAACGGATTCGATACGAGATGCAAACATATTTTATAATTTTAAAACGGGAACTTTTAAAACAAATGAATAGTTATTTGCTTTTAGGAATGAGAACGCTTGCGGTCTACAAGGAGTTTCTGAAAATGTATTTGATAATTCAAGACTAACTGTGTAAGACTAACTAATGACAGGAAAACGTAATTGGTTTTTTAACGATAATTTCTTTAATTTTAAAGATATTTAATCGGTAAAAAGCTTATTTTGTAGGGAATTTGGAGGCTATCAGATTTTTGAAGTTGGACCTTTTGAAGTCCTTCATTTTTAAAGGATGGGATTTAAATGGTTTAAAAAAGGTACTCTCACACTTATATGCAAACTTTAAATGTCAATATCTCAGTTACTTTTCATCGTAGAAAAATAAAAAAAATTGAAAATTTTCAGCAAAAAAACTAAATTTTAGTATTCGTGTATATTTTTTATATCTACTTTAGTTTTCTAGTAATTTTGAAAAAATGTAAAATATTTATAAATCTTCAAAAAATAATTGAATGCTAAATTGAAGTTTTTTTCAAATGTAATCATTTAAAACTGTCTAAAATTTTAGGACAAGTTGTTAGTATATAAATAAAGCTAATTTTGCATGGATTAAGAGTAATTTGTATTTTTATGGAAAATTCATTTCGTTTTCTTTTTTTTTTTAATGATACAATCGTTTTGTTGTTCTAATAATTCCGTTATTTTCCATCCAAATCACTTTCACTTGAGCTTATTTTAATGGTCTCATTAAATCCTTTAAAAAACATTCTAAACATTTTTTTTTAAACCTCTCCTTTTTACGTTATTTGATGATAAAAGGTTCGATTCTAGGTTAATTCAAAATAAACCCTCACCTTCATCAGGCTGTAACTCGGTGTTATGTTGCTCAGATGAGAATTTAAAAACCGACTTTTTTGTTTACTGTTTTCGAGTTATTTTTTGAAAAACCACTCAAAAACGTGGATTTGTAAGGTAGAAAATCGACAATTCCATTTGTGAATAACTCGGAAAATATTAACTTACCGAGAAAAGTTTATATAACATTTTTTGCTTGGAATTGAACACTATCGATTTCCGGTGTTATTTTAAGGTTAAATATTTTCACCCCCGAGAAGGGGTGGCACTCACCCCCATGGTAAAGGAACACATCGCCACTATATAACTATTTTCTTTGACATTTTTCCTATGCATATTTCAAATTTCAGGTCAATCGAAGCAGTTCTTTAAAATGCTGAGCGAAAACCGTGAAAGAATGGACTATAATTAAGACGAGAGCACTGCGACCCTGGACGTGACAATATGCAATGGTTTATTCAATAAGAAAACAAACAGTTACTCAATTTTTCGGAATTTTTACTGAAAAGTATTACTTAGGTACTTACAATCCTTGCGTACGTTGTGTAAAATACAGTATGGTCGTCCCAAGCAAGCACTGCTTGCCTTTATTTACAACTCGTTAAACTTCAATTTCGGCATTGTTTAAAATTTTGTTATTGAAAACTGAACGAACGGACGATAGTAAACTGCACCGAAACCCATTACCGACTTATCGGATTACGATAAGAAAGGGATGGTGCACGGACCATAAACAAGTAGCAAAGGAATCCGATCGGATAAATGTATATTAAAATGTAGTAGCAACAAGAGCAAACAAACATTTTAATAAAACAAAATATGTTCAGAAAAATCGGCTTTTCGAACCCTTTAAAACGATACCTCATTCAATAGAGTTCAGACTTAATTCAATACTAAATAAATCAGGCTTAATATTTACTGTAAATCGCATCTAAAATGTACTATATTAATTAAGTTAGTAGATGAAATTTGCAAAATATATACCCTTCGAAATCGTCGTTATGAGCTCTTCCATTTAATACCACACCCGATATAGTAGAAATAAATACTGGATGTTGTATGAGAACACTTTCGTTATAAAATAGATTTTAATATACATTTATACGATCGGATTCCTTTGCTACCTGTTTATGGTCCGTGCACCATCCCTTTCGTATTGTAATCCGATAAGCCGGTAATGGGTTTTGGTGCAGTTTACACCCGAGCGAACGAACTGGAGCCCTCACAAGACCATTTTGAATATCTTATAGTCTAAATTCTAACTAGTGGATTTTTCAAGCAAACTGGTCAAATCGTACTTATTACGAGTTTATCAGGACCTCATATGTCTTCTCCTACTTGTCGGCTTTGTACCTAGAAGCGTAATTTTCACAAGTTTTATAACTTATTGTAAAAATATGATTCAGGGCGAATTTAATAAAAAATGTAAATATTCGATCGGTTTCACCGTGTTATATGGTCTACCATATTTCATGCTGTACAAAAACTGTGACTACAGTGACACTTACCTAGTGATGATGATGGTCCCACGTGATGCCATGTTTTTATTTTTTTATGTTGTAGTGTAACGAGCCAAAACTTATTTCCCTCTATACGTTCATTGAAGTAACGTCACCATCCAAATCGTACTACTTAATTTTCTCGTCGAAATAAAGATCGGTTTCAGTACGAGTGCCTTTTTAAGAGAAATTGTGGGGTGCCCAATAATCGATCCATATACACAATTATTTTTCGAATTCGCCCGGCGTTATTTCGCTGTTTGCCCGTGAAATTATTTCTCATATTTCACGGGAAAAAATCGAATAAAAAAAATCTGTTGGACCCAATACAAATTAAAGAACCCCGACGGGCTGCTTTTTACAGCACAACACAATTAAGCCCCGCAACGTAAATGTTGGACGCATAAATCAGGATTTAGAAGGGAGAGAACCCCCTTCCTCCGCTTCTCTCTCTCTCTCGCTCTCTCTTCCTCTCTGGGCTCTCGCCAGACTCTGTGATTCGACCATTATTTTTATCGATAGCGTAAACATAAAATCCAATTGCGGCCGATAAAAAGAAATATTTCGATCCGTAGTGGAACGTGAGAACGCCGACGGGAGGAAGAGAGAGACGGGAGGATGTTTCGATATGGCGCCGCTATCAATATCAATTTAACTAAGAACAAAGGGGCGGTTGATTGGAGGCAGCGACCATACAGAATTTCCATCAATTCCCGAATTAGAATGGCGATTATTCGAGTGGTTAAAGACAAAGCTCTCGGCGCGCCCAACTTTGTAGTAAATCTAAATTGCCTCTCGCGTTTTTAATTTCTCGCATCTCAAAGCAAACAATCAATTCGTGTTATGTGGTCTGTTCCTTTGAGTGTCTGGCGCATTTGTTCCTCGTCTCATGCGAAACGATCCGTACGTGCACATATGTACTTACTCATCTTTGGTCACCTTACCCACATCAAAGCGACTTATGTTGGTACGTAGTTCGAGACCTCGGGTATGAATGTGCCAACACGCATTTCACAAGGAAAGCATTAATAGCGTTAGAATCTCTAGGATACCAAAGAACTAACTTAGGATATCATTTCAAAACTCTATATTATTCATTTAAAAACCACTGCGGGAAGGACGAGTTCCATTTTCCCGCTCCCATCTTGCACGTTTTTAATCAAGACTTTGACAGCATGAAACAGGCAAAACAGATTAGTTTGAAATGAAGTTTGTTCGCATGTCCTCTTTTAATCAGACACATGCCTGCCCGGGAAAAAACCCTTCGGTTGTACGTTGAATGTAAAATTAATGTATCGGGGACCGACCTATTGTAGCTGCCATATATTTCCATTAGTTGAATGTGTTTTTCCCAAAGGGCGGCAGAGAGCCGGCGTATGTGTGCTTTTGCGTTTCGTTTTGTAACGATGCGGCGCCTTGATGGTGATCTAAACGTGAAAAATAATTGATAAAGGGTGACTATAAATTACATCTGTCGTTATTTCCAGTATTAATGGAGAAGTATTCTTAGTGCCGTCTTTTCAAACTAGGTATTCTAAAAGATGCCAAAGCGAAAATCATTTTTGTGTCTGCCGTCAATATTCTGATTGTTCTCGAATAATTATGAAATATATATCATTTCTTTAAGCAATAGATGGTGTAACGTTCCTGTTTATAAAAACCATTGGTGCTTTACGAATTTGACCCGTGCTTCGTGTTTAATCGGCATAAAAAGACGGGTTGCTCGGGCGCCAGATTTTATCAAGTTTAGCCCCTTTATACCTGCAAGATGGGTCTAGACGCAGAAGAATGTCAAGGTGTCTGTGAAAATTTAAACGTCGGGCGGTTATCCGCTGTTCAAGCCTGCACAATTTTTTTAAATTTTAGAAAAAAGTTTGGCTAACTAGTGGCAAATCGGTAAGTTACTCTTCTGTAGTACGCTAGGCAGGTTCCTTATTGGGCAAATTGAAATGTTATATTTTTCTGTTATGCTCGTAATTTATTATAAATCGTCAATACTGGAAACGTATCCTCAAGGTTCTATTCGCTGATGGGCAGTGTTAACAGAAGTCGTTTTACGCTTCTTCTAAGTGTTCCACTAATTCTGTGATATCCGTAAAAATGACACATTGTAAATAAGAAGGGAGTAAATAACAATTATTTACTATAAACAAACTGTAGTTTGAGCACTGCTTTCTCATTATCATTCTGAATAAAATTATACTTCGCGTCGTGGCCTCCCATTAGCATGTTGGCCTCGATTAATAATTCATACAAGTTATCAATAAATTGCTCTTAAATGGCGGAGGAGCCTCAAGGGTGTTGTTTCTAAACCCTTTGCGCCAGTCATTGAACGATAAAGTAATGGATAAAAATTCTTTCTCGTGATGGTAACGAATTTTACTCTTTACGAATAAAATTACTGTTTTCTAGAGTAAATTGTTGAGCGTAGCTAAGTCATAGGTCACGTTGTAAAATTTAATATTTGTTCTCTAGCTGTAACTCTAACTGTAGCTCCGTAGTCGGCGTAGTCGGAGTGCTCGAAATAGAGCAAGTGTTTGAAAGAGCAGTTATCCACGAATACTTTACGCAATTATTTTTTTGGTACCTACCTTTGAAATCATAAATAGTGTAAAAATACCGAAATACCCAATATAATTAATTTGAACGACACTCGGGACGCTTCGTGCCGGCCCGTCGCCCGTCGTGTCACCGATCGGGTCGCCCCGCTACGGCCAAAAACGCTCTATTATTGGTTGATTTCGTCGTTGTTGATGCGTTTCCACGGCAACTTTAAAACACGCGCGTGCGAAAAAGCCCGATTTACGCACGCCAGAGCGGGTTTGAAATAGACAAAATTGAGTGCAAATAAAAAAAAATTTATAACTGCACTAGTTAGGTTTTGTCGCTTTGTATAATCTTACCAAATAAATGTTATTGAACATACTCTTATTTTTGTTTGTTTATGTACAGATTTATTGCCTATACCTATCGAGTCAAGTACGAAGGAAACAGAATAATGTAATCAATAAACAAAACAAAAAACGCATGGTAGAAACAACGGACAAGTAAAAAGTTTGTATTTTTGGAAAGAGTACTTCGAATAGTAACTTCAAAGCAATGTCGATTAATAGACAATTTCCTATTAGATAAAGAAAAGGCAAATTAGGTGTAGGCAGTTCTGTCAGTCATAATTTAAATGTAATTAAAGAGAGGCAGAGGAGTTTTATATATTTCCTATAGCTTAAGTCACCTTTTACATCCAAAAAACTTAATCGAAATCGGAAGTTTCCATTAAGTTAATAGGAAGTTCACTTTGAGACGATTCCTAAAGTTAAAACTAACATGAAGATGAAAGATGAAATCTAAAATTTTGGTGAATCCTGCACTTTGTACTTTGCACTGTATTTTTGTCATCATCTTTGAGTTGTCATTTTTTAACGTCTAACTTCCGTTTCTATGTTCACAATGTTAGTTCTTCGGACGTAGGTCCACAGATACAGCATCTCAGTGTCAACGTTGACTTTGCATCCTTTGGTATCTACCATGGTCATCATCATGGTGTTCTTCATCAAATCATCGTCTTAAATTGTTCCAATGTTCCAATTTGATTTCCTGTTTGCACATGTGCAAAAAAATAATGCCCAACGACAGAGAAAATGATGAAGGCAAAAAAGTTATTCGTTCAAAAAAAGGTGTTAATATTATTTTATTAATATTTCTGTTAGTTAAATACCTGTCTAACGCACGTACATATGTAAAGGTAATTTTACTAAGGTAAGAACATTTTGATTACAATTTTGTTACGACAATCAAGGCTTTCTTATAACTTAACCACATATTTAAGGATGGCTACAATGTATTTTATGTTTTATAGTGCTGAAAATGTGTTATAAAAACAAAAGCAGAAACTTAAATTTCTTGGATCGAGGTGTCACGTATGCCGATTATCTCCGAAACGACAAGTTTTTTAATCTTTTGAAAACTTGAAGGCAGTTTCATCTGTGTTGCAAAGACAAATTCCCCTGCTTCAGCTAATTTTCTCATTTCTTCAATCTTCCTCCTTATAGTTCGCTCACTGGAATCAGCAAAACGTTTGTTTAGCCTACCACTTCCAGATGACCTTTACCTTTGAGTTTGCGCTTAAAATCTCTTTTCTCGTCGTCTGTTGTTTAGCTTTCACGCGTTTTTCAGATATAACAGGTTTTGATTCCCCTCCAAGCTTTAGTGTTGTTGCTTAAATTTGATTTCTGATTATTTCTGGGGGCCCAATGTTATACAAAAAATGGTGTGCGGCGCTTTTGGAGTTGAGAGAGGTAGATGGATAATAATAAAATGCGAGTATTAATAAAATCCACGAATACGTAATTAATAGTATATTAAAGTATGAGTGGATATTGAGCTCTTTCAAACACGCGCGAGTTTTCGAGCACGACGGCGTAGCCGTCGTGCTCGAAATAGAGCAAGTGCTTGAAAGAGCAGTTATCCACGAATACTTTACGCGTTTTTTTTATTGGTACCATTTTTTATACCAAAACCAAATGCATACCCAATATCATTAATTTGAATGACACTCGGGACGCTTCGTGACGGCCCGTCGCACGTCGTGCCACTAATCGGCTTGCCCCGCTCCGGCTAAAAACGCTCTGTTATTGGTTGATATGGCCGTTATTGATACGTTTCCATGGCGACTTTAAAACACGCGCGTGCGAAAAAGCCCGATTTACGCACGCCAAAGCATGTTTTAAATAGGCAAAATAGCGTACCAATAAAAAAAATGGTATTTCAAAAAGTATTCCTAACTACATTTAGACCGCTTAGAGTGATTTTCTGTCGGATTTAATTTTCTATTGATATTGAGGACTTGGTACTCATCGTTGTTTTCTTGAATATCTGATTTTTGTAGGTATCTAATGAGAAAAAAACACTTCTAATTACAGTTATTAGGTACTACTTAGTACAGTCAAATAGAGATGAAGAGTGAGCATAAACCTTTACCCTGTACTTGTATCGTGAACCATTGCAACAGTTTCAAGTTATTCTGAATCATTTAAGGATTCTAGTTTTGTTATTTTCTCATCATCATCACTGCTTGATTCGTGCATTATCACTTACTCATTCAATCACTCACTCATTCACTTACTTAGCCACAGACTTAACCACAGTCACTCACTCACTTACTCAACTACTCGTACTCAACCGTTCTCTCACTCTCACCACTCTCTTATTTACTCAATTACTCACTCATTCATCTACTCACTGCCTCAATCCTCCAATCACAATCAATCACTCACTCACTCAATCAATAACTCACTCAGTCAATAATTCACATGGAGGTTCACACTTTCACGCAACGTGCTATAATGTAAGAAAGCTACAAGACAATTACATAACATATAACGGCGGAACATATAGTTCGGTCGGCGGTACGTTCACAATCGGTCGGTGGCGGTCGGCCTAGGTCTAACTGTCGGTAGCGTTCACAATTACATGTATCGGTCGGTAGTACGTTCACAATCGGACGGTTATGTAACGAATAATTCGGTCGGTTAAAACTAACGGTCGGTAACGTTCACAATTACATATATCGGTCGGTAGAACGAAAACGGATATCAGACGCAACGGAAAAATACGGATAACGTACGGCTTGTCACAGACAAGTATTGGTTCTCACCTTGGATTAACTCAGGCACAGAACACTGGAGGGGGCGGTTGCCTTATCTATATTTAGTCTGGATGTTTAAGCGATGGTAGATTGAACAGTGCCTTATCGGCCGCCATCTATCCGAGATAGGTTTGATTTCGCGATTAACTGTATGGTGGGTGGTCTACCCTCAACTCTCGAAATCGGCTTCGGTACAACTCTCACAATGGAATCTATATATATGTTAAATAATGTTGGCGAAATACAGCAGCCTTGTCTAACTCCCTTGTTTGTTGATATGTCTCTATGGTTAACTTTCCGCCCATATTTATTGCAATTTTGGTGTCAATGTATATACTTTGTATTGCTCTAATTAGGTGTTTTTGGAGTATCCCTGTTCTTTCATAATATTCCATAATTTGCATCTGTTTACTTTCTCAAAAGTTTTTCCAAAATCTATAAAGCTTATGTGTGTTTCTCTGGTCCTTTCTCTTATTTTCGAAAATTGATAGACGGTTCAGTTTTTCTTTGAATTTGAATGTAATAAGAAACTCGGACCTTCCGTTCCGCCATCCTTTCTGATTATTCCTCATTCTGCGTTTCACAGTCGCACGGTCAAAGTCTGGTAATCAGCCAGAAATCCTAGTCACTTTTTGCACCATGATAATCTGAATAATACGTCTTGCAAATGTTATCTGGCTTGCCCGTCATTATTTATTATCCGTATCCCGTTGTCCGTATCGAATTTTGTTTCATGTCGTCTCTCGATTTACATAACATTACCATAAAAAAGGGAACGAAGTCACAAAAGATATTTCTCGTTATTATCATCATTTCCACAGCGATATAGATTTCTTTTGAATAAACCGTGAGGTTCGGGTTTCAATGAGGCGTAATTGCTCCAAAGAGCCTTAACGACAACCCTACAGAGGATAATGGAGTTCTGGCGAGAGAAAAAAAGGGAAAAGGTGGAGGGAAGGTCTTTCTCTTCTAATTTGCAATGGCGTGCCCGCTTTAATTCAGACTTCCATAATTTCTTTAGTCTCACAACGATAAAAGCCGTGTGCGGAGCGTGCCACTTTCTTTCGTTTTTGGGTCGTTTTTAACCCAGCGCGAAATTACGTTACCTGGAGAGACAATCGGGAGGAATTGTAATTAGTGTGCTGGGATGTTAATGCTCGTCGGATTATTCCGTTTAACATGAATTAGTTATTAACCGTAGATTTTCCGCCATTTGCACCGGTGTCGGAGCACTTACGCCAACTACAACCGATAAGTGGAGAGCTAAATAGCAATTAGAAGCGATATGTTCTCCTGCAGCGTTTAAGATGTTTAATACCGAGCGGTAATCTGGTTACTTTATACATTCCGGATAGCGTCGTTGGTTTAATTTCATTCATACATGCCGGAACGAAGATAAATCTGACGAGGTTATTATTAAAAAAAGCAGACGGGAAGGGAGAGAGGGCACTTCAGTTAATTTCCTTCCCCGGTGGTCGATAGAACAAAAATACCATCATCCATTATCATTATGATCTCCGTCGTCGAGGCGCCATTTCACCTCGACCTTCTCATCCCGATGGAAATGTGACGTATTAAATTATCCAAGGCGTAACTCGGCTCGTACATCACTTTTAACGAAGGCAGAAATAATAAGCGTGCCACTCCGGACCGTTGATGTTTATATAAAAGGAGGGCTGATGGAGGATGTACGTGCCGCCAATAAAAGATATCAGCAGGACTTGACCCTAGCAGGACGGATGTCGATACGCTAACGGGAGGTCCTGATGCCGGTCTATATATATTTATCCAGGATAATAACGAGAATATGGCGCTTAAACAACACAGCCTTTCAGGACTGATAGGGCTAATGATGGCTGATGATGCAACTAATAGAACAACGTAAATGAACCAAAAGAGACCATAAAACTTTTAATGTATCCGTTAAGAAAAAAAAAACTGGTTGTCTGTAAAATCGGTTTACGGACGATAATTTTACGTGATAACGTCATAAGAAAAGATTGATGAAAAATTGCATACGTTTATGAATTACATTGTATTAATATTTATACGATCATTTATATCATTTATCATAATTTTCTAGTCGAAATCGTAACATAACCTATTATTACTGCACTCGTTGACCGATGCTACTTTATTTCAACGATCCAAGAACAAATATATGAGATTATATAGCTAATCAAACTCTTAGAATGCAAGAATTAATTACCTTATTGCCGCAATTGTTATTGTAATACTAGTAATAAGCAATGGTATGCACAGTAAATATAAACGTCCAGCTGTGTGCTGCCGTCGTCTCTCATTCAGCCGACGGAGTGGAAGGGAGATAGATGCGCCAGAAGCGAAACGCTGACGCCGACCGTTCCTCTCTATCGCTTGTTCTCACTCACTCCCGCATGGCTCACATTGGTTGTGTGGTGCCGGTCTCTCTTTCACTCGGACGCTGTAGTGGAAGAGAAATAGTCTCGCTCTCGCTTCCACGCATGGGTCTTGCGTAACGTTACAATGTTTTCTGGGATATGTAGCCTCTCATCGATTTATAAAACGTTATCACGTCAACATAAGGAAAACTTTAAGAGCGTAAAGAACGTAACAGATTTTAGAATCTATAGAGAATAATAACAATATGAGAGCGCTGATAGCGAGCAAATCCATTGGCAGCCAAAAATTTGTAAAAATAAAAAGTGAAGTGGAATGTTACTATCACACAAGGGGAAAATTGCTAGGGAAATTTTAACATTTTATGAGATACGTTACAAATGCACCATCCCACATCTCAGAGATCCTCAAAACAAACACTCCAAACTTATCCTAAATATAGGCTAAGAAGATCTTCCTGAGATAATGCCATTCGAAATTACAACCCCTCTCAAAGAAATGGAAAACAGGAGAACCCCAGGAGGAAATAAAATAACTACGAAGATGCTAAAAATGGAAGGAGCCGTTCTGGAAAAAAATACTATTATTGTTATATAAATGTCCATTACAAGGACAAATACCAATGCCATAGAAAAGCGCTGAAGTCATTCTGCTCCACAAAAAAGTAGACATTACAAATATAGAAAATTACTGGCCCATGTGTGCTTGCCCTCACATGTTTACAAGTTATTAACTAGAATAATATCAAATCGATTGACAGCGAAATTTGGCCCGTAGAACAGGCATGCGTCTGTAAAGGATTTAGCACTATTTAGTAGTTACAAACAATCTCGACAGTAGTTAAAAGCCAACAGAGTGCAATATACCGTTACACGTAACCTTCGATGATTATGATAAAGCCTTTGGCAGTGTCGAGACATGAGCTTACTTGACAGCTCTAGACGACGCTAGAATTGGCTCTGCTCTCATTAAGAATATATGTGATGGAGCTACTTTCCACGTGAAATTAGACGAAGACCTAATAACCGACAAGATAAAGCTGGGTAAAGGTGTTACTTACACTCAAGATCACTTTATCTAAACTATTTATAGTAGCAGATATAGGCTGATTTGGTTATTTTATTGGTTTCATTAGGTCGAAAAATGGTAATCAAAATACGATATTTATTTTAAGACGATCTGCTGGGAAGCTAAAATAAGAAAATCGATAGATCGCCACTGAGACCATATATAACATGTAGACATTTCATATTTCTCATACTTAGCCATGAAAGAATAATCCCAACGCCTTTTCTTCATTGGTATACATTTCGCACATCAAGCACTTAACCATTGTGCCTTTTTTAAATTTCATCTAAAATACTCCACAGAGTGCGATGTGAACAAACAAATGTCAGAGATGAGAGCATACGAAACATTATTATTGCAGATTTACATACGACGAAAACACCGAATACAAAGTACACGCAAATCCTAAGAGAGAATTCTTCATCCAAATTTACGCAACAATGTTAAAAATGGCGATGTGTAACATCGTAAGACTTTCTCATATGGCCGGACAAAATATTCATGGCAACATTATCACCGTTTTATAAAATTAAACATACGAAGTGTAAAAAAAACGTTGTACCAGTTTTTGGAATAATCCAAAAAACCTGAAAGTTACGAGCAAAATACCCTTTGCCCTTAACTGATTCTGATGAAATTTATGTCGCCGCGAGTTTTTGGGGATCCAGCCTATATTCAAAATCTCAACTTTCCACTATTTATAGTTTCTGAGAAAACGTTGGCCACATACACACTAACACACATACACACACATACATGCATACATACACACACACATACATGTTTTCCAAAAACATGTTTTTCGCACTTAGGGGACCTCAAAACGTCCAGAAATGCCAATGTCTCAAATTCCGAAAATCAGTACGATTACTTTCTCTTATTATGTAGGTAACCCATATGAGAAAGTAAAAAAAAACGCTTAAAAGGTGTTATCGAGTTATCTTCGCAATATTTTGTTTTGTAAATAGACAGGTCTAGATATATTAATCGTCTATGAATGCGCCTAATAGAATAAAGAAATTGATGATTGTCAAAACCCCAAAAAGGCATTTTAGGTCAAACAGGAAACAACAATGTTGAGATCCTACCACCACCCGGTCCCTACTCATCAACTTTGTATTGTGCTGAAAATTTGTTTGCATGAATATTCGCGCAACATCAGCTGGGATATACAGGGAAAAGGTCGGAGGAAGTTTATCAAACGAGACCCGAAGGATCTGGTCGCTTCCCGTTGTTATTTTCCCAGTGTTAATGGCCGGTCGCTCATTTTTAATTGATTCCCCCGGGGGAGAGGGAAGAAGAATTATTCCGACCTATGGATATTTATACAAAACCGATATCGAACCGGAGAAGGAGTCGGTCGGTCCGTTTCTGGAGATTGGAAGTTTTTAATTAAAACCGAGGATAATTTAAGACGGGGAAAACGCCGTGAAAATCGCGCTAATCAACTTCCAGCGTATTTTCGCGGATGAGGAATCAAAACTGAAAGATTTTCGGGGATTGCTGGAATTTAATAGGATTTTAATTTTTATGTCTTGGAAGGGAGGGAACTTAGAGGAACGGGGAGAGGGAGAAGTGGCGCTACGACCGATCTCGACAGAGATGTTTTAAGGAATTTCAATTTTCTTATTTGGGCTCTTTTGTCGTTGGGCAGATTCTAATTTAAAGCTCGGAGCGAGTCTGGTTCAAAAGCTTATTTCGACAGATACGGGAAAAAAACGTAATAAGATAACGCGTGATAAAAAAATCCTCAGCGTCTCCATCACCTGCTTAAGCCAACCTCTTTGACGTGCTCAAACGACGCGCACAAATTAAAAAGAAAATTTAGACATTGCCGGAGTAGAAGTCAGGAACAGAATAATGAAAAATGTTATAATGTAATATTCTTATGTTTTATTTCTAAACAACGTATTTACTCGGTTACCGTACAGCATATTGTGGTTTAAATGTTTATGGAATATTACATAAATAGGGAAATATCAGGAGAACATAATCGGAATTGTAGGAATATAAAAGGGGAACGTCGATTAGAACTTCGGCAGTCCGACTTTAAGACATATTAATAGAGATTTTCAAAAATCTGATAAAAGTTTAGTAAGCTTTTTGAGTGTATGTCTGTTTGTTTGTTTGCGCTAATCTACACAAAGGCTGAACCAATTTAAATTTACTTTTCAGAATTATATCTACACAAGCCTGGGTTGAGATTTACAATTTTTTATTCATTCAAATCGGTTGACGAACTAAAAACGATGTTGTTACCATGAAATAACAAAAAAATTGAATATGTTAGGGGTTTGACTGCCTTTTTTTTAATAGGTGATAGTATTCATCAAAACAAACAAAAATACGGGGGTCCTAACACCAACCGTTTTCGAGAAAAGTCGAGTTATTTTGTCAAGGTATTTCAACACAACTTGGCAACACCGACAAGAAAGGAAACGTAAACTTGACGTTTTTGGTGTTGGCTCTCGGTAAACATGACACATGACGTGTACATAGCTGATCGTGCGAGGCGTATTTGCGAACTCGTCCTAAATGCCGTCTTTCCGCTGTACGTAATAGTAAACGAAATAATTGTAAGTGATTCCAATTGATTCAATTATGTAATTATTACACTTTCGTGTATAAATGGTAAATCAATAGCGATCAGTAATTCAGGGCCACTACCAGCATTAGAAAAGGATCATGCTGTTATTGATATGTTGTAATTTTCAATATTTACGTGGTTATTACAGCATGTGTTCAAAATGTCCACCGTTGTTCTCGATGCACGCTCGACACCTCTTGATCCAATTTTCGCGCACTCGCTGAAATATTCCCGGATTCGTTCTAATGTGACGGGCAGCGGCAAAAATCCTCTCTCGCAAGTCTTCTTCACTTTACACTTCCGTAGCATAAACTAAGGTCTTCATGTGCCCCCATAAATAAAAATCCAGTGGATTTAACTCTGGTGTCCGGGCTGGCCAGCGATGTGGGCCGTTTCTACCTATCCACCGATTCTCAAACTTATCGTTTAAATATTGCACTACGCGTGGACTCGCGTGTGCAGGAGCTCCGTCATGCAAAAACCACATATTTCTTCTTACGTCCAGAGGTATATCTTCGAGCAGTTCTGGGAGGATGTTCTTTAAGAAATTTAAATATGCCTCTCCTGATAATCTGGCTGGCAAAACAAAAGGACCCAGTAGGTGGTGTCCTAGGATTCCACACCAAACATTAATAGAAAAACGATGTTGGAAATTTGATCTTTGTATGGCATGTGGATTTTCCTCTGCCCAGTTATGGATGTTGTGGAAATTTAAAATGCCATTTCTACTAAAGCATGCCTCATCAGTTGCCAAAATTCTTGAAATAAACAGGTGGTTGAGGTCGGATTTAGTTAGAAACCATCTACAAAAATTTAATCGGGGGGCGAGATCTTGTTGTAACAATGCCTGAACCCGCTGTAGATGGTAAGGGTATAATAATTGTTGTCCTAGAGTTCTATGGATGGTCCAGTTCGACACTCCCATTTCTTGAGCAAGATCTCGTGTACTACGTCTCGGATTCCTTTCAACTACATCCAAAATATGTTCCTCCGTATTCACATCGATCTGCCGATCTGGACCATGGTTTTCCGGACGAGGAACAACACTTCCAGTTTCACGAAGACGTTGAGACACTTCAACAAATGTTCTACGGTTAGGCAATCGCCGTTGAGGAAATCGTTCGTGATAGATACGACGTGCATTTGTAGAACTACAACGTGCCTCCCCGTAAATTAATAGCATATCGTGATATTCACGTATACTGAACATTTTAACAACCGAAAAATTTACACGCACCGAAAAGAAACCGTAACGATCACACTTATCTTTCGAATTCAAAAATGCACACTGTCACTGTTACTAGTGTCACTGTCTGGCTCTCGTGTCACGACGCGAACGATACCTTCGCGGTGTTGCCACACCACATCGTAGCCATTTTATCGAGATCTACTGATTGGGAAAAAAATGTATTCTTTAAAGAAAAGATTGTTTTGTTACAAATTAAACATAAACACATTAAAAGAATACACCTTATAGTCATTTCATGTAGAAAATTATGTGACATTCTT
Source organism: Cryptocephalus moraei (assembly GCA_946251905.1). Classification (NCBI taxonomy): domain Eukaryota; kingdom Metazoa; phylum Arthropoda; class Insecta; order Coleoptera; family Chrysomelidae; genus Cryptocephalus; species Cryptocephalus moraei. Next base: position 23,198,406 of record OX276454.1, read on the forward strand.
TAATAAAACTGAATTTTCACACCTTAATATTAGAAGTTTGCTAATTTTTTTCTCGAAAACGGTTGGTTTTAGGACACCTGTTATATAAGGTTTTTTGTTTGTTTTGATGAATACTATCACCTATTAAAAAAAAAGGCAGTCAAACCCCTAACACCCTGTATAATAAACAAAATAGGTTTAGGATAAAATTAATTTTGTTATGTAATGAATAGAAATTAAAACTTTTAAGCTCTCAATTCTGCTTCCTTTTGACTCTTATTATAGAAACACCTATGGAGAACTGTATTTGCTTCCCCCTTTTACACTGCGACTATGTTGTCATGTAAACATAATACTTTCTTATGAGAAAGCTGGGTCTAATTGTATTAATCGTCTATGGTCGTATTATAGAATTTTAAGTATTTTTGTTTTGTTTTTTAAAATACGAGAAAGTATAACAAACACGAAATTTAAATGAACGTGATACAGGTATAAGACAGATGCAATATTATTACTGAGGAGTAATCATTAACCTATAATTTATACTACTGAGTTCTTAGTTCGTAAAACTTTTTTCAATTTTATTTTCGTTTTTTTGATTGAATAGTGTATTTCATATGTACCTTTTCTATTAAGCCTAGTTATAATTAGAAGGAGCGGGAAATACAAAATTAAGTATTAAATTTATTATTGTATTAAAATTGTTGTTAATTAAAAATACCTCTCTAATTTGAATATTTCACTCGAAATAGTAGAAACATAATTTATGATTTAGTTTGAAAATAGTGCTATGTATTATGAATTAGTTTTTATATGTAGTAGTTTGAGAAAATAATGTGCTTTTATTTTTTACTCTTTTGTAGTTTATATCTGCTCTGAATACACTTATAAGTGTCCCAATAAAGGAGTTAACATTTCTTAACAACAGTTTTTCGACCCAGTGTGTTTCCTTAGTTTAATTTTAAGTGTTATATTAAATGAAAAAAAAAATTATTTGTTTAAGCTGAAATTAATACTATGAGCTCTAAACTGTTTTATAATAAAAACATTTTTGTGATATAAATTTATAATAAAAATTCTTTCCAATTATCTACATTTATAATTATTTATGTTCTGAACATGTGTAGGAATGTATTAAATTAAATAACCCATAAATACGATTTCGTAAGTTATCATAAGTAGGTAAGGCGACACTTGAGACCACTTTCCCTTTCCCCCACAACCCCAGTACCCGAATCATTGGTCAAACCTAAACTGAGCTCATGTGACTCATCCTCAAATATGTTCAACTTGTTCGAAAGTGGCTCTCAAACCTGTTCAAACCTATTGAACCTGTTCAAAAATGGTCACAAACCTGTCCAGATACCAGTTCAAAGCGGTTTAAGAATCTGTTGAACAGGTTTAACAGGTTTCAGGATGAATGACATGGGTTTAGTTCAAATTTGGCCGATAACAAACCTACTGGGGTTGTGGGGGCAAGGGGAAAGTGGGCGGTGTGTGAAAAAGTGGATACATTGCTCAAATTTAATCAATTAATTCACTTAATAAAACAATTTAACAACTTTAAAAGAATATAAATATCTTGATATGGTAGTTTTAGAAAAAATATGAAAATTATTGTAGGGGACATAGAATTCCTTGTTGATAACATTATTCTATTGAAATATGATTAGGGCCTTGCGATTTAGATACTTGGTTAAGTTAGTTTCCAGTGAGTTAATTTTAACGGATACCTGACATATAAAATTAGAATAATTGAAGTGTAAGCTTTTTAGTTCAATTTCGCCTGGTGCCCTTGACATCTTATTAAGAAAATGAAGAATTATTAATATATTTACCAAGTATGTTTTACACGTGAAGGCACATCATTTGTTCATTTTTTTAAATCTTTTTAATATTTCTCTTTGCTTAGTCTAATACTTCTCATCGCTTTTTGCATGTTTAGCCACTTACTTTTTATCGTGTTTCATTTGTAAGTGAACCTCGTTATTGTAATTCGAGCTAAATTTCAAGTTAGCTGAATTCACATTTCGGCACTCGACACGGCAGTTTTCCCCGTTTCGGCGATTTCCTTTAACAAACATTACATTAATAAAATTTACCTTTGCAGTCACCGAATAGTATGTAATTATCGCGATGTTTTTTTTTTGATACTACGTGTCCTTTGTACCTCCTCGTATTTCAAATTAGTCTTCTTTGAAGGGTTCGTACCTAATTTTAGCGAAATGTAATTACAAGATTAATGAACGGCTAAGGGCTGGCGGACTTCTTTGAAGGTAAACGCTTGTTTGACTTTAATAATTTTGATTAAAAGATATTGAAGGTTAAGATATTGTTGGAATAATTAGTAAAGTGTGACTTCCCTCGCCGGAGATAAAAGAGTATTAAAGCGTGAATTATAACTAAGTGGTAATAAAACGTCTTCCGCGATAGCGCGAAGAGGAGGGGGGGAATTTTCTGGAAGTCCTTCGCGAGGGAAATTTTCACGTCCCCCTTTCGATTTCGCGAAAGTGACAAATCTTCCTATTCTCTTTAGGAATTTCAATTAAGCTTTCCGAAATCGAAATAAGCCAGTTGTCGAAAACGAGCTAAATTAATCTTAATATTAGGTGATTAATTCCCGACGACGACGGCGACGGGGGTCTCTATGACGGTACCCCTTCCGTTTAGGGGGGGGGGGGCTTCTTAAAACGCCGCGAATATAAATTCGGCTCTTAGCCGCAGCTCGACTGGATCTAATTTTTTTGTTCGGCTTAATAGTCAGCCAAACACATTCGTTCTACGGCGACGTCTCGGCTAAGGAATAGTACGGATTTAATTAAATTTGACGTTGAGGTGCTTGTAAGTTGTTGATTAGTTGGAGGAAACTCGGCGCATGGCGACATGCTAATCCGGGATTAAACGTGTCGGGGTGAAACATATTCAAATTTTCACATTTCTGTATCAAGGGTCCCCTGTCGTCAGGTTTTTCGTGACGGATTTAATTCATTTACATTTAATGGTAAGGGTGCGTTATGTTTTGTTGAGATAATGGTCTTCTTCACTTGATATTTTAAGCACATTGCCTGTGCGATACCTATTTTTTTTTAATCTGCCAATGCTTCTTCTTTCAGAACATTTGTAGAGTCTCATTCTGGCAGGCAGCCTTTTTTCATTCATTCGTTCTACGTGTTCTCTCCACTTAATTTTCTTTTCTTTTCTCGTTTATATCAAAGATATTCCTCTCTCCTCCTATATCTCTGTTTCTTATTTTATCCAGTTTTGTGCAACCTTTTATTCTCCTAACAAGAGTAACATTGACACCGTCCTAAGGGCCTAGGGCCCAGGTGGGTGTTCTGGTTGGGGGTGGTAGCTCAGAACAAGGGAAAAGCGTAAAGAGACCTAACATTTATTAGCAAATAGTGGTTCATTTCAAGGGAGAGGGAGAACCCATGATAAGGGCCTGCGAAGACAACGTGAATATAAAGTGAATAATTGATTAAACAAAGAGACAAAGTTTCCAAGCAAAGCAGCAGGCGGGCACGTAGTTCAACCGGCAGCGCGACGGGATACTCGATTGATTAATTGATTTCGATCGCTCGTATTTATTCATTTGACAATGTTTATCATTTCGCGTGTGCTGCATGGTTTCATTAAACATACGTGCCACGCCAGGAGATTCCTTTACGAGGTAATGTTTTCGTAATTCACGTTTTGCTGAGGATGCGTGTTCTGGATTCCTACGATAATTTCTTGTGCTTGTATTCTGGTTTCTTCTTTTTTAGTTCATGTTTCACTTTCTTATTAAAGGTTTGGAACAGCAACCATCTTGTAACATTTTATTTTTGTATCTATTATTGTTTTGCTTATTAGTGTTTAACTGCTAGTTCCGCGGATGTGAATGAATTTCTTGAGTTTTCCTTCCACGTCATTGTTTCCATCATAGGACATATCGCAGTCTAATTATTTAAATTGTTTATCTTGTTTCAGTACTGCGTTATGTACTGTACTGTATTTTTGTTCTGACTGGTTATTTACCTGTAAAATCCATAGTTTAGTCTTGCTCGTTTGTATTTTTTTGTCGTATTTTTGGCAAATATTGTGTAAGATATACTTTTGATTTTGTAGATCGTCTTCTGCTTCCACAAATAGTACTAGGTAATCGGCATATAAGGGGCAGTTTACGATGGTGAGGTGGTCTGAGTATAACCCTTTAGGACATTTCATTTTCCATTCATTTAAAGTATCATCAATGTGTAGGTTGAACAGTGTTGGCGAAATAAAGCAGCCTTATGGTACTCCTTTATATATATAGTTATTTACCTAGTTAGTTTTCCGTCTATGTCTACTACAATTATTGTAGTATTGATGTATAGACTTTGTATCCCTGTTCCTCCATAATATTCTATAGTTTGTATGGGTTTACGTTATTCAAAGCTTTCTTAAAGTCTATCAAACTTATATGCGTTTCTCTGTTGTATTCTCTGTGTTTTTCTCTAACTTGTTGTAACGGATATATTCCATCTACTGTTGTTCTACCTTTTCTAAAATCCATTTGTTCTCCCTCTAGTAACCCTTCTGAGATGACTTTTGGTCCGTTATTTATTATTCTGGCATAGTCAATTATTAAATTATTATAAACCGTGTCTAACAAGCTAATTCTACGATAGTTTTGAGGCTTGTTCTTCTCGCGTTTTTAAACAGCGAGATTACTTTTGCTCTTCTCGAGTTGTGAGGCATAACATACTTTTTCCCACATTTGTTGTAAAGATGTAACGGTCTGATATGTAATATGAGTCCGCCATATTTCCAGACTTCAGCATTAATGCGATCCATACCAGTCGTTTTTCTATTGTTAGTAGCTCTATGAGCTTCAGTCATTTCTATGAAGTCTATATCGTCCAAATCCCTTACTTCTTCTTTATAAGTCGTTGTTTCTTCTGACTTTTCATTATTCCAAATTTGTTTGTAATGTTCCACCCATTTGTCTTCGTTTACTACTGGGTGATCAAGAATGACTGTTTGAGTTGGCAATCCTACCTGGAGGATTTTTTGCCTAAGGGTTTGCAACGCTACAACCAGATATGTTTATATGACTTAACAATCAGCGATAAGATTGTAGGTTATGTGAATAAAAATTAACGCTTAAAAAATGAAACTCGAAATACAGAACAATGATTTAATTAAACAGCTAAAGGTAATGCTCAAAATGCCCCCATTTTCGTGCAGACATAAATTAACTCTTCTTTTTAGGCTCTCGAAGATATTCACCAACATATTGGGGGTGCATGTCTAATGCATCTCGATGTTTTTGAATTCGCAAGTAATTATATCAAAGTAGTCAATTAAGTTGTAAGTCTACCTTAAACCTCAACTGTACTATTTAAGAACAAGTACGTTCTATTCGTTAGCTGGCTTCTAATATGTACTAATGATAACGTGTATTACGTAAATAGCTTTCGTAATTTGATGTATGTGATATTTAAAAGGATGAATCTCAAACGATAAAAATTAAATGTGGGAAAAATTATTTAATTTTCGTTTTTGGAGTCTTTGCTTTTGGAGACATTGTCCATCAGTAGTCCAAATAACGAAAAATCTAATGGAATGAGATGTTGTGACCTGCTTGGCCAAATGCCCTGACTAATTACTCTGTCGCCGAAATTCTCTCTTAAATATCCCATAGTAGCACGAGCCCTAGCTGCCCTTGCAGAGTCTTGTTGGAAATATCCAATTTAACGCTCTTCGTCTGATAATGGGTTTATAAAAGGCCTCAAAAGGTGTTGGATATATCTCTCCGAATTGACGGTAAAATTAAAAAATATCAGCCCATACACCCACGTCCTTGAGACTGCCAACCAAACACCAACTTTAACCGGGTGCAAATGTGTCTCTCTGATAGCGTAAGGATTCTCACCTGACCAAATTCTGTAATTTTGTTTATTCACATAGCCGTTGAGATGAAACCAGGCTTCGTCGGAAAGGAAGGTATTGTCAAAGCTATGATAATTATTTAATACGTCATTGAATCAATTGCAAAATAAAACTCTCTGCGGGTGATCAAGAGGGGTTAATTACTGGACGATGGAAATTTTGTAAGGGTGGTACTTTAATTTCTTTTTAAGCACAGTGGAGCAACTTTCATATGATAAACCTGTAAAACCGTGAATTAGAACAACATGGAAAAGTGGAAGTCTTATGGGTAAGAATGAAAATTGGTTAAATAGGACGCATAAGGACCAAACCTGTTTGAAGGGAGAGCTTTCTTAAGGATTTGCGAGGACTTGTTTGCATTCGAGTTCTGATATCCTCGACAACTTCCTCGTTTACAGTAGAAGGTCTACCAGTTGATTTTTTTTGCTTACCCTCCCTGTGTTTAAATAACGTTCAACTACTCGCATGCAATGTTGCAGAAAGACAGCAAAAGTGACCAAAGTCTCCGGAAACATTTTCTGAAATTGCTGGTATGCCGCTTCGAGAGAGTACTGCCAACCACTAATTGGGTTATAAATCCCGCTTCGAAAGTACGCCATTCCAATGAAAATATCGTGTTGTATCGTGAAAACAATTTTAAATAAATAAATTGAAAAGAATGCCAGAAATTTGAATTTGAAATAGCAAATTCAAATTACCAGTTGTACCATTTAAAAATGAAATTCAATATTGCCAACTCAAACAGTCATTCTTGATCACGTTGTATGTTATTAATTTGATTTCTGTCATTTTCCTCTTTGTTTAAAGACTTCATCTTCACCTTATACACTAAATTTTGTCTCCCATGTATGTCATTTTCAATATTACTTACAAATCTATCCCAAGACTCTTCATTTGCTTCTTTTGCAACCGTTTTGTTATATGTGTTAATTTTGTGATTATGTTCTTTTCGATTATTTAGATATTGTTTATAGGTGTCTTGTTTTTCTTGTACTGCTTATTCTATTTCAGTCGACCATACTTTTATTCCTTTGTTTTTTTTTCTGAATTTCTTCTTTTTACGTAGAACTTCAAATGTCGTATTTTCTACTGCTCGTGGTAAATTTTGCAATTCTTGATTTATGTCTTCTTTACATTCTGTATGTTTTAATATTTTGTTTAATCTGTCCTTCTAGAGTTTTCTAATGCTTTCTTCTTCAAGTATCAATACTTGAAAGACTTCTTCATTTGGAGTTGTTAGTTTTGAAATTTTCTTCCATTTTTTATAACTTCGTATTGTTGGAATTACTAATAAGTGGTGTGATATTATCTCCAGTCCTCAGTATATCCTTGTGCCCTTTACCTTTCAAGCTAATTTGTTATTCATAATTACTTAGTCTATAACTGATCTTTTTCCTCTAGCTGCCCAAGTATATTTATATATCTTTCTTTGTGAAGAAACTGTTTTTTATCTTTAACTTATTGAATACAGCAAAGTCTCTGAGCAATTTTTCATTTTCCTCACAGATTAAGATATTGATACAAGTTTATATATCGTGCTGGATTTGGATACAAATTGGAATATTTAGATTAAGGTATTTCCAAATAAGAAAGATGGCTGAAATTCCCTGGACATAGTCGAACAATACAAAGTTAGTTGTGGGACATTTTAAGGCAATATGGGGAAATTACATATTGTATTTTTGACAATTTGCTATTTAATATTTGACAAGTGACCAATGACAGTCGCTAAAAATTTTCAATTCATATAAGTGAAATTAATAAAAGAAGCTCAGTAAAAGCGTACCCTAAAAATAAATACTAACATATTTTTAAACCAAATCGTTATTAGAAACATCACATTTAAAGTGCTTAAAGGTTAAAAATACCTGATCAGAGTAACGAAGCGGATGAGTATTGATATTGCAGATACCAGCGAAACTCTGTGAACTCGTGTTAACTTTTTGCGAACAATTTAACGAAACGGTCGATGCTCCTGTTGTTTCATATATTATTGTTCCACGCCGCATTTACCTCTTTGTACGTATAAGATAAATTTATTGTTGAGTTTTTTACTCATAGTGCCTCATAATGGCCTCATAAAGTCCCCCCGAGAAGCCCCGAGAGTCGTAGAGAGAAATAATCGCAACATTCCTCAAAATCCACCTAAAATTACCCGCGACCCGTCATACGAAATCTTTTTCGCCCTCTATCTTCCAGGTCGGGCGTACGGTCTAAATGAGCTTCGCACGTTGCTCGTTTACATACCTTTTAGTAAAATTGGTTGGCCGGTCTGTACGCCCTTTACTACTCAATTTATCATTTCTGTCGTGATATATGTCGTTGCTATAGCAACATCAATTGTTTTAATTAATTAAAACGGTCCAAGGGCCGCTACGTGCCACTCTCCCTCCGACTACTCGTCCTCTATCTCTCTGCAATCTATTCTGTATGGTATTCGGTGAAATGCAAACACCGATTACGTATTGCGTGTGGCAGAGCGTGGTAGTACGTAAGTACAGTTTATCGAGGCGAAGTAGATCAGAAATCATTCAAACGTTGGGTTAATCTTTTTTGAAAATTTCGCTGCCTCAAAAGTTATATTACTCCTTTTCTTGCTGCACATACGTCATTGTTCGGCATATTCAATCGCCGGCAGTTAAGCATAATTATATATATATATATATATATATATATATATATACACATTTTTTTTCTTTTCTTTTCTTTTCTTATATTATATTATTATTATTATTATTATTATTATATTCTTATATATATATATATATATATATATATATTATTTCTTATATTTCTTTCTTTATTTATTCTGTGTATGATTTCCTCATCGCTACTTTCAGTTTTATTGGATTTCACTCCTAAATAGTCATATTGTGTTACAATTTTCATTATTTTTCCATCTATATCAATATCCTCACCATCTTGGTTTCCAACAAGTAGATATCCACATTTTTTCATATAATTAGTTATAGTTATTAGCTTGTTCGTATTGCTGCTGGAGCTTTCTTATCACGTAGTTTAACTAATCCTTGTCCTCTGCAATCAACACTTGATCATTGTGTATTTTGTTTATGAAATTGAAAAATTTAAATTATAACTTACATTATAATTTGATTAAAGATAATAGAAGAGATGGTAAAGAACGCAGTAGGTTAAATCTGATCTCCCCGGAAAAATGGGTAGAATGCTATGGAAAAATGCTGACAGAAGATCGAGCAGAATTTCAAGATATTGGCAATGAAAAGTATGATATTTCCTACTGCGAAGAAACTGAAATAACACCAGAAGAAATCAGAAAACATGCTAACGGCATGAAAAATGGAAAGGCTCCAGGACTGGGGGGGGGCCATAGAACTGATTAAAAATGGCCATTTCAAACTATTTGAAAGTGGAAGAGCTACCCCCATAATGGAAAACTGCATATATCAGCAATCTATACAAGAACAAAGGCGATAGAAAGGATTGTACGAATTACCGATTGCTTAGTGTAACAAACTCAGTTTGTAGGTTGTACGGAAAGATAATTAAAAGCCGAATTGAAGATTGTTGGGAAGATGCTGAGGATCAGAGTGGCTTTCGTACTGGTCGTTCTTGTATAGACAATGTGTTCTGTCTAAAAAAACAAACAATAGAAAAGCGTTTGGAACACAATATGGAAACACATTTAGTATTTATTGACCTTCAAAAAGCGTATGATAGTGTCCCATTAGCCAAGTTGTGGCAAGTGCTAGAAGATAAGAGAATTCCACCGATTTACATTAATGCCGTGAGGGAGTTATACGAAGATATGACTAGTTCAATAAAGGTTGAACAGAGAGTGACAGAGGGGATAATGGTGACCAAAGGACTTCGCCAAGGCTGCTGCATTGCACCTACACTCTTTAAGATTTATTTGGAGGGGGTTTTAGAAACCTGGAAAAAATGTGAACCTATGGGCATTCCAATTGGAGATCATAAATTGTACAGCTTACATTTTGCGGATGACCGAGTAATACTTGCAGAAGACCAGGATGATATACACTACATGTTACGGAAAATAGACGAAGAATACACCAAATGGGGTTTATCAATCAACCCATCAAAAACAGAGTATATAGTGGTGGGAGGTGAAGGAAGACATTTAGAACTAAGAGACACAAATCGAAAATACTGACAGTTATAAATATCCCGGTGTAAGCAGTACAAATGATGGTCGGAACACAAAGGAAATAGCAATTAGAATTGGATAAGGTAATTCAGCAGTACGTCAACTAAATAGTATATTCTGGAATAACCACATCACCCGGAACACCAAAATTAGGATATACAAAAGTATCATAGAATGTATTGCTACCTATGGCTCAGAGCTTTGGATAATAAATAAAAGAGACGCCTCCAAAATAAAAGCAATGGAAATGAACTGCGGGCGTAGATGTTGCCAATTAACTAGAAAGGACAGAATAAGGAATGCTGACATCAGAGAGCGTATGGACATAGACATCGACCTCCGATAGATATAGAATGCAAATGGCTGAAATGGTATGGCCATGTCGAAAGGATGAATGATCAACGATGGCCAAAGCGAATGCTGCAGTGGGTGTCCACCAACCGCAGGAGAAAGGGTAGACCAAGAAGATCGTGGAGAGAAGAAGTAAACTGCAATGAAAGATAGAGGTCTACAACCTCAATAGCATATTTTACCTGTATTGTACATGCACCTACCTACGGCTGCTGAATACATAATAAGCTCGTTAGCTTTTCTTTTTCTTTTCTTTTTCTTTTCTTTTTTCAGCCATCTTCTATCCATTGGATATAGGCCTCTCTCATGTTTGACCACACACTTCTATTTTCTGCTCTCTGGTACCAGTTCAGCCCAGCGAATTTTTTCAGATCATCGTATCATCTCTGTTGTGGTCTGCCAATACTTCTTCGTTCTCCCCAAGGTCTCCATCTAGTGATGTGTCCACTCCAATTCTCTCTGTGTTTTGCAACATGCCCTGCCCATTGCCACTTTAAGGAACTGATTCTCTGTATGATGTCGGTTACTTTTATCCTTTCTCGTATCCACTGGTTTGTTTTGTGGTCTCTCAGTGATATTCCCACTATTCTTCTCTCTATGGCCCTCTGATGTATTCTTAGTTTGTTAATAATCCTTTCAGTCAGGACCCAGGTCTCGGATCCGTATGTAGTTACTGGAAGAATGCATTGGTTGTAGATTTTTGTTTATAATGCCATGGGGATTTTCATGTTGAAAGCGTATTTTAATTTACCATAGGCAGCCCATCCCAATCTGACTCTCCTATCGATCTCAATTTCTTGGTTTTGTTTGCTTAACGTCACTGTTTGTCCAAGATATATGTATGATTGTGTTTTGTTTATAGTTTGTCCATGAAACGTAATGGTTTGGTCTGCATCAGGAACGTTTGTTGGGGTTGTGCTGTAGAGGTAGTACCTTTCATCAAGGACGGTCGCACTCAACGACATAGTTGGAGAGTGGTCGGCGATGACTGGTCCTCACAGGACGCCCAATTCTCACTTATGGCTCCACGTGCCACACCCCGGGCAACTGCATCGACCTAAACTAAGTGGAGGATAGGATATGGTGAACACCGACAGCGTCTGATCCAGAGTGGGCGGCTGTCAACAGCGTCTGTACCCAAAATGGGCGGCTGAATTACTACTCACCAAGTCGCCCGGCCCGCGTGGTGTTTAAATGGCCAAATCCTCTCATATGGAAACAAAACGTTAGCTTTTACGTGTCATTAATTTGTGTCTTATGCAATGTGTTCAATTTCTCTCTCCCCTCTATTTGGGGTAATACCCTCCCCCTATAATCCATTTGTTGTGAGTATGTCGAATAAATGTCATTGGTTTGCTTTACCTGTTTTTCCTGAGCTATAACCCCCAAACTGTGCACACAAAAGACCCACCAGGCCCCCAAGCGTGACAATACAAAATGACTACGGCAATTTTACCGGCCTCTTATTAAGTCTTGTTTGGAGGACACATTTTCCTAAATGAGTGGACGTATTGCGACATGTCTCCCGTTGGAAACGCGTTTTGATGGATCACGTCAAAAAAAATCTATAAAAACAACTACCTCGAAGGCTAATGCGCGGAATTGGTTCCAATTTCGAGTATTTCGTAATTCTCCTTTGGTATTTCAATTTGTACTCTTGCGTTAGTTGTAATTCTCTTGTGTGTTCAAGCGAATATAAATTTTTCTGAAGTAATTCAGAAGCTAATTGGTATTCCTCGATGAGCATATTATTATTAATTATAAAACGTATACATGCATACTCCAATACGGCCCTCTGGTATATAATATAGCGTCGGCCTTGTTATTAATCATCATATGTTCAATTACCAATGAGTTTAATCAAGGCAAGACCGGGTTCGTTAATTGGAAAGGGACCGCTGGGAAAATAGAATCGGTGATGACCTTTTGACCGACGACGGACTCTCTCCTGCGAATGAACGACGAGGATATTTGTTCTTGCCAACAATTTGCTCTCGTATCTAATTCGATTATCTTTGTTTCATCGCTTGTATGAGGTGTATCATAATTCAACCATGGCGTCAGTTTCATTGTCGTTGTCATGAAGATTACGGGGGCGATGAGGAGATTATCGTTTCATTCGACACGATGCTGTGTAAAATTTATCATTTTCCAATTTCCAGTTGAGCCTTTAAAATAATCCATAGGAAAGTATTACGGCATTCCCAGTAATTCAGTTCCGTTGATGTTAAGTTACGTTTTTTTTTATTTGGTAATAATATAAATTTCAAAGCTCCGCATCAGTCGGGATTAATTAGGTAATTCTCCGCCTTTGGCAACTCATGACGTTGCCTTCAAAAGAGGCCTTTATTAATTTTTTTTTTCACTGCGAATTAGTTCACCGAATTTTTCGTATTACCCTTTGTATCCTAACGTCCCACGCTAACGTTAACAAAAACGTTTTTCCTTGTTAAAAATCCAGCGGGGGGATTGCATGCATTTTGAATAAACATTTTCCTTTTGGAAGAGATTTTTCAGCGATTATTCCGAAGCGTACACAACATCCATAAATATTTTAGTCCGCAAGAGAGAGAGAGAGAGATAGAGACGTTGTATGTATTCGATCCGCTTCGAGTTGTCTGGTTTTGACGTTCAGCTCAAAACATCCACTTGAGTCTTCGCCAAATTCATCGAACCCGACATCTCCGCATCGACGTGTTTTATTCGGACAAGTCCACGTGGTATGATTGAATTTAGTGCTCGAACAATGGGAGCCACGACATTAATAACGGTACGGTTTAAATGTTTTTATATCGTTGATCGCTCTAGGGAATATAGGGGGAGAGGTAATTCTGTGGGGTTGTTTCAGTACGATGTTAGGAACGCAACAAGCATATGTTTTTTTCTGATGGAGTGAAATAATATCAATTCCGAATTCTACGAGCTCACAGTAATTCGGTACAAATAAATTGATGGTGGAGTTATGGTAAAATTGGAGCTTCTCAGATGTAAGTTTTTATTGCTACATATAGATATTTCGACTTGTTAGAACTACAAATATCTGGTTACTTAACACTATTAATTTTTCTGAATGTCATCGTATATAATAACGTCTAAGATTTACCCGTTTTGTATATTTCAACAAACATACTTTCAATGTACAACCTATTCCCAAAAATAGTCATAAATTGGCTCACCAACAAATTTAGTTTCTACCTACCAGTAGAACAAGCCGCGTTCAGAAACGGATACAGCACAATAGAACACCTACAGACAGTAAAAACACTTGTTGGAAAAGTAACAGAATACAATATCCCTCTATATATGGCTTTCCTGGACTACCGCAAGACTTTCGATACGGTCGAAATATGGGCAGTCACCGAGGCTTTGAACAAGGCACGAATCGATTCTCGGTACTCCAATATTATTAAGCGTATATACAACAATGCAACACTCCAAATCTGTCTGAACATTGATACAGAAGAAGTCCAAGTCAAGAGAGGAGTTAGGCTAGGGGATAATCATTCACCCAAGCTTTTTACTTTGGATCTGGAAGACGCTTTCAAAAAAATTGACTGGGGAAACGGAGGTATTGATATTGCAGGCGAGCGTTTGCACCATTTAGATTTGCATATGACAGTAATTTTTGCAAATAACAAGGAGGAGCTAACCAGCATGATAGACGATGTGATTACTGCTTCTACCAGAACATGACTTCAACTTGTCACACACCTGAGGGCCTAGCGCCCAAAGGGAGTGCTCTGGTTGGGGGTGTAGCTCGGTAGAGACTAAAAAGAAGACATGGTAACACGGACAATATTTATTCACGCATTAAATACTGTAGGGGAGAGAACATTGGAAACAAAGTGTTAGGGCGAACCAGCAAATATATGAAATGAGAAGAAAGTTAAGGAGAGGTGGTTGCTTACGTGTGGACGGGTGGCAGGTACGTGGCTTCCCCAACTAGCGACATGTCGAAGGGCGGACTCTCAGACGGGCAGCGTGACGGGGTGCTCGATGACTGATCTCCCTATCGATCTAATCGATCCGTATAAATACTCTACTGTTTGTTGACAGACGTGCCTGCTGTCTGCCTGCGAGTCACGTATCGTCCTTCGGTTTTAGGTCACCTCCGTGCTGATTTAGCTTGGATGGTGACCCAGTTGCGCTAATTGGGGCCGTATCGCGACAATATCATCAAGTTCGTGACAAACCAAATCGAAAATACTGACAAAACATATGTAGGTCATGAAGAAATAGAACAAGCAGAAACACGTACATATCTTGGACAAGAAGTGACTGTTGGAAAAACACAGCAAGAAGGCGAGGTAAACCGAAGACTCAGACTCACTTGGGCAGCATATGCAAATCTGAAAGATATCGGTCAAATGAATATACCGATATCGTTGAAGTCAAAACTATACAACCAATGCATACTGCCGGTCACTACCTATGGCTCTGACACTTGGACCTTTACAAAGAGGAATATCGATAAATTGAAAATCAACCAAAGCGCGATAAAGAGAAATATATTAGGAGTGTCACTGACACATCGGAAAACAAAAGAATGGATAAGTGAAAGCACTAAAGTGATTGATATTTCTCGCCGAATTGCAGAGTTAAAGTGGAACTGGGCTGGCCACGTTGCTCTACAAATGAAAAACTGAAATGGAAGACTCGTAAGATGGGGACCATGGGCGGAAGGAAGATCGACCGGGCGCCCACAGATGAGATGGAACGATGACATAAAGAAAACTGCCGGACTAAGCTGGTACCATATAGCCCAAAACAGAAGTAGATGGAAAAATTTCAGGAGTCCTACACTCAAAGGGTAGAGAACAGATAACATAAGAAAAAGAAGAACAAATAGTATATTTCAAGGTCTATATTGTTAATTGGAACGCTAGTGCCCTAATCAGGAATCGATATCAAGAAGGCGGTTGTTTGGATGGATAAAGTTACCTAGAAAAATACTAAGGGGTTTGAATGTGATATTTAGATTAAATACAGTAGATTCAAAAAACAGGACATGTCACCCTCAGACTAAAACACCGGTTACTGGTTTTGTATTAACGAAAAAGTAACTTTCTACTGAGATTACAAAACAGTTCACCAAACAATAATTACCTTCTATTTTGATTGGGCCCAGTTGCCCCAGTCAAGTATGGTAACTAAACCAACTGTCTATATAGTGGTATCAACTTATGCAATACAAGGTCCTTAAGCATCACAAATTACTATATTACATTAAATTACATGATTACATTACAATAAATGGTTAGGAGTAACTTACTTTGGTCTCAGGGCAGCTTGGGTAGCCGTCACTACCTCGGGATAACCAGACCGCCGAATTGATCTGCCGCTTATTTAAAGTTGTTCGTCCTGCGGATTTTGCTTTTTCTGTTCACTAGTTTCACGGTCGATTGATTACATCATTTCTTATCTATACTTTGTTGAAAACAAATCCCGATGCACGTCATTTTGATGACGTCACCAAACATCCAATACTACCAACTTAATATAGTCCCAGGACATCGCAATTTATGTCTTCCGTGTATATTATAGGTTGAGAATACACATAATCGTATATATTGGTAACCTAAAATATACACGGAATAAATTGCGATGTCCTGTAACTATATTAGGTTGGTAGTATTGGATGTTTGGTGACGTCATCAAAATGACGTACATCGGGATTTGTTTTGAACAGAGTATACACTCATATTCTTGAAACGAATCTGACGGATCTGATTATGATTTATGTAAAAATTATCGCTATCCCTGTATATAAAAACATGACAGGTTTATAGATTTTATGTTTTGTCGTTGGTACTGTGGAAACAATTAAAACCGTCCATTGGTCGGTAATGGTAGAGTAAGTAGTTTTTGTGCCCTACAAAATTGAGTGTTTTAGATTCCCGGCATTGCGTGAAGCACATTTAATGTACCAAATAGCCTTGTATGAATTGACCCGAAAGAAGTTAAGAAAGGTAAATTTTTTTAATTAGAGCCAGTAATTTTGTACTGGTGAATGGTATAATTGTCATAATTTAACAGGTGGCAATATTAATCTCCACACAAAACTGAACTTTATACTGTAACTTTAGACTGTAACTTCGTTACATTCCTTCCTTTAATATCAACCGTACCTTTATCGTTTCAATTAAAACTAATATTTATTTTGTTTGTTTCAGGTAAGTTACCGCTAGAGAATGCCGTAGCAATAATTTCATTTCATTCCAAACAAGGAATGCGTAAATACAAGTAAGTATGAATATTAGATTTAAAATTGAGTTTGGTGTAACGGTTTGTGTGCCAATCACAGCGGAGGTAAATTTTCCGTCGCTAGTAAATCCACACTCAGATTAGGGGAACGATACATACAAATTGTACTCATAAAATAGTTTAGGGAACAGAACAGTTTAAACAAAGCCTTGAACGATTAAAGGAACAGAAGGAATGATCACGTACAATATATACTAATTGCTATCGTGGTATGACCGGGCCGTCGAGTTATCTAGTCACGACATTAACCGTGATCACTGACGAACGACCTCGTCTATTGATTTCCTGTGTTATTAAAAGTCGTTCGTTCTGCTGATTCCGCGTTCTCTGTTCATTGGTTTCACATCTGACTGCCGATTATTAATTAGATCGACATAACCGGGACGTGACAATATTTGAAGACATACATTGTTCCAGCTGTATCTCTATTACAGGCGTGGAAAATTTTGTAGTCTGATCAAGAAATTTGAAAATCGGAGGAAATGTGAGACATTATGTTATTGCATAAATGCAAATAAAATAAAATAAACTGAAAATTTAACATGCTTCATCGGCAAATTGGCCAGTTATTGTAATGTGTAATACATCATAAAGCTAAAAATGTGTATTTGTATGTAAACGGGTTATTAGCAAATCGAAAATCACATTACATCTACCAATTACAATTAAAGTCTAAGATTTAACCATATTACTCAGATTCCAATTCACACACAAGTCGTAAAGGAGAGTTTTAAAGAGCACTAACATTTTTTTTATAATTCTGAAGTCGAGCAGAATTTCACCCATCAGTGAATTCTACTTATATTAGTTGGAGAGATAAAGGAAAGTAAAGAAAATATCTTTAAAGCGATCACATTTAGAATGTTTCTTGTACTTTAGAAGCAGCTTTTGGGAAAAAGTTAAAAGGTTAAAAACAAACCCGACTTATTTTGATTATTTCCTGCCATGGACGGATTATAGGTTACCTGTGTTTCTCCTGTTGTAGTCTTGGACATTACTGCGTTTTCTGTGAATCTTGATTCTTTTTGACAATTAATAGATGTTTCATAATATCAGCACGTGGGAATGTTTCTAGCCCTATAAAGATGTTCTTACAATCCTCTTTGTAGTTCAGTTGTCATGTTAGCCTAATTGCTTTCCTATGGATTGCAAGTAATTTGGTTGATTGAGGTAGGGAATAGCGTGAAGTAAGCAGTTTTTGCCATGGTTTCAGAGACGCACTTTTTCAAGGTACCTATCATGGAAACTGCTGGCAAGTGTTTTACAGGCACTTTCAGCAAGCAAGTCTTAAGTTAACCTTTTGTTCATTCATACACCCAAAAATGTTACACGCTTTGTTTTATCCACACTTGCCATCTTCTTCATAGATAACACCACACAACATTCAGAAGCCATGGTTTCTTTGTTTCGTCAAGTGTTACGCGTAGAATTTGATAGGCAATCCTTTCTGTCTCCTCTGTGACAAACACTGCTGTAATGTCACAAACGGGAGCAGTATATGGACCAAATAATTAAGTCAGTGCCAAAACGTGTATTTTCTCACTTCGCGCATCTAAAGTTATATCATGTTTTCGCACATCTGTTTATCCTAGACAGTAAGCCAAGCATGGACGAAAACACGATTTAATCGTGAACGCACCTAACGCTCAACAACTCGCATTTTTTGCGAATAAATACGCAGCTAAATAGACAATCGCGATCAGTCGTTGATGAGTCGTTAATCAGTCATTCATCTGTGATCAATTGGGATGACTTGCTGACCAATTACACTACCAGCATGATGTTCCTAGGACGGTTCTTTTGCTCCTTTGTGCCTTGGCTGAACCCCTGAATCATATAAGCTCGTTAATAAGCTGTTAATTTAATTTTATTTAGTGTACCTAATTTGTTCTTATTGCGCCTTGTTGAAGTTTATGTCATTTCCTTTCATTCTAGTGTTATTCACGCCTGTACTCAATGTCACTGTCTCTCTTTCCCTTACTTAAGGTCGGTAATGCTAGGTTAGGCCACCCCCTGTAATCCATTTCTTGTTAGTTCGTTCAAATAAACGTCATTGGATTGTTTAACCTGTTTTAACCTAGCCACTATTCCCAAATCAAGCACATTTATGGACCATTATTTTGCCCCTAAGCGTGACAGTACGCACTTTTCCAATGAGCTTGATCGAGGCAGATCATGCAGAAAATTCGATACTGAAGTTCAAAACTACCCATTAAGAAGCTCTTGGGTTGCATTAAAACACTAAGCTAAGAAGGAGAAGAAGAAGATATTTCTTCGTGATCTCAGTGTTTCCACATGTCCGATACTTCTGCGTCCCACGATCTTTCCTTGCATGTTAAGTTGGAGAATTTCGTATTTTGAATTAAGCATGATGTGTTCGAGAAATTCTAGTTTTCTTTTTTGAATAGTAAACGGTATATTTCTTTGCCCATTCTACCGAGAACCGATTGATTCGTGATGTGATCCGTGCAGGAGATTTTCAGCATGCGCTTATACACCCACAACTCAAACAATTCCAGGCTCTTTGATGTTTCTTTATTTATTATCCACCTTTCAAGACCGTACGCATTGGGAATACGTAACACCGCACCATTCTTATTCTAGTGGTTAATGAGAGATTCTGGGCTGTCTGCAATTTTTTCATTTTCATAAAAGTTGTGATGGCTTGCTCAATTCTTGAATTGTTGATTAAATTTCATGTTCGTGCGTTATATTTTCATTTATCGTAGTACCTAGGTATTTAAACTGATGAGCCTGCTCAACCGTCTCGTTATCTATAGTTAGTTTATCTCTATTGTTATTTCTTTTGGATACTGTTAATTTTGTGGTTGTATTCATGTTTATGCTGAGCCCATAATCCTTGCTTACCATCGTCACGTTATCTATCTGTCCTTGCAGACTTCCAGGCAGCTTGCTGTCAAGATGGTGTCACCAGCGTACCGTATGTTATTGATAGTTCTACCATTGAATACCATGCCCGCCAACTCTAGTGCTTCTCAGAAAGATAAGTTCTGAATAATATTAAACACCATTGGAAAAACAACACACTTGTCTGACTTCCTTATGTATATTAACCAGAAGGAATTTTTCCCTTTTAGCCCCTTTCAACAATGAAACACGATTGGAGTCCGTTGGAGGTATTTATTCGAAACTCTTACTTGTCGACGTTTCGTTCCTATGATTTGGGACATTATCATGACGAGTTAACTCTATTTTAGGGTTCCTCCCTATTGAAACACAGACCAAACAGGAAAGGAGAACAAGTTGAGTTGTATCTCTTGTAACACACAAAGAGACCCTGTCGGATATAAAGTCCTATGGGCTGTCTCGTCAGGATATGAGAACACTATTATGTAAACCAAAAGTAATTGTGTTGATTTAAAAACACAACACTCGTCAGTATTCTTATTGAACTGTTGGATTGATGCTTATGTATGCTTGATGCTTATGTATATTAATTTGTTCCTTTAAGGCACTGTCACATTTAACTCTAGTAGTTTGTAGAAGATATAGAAAGGCGTCTGTTTTGGTATGATATGGTAGAAGAACAGCCAAAATTACCTTTAAATTGAGTCCAGTTTTAGAAACGCAAAAGAGGAAAACTCGGTATATTATGGAGGCGACGAAACTGCGGAAAAACGAGCACCTTAGTGCGGAGACTGCGAAAACAGAGGAATGGAGAAATGGAAGAAAACGAGAGCTGTAGCAAACCGTTAATTGTACACATAATTTATTTAAACAGACGATTGTATTCCAGAATGTCGTAAGGGAACGGTTAATTTACAGTGTAATTAATAAGCTTTATGTCGTTTGTAAATTAGAAATTTCGGAGGTTCTCCATTGAAGCGGATCCCCGCCTAGGACAAAGGGAAAGGACAGCATCCCGTCTGGGTGATTGTGGGCTCCCATTCTGAACATTCAAACTTTTCCAGATAATTTCCCGGGGCCAATATCAATTTATAAGAGTGACACCTGAATGAACTCGAACATTAGGAGTAATTCCTTCTCTTTCTCAATCGTCGTCTGTAGTCGACGCCCTTCATTTGTCATGTTACCCCAGGACTGACCCGTTCTTTATTAATCCAGGGAGGAAATCCATTGGTTCAAGTCGAGATTAATTGCCGAGGAGACGTATATGTAGAACGATTTAGCTTCAGCTGATGGCTAATGGGGAAGCTCCCGACTTCTTTTCCGTGCGGGGCGCAGAGAGGGAGCGGAGCAAGAAAGAAAGAGGGATCGTTATCAAAGTCTGCACACGTTAATGGTTACCTGTCACAGATGAAAGATGGAGGTGTTTTATTAAATATAGTTTTTCGGGACGTTTCTTTTCTGCGGGCGATTTTTCATTTGGCGCCGTTCAGCTATGAAAAATCCGAGATGAAAGGATGCGAGACGTCGCCGTCCCTTTTTTCGATTCGTGTTTATCGGAGAGCCTACACCAACACGATATACGCGCGCCGAAATCGAATGAAATATATAACAAGCCGATGGGAAATTCCTTCCTTGACTGGGTCGAAGAACCAAAACTTAATAAAGCGCTTGGCAACAACTATAGACTGGGACGCTCGCTGGATCGACTAACTGGAAGTTTTTAATAAGTTGTTTCCAGACAATATTCCCCAGTTTCCGGTTAGATGCCGTGCTGCGGTTGCATTAATTAAATTTCGAGCAAGTTCCAGGAGGAAGGTCGCATCTGTGAGACGTTCTCTTGACATCCGGAATTTGTTGTCAAACTTACACTTAGGCGACCTTTTCTCGCGCTCTACGCCGCCAACTAATTAGCTATAGCCCGCTTCAAGATATACCGTTGACTTTTCAAGTGGGATCAGGCGAATGCGGTACTAAAAGTTGATAAACACGGCAATTAGTCCTCACTGCCCAGTTAGAAAAGTATTCTTTTAAGAGAAATAAAACTCAAAGTCTTGCTAACAAGTTTTTTTTTGCAACAATTGGGCCTACCGATGGGTAGCGGCCTCTACTTTCTTGGCGGAAATTGCCGTACAAAATGTTGAACAACAATATCTGGAACACGCTATTTCCACGAAGATCTTTATTTGTTATAGATATGTTGATTATTGCTTGCTGTTATTTTAAGACGATAGATCTGTAATTGAATTCTTCCTGAAGTCTACAGGAAGCCCTCTGCCACTTATTCCGTTATACCGTTTTACTCCTTCCACCCTTGGTCCCATAAGCTGCTTGCAATTCGTTATTTTGCAGAGCCTCTTCCTTTGATTTCTCTGATTCAGCCTTTTTACGGACATCAACATCATCAAGCAGATTGGTATGAATAATAACTACCCTCTAAATGTTTTAGGTAAACTATTATAAGCAACTATCAAACACAGAATATTTCCCTCCTCCATTTCGAATCATCTGTTCCATAATGACAAGGTTTATACATCTTCGAAACACTTTGGAGACATTTCTTTAAAATTAAACTGAATCCTAGCTGAACACGACATTAAGACTTCTTTTCGGACCACTAATAACTTACATTAAGAAGTTTCAAAACAAACTGGACCTAAGATGGATCTAAAGAACACCAAGATAATGCCATTATAAGAGCGTTGACATAGCCAATGAGGGCCAAGCACTTGAGCATGTCGATGAATACATATACCTTGGTCATTCCATCAAAATAGGAAAACAGAACAAAACCCCCTAAATATCTAGAAGAACGAGATTGAGCAGAGCTGCCTCTGAAAGGCTTGGGTACATTCTTAAATCGCAGGATATCTTAATAAATCTTAAACGCAAAATTTACGAAACGTGCATTTTATCAGTTGCAACATATGGTCTTGAGACTGTAATTTTTACGAAGAAAAGTGTTGAAATGCTCAGAACAACCCAGAAAGCAATGGAGCAATGATGCCATATTGGGCATCAGCTTAAGAGATCATATTTCGAGAGAAGAGGTACGGAAGAGGGCAAAAGTAACAGACGTTGAAAGAAGAGTGGCAGAACTAAAGTGCCGGATATGTCGCTAGGAAGGAACGATAAAGTTGAACCAAAAGACTGATTAAGTGGCGACCAACAATCACCAAGCGAAAAACAGAAAGACCCCAAATGCGATGGCAAGCAGGGAAAAACTGGTTACAAGCTGCTCAAGATAGAGCGACATGGAAGACAATGGAGGAGGTCAATATTTAGGAGTGGATGGATGCGGACTAGAGAAGAAACAATAACTTACGTAGAGTCTTATTTAACTCCAAGGATAAAAGTACGAATGGTTTGAGTCTAAGGTTTACCATCTCAAATGTGTCGATGGTTTGGTTCAGTTTATTTTGATCAGTTTTATTTATTTAACAGGGAGGTCCTTTAAACAGAGAATAGGACCACAGACAATTTATTAATAACAGAGGCAGAGATATATCCCTCACACATGAAAAGACGAATTATTGTATTTTACCTGAATTTTCGGTTGGGCCGTATATTAGTGTCTAACTAAGGGACTAAAATAATTTAGTTAAAACGACGAGTGAACTATGGAGCTTTTCATTCCATAAAATCAATCTTGGATTTTAATGCCCTTTCCTGACACTGTTGCCCAGCTGTGAAGCAATAACTTAGCACTAAGTGCTATCATTTAAGATATTCCATTTCTGGGCTACAATATAATACTTCTTAAATTACACTCTTTCGAAAATATGTTTTGTTTTTAAATATGTACATTTATACACATCTTTTCGTTTTCTCAGATTATTTATTAGCTTGGTAACGTTGCCAGTGTTGTTAAATGTGCTTGGATGACTGGAAAATATCCCAAAGCCTACCCTGGATTTTACCCACTTGCACTCGTTACCGGGGTCTTTATGGTAGGCTCGGATTTCGAAGGGCATTTAATGAATATGTGAAGGATAATCCTTATTGTAGTTGCTCAGCGGTATATTTCCAGACGTCCGTGAAAGAAATGAGCTTTCGAGCACCGTAACTAAATTTCTGTAAGAGAGAAGATTTCATTTGTTGTAGTGGGCGGTTCTTGGAACAAATTTTACCACCAGTAGTTATACAGTGTATATGCATTACAGGGAATATATTTATTACGTTTTGTCCTCGTCGTGTCTGGTCAATTAAAGCTGGCATTTAGCGTGGAAACTCCCTTTCTTGCCTCTGGCTTTCTGTAAAATCGTTGATCTCTCATCACGTGTCGCTTCTTTAATAATTCGGTACCATGGGTTCTTCTTTCGACCTGTTCCCACTTCCTTGTATTTTGTTTATTTTGATTAACACTTAAGGAAGATAGTATTCTTGGAGATGTCCCAAATATGGAGTTTTTCGGATGGTAACCATTTTAATGATATTTAAGATTCTTTCCTACAAGGCCCTATCTGATGACCTCATGTTAAGGGTCAGTTTAAATGCAGCCCAGGAATTGTTAATGCTTCGTCTAATTTCTACATAGTGGTTGACATTTTTGTCCTCCGTTTAACGTTGGATTTGCTTGAAGTTTAACTGGGTGTCCACTGTAACGGCAACATTTTTAGCTATTTAAAAGTTATCTCTTTTAAAATATTGAAGGTACTTCTCTTTGGTCCAAAATTGAGCTCTTCGTTCTTTTGAGCTGTTGTACAGATAGCACAGGATATCGTCGGATCCATATTGAGTATATTCATATATGTCACCATTTCCATCTTGTATTTCTCGTTATTGATGTCGATAAATTAGTTTTTTTGCGTATTCTTTGGATTGATTGCATGTAGTTTAAGTTGAGTTCATTAAGCTTATTTCGTCTTGTATTGCTTGTCCACTAATTGTTATTCTCATACGTTGAGTAACTGTTTTTGGAAACTTGTATTCAATGTTGGGCAGATGTATTATAAAGAATAGGCATCCTTCCGTAAGTCTCCTTGATGTTTGAACGAATTGTCTTTTATTTTTATTTATGTGCGATCTTTGTGATTCTTTCATATTTTTTTATTACATTAATGTCTCTTTCATTGCCTTGTGCCTGATGCGTAAGCCTTCTGGCAATCTACAAAGCAAACATCAAAGACTGTTTGTACACTCGTAGTTACTTCAAACGTTGCTTCTCGAGATTTGGAACCTTTCATTTTTATCATAATGTAGTTGATTCTCATGAATATTTTCTACGTATCTCTACTTACAATTTATAGAGTTTTTTTTCTGAAAAAGGTGTTTTTTACTTCGAATGGGACAATATCTTATTATAATTACTTTGCTGCGATATTCACTTCACTTTTTATATGTAATGATGTATCCCAACGAAAAAGTAAAATGTGTGCCTATTAAAGGAAACTTCCCGAAAAGAAGTGTTAATTAGATAGCAATAGGCACTACTTTCAGCTTCATACATTATTGTCCTTTAATGGCATGGAATGATTTATAACCTCAAATATCTATTGTGAAATTGCTATCCGTTGTTACGTTATGATTTTTCTCTCAGTTAAGTTGGTTCGGTTTTACAAGCGGTTTGAATTTTCGCATCGCAAACGAACTTCGAAGCGAAGCCCGACATTATTTACTTAAGATGTGTAGATCATTTTTTTGCCAGAAAGACTCGCCTTCGTGTCGCCACTTACAATCTCATGGAGGTTCTTTCTCAATATTTACTTGAGGATAATATATTCTAAGAAACCGCAAGGACCGTTAATATCACGTGTAAAGGGAATGAAACGTATTGTAAAGAGAGGGATATTGTTAATGCCCCGTTGAGCTTCGACTGGTTAATGATAGGTTGGAAATGAGAAGTAAGGGAGATTGGAAACTCAGTAATAGGTCAGGATTTGATATGGAGAGAGAAGTGGGGGTCAATTAGACTCAGAGAGAAAAAGTGAAGGGACTTAGCTTCGGGCTTCGGGCGTGGCAGGACGGCCCGCTAGGGTCGGCCGCCCAATTTTGAGTTTAATTAATGTTGGTTTCAATTTTGGTTGGTCTTAGTGAATTTGTTGGTGTATTTGTCTGGTCAGCGAAATCCGCATTTAATAGTTCCGTTGACACACTTTTACTTAACGAACCCCTAATAATTTGATGGGTAACGTGTTAGTGTTGAATCAGTGCGTTGATTTCGAGTGCCTTTCGGAGTGAGTAACTGCTCAAATCGCCAGCGAAGAAGGTTGCCGTTTGCAACGTGAGATGCCTACGTGCGGCGCCAGCAAACAGGGCAATCCGCCTTGTGTCCAGCCAGCCTCTGCGAGCGCCTACTTACAGGGCGATCCATCTCGATTCACCCGGACGACTTCCGCCATCCGGTGACTTTCACGGAGCCGTCCGTTGACGTGGAGATTCTAAGGACCTCTCCGCCTACAATCGCATGTCTGTGACGATTAGCGCTGTGACAGGTGTTTTCCCCACTTAAAGGCCCTTAAGTCGAAACGTTTCTATCGATCGATCTCCCCATTATTAAAAACAAACTTTAGTTAATTACGTGTTTCTGCTATTACTTTGCGAACTCTTCAGTATTTTAGTATTTTGGGTATGTGTGTAGATTACAGAATTATGAATTTTTGGAATATGTATTTGGACATTTTTGAGTTATTGTTTTGGTTATCTGACTTACTCAATTAAACAGCTATAATCAGATATTGATATTTCTTTTCGACCACACCTGAGTCATTTATTCGTTCGTGCTAGCCGGCAAGGGAACTTCTAAGAATTAAATGAGTAAGTACGAAAACTCGTGCGTTTCACCGTTACGAATATATATTGTAGTGAAATAAAATGGAACCAAGTAGGACCATCCAATTCCAACGATTAACTGTAAATTATTCATTTCTACATAAACTACCGAAGCCACAAATTGTTTGAGCAAATAGTTTCGTCTTTTGTTATGGGTATCAGAAAATGTATCTATTTTTTCGTCATAATTTGGAGTCATTAAAATATAAAAAATAATATTCCACAGTATACTAGTTCAAATCTCTTTCTGATGTCTCATGCAAGTATTAAAATTGTGTTCAAAAATAGGGACATTTTGAGATAGAACAATTAGTAACAACATATAGTTTACGTTCAACATTATATCATGTTATACAAATATATTAAGAAAATAATATATATTTTTTGAATTTTTTGTGCTACTTAGTTTATATATTACTCAACTTTTAATTAAGAGGGTAATACGTCTGAAACCTATATTTATGACCAATTCACCTGTTTGTCCTTCCTCTCGGCAATTTCGCCCCGTCCCGGAAGAGATTGTACTATTTCTCTAGTAATTTCCTAGATTCCGGGTAAGTACTTAATCATAATGATTCACTGAACCGACTAAATCCTCCTGCCAGAGATTTTCCTTAGGAATTAATCACCTACGGTTTCACATATTACTTTTCGCATCAGGTGCACAACCAACGCCACCGCCGAGAATCTTTCCCGGAGAAAAATTACTGCCGAAAGGACGAGAAAGATATTCCCGGTCTACTTTTATATTTTCCGTGGAATGTTTTCCGGATTGACTTAGTACCGAGCCTTCACATCGCATTTCCTAGAGGAGACAAATGAAAAATCTTTAAATGAGACCATCGCGATTGCTTGCGTTCGTGATTTCCCCCAAGGAGGACTCGGTCGTCGATCGTTGCTGCTCGAAAACGTCATAACTAATCCCTCGTAACGTTTTATGACTTCAGTAACGTACAAACAACAATAAGGATAACAACTTTTGACTGCGTCGACTTTCGTTTCAGTTTTTTCCCAACGTGATCCCCATATACACGAGGGCTCTAAAATATAAAAGTTTCGAACTGTTGTGACGGTACCCTAAAACATAATTTAGAAGGAGCATCGGCAATATTTGATTTTCCGTTACGACTTTGTATCGAAATAAAATCCCTCTCGCAATAAGACGTTGTTTTTGTCGGAATCGAGCTTTCGCAAAGGAATAAGTGCGGATATGGATTCGGCACGAAACGGATATAAAAATTCATTTATGCATAACCACTCTAAAAGGTAAAGTAAGAGGTACTTGGAAGTCTGGAGATTAAGATTTGTAAATGTTTATTGACAAAACCTGAATAAAAATTGTATATTATTAATTTAAAAATATTCAAAAGTACAAGTTCATGGCGTGGAAAAATAACACAACCCCACAAAAAAAAGTTAAAGGCCCGAAAAACAAGACCATGTTATCCGTATGTATTCGGGGTCGCTGAATCCAAATCTGGGGTCAGTCGCACCCTATTAGGCCACGCTCAACGGCATTTCAAGGTTAAATCTACAAAATTAATCCCAACCAAATTTGAACGCTCAACAAATATATTTCGAAGTTTGCTGAGCACAAACCCACGGTCAGTTCAAACCTGTTGGGTCATCGTCGTTATCATTCCAGAGTTAAATACACCCTGTTCATCGCACTCAAATTTAAATCGTGCATACATACATTGATAAAGTCTAATGCATTTACAAATCGCATTCAAACTCTGACAAGAAGAGGTTTAGATGAAAACAGACATATTGTCGCGAGGCAACTAGGTCAAGCGGTATCAGCGATTATCCGAATCAACATGGCCTGACCCCACAAAAGAACCTTCCGGCGAGGCACGTATATGCAAACATAACACGGCGCACAGGACTATATAAACATGATTAATTCAAATAAATACCCCAATCAAGAACCCTGTGTCGCTGCCCTTTATTCTGCGTGCCCGCCTGCAATATTCAATGGAATATTTACCCTAATCAAAGTAGGACTGTTATGCCTAAGAAGAAGCGATATTCATATAGATAAAATAATAACATTTAACAGTAGGTATATCATGGTTGCTCAGATTTCTGATGTTAAGAATGGTAACACTTGCAAAGACTCCTGCAGGAACCTATTTGTCACATAAGTGTTCATAATTGTTGTGCAAGTTAAGAAAGTGTTGGAAAACCATTTTGTTAATAGCGGTGTTTATTTGTTAATTGCAACTATAGAATTGTTTTCATTTCAGTCAGAATCATCTAACTTGTATATATATATATATATATATATATATATATATCTATAAACTAAATAGTAACGGGGATGCAGCCTTATCTTGGGACTTTTTTAAAAGAACACTCTTATTTCTTTAATACTGTATTAAAGGAATAAGAGTGTTCTTTTAAAAAAGTCCCAAGATAAGGCTGCATCCCCGTTACTATTTAGTTTATTAACTAATTCAGCCGTGACTACATATATATATATATATATATATATATATATATATATATATATATATATATATATATATCTATATGGTACAACTGTGCGTCCGCCCATGTTAAATCTTAGGTTCACGCTGCGTCCAGTGTCACTGAGCGTCCGGATATACGGACGCTCAGTAACCCTACCCTAAAAATTTGTCTATGTGATCTCTAGGATGGTTAGACTACCATGGCGCAAAAAAAAGCCGGAGGTGCTCTGACACCTAAAAATGATCCCTGTATAAAATCGTAGTTCAGGCTTTCACCAAGCGTAGCGTTGTCGGCGTCGAATTATATACGTGTATTCAATAGTTATATGGCGTAGGCTTACCAAGCGTCCGAATATATAAATCGTTATGGTGGATCACTTAGCGTCCGATTGTATACTGCGAATAGTGAAACGGTTCACTCAGCGTCGTCTATTTATAGCACATTTATACATATTTAGGTATATTTAAAGTGCCACTCTGCGTCCTATAAAATATGTTTAATGATTGGCTATTTACTGTGAATGAGACTTTCGGGTTTGGAGCGTAGTACTGCTAAGTCGCGGAAAACAATTATTTTTCTGTTTTGTTGGTTAACCGAGTTATCGTATAAACAATGCTACTGCCAGTTAATAATGATGTAACCTAATAATGCCACTTAACAACTTCATTTTCTTCTGGTTGACAGTACTCAAATTAAAATTTTTTTCTGTATAACAATTAACTTTTAAATTTTCGGGCTAGCGATTTAAAAAAATTCAATTTCATTAAATAGGCGATAATTCAGTTTAATTCAGTTTCCAAAAATTTAATTTTTGGCAACTTTCCTTTGTGCGGATAAACTTTTAATTGATTCCGAATAAATCTTGATGTGGAATACTAATTAAAGTCTGGTAGGTTCGTAGTTGAGAATTTTATTTGTTTTTAAATAATTAACAATTACGTAGCAAATAGTTTTAATATGTTTTTTTTTGTAATTCATTGCGGAATTAATGAAGGAATCATTTTGTAAAAACCGCGCGGATTTATTAATGAATGGCAGTGTTACAGGTGATTAGACACCTTGAATTTTTTTAAATTTTTAGTAGTTTGTGCATTTTTTGTTACTAGTATTACTAACGATCAAAACTCGATAAAAACACTAAAAACATTTTTCGCAGTTCAAGGAATTCCTTAAAAATTTTTTTCTTCCATTTTTCCCAAGAACCTTTCCCTCGAAGATATAAGTAAGGTATTAAAGATGAATTATTGATAGTTCCCGATATTTGCCCCTTTAGACCAGGGAAATAAGATTTTCCCGCTTTTCCCGCGTTTTTAAAATCATTAGTTGAAAATAATTTTGTCTTTAAATATCATTATAAATGGCTCTTAATAGAGTTAAAAATAATATTTTTTTTCATCAATAATTTCACTCTTTATTTAGTTACCAATTTGTTATAAATAACTTTTAAGTGTCCTAATAATGTTTTTCTTATACTACTAAAAATTACAAAAACAATCATATTCAACTTAGAAAAAGCTAAGATTTTTTTTTATTCTCCACTTGCACATAATCGGTTGTTTATGTCTGTTATACGCGGTACATAATGACGCGGCTACTTGACTTGTTAAGCAATAAACGCTCATAACTTTTAAACTATTAAAGATACAAAAATGGACATTCAGGATTAGTTTAGAGAGCATTATTTGATCTTTAACATAAAATTTACACCAAGTCTCTATGTAGAATGGTACATTGTTTACACGCATTTGTTTATAAAAAAAAAATCTTAAAAATTAATGCTAAAGACTAAATTAACAATCTATGTAATTGCTCAGTTATAAGCGTATCAAATTGTTCTGCATGAAAGTAGTCGTAACTTCAACAGTTTAAAAAATTGAAGCAATGAAAGATGCAAATAGAAGGTTATTTTAAAAACAAACGCGGGTAAACAAAGAGCCATTGTAGATAGAGACTTGTAAATTTTATGTCAAAGACCAACGAATGCTCTCAAAAATCATCCTGAATGTCCTCTATTTTATCGTTAATAATTCAAAAGTTACGATCGTTTATTGCTTAACAAGTCAAGTAGACGCGTCACTTTTAATATCGTGTTATTTTGAAAATTCAGTTAAAATTACAGAAACTTTTTTCTCACCTTTGTTGAATATGTTGTTTTTGCAATTTTTAGTTGTATTAGAAAAAAAATTATTGGGACACTCAAATATTGTTTATAACAAATTGTTAACTAAATAAACAATGAAATTATTAATGAAAAAAAATATTTTTTTTTAATTCTATTAAGAGCGAATTTTTAAAGACAAAATTATTTTTCAACTAATGATTTAAGTAATGCAAATGAATATAAAACGATATTAACATTGAAAAATTTTTTAAAGAAAAAAAAAAAATTAAAAATTATCGTTGACCCCAAACAAAAGAATGGTAAATTTTTTTTCGATACCATTAAAGTAAACCATTTGTTTATAAACAGTTTATAAACAAATAGTGTTAAAACATTTTACTCCAAATAATTTCTTATTCCAAATATAAAAGCCATAAAATACCATAAAAATGAGAAAATTTTTTTTTAACAACAATAGTACAATTTTTCATTTTTTGTTAACTTAGAAAATTCGATATAAACAAAATAAACAAAATTTATACAACTTTATGACGTCATCTTATTGAGTACATTCATAGAAAAGACTCCAACAAGAGGCGAAAAAATTTTTGGGTGATTATTTAAACAATTATCCAGCTTTCAATGTAGACGGAGGTACGAAAAAAAATAGGTAATTAATTAACAATAGGCTAGCTTTTTGAAAAATTAATTTAAAATACTTTTCCCAGCGTGACTTTCTCTCTTCATGTGTTGAAATAACACCATAATTTTTTCAAATTTTTTAATCAATATTTAACGGTTTAAAAAAAGTTTTTAGACAAATGATTATATCATGATTATTTCTAAAATTAACCAATAACAAATTGCATATTCTTGATGTACCCGAAAAGCTAATACAAGTTGAGAAAAACACCAATTTATGTTAATTAGTTTCTGAGATATAACAAACTCCATCAGTTTGAAGATGCAACTTTACTTCAAATTGAGCATCCACAGTACACGCTCTGGCTGTACTGTACTATTTTTGTACTGAAAGTTAAACATCTGAACTGCAAAATGGCATTATTTTGTTTCTTAATGGTTATAAACATGATACAAACCACATTGTTAATATTCTATAAGAAAAAAGTATACTAAATTTGAATATAAACATGAAAAACTTAATTTTTTAGGGCTAACGTGTCTCTGAACTCCGTTCCTATTGGTCGTAGGGCAACTTTTTTTAAAAATCGTGTAAGAATACCACCCTTTAGGATAAGAGAAAACCATTTCTCTAGAGTTGAAAACAAAAAAGTTATTTTAATTTTATTGTTTATTAGCTAAGTATGCAGTATTTTTGCAGTGAAGTTTTATTATTGTTAAAATTACGATTTATGAATTTTAACATAGTATATTGATAGAGCAAGTCTTTTTTTTCAAACAGCACTCTTTAGAACTGCCCTAACTTTATTGTTTTACGTAGAAAGTTAGTGCAAATTTAAGTTGTCTGGGATAAACAAATTAATTTTGCAATACCTATTTAATGAATCGCTTTGAAATTTTTATGGAAACTTTAGCAACACAATGCCCTACTTTTCACAAAAAATCAAAACTGCTGAGCCCTTTTTGCAATAGTAATAAATAATTTAGAAATTCCGACTTTTTTCATTTTCATTGTATAATTAAGCAACAAATACAGTAAACAACATGTTCCATAGCTCAATTTATAGGTTTTTTTTATGCTCTACAAGATTACCTTTAATGATTTTTTAATTAAATGCAGCAATTTCACGTATGATTAAAATAAAGTAACAAATCACTCTTTTTGCTATTTATTAGCAATAACTTAATTAACACAAAGAAATCTTGGATGGACTCAGCGGGCTTTTCGGGCGGGAAAAGCGGGAAAATCTGATTTCCCTGGTCTAGAGGGGCAAATATCGGGAACTATCGATAATAAAATTCTTCTTTAATAACCAAATTATATCTTCGAGGGAAAGGTTCTTGGGAAAAATGGAAGAAAAAATGTTGTAAGGAAACACTTGAATTGCGAAAAATGATTTTTGTGATCGAGTTTTGATCGTTAGTACTAGTAACAAAAAATGCAAAAAAACTACTAAAAAGTTTAAAAATGATTCACGCTGTCCAATCACCTGTAAAACTGCCATTCATTAATAAATCCGAGCGGTTTTTTACAAAAAGATTCCTTCATTAATTAACGCAATAAAATTCAAATTAGTTTAAATCTATTTGCAACATAATTGTTAATTATTTAAAAACAAATAAGATTCTCAACTACGAACCTACGGGACTTTAATTACTTTTCGACGTCAAGACTTATTCAGTATCAATTAAAAGTTTATTCCAAAAATTAAATTTTTACTAAATTTTCGCTTATTTATTGAATTTGAAAAAATTTTAAATTGCTAGACCGAAAATTTAAAGTTAATTTTTATACAGAACAAATTGAAATTTGAGTACCGTTAACTTGTAGAAAATAAGGTACCTAGTTAAGTGGCATTATTAGGTTTCATTATTATTCACTGGCAGTTGCTTTGTTTGTTAACCCAGTTAACCGATAAAACAGAAAAATGATCGTTTTTCGCGACTTAGCAGTACTCTGCCCCAAACCCGAAAGTCTCATTCAGGGTAAATAGCCACTCATTAAACGTATTTTATAGGACGCAGACTGGCAGTTTAAATATACCTAAATATGTATAAATGTGCTAAAAATAGAAGACGCATAGTAAATCCATAGATAGTCAAATACATCAGGACGTTGAGTGACGTATTAAATATACCTAAATATGTATAAATGTGCTAAAAATAGACGACGCTGAGTGAACCTGTCTGTAGTCAAAGACGCACAGTGACGCCGTCAACGTAACCGTTTATATACGCCTGATATACGCCGGACGCAGGGTAAGAACGTTCTTGGTCCGGACGCGGAGTGATACTGCATACAAGTATATATATATATATATATATATATATATATATATATTCGGATTGCTACAGCTGTCGCCGTCTCTCCGTCCCCAACTTCCATTTTTCCTTCCACATCATCTCGCCAGCTTCTCCGCAGTCGTCCCCTCTTTCTTCTCTCGGGTGGTATCCACTCCAGCACTCTTCTAGGCCATCTATCATCAGCCATCCTCTTGACGTGTCCGAACCATGTCAATTGTCGCCTCTCTATTTCTTCCGATATTGGTCTACTCATATTCATTTCTGCCCGTATAACGTCGTTTCTGAATCTTTCCAATCTTGACCGTCTGCAGCTTCTTCTAAGGAAATCCATCTCTGTGGCCATTAGTTTTTTCTTGTTTGCACTGGATACATCCCATACCTCTGAGCCATACAAAGTGACACTTTGAACCATACTTTCATAAATATGTTTTTTAGTATTTTTTGTTATGTTTTTGTCCCAACACAAAGAGTTTAATGCTCGAGTAACAGATCATCCTTTATTTATTCTTTCTCCTATCTCATCTTTACTGTTTCCACATTTATTTAGAATCACTCCCAGATATTTACTGTTTTCCACTCCTCTCAAACTCTCATCCCCCAAAAATAAATTCTCAACCTCTTCTTTACCGACAGCAAGATATTCACACTTCGCCAAATTCATAGTTAACCCGGCTGCTTCATACTCTTCTGTGAGTTTTCTAACCATATATGAAAGGTCTTTCTCGTCCTCCGCTAAGACGACTTGATCGTCTGCGAAGTATAACGTGATCAATTTGTCATCTCCCACCCTCAGTCCCATATTTTTGCATTTCTTTGTCCACTTTGCTAAAGATCTGTCCAAGTAAATTTTGAAAAGGGTGGGATATAGGCAACAGCCCTGCCTCAGGCCTTTTGTTGTCTCAAATGAAGTGGTTAATCTATTCCCTAGTTTGATCATGGCTGTATTCTGTTCATAGTACATTTTGGTGATCTTTATTAAACTTTTGCTGATATTCAAATCCTCCATTGCTTTCCATAATTGTGAGACTGGGACACTATTATAAGCTTTCTCCAAATCAATGAAGGCTATATGTGTCTCTCTGTTACGTTGTCCACTTTTTTCTGTTGCAATTTTGACAGTGAAAATATTATCTACCGTTGACCGTCCTGCCCGAAAGCCTGCCTGTTCTTCTGGTTGCTTCTCTTTAATACTCTCCTCAACTAAGGTGTTTAATATTCTAGAATATATTCTACCAATAGTAGGGATGACAGCAATCCCTCTGTAGTTCTTCGGATCTGATTTTGAGCCTTTTTTGAAGACTGGTGAAATATATGAGGTTCGCCACTCCCTTGGTACTTCCTCTCCATTTAAACATCTCTCGAATAAAGTTCTAAGCATTTCTGCCAGTTTCGGAGGACCGTATCGAATTAGCTCTGGGCTTATTCCTCCTGGACCTGGTGACCTTTTCAGTTTCGTATCTTTTATGGCCTTTTTCACTTCTTCTGCATTCAGTGTTATGTGCTCTGTGGCCTCTGTAGGTTCATCTCGTATATTGAATTTGTCTCTCGTTTCAGTTAATAGGTCTTTGAAATGTTTTAACCACTGAGCCTCTGGAATATTGTTTAAGGGTAGTTCTATTTTATTGTTACATTTGATGCTTTTTATTGTCTTCCAGGCTTCCGTACATTTTGTACCTCCCAAATAATTCTCAATTTGCTGACATTTTTTCTTCCATGACACATTCTTTTTCTTGATTACTTCTCGTTTGACTTCTTTATTTACTTTCTTGTATTCTTCATTAATCACGTTGCTTTTCGTTTGAAGGAGTTGTTGGTATATTTCTTTCTTTCTTTCCATTTTTTCTTCTAGATCAGAATCCCACCAGAATGGTTTATTCGATTTTTTCCCTTTCTTTCCTAGGGCCTCTTCAGCTGCTTCCTTAATACAATTTTTTATGTGTTGGTATTCTTCTTCAGTAGATCTCTCTACAATTACTAGTTTTTGTTCTAATCTCCACGAGAAAAGTTTTCTTGTACTATCGTGCTGTGGGCTATCTAAATTGTATTCTACGCTATAATCACAGGTCCTCATATCTGTTTTTTCATTTCTTGCTGTCGTTCCAATAAAAGGAATGTAGATTTGTAGATTTTGGCTACCACTATTGAGTGGTCTGAACCGCAATCGGCGCCTCTGTGAACTCTCACATCGTTCACTTTTAGGCCTGATTTTTGTTTAATTATGATATAGTCTATTATAGATTTTAATCCTCGTGTATATTGATACCAAGTATATTTATGTATGTCCTTGTGGGCAAAAAATGTGTTCATTATTTTCAACGCACGTTCCTCACATAGACTTATCAATCTTTCTCCATTATTATTAATTGTTTCTTCTCCCTGCGTTCCAACCACTCCACTCCTTCGTTGTTTTCCCACTCGTGCATTTAGGTCACCTGCTATAATTATTTCATGGCCATTTGGGACTTTGTCAATGGTTTCTCTCAGACTTTCCTCAAAGCTGTCTTTATCTTGAACGGTTGCGTCATCATTAAGGGCATATATGCCAATGATCGTTATAGTTCTTCCTCTTGCATGGAGTGTTAATTTTAGGATTCTTTCACTTATAGGTTCCCAAGATTTGATTCTGTTCTGGTGCTTTTTATGTACCAATAAGGATACTCCTGCTTAAGCTCGTTGGTCTTTATATACCCCAGAGAAAAAATGTAT
Source organism: Cryptocephalus moraei (assembly GCA_946251905.1). Classification (NCBI taxonomy): domain Eukaryota; kingdom Metazoa; phylum Arthropoda; class Insecta; order Coleoptera; family Chrysomelidae; genus Cryptocephalus; species Cryptocephalus moraei. The sequence continues at coordinate 23,234,927 of OX276454.1, forward strand.
ATATTTTCCTAGGTTTTCGCTTCCGTTTCCCTTCTTTTTTGTGTCCGAAAGCACAATAAAATCAATTTCACGTTTCAGTCTTGTAATATTTCCTGTTGTTTATTACGTATTCCACGAATATTCCATGTAGCAAAATTCAACGTCCATTTCCGTAGCTTAGTTCGTTTACCAAAATTCCTATCCGACATCCGAGGTCTATCTTTGTTGGGGTTTTTAGCGTTTTGAGGATTTTTATAGGTGTAGGTTGCTAGCCTAACGACCTAACCTCCAACTTGGAGGGCCAGGGTTTTATAGCAGAGTATCCTTCTCCTAGACAGGTTGCTTTCTCTATAGCTAAGGAGTCCTGTCTACCCCACCTGTTGGTCCACGGAAGGTATTTTATTTCCCTTCTACCCGCCGACCCATTACTGAGTCGGTTAGAGCATTCCCCTCTCCGCCACCTGGGGACGCGCCCTCTAGGGGTTACAGGTTCCCCCCAGGGGAACCTAACTTGTCACTTTCAGAAAACATAAAACTAAGAAATGGATGTGAATCAGCATTTAAAAGTGCTTATGGTAAAACTGGGGAGGAAATGTTTAAAACATAATGATGTTCTTGAAAACGAGGTTTTTCAAGATAGTGTTTAAAATATTTAATAAGTAATTGGGAATGTGGATTTCTATGTAATGTGAATGTGAAGAAAGTGAAGAATTGAATTGGAAGTTTGTAGAGTCTTTTTCCAAAATGATGTAAATATTAATACGTGCATTTAAGTGTAAAATAATAATTGAGGAAAAATTTGTAGAAATATTTAATTGTAGTCCATGCAGTTCATTATTTCAATTGGCTTAGTTTAATTATAGAAACAGTACAATAGCAATACTATTGTTTGTACTCCGTTTTCCATTAAATATGCTGTTATGGTGGCGTATTTCGAACTGATATTCATCTTTTTATTTATTTTATTTTCCATTATTTAATTTCGTTTAACATTTGTTAAAGTTCTTGCATGCATAAAAAATGCGCATACTGTTAGCACATTTTCGTTTATATTTTCCGTTCTGCAATCATTAGGAATATTGTGGTTTATAAAAATCTCGTATTCCCGTTAAAATGGATTCTTTTTTCTCTCTCTGTGTTACATACCCTCTCCCGGTTTAATTAACACGATTATTTCTCGACATGTGACAAAGTTAGACTCAGGTTTCCCATTCGTCCGTTCTGGATCCGACCTGGATAAACTGGCAGCTTTGTAACATTGTGTCATTCGATTTCAAGTTGATGGCGTATTGCAGGTACTTTTGTGCGCCGCCACACCGTTGCAGTATATATTTGAAACGGTCCCGAGGGAGGCGGCTCGTTTCGAAAGGTGGCAAATAAAGTCGTGAGGTGAAACGAGAATTTTTTGAAACGTGGTAGGTCATTAAATCGTGGTATTAAACGCGTCAAAGCGATCGTGTGAATTACTCGCACGCCGTAACGTGAAATGTGTCTCTTTTTCTATTTTCGCAGGCAGACGCTTATTAATTTCCATTGTGTTGCGGCGGAAAAATCTTCACCCTCATGTGTGTGTCTAAATCACCTGCCACACATTCTCGCACACACACACACACACACACACACACACACACACAAACGGATAATAAACACCCTTGGGTATATATTAATTAACCACCCCTTTGATTCGGCGTCATGCCTACATCGTCGCCTGTTGTATACAGCTATATCTTAACATGTCATCTTCCATCACACAGCTAATTCACAAGCCACTTAACTAGGTAAAACGGCTGGATCCACAAAAACAATCGTCCCTGTCAACTGCGAAAATGTACGGCTTCACCTAAAATTCCAGTTTCAGAGGCGGCCGCCCTTGTACGTACGAATTCGAGTGGCGCAATAAATTTCGTTGATTATCACTTTTTGCGTATACTCGGTTTGCGCAAAATTTTACTGTTACGAGCTCTTTATTCAAATTAAATAGAAAATCCCTGCAGATGCAGGTGTGTGTTGCCGGGAAATTATCACGTTGTTTAGTATTGCACTGCTTTTAGAATCAAATTTAACAGAATTTGTTTTAACCGAATGTATTTGAGAGGAATAATTGTTAGCTTGTGTTCAGCTTTTTCGATTATTCTGCAGGGGTCCAACATACGGCCCTAGGCACTAATTATTGGCCATTGAAAACGATGTTTTAGGTAAACTCAAATCATTGGAAACAGTGAAATGCTAACAGAAATGATATGTTTTAGTTTTCACCGTTCTGTAACTGTTTTCGTCGTGCAAGGAACACACTTATATATATTACATTTTTCTAATGACAACGAAATGAACAACTTTTCAATCTTACCTGGCGTTAGCTCATTTTCTTTGTTCGTCAATCATAAACAGAAAAAGACCTTTCCTTTACTGAAGTTGAAGTTGTAAACTCAAGATGTTTGCGATAATAACCCTACGTTATAATTACTCCGAATAACTACGAACTAGAGTACGAACCAAAGTTAGTCCGGACGCTTACAATTTCGTAATTTCGCTAGGAAGTTTTCCAAAATGTAAATGAACTTAAAATGGAGTTCGTAACTTCTGTGTCACCATACAGCTGCTGCGCTTTCGGGACTGAAGATGGTGTAGTCGCATCGAAACTTTGAACAATCTGAAATTTCGAAGCGTGAATATTGTTGCTTGAAATGCGAGCACTCACAATGATGATTTATATTCAGAAAGGTGGCAAAACTGCCGAGAAGGATGAAATAAAATGAAAAAACTAACAAATTTGGTTTAAACTGCAAAATAGATAGGTTCCAGGTTTTGGCCTGAAATCCTATTTCTATCGACTGAAGAAATTGAAAGAAAGAAAAAAACTGATAAAAACCGACTAACAAGTAGTAACAGAATTTAAAATTATTGTGATACTAATGATAATTATTGAAATGTAAATAGCCACTAAAATTTATGATAAGTAGGAATTTTATGAATTTTGGCTTTGAAATAGATATATACCTACTTAAATGTTTGACACTGAAATATATATTTCTTTTGGAAGAAGTAAACTTGGGTGATTTAGGATCATATTTTTGAAAGTGTCCTGGATTCAATCCGTATTAGTAATACCTATAGTCCATTTAAAATAACGGTAAAAGGTCGGGAAACGCTGGACTTGACGAGACCACTTGTCCCTTATGTATTTTGGGGCGCTGATTCCGAAAATGGGGGTTGGAACTTGCAGCAATGGTTGGAACACCCCTATAATTAAAAAAACGCCCCTAAATAGGGGTGTTTTTCGACTGTACTGCGGAATTTCCTTACGAAACCTTCCGCCGACATTTGACCTTGCCTATTCAGTTTCTTTCGGTCGCTGATATTCAAAATCAGAGTCACATCATGCGAAAAGGGGTGTTACACCCCCCACATGCAAGAAAGACCCCTCCCAAAGTGTGGGTTTTAAAAAAAAATGAAGCAGAAACTGAATAGGCAAGGTCAAATGTCCGCAGGAGGTTTCGCAAGGGAATTCCGCAGTACAGTCGAAAAACACCCCTATTTAGGGGCGTTTTTTTTAATTATAGGGGTGTTCCAACCATTGCTGCAAGTTCCAACCCCCATTTTCGGAATCAGCGCCCCAAAATACATAAGGGACAAGTGGTCTCGTCAAGTCCAGCGTTTCCCGACCTTTTACCGTTATTTTAAATGGACTAACTATTACTATTACTAACTAAAAGCTGGAACGTATTACAACAGTAATACAATTCTTATAGCCCAGAGTTTGTGGATAAAAGAATTGTTTCGGATAATACTGATTTTGATAAAAATCAGTAACTCAGGTTTTTGCTTTCCTCTTCAAAGGTTATGTGTTTCTAATGTATCTTTTTTTGTTTTTAAGGATTGAAAACTATCTCATATTTTTCAGATTTATTTATTATTAATTAGTAATTATTTCAGATTTGGCACAAAATTTCATCCCTTATAACCGCCCTCGTGAATAACATTATCTACCACGTTTACATAAAACTAAAAACTGAAATTACGGTATGCGTAAAGGGAACAAATAATTATGTTATGTACATTATAAGAGTATACTTCATTATCAAAAATCTATAGATCGTCAGAAGAACTGTCATCACATCACTATCGACCTCCTCGTCTTGTCTTGATCTTGTCCGACGTCCTTGTCTTGATCTGTAATTGGGAAATAATTTTGACAGTTGTTACCTGATCATGTTCCATATGTTACTTTACGAAATTTTTGCAAAACAGTTACAAGTTGCACCTCATTCCATTTTTTTTAATTACAAGGTATCATCTTGAGAGGTTCTTCAGGTGAATATTAGCATTTTGACTGGTTGTAACCGTTCTTCATTATTAATTCATCCCGTCATTTAGACAAGTTCTCATGCCACATCTGGGTTTGTACATGAACTCTCATTCAGAGCATCAATTCACGGAACAACTTAATAAAATGATCGAGAATAATACAATTTACATTTGTCACAAAAGCTCACCGAAAAAACGTGACTGGTTTTTTGAGATATTGTCACAAACGGGAGCAGTTTATGGACCTTATAATGTAGTCAGTGGCGAAAGGTGTATTTTCTCACTTTGATCGTCTAAAGGAATGTTTTCACATGTCTACTTCAACTCCAGAATCGCTGTAAGCCATTTCGCTTGTTAATTTAATTTTGCGTCATATTGTTTAACTTTTTTGCTTTGAGCCCCTTTGGTTTTTACTCGCATTTAATGTGTCTATTTTCTCTCTCTTCCCTAATTAGAGTACGTTAATGTTAGGTTACATACCACCCCCCTCGCATGTTATCCGTTTATTGTCGATAAGTCAAATAAATGTCCTTGGTTTGTCTTTTCCTGTTCTATAACCCTCACCCCCAAATCGTGCACACCAAGAACCCATCAGGCCCTTAAGCGTGACAATATGCAAGCGTTCTAATTGTAAGGAATTGCACGAAATTTTAAGGGTTGCAAGGCCTGTAAAGAAGAGCTTCCTTGAAACTTTCGTTTTTGAAAATTGAGTTGTAATAACTCTGAGAGTGTGGTTCTCGCGCTTAAATGCTAACTTAGTACAGTAATTCCTCCATTAACTTTCAATAAAAAAAGGATTTTTTTTGTTGTACCGTACGTTATTTATGTTTTTGAGTTATTATGAAGTTTTTAAAAAATTTTAACTAACATTCCAAAGTTGTATCGAACATTATTCTGAAAGTTCCTTAACTTTGAATTTCAAGATTTGAGCTACACAAATTAGTAAAATAAAATGATAATTAACAAAAAGGCATTTTAGATGTCTAAAGTTTTCCACTTTATAAAAAAATGTTGTCCAGCGGTTTCTGTAGTAAAATTTCAACCCACAAATTTGCCTTACATCAAAGTGTTATACTTTGTCCAGTCGGACTTGGAACGGCAAAAAAAAACACTTAATGGCTTTTTAAGTGGTGAAAAGCCAAGTCGTCCATGGACGTATCATTACGGATAATAACTCTAACAATGAATTCACTTCCAAATCGCACAAACAAATGGCACACACATTCACACACCACTGCTTTCTCGAGTATAAGTGCAAACAAGACATCACCAGGAAAGCACACCTGGCCGCTGTGTAATGGTCCAGTGGATCATCCAGTATCCGTAGAGTCTCGCGTACTTCCTCGTACACGATTTCACTGATTGCCTGTACACCTGCACCATAGAAGAAGAAGAAAATACAAACGAAGTGCCGCTGTCGTAAAAAAATTTGCGGTCCAATCGACCCTCTAGTTCTTTATCAGTACATATCCATACATTCACATGTATGATTTCACTTGGGCAACTAAACACCTGCATTTTAAAAATACCAGGGCGTTTCTGAATAAGCAAAAAGATGTCCCATAGTTTTGTATACAGACAACGGTCTCTTTTCGAATGTCCTCGGTAAATTCAGATTTTATTGAGTGTTCCAATTGCTAATGGTTAGAGTATACTTTGTAGTGTAATGCTAAAGGAACGCATAAAACTTTAATGACTTAATTATGGCGTATTAAATATTATTGCTCCTGTTTGCTTGGCGATCTGGAATGTTGCTTTTAAACCCCTTTTTGTGTACTAAACGAAGTTCCTTTAAATTGCACAATTTGCCTTTACAGGAACTAGTTTTGCGTATACTTTATGCTTTCTTGTCATAAGTTGCATTGTTTCAATTTCTCAGCACTAAACTGGAGCACGTTCCTTTTTAGTTCGTAAGTTAACTCTGTAATCCCATTTGGAGCATCGAACGGTACCCGGCAATTTAAAACTTTCAAAATATTTTATTAAATTTTACGTAGGGAACGTTCGAGGGGAAAATTTAATTTACTTTGCTTATAAGCGTAATCTATGCTTTTATCAGTTTTCCGTCTAGACTGGCGAAAAAAAGAGAAATGTCTAAAAATAATTTAAACTTGCCAAGAGAAATTGAGTAGTGGGTTTTAATTAGTTGCGTTCATGAATTAAGCATGTTTAAAACCAGGTGTTTAATTAAAGTTTCAATTTAATTATTTAAGACAACATAGGTTGTCGGTGGATTAACTTTGTTACGATAAATAATTTAACTTTCGCCTGTTAATGAAAGCGGCTTGATGTGCTAAATATTTGAAGAGGAAAAATTTATATATATAAAGGAGGAAAACGTTCGAAACGAATGACGATGTATTTAACCTGTGTCCCACGCACACTTTACGTGATTAGACCCTAACTTCCCTTTTTTCTCGGAGTTCAACTTTGATCCAATATTTCACAGGGCACGCTTAATTCTTTTCTCTTCTTAACAGTCTTTGTTCTCTGTTCAGCTCTTTTTATCTTTTCCATATCGGGACGCATTAGGAGTAATTTGAAAAAGAAATGAAAATGCTATTACGGAGGGGGAAACAGGCTATCTAAACCGAGAGAGAGAGAATAAGAAAGGAAGCGAGAGAGATAGACACGCTTAATACATAAATCGTGTTATTCAAAGATGATCGACTTTCAATCGCTTCCCTAAATTCTTTATTAAATTTAGGGGATGTATCAGATATTTGTTAGCTTTTGTAATTTCAGGGACGCAAAAGTGTTTCGGGAACGATTCGGATTGAGCTTGAATGAGTTCTGTTGAAATTTGTTCTCTCTAAACTTATTATTTTCTATTAGGTAGATATTAACTCAGATTTTACATGGGTAGTATAAATTTGTTATTTTTTCTAAGATGTTACTTAAGATGTTGTTAGGAATAACATGTATTTTACTTCTGAAAAGTTGTAGAGAATTCCCAATAATATTTTTGATTTATTTACGCTACTAAGCGCTAGGTTTAGTCAGTACTTAAGACTATAAAGTTGGATTAAAAGTGCGTGGGTAAGGAAAGGAATAATAATTTTCCAGTTTATGTCGTGTATTTAAATATTAATAAGATGAGGTTAAAGGTTCTCTCGGTAATAGGATAATAATGTTGGATCAGCGGATAAAGGAGTAACTTTTGAGGTATTACATTGTGGTACGCAACAATATATTATTGCGTATTATTCATTCAACAGTACTCCCGGAGATCTGCTGGCAGTTTCACTGCTTGTTGTTTCACTGTTTTGTAATTCAATTTGTAAAAAATATTGTCACGCTTAAATCCTTATGAGGTTACAGGAAGCGGTATGTAACCTAACATTAACAATCATAACTGTATGAGTAATTGGACATTTAGAGGAATGAAGCAAGAATGCATCTTAATGACAAAGGGGCATAACATGCACAAATAAAAATTTAATAACGAAAGTTAGATCGACAAGCGGTATAGCTAATATGAGCTTTAAAGCGCTGAAGAGGGACGTCACTACAGGGCAGAAGGGCTGTTCTCCGCACATCTCGAAGAGGGGGCGTGTCACGTCGATATTAATCTCAATATTTCTCGAGTAACTTGTTCCAATTGTTCACTAATCCCGGTGTTTGTGCGCTAGAGTTTATTAAAGTTATTTTCACGCTGCAGCTATCGTAAATAGCACTTATATGCATAGATACGTAGCATGAAAATGGCACATAACATTCGTGTATTATTTTTCCTTGACGACGGAATGTAAATACTGTCATTTACATTCCTAGGAAAATCAAAAGAGTAAATCAAGTTGATTTATCCCTAGTTACACATATGTCAGACGGACATATGTAAAGTCTGACGTATGTCAGTCAACTTATGTCAGAGTGACGTACGTCCAAACTAAATCAAACATTTCATTTTTTGAGGAATTATGAGGAATTTTTCAATGACAGCGTGAAAAATCTAGTAAGCCACACGGATAGTATCGACTGTTAACATCCTCGGCAAGTGACAAGCCTCGCTTCGCCTCGGCTCATACACACTTGCCTCGAATGGTAAAACGCCTTTACATTCCTTGTGGCTTAAATAACTATTATTAAAGTCTCCAGCTCGTTACTGCCCTTCTACGTGACTATCAGGACTAAATAGATAATTATTTTGAACTCAAATTAAGCTCGACCGAAAGATACTGTCCCAATCTAACTAGAGTTAAAATGTGAAATCAATCCGTTATATTGGAAGCATAGCTTTCTTATGGCGGGCTTCGCTCGAAGCGCAGAATCGGTGAGAGGTGTTAACGCCGAAAAAGCGTACGACCCGGACGGCCAAATATCGTGCCGCGCTAGCTGTTTATTGAGAACGTGTTACAATTGTTTTTGTATTGTCGGTTGCCGTGGTAACGCTAGCTATCAATCGTTTTGGACACAAAATGCTTTAACTGTACAATAACAAAAATTATATCAACAGAATCAGCGTCTAAAGAAGAACCTACCTGAGTGTGGCGATTACTTTATTTCGTCTATCAACCGAGATATTTTATTATAAAATTTGCTCTTAAACGTAAACAGACTGACAGTAGACATCTTGGATTGAGATCTGAGATCTACACGAAACGAGAAAATCCTTCACGGAAACGTTTCTGGGCCTACGACTACGGTCCGGAAGGTTAGGTTTGTTTGGTTTGGCTTGGATAAAATTATAAAGAAGAATAAATAGTACATTATATTATACTAGTTTAATAAGACGGAGTATTGTCACACGAGAGTTTTAAAATACGACGAGCAAAGCCAGGAGTGCTTTAATAGAACGAGTGTGACAATATGTCTTATTAAACGAGTGTAATATACTATTTTATCTACTTTGCTTTATTAATTCATTAAATTTTGGTTGTTCAAGTTTTCTTATTACACTGGGGAATTTTGCGTGGGTTGGTTACACTCACGTCAGTGACATTGACGTTTTGTATTTGAATTTGGAAATCTAGTAGCCCTAGGACAAATTCAATAACTACTTACTTACGTGAGCGAGATGGAAGACAAGAATGTAGATTCATTAAATTTTAAAAGTTATGTTTATTGAAATACTAATAATTTAACCTTGACTCCCACGCACGTCTACGTGACAGGCTGATGTACCAATTTAACCAAACTAAAAGTTATCAAAAGTAGTGTAATAATATGAATATTATTACACTACTTTCGATGTAATAATGAGATCATTAGTAACGAAGAGTAGATAAAAGTGATTTATTTCGGAGTCGCGCTAACTGTTTGGTGGCAACTCGTGTTAAAATTGTTTGTATTGTCGGTTGCATGCTCTAGGGGTGGCGATTTTGGTCTGAATCTGAGAGTGGCTAATAGCGCCGCGCTAGCTACCAATCGTTTCTATACAAGACGTATATATATATATATATATATATTATAAAGCTATGCTTCCCCTCCCGGAAATTTCCAGAGTGCCTCATTTCGTTTTTTATATTAAGAGAGTGATTGACGAAAACCTATACAGTTGGTAATTAAACGTAGCGGCGCCGAACGTCGCGGCTGGACGTTCTGCCCGGACCAAGGAATGTAAATGTCCCTTTTTAATATTTTCAGATTTAGAGGAAGATGACCTTGTTACAATCTCTAAAACGTTATTTTCTGAAAACCGTCGATCGCATACCTTCCATCGATCATCTCACATACCAAACTCCCTACGAGTAACGTTGCGACTTGGAACTGTATTTCATGTGATATTCCTATAAAGTCGAGATCTCGGTATTATTTGACATTCCACCACAAGTAAAACAACGTCTCGAAAACAGCGTGGAAGTGATATTAAGTATCAGGGAACGCAAGCAAAAATTTTCAGTAAACTCGTCAGTGCAATTAGAAGCCAACATAGAACCCTTACGTCAAGTTACTAGAACACGAAAATATTTTCATTACCAACAGCATAATCACGACAAACAACCTCCCACCCTCTTGCTCCTAATTTAGAGCAAAACTCAATTTTCCTAATTTTCCCCATCAAGAGTTGAACATTCTCGGCGCATTAATATCGTCCTTAAACAGGCTGTTCGAGGCGGTATTTCTGTCGAAGTTTTAACCCCGTTGAAAGACAAATTTGTATACAAACTTTAAAGGGAATATTCGAACAACTCCCATATATCAAGATTTTGTCGAAATTAGATTTTCTACGACTTCTACGAAAGTTTTAGCTCGAATTCATTGCGGGTACCATTCCGCCCATTCAGAACAGACTCAAAATTTGTTAGATGCGTGTAAGTCCGGGAAAAAATTTAAGTGGGGGAGATTTACGGGGATATGAATGATGGATGGAATACACGACGTTTGCGGAGGTTTTTCTTGTACTGTGATATCCGTGCCAAGTATCTGGATTTTTACAGGACATAACATGGAATAATGAATATATGAATTGAAACGCATTAATTTTAGTACTTACTTATTTAATGCTTAAAAGTTCCTTGGCCGGCTAGCTCGAACTAATAAAGGACTCAGGTGTGGTCGAAAAGGAATATCAACATCTGATTATAGCTATTTAATTGAGTAAGTCAGATAACCAAAACAAGAACTCAACAATGTCCAAATACATATTCCAAAAATTCATAATGGAGTAATCTACACATATACCCAAAATACTAAAATACTCAAGAGTTCGCAAAGTAATAGCAGAAACACATACTTACTAAAGTTTGTTTTTAATTGATGGGTAGATCGATCGATTAAACGTTTAAAATTAAAGGCCTTTAAGTGAGGAAAATACCTGTCACTTAGCGCTAATCACCACACACATGATTGTAGGCGGAGAGGTCCTTAGAATCTCCACGTCACAGGAGGGCTCTGTGATCGTCACCGGATGGGGTGGATCGCTCTGTAAGTAGGCGCTCGCAGAGGCTGGCTGAAACAAGGCGGATTGCCCTGTCTTCGCTGGCGATTTGAGCAGTTACTCACTCCGAAAGGCACCCGAAATCAACGCACTGATTTGGCACTGATTCTACTCTAACACGATACCCATCAAATTATTAGGGTTCGCTAAGTAAAAGTTTGTCAACAGAACTGTTAAATGAGGATTTCGCTGACCCGACAAGTACACCAACAAATTCACTAAGACCAACCAAAATTGAAACCAACATTAATTAAACTCAAAATTGGGCGGCGGACCCTAGCGGCCGCCTTGCCTCGCCCGAGGCTCGAAGCTCAGTCCTCTCCCTTTTTCTCTCTGACTCTAACTGACTCCCACTTCTCTCTCCATATCAAATCCTGATCTATTACTGAGTTTCCAATTTCCCTTACTTCTCATTTACAACCTATCATTGACCAGTCAAATCTCAACGGGGCGTTAACAATATCTCTCTCTTCACATGCTCTATTCATATTAGTAGCACGTTATATTAACGTTATTCTAATTCCCAGAAAATTAATTATCCTAAAGTAAATATTGCGAAAGAACCTCTATGACATTGTAAGTGGCGACGCAAAGGCGAGTCGTCCTGGCAAAAAAATGGCCTACACATCTTAAGTAAATAATCTCGGGCTTCGCTTCGAAGTTCGGTTGCGAAGCGAAAAATTCAAACCGCTTTTAAAATCGAACCAAATTGACTGAGAGAAAAATCGTAACGTAACAGAATGTAGACAGCAATGTCAAAATATATAAGACAATGATAAGTCCAATAATGACATGTGGGCAGAGTCTCGAGCCGAAACAAGACAAAACAACTACGTACAGTTGAAATAAATACTTCAAAGAGCAATAGCAGGAAAGACCAAGTTGGACAGAGTAAGAAATTGAGATATAGGACAACAATGTAACGTAACCGATATCATGAAATTCGCAAGACAAAGGAGAAGATGGTGGAATGAACGTTGGTCAAGAGCAGATAATACCAGAATAATAAAAATACCAAGAGACTGTAGACCTCCAGGAACAAGAAGCGTGGTAGGACCACAAAAAAGATGGGTCCAAAGTTGGCTATCTTCGGAAGAGGACTTAACAAAAGTTTGAAGCGTGAAGCAGAACCTGGCATGGCCCTACAATAAAAGAAGATATGGGTGCCCCAGGAAGAAGGCAAGTTATCCCACATCTACATTAATATAGAATTGAATCAAGATTATTTCATTGTAAGAGGCCTCATTCCAAACACCCATGAAAACGTTTCCTGCGATCCTTCCAATTAGATCCAAATCGATGTCGAATTATTTATGAAATTTTCAAATTTCATACGTCAACCGAGGATTCCCGTTTGTTCGACACGATCCTGCTATGACAAATAACGTAGCGTTACATTTGAAGGTACATCAGACAAACGGAATACGAAATGAACGTGATACTCGCATACATCATTCCAAACTGAAACTGACGTTTATCATTAATACAAATCATTGTGTAGAGCCGCGCTACAATTTCAGAGAAAACAAAAAGTGCGGATTAATGAATTAGCATCACGCCTTGTATCCGGGAGTTACAATATCGGAGGGGTGTCAAAAAATTGATAACACTTGTTTTTAGTGTTAATCTAGTAGAAATTACGTCAGATGGAAATTTGATTACGTAAGGAGTAATAATATTTTTCACTAACACTGTCGATATATCGGAAAGCGTTCCCATTAGTACGGTTGTCAAGTTGTGATTTTAAACTTATGGTCGATTTTAGCATAAATAGGTTTATGGCTACTTCACGTCTCAACCTTCATCAAATGTCAGGATTTTATGCAATTTCAGAATTGTATAAAAATATTTAGTACACGCCATGCGTGCTTTAATTTTATACTTTAGGTACTTTAGTTTTGTGTTACATTTTTTTTAATTGAGCGATATATCGTGCAGTTCAAGCTTATTATATTTTTGTGATAAACTGGAATTTAATAGTTTATAGCTTATATTGAACGGTTTATAAATTTTCGGCTTTGTTAAGGACACACGTAACTAATTAAAATATTATTTATTCATTATTTTTCAAAAAGGGTCTGCTCGGCGAGGCTTAGCGCATATGACTCATCGTTATGGATTGGCAATATCGTGAAAAGAAGGGAGAATGTACTTAAAACAGAAATAGGGTAGTCTAGTAGCTACTATTAACCTATTAGGAAAAATACATAAACTCCATAAGCACATTTACAATTATTCGGAAAATCTTGAATAAGGTTCATTTAGGGGTTAAGGTACGATCAGAGTGCGAGCGACCGGCGACGCGACGCGATAGCGATGAGACAGCGACGTTCGGCTGTCGCTAAGCTCGTCGTTGCCACGTCGCATCGCTGGTCGCTATCATTCTGAACGTTTGCATTTGGTTACACAATATTGATCCGTTCTGCGGCGTCGCACGTCGCATCGCTATCGCATCGCGTCGCCGGTCGCTCGCACTCTGATCGTACCTTTACCGTGAGCTACACAGATCTATACAAACAAAAGTATTTTGCTGTACAGGTAGGCAACCAAAAACGTCTATTAAACTATAGCTCTCTGAGGCTTGTTGTTCACTGGAATCGTTAAAAAGCTTTACGAAAATACAAGTTTAACAAGAAACCATCAAATGTTAAGTAGATCTATCGTTTGAAAATGTCCCTTAAATACTTGTAAATACCACATGGCACTGTGATATGCTATTTTGTAACACATCTATGAGAAATATTCTAGGAACTAAATATTTGCACAGAAATGTCTAAGATCTCAAATGGTCCATCTCGTATTCCTACCCAGACCTGGGACATGCATCTGGCGTACTATTTTCGTTCGCATTTGTCTCTACACACAATGTAATCTCCGGAAACTATGGCATTCCCGAATTTTGGGTAATTCCCAAACTATACCACATGCGCTAATATAGATTAAATCCCCGGGTTTGTTTAATTAAACAAATCTTAACATTACTTAAACATTACATCGAAATCTCTTCCGGGTCTAAGCTGCTAGCTGTAGATAGAAAACTTTGTTTTTGAGATTGTTTGCCTGATTGCTGTATTTTAACAAAAATTTTCTCTCACACTTTTTCGTGGCTTGGGGCTTTCAGTTTTAATAACTAACGTGTTTAAAAAATGTTCTGTAATTGATCATGTATAGTCGTTAGAAATGTATCCAGAAAATTTAATGTCATATTTTGAAAACAAGACAATCTGATTAGTCTGATTTGAGTCATATGAATTAATAATTAATCAAATAATTAAGCTAACAAACAAGAACACCGACTCATACTAAACCAGTTAATGGATAAATTCAGTCAAGTAGTTTGGCATTTAGTATCAGTTAAACGATATTTATTCTATTTGATTCAAAAATAGTTATAAGAAATTACATATTCATACTTCAAACTGTTCGAGAGGGGTCCACCAAATTTAATTTAAATCGACGAAGAAGAAAGTTATAAAAGCAATTAAGTTATTGAAATAAATCCACTGAAAATTGTGTTTCAAAAATTAACAAAAGGTAGACACAATAGAAGGCCAAAGGCAATGAATAATTCAAAGAGAGGTAATAGCAAAAATAAAATTTTTGAGAAGACTTGAGAAACAGAGATATTATAAAAACAAATAAAATATTACAAAAACATCTAAGATTGTTAGCGTTAATAAATGGTTGAGGAGATAAGATAGAACGGTCGCATAAGAGCTCGCAAGACAAGTCACCTAACAGAAGATCAGCAGGAAGATTACGAAAGATGTGACGTGGCAACGTTTAAATGAGAGCATACGAATCAGAGAAGGAACAGGCAACTAGCTGACATTTTGATTAACGATAAAGCAGGAGAAGAAATGCTCGAGTGGAGGAATTTTTAAATATTGAAAATACACGTTACACCTTTACTTTCCACATTGTCGCATTAAAAAATAGTAGTAGATAAAATGTATTACGAAAGTTGTAAAAAGCCTACATTTCGTCACCTTTAACTTTCATGAGAGGAACTGAATTCAGAGAAGCCCAGAGGAGGTGCCTGACGTTATGGGACTTATTTCTCCTCTTTAGTTTCTCCGAACTGAAACTATTTTATTATTGAAGAGGAGTTTAAAAGACGTTCCTTTTCAAGCAGTGCTAAATGGAGACCATTCAAAATCTAGATTTTATAAAGAATATAAAATACAATAGTAATAGTAAAATGTAATAGTGTAAATCAAGCAGATCTTTGAAGGGGCGTTTATGCAATTTTTTAAAACGTTGGCAAGGCTTATCATTATATTAGCGCTCTGTTTAATTAAACATAATTATGCGTACATATTGTTGCGTACATAAGGCGTTATATGGGCCACATAATTGAGTTAGGAGTAAAACGTGGATTTCTCTACTTTAAACGTCAAGGGAATGTCTTACCCTTACCCGTTCGTTTATTAAAGTCAACAAAGCAGGCACGATTTGATCGCAACACAATACAACCGAAGCAAATAAGTGACGCGATTGAATAAACACTCGAGAACAGTCATCGAAGGTTCATTGGTCTGACTTGCTGTCCCTTGCCTGTCTACAAAAATCCTCCATTGGCCCTGTCGCCACCTACACCAACTTCTATTCCTGAGGCGTGTAAGCTATGCCCCCGATTAATTTACTATATATGTTTCACTTTTCACTTTGTTTATTTTGTGTTTCTCTGATTTTATTTATCATTATTTTGTGTCTCTTTTGATGTGTTCAATCTCCGTCTCTCTATTCCTGAATTAAGGTTATTAGTGTTAGATTACTGTGTGAATCACTTTCTTGGCAAGCCAAATAAATGTCGCAAACCGAGCACAATTAAGGACCTAATTAGGCCCTATGCATGACATATCTCAGTATCAGTACCTCTCGCGGTATGCTTGGGGATGATAAACAATACTTTGGATTAGCTATTTTAACTTACTCAGCATCCAAGCTACGGAGACCCTTTCTACGAATATGAGGCACTTTTTTCAGTAAACCATTTTAAACTACTCAGCATCCAAGCTACGGGAACTTTTCATATAATTACAAGAATCTTTGTTAAATTTGCCCTAGCGAAGCTACGGATAACGACTAGTCCAATAAATTTTTAATACGCTAACAAAGGAATGGAAAATGGAAATGTAAAATTTACTGTTATTAATGTATTAGTGGACTCTGAAGGAAATTTCATTCGTTTTAACATTTTGGACGCTTTTAATTAAAAAAAATCGAGTTCTCTCTCTAACTCTTGCTCTCTTCCCTTTTAAACCAACGCATAACGACTACCCCTTCCCGTGTACAATTATATATTTTTTGCCTTTTAGAAGTAGTGGCTTTTATCGCCGTTAATCTCCCAAAAAATGATATAAATTAACTTCTTCGAGAAATCAAGCTGTTTTCCATTGTTTCCGCTGACGTTCCTGCTCTTTGTAAAAATACGACCATTGTACGGGATCATTAGAGGTTTTCCACGATCCCCTTTCCGTTCGGATGATAAGAATATAATCACGAGCTAAAGAATTTCCACGACAGTTGCTGTTTTGCGACACAATTTGGATCCCTAGAGAGTGGGGGTTTTAAAGCCGCTTGCATCGCGTCCTGATTGAAAATCCGGATTGTAAATAAAAAATAAATACAACTGGGAAAAGTTAGGAAGCGTTCGAATTGTGTGATTGGGAATTTAGCGCTGGAGATAAATGGAAAAGTTTTTTTTTTAAATTTGAAACAGAGTTTGTAGGTACATGTGTATCTAAATGTGACCAAGTTGGAGGATCAAAGGACGTGTTTGATTAAGTGGTCTTTTCCCGGATAGCTCGTTCGTTGATTGCCCCACCGTTAATCCGTGTTATATATCATGGATCCCAATCTGAGATATAACATAAAACGGCCATCAAACGAGCCATCGAATCTTAATTTAACGAGTTAAATAAAATGAACTTTGTTCGTATATGCGGCCATATAAAATCCCCCGGAACGCCTTTAAACGCACCACTCCCATGTTTACCAGTTAAAACAATCCCCCTTCTAATGCCCACCGAAGACCACAACCGTAAAACTAATTTCACTCCCAGAAATTAATTTAACAAAATCCGGCGACATCACTTCGAATTTTACGACATCCACATTTCATTCAGACCAGGAAAGCCCCACTCCCAAATGAATCTTTATTTGAGCAAAACATTATTGACTGAATAAACAATGCTGAGCTTTATTTCGCTTCTAAATTTGAAAGCGCCCTTAAAGGGGGAGAGGCAGCGAGCGGGCATCTCCTGAGATTTACAGCGGAAATTTTTCCGCCGAAAACGACACACAAAAAAGTCCAAAGGTCTTAAAGGATTTGATTTAATTGGGCGGAGTAAAAATGAGAACGAGAGGTGGGGGGGCAGGCGATATTTCTAATGGATTTTTTTGTCCGGGCCTGAAAAAAGGCTGCGATCGTGAAACTTTTCTAATAAGTCAAATGGGGGAAACATTATGAAACATTGCGTAACGGAGAAACGTATTGGAATTTGTGGAAAGGGACCGAAATAAACCGGATTTACAGAGGGTGGCCCACGAAGTTTAGTAGAATTTTGAAAATCTTGTAATTTTAAACGCTTGAAATCTTTTTCGATTTCTAGTGTAAAATATTTGAATCAATTTACACAACCTATAAATGAAGACAGTGTACTCACTCAAGTCAGCACCGTGCCATATTGATTACATGAAGAAATTAAAATATTTTGTTAATACTAGAGAAATATTGCAGATGAATAGAATTTTCTACAGTAATTAAGTCTACGTTATATTAATATCTCAGAGAGGTGCACAATTACATTTTGACTTGGGATGTATGATTAATGCTTTAAACTCAGTAACAATTTGAGTTTATGATTTATCCCTACTCATACCTGGCATATCATAAAAACATTGTTCTACCCTAAATGTGCACAAAGATAGTCTTTTGGAAATTTAATTATAGATCGATTTCGTAATTATTGTCCTCAGTCTTTCTTCCTTCAACCTTGAAACGTTTCAATTTTGAGTCAGTATCATTTCCAATTTTTTTTACCATTCTAGTGTTAATCATAATTAATATTTAAGAACCGTAAATTCTGCCGCTGTTTTATTTCATAGTTGCACATGACATGATTCGAGGCTGACGTAAGTTGAAAATCGTACTTAACCGTAAGTGTGCATTAGTAGTCTGGCACTAATCCTGTTAGTACCTACTTCTCATCCCAAAGTGCAACTAGGCAACTACATGACAAAATAGTGTCCTTATTATTGCAGAACGTAACTATCATCTGCAATATTGCAGCGACCTGCGTTAAGCACAGGGTCGAACACTGAGGGGTAGCTAGGAGTAGAGCAACACGAAAAAAAAGTAAGCCTAAGTAAAAAGGGTATATTGAACAAAATTTAGTACATTAAGTGCCAACCAAGCGGCCAACACGACACCAGTTGAAAATAATACAAAAAAAATAAGACGAATACGAGGGGCGGTGACAATTAATCGTACACAAAATATGGGACAACTTAATAAGAAACAAAAACTAATGATGAAAGGGGACTAATAATAATAAAAGGGGACCTGGATAAAAACAGAACATGAAAATAAGGACTTACCCTAAGAAGTTCATCTTGGACGTGGCTCAGGGGACGTGTCTCGGAGACCAACCAAGGGCGCGATTCTCAAAACTAATGAACCCGGTTTTGTCGGTCCCCAGCCAATTTATAACTTCTTCCTGATGACCAATCAGCTTTTGTCGTTATTAACATAACGTGGAAAGTTCATCGATTCCCGGACTCTTTGGCGGATGCTCGATCTCGAATTCGAGATGTTGCATCCGCACGCGATAGCTCGCGGGTCGAATTATCGAAGGGTATTATCCGGGAATTGCTGAATCTATAAGTTACTGCAAAGTAGCTAAATTAGTTGCTTTGCAGAATAAAGAAAAGAAAAATGAAAACACGCGAGTTGACATGATGTAAGAATAAAAAGTTAAATTATTAGCGGAATTTGGATCAATTCATTGAATGATAGATAAGCTGATCGATCATTTCTTGACAATATCTGTCTACAAAAAAAACTTATTGTAAGGTGCAGCTGCGCGTGCTTAGCCATCAAAATATTATCAACGTCATTACTGTATGACTAGTTGTCTCACTGTAGTATCTCGCTATTGCTTTTATAACTTCTTCTATATCAGCAGCTCATACTAGCTGTTGAGGTATTTTGAAGTAAGTAGGCAGTGTAAACGCAAAGAATAGTGTAACTTTATTACTAATTAAATTACGGATACAAAAGTGTGTCTCAACTATTTGGTATGTTCTTAGAGACTAACAACGCATGAAACAGTTATCGAAAGTCAAGTACCCATAAGTACCTGATTGTCCCTACTTCTAAGAAAGGACACAAACAAACCAGATGTGCCCTTACAATATCGTCCATAAATGTATAGTTTAAATGTATCATTTTTCACAACATTACTTTCACTTTTTGAGTTGCATTGTTTTATTTCAACAAAAATTAATTGTTTAAGTTCAAAAGTTCATATTAGGCCTACAGTGTAAAAATTAGCTTCAGTAAACGCTTTAAAATTTTTGCAAAAAATTTTCTAGTTATTTTAGAGTTATTTACTAATGTGACTTAATTTTTTGTATATTTCACACAAAACTCAGTTACTTAACTTTCATGAACTCATTTTATAGAAAATTACTGTAGCTTTGAATTGTTTTGTCTTATTTCAACAAAAAACAGTTGTTTTATTCTACTTTATTCTATTGGTTGTAGTTCCGCAGGTCAACGCAGGTTCTATTTTAATCCAAGTTCAATTATAAATTTATGTTGTACATGAGTCACTCACTGTTGAACCTAAGTCTAAACCAAGTTCAATTTGAGGGAACCATGACCAGCGTTTAACGAGGGTTCAAGTAAGGTTCCAAAATTTTGAGAGTTGACAGTTAGATATTGTTTGCGGTGATCTCCAGCACAGAGTATTAAAACGGAAACACTTCTTCAAAAATGGACTGTATTATTATTAAAAGGTGTAACAAAGCAATTTTATCTTAGAGGGACGCGTACGCCGCGTCGTCTCTTTCGTTTCTGTCGAAAATCTGTCTGTCATCGTTACAGAACACAAGTAAACGTTCCATGCGCACAGAACACAAGACGTGCACAGGACTATATTCTACATATAAAATACAAAATCAAACAGATATAATGTCTATCTGGAAATGAACGCATTATTAGAAGAATTACCAGATGATGAAGACTTCATGGAGGTTGTGATTGGTGTCTTGCATCCTAGAAGACCGCAAACGTTTAGAAACAGGTCCACTCATTTCGAAATATGGTCTGACCATAATCATACAGCAAAATAGCCTCTTAGCGAGAGCTACAATTGGTTGATATTTTTTTAAGCCTTTGCATGCCTCTATCACCCACACCAAAGTTGCCAACACCTTTATTTTAACTTAATTTCCACGTGTTCCCTGCAACATTTAAATGATTTCATGGGAATTCTCCTGGAATACCAAAATAAAGTACCAAACCAAGATAAATTATGTGTATATCTATTTGTTACCTTCCTTTGGTACAACAAAAACAAAGAAAATATAAACTTTAACACACTGAAACGTTACGTTCGTCCTTCGATCACGTTGAGTCTTCAGAATTTTATTGGTTATAACACCAAATGTATCTTACCGCAACGTCCACTATTCACAAAATCCAATTTTTTTTATCGATCCGTGAACTTTAAAATCGTTTAATAGGTTCCATTTTATGAAATCAGGTTGGCCAACACAACTTCAACATCGTTCTACAAAACTACTGTTGAACTGTTGTTTTACAACAGAATTATTATTGAACTCGGTCCAAAGTTGAACGTTGGTTCAATTGAACTTACGTTGAACTACATCTACAACCGGGCCTGTCATATAATTGCTGTTTACTCGTTTTGGCAGTTTTGATCAACAAGTTTTGACAAGGTGACTGACCATATTAAAGTTAATAAGTTTGTTCCTGGTGAAATCCCTTGATGAATCTATGACGTATGTCTTACGTACATAAACAGCATGCGCAAAATATACATAGATTTCCTGCAAACTGTTGATTTTGATTGACGACTTTAATTTTACGTACAAATAAAATTCAAACGTGAGTGGTATAGCTATTGCGGTCCAGGGACATTTTGGCCATGTAATTTAATCCTATCTATTTTAAATGTTTTTCTATATGTCCTGCTTTTTGAGACCTCTTGTCTCCTAGACCTATCTTTGGCGGATACTCCTTCCCACTAAAGGCCTCCAAACATTTTAACAAGTTCCGAACAGCTTAAACAGCTCCTTAATAGTTCAAGACAGCATTGAACCGTTCCCCAACAGTCCCAAACTAACTTTAAACAACTCCTTAACAACTCGGGAATAGCTTTAAAACGCTCACGAGTGGCTTATATTTGGGGAGCATTGTGTAATTTTCGGATACCTGTAAAGGACCTTGCGTTGCACGGCCGTTGAAAATTTCAATTTACGGAGACGAGGGACTCCAAAACGGATGACTTGCAGAAACATCTCATTTAAAATACATAGGATTTGGTTTCGAGGTCAAATTGTCGTAGAACCACGTTAGTCATACTACTAACGTGATATTCAGCGACGGATTTGTTCAAGAAAAACGTATTCTGTTAAGGATATTATTACTGAAATGACTTTGGTATATTCATTCATTCATTATTCATATTCATAGTGTTGGTATTGGTATTATTCATTAATTTTAATTAATAATAGTCTGTTTTTTGAGAATTGTGTGTAACGTGTAACAACTACAATTGTAAAAATAAGTACGAATGAATATTGATATCTTTATTGAATAATTCTTTCTAGTTTTAATACGCTTCAATTGTCTAACGGCGAATTTCCGAAAGTTTTATATTATTTTCCCTGTAATCCAAAGATTTAAAGGGGACAAATGTTGATAAATGATAAATGTCAGATAAGCTTCCTAAGGAAGCCTACGATTCCTACCAATGATTTATGGAACTTACGTAACTCCAGAATATGTCTAATACGACGTTTCGACGCATACATCGTCTCAACACAAAAATAATTTTCAAAGAGAAGCAAACCAAGTGTCGCAAACTTAACGAGAGCTCATTATATCCCATTTATAGAAACATGGATATCGTCTCAGGTACAGTCGATTTGAAAAAACTTGGCGAAGCTGTAGATGCTTCGGATTTACAGTCTCGATAGCAATCACCGTAATTTGTCATCAATGTACTTGAATTTTAGTTGAAACGTCATCAGTGCTAGTTTAAAGAATATTTTTCGGATTTCAGGAAGACTACGGCTGATATGGCCGTCGGAATGGTCTCACGAAATTATGTGTTATATTCTTTTAAGAAATGAAAGGCGAGTGGTACTTTCAATGAAATATAGTACTAATAAGAAAAGGTTGGTTTTTATAATCTGTCTGATTCTATTTTCTGTTTATGCTAGTGTACTGTAAGTGACAGTGTTTTTCTTATTTAATGGCGAAAGTTCGGGATTTCCGCCAGTCCCTCGTCTCGTGGGCGTTAATGACGAGTGAGTTAAGCGTCGGAGTGATCGAAGATAATTAAGGTGATACTTCCATATTGTATCCGATCTCCATCTGCAATTTCCAATCTGGGAACGAGTCGAAGTGACGGCTCCGACCGCAGCATTTGACACCGCCATTTCGAGAAAATAATGAGTCTTCGAGTTAAAACGCTTCGCTCTATTATCCGTTCGTCGGAGTTCGGCGTCGTTCGCTCTCTCCGCCAACATCCCGTTTCGGAGAGTCCCGGCTGGACCGTTTTCTCTCCCTCTAGTTTCGTGTAGTCCTCGAACGGGATCAGTCGCATCGATTCGCAGGGACGACGCGAGAAACAGAGGAGAGAGAGGGTATCCCGCGCGTCCATGTTCTCAGAGGTGGGATAGGGGAGCCCGTTATGGAGACGTTCCTCATTGTCGGGATGTGTTTTCTGTGTTACGAGATCTGCGAGTTCCTCTACCATTGCACGCCCAAGCTGAAGGACAGGTCCTCGATGGAGAAAAAGGTCCTTGTTAATACGGTTTCCGAAAGGGTCGAGGCGGCCGCCGAATATCCATAGCTATTAGTGAAGTGGTTCTTCCAGTAGTGTTTAAGGGGAAATCATGTGTTCCGATCGTGTATCAAAACCATCACAATATTGAACGAACCTATTCAAGTATTAGTAATAACTTACGTAGCTCAGAACGGAGAAGACAAGAAGATACTTCTGTTGCCTGGTAATTTATCGATATCTCTGTAAGGGAATTGGAATCAGAAGCGAGTGTCGCTTCATGGTTTACCCATTGATGTATACACCTGTGTTTTATTGCTCGTACGAGTGTTGTTTCATAAGATATACCTAGTCGACATGGGGTCCAAAACAATTGCTTCCAGATTTTACATTCTATTGCTAAATGCATGTTATGGAATCCGCAGGGTTTACAGGCGATAAAATAATGTGACGTTTTAGGGATTTATATATCCTGTGCATATGTTACGCTCGTTAAGTGAAAGTAAATTGTTTTGTTATACTCCAAAATTTAATACCTCCTTGATTGTATAAATACCGAAAGAGAAATGTTATTGGCCCACTGTATCTGCTCTGTATGTTTATGTATTACTTTTGTATTTAAATTTGGAACAGTCCCAATTCATTAACAATGGCCTTACTTTGATACGCAACGAAAACATGATGGACGACATAATCATCGAGATCGCTTATGAATCCTGTAAAATATCCCTTTGAAACTTATCGTTCTAAGCCGACTTGGATTTTATAGAGTGTTGTAATCGATAAATTTAATTTCGGAAAAATTGGCTCTGAATTATTCACGAATCCTTTGCCGGGTTGGCATCTATGAATTTAATTATTGGAAACGTTACCGAAATTGTTTCGCGTATATATTTTTTCCTCTACTGTATAGTGGAGCATTGGATGTATTTTATTAAATAAAATTATCTTAAAAGCCGTATTTTTATTTCATATTACCCTCCCTTCTTATATTATTTCGTTGTTTTTCTCTCTCTTTTTTTGGTTGGGTATTATACCTTTGCTTTGAAGATTTTTAATATCGGAGTACGGCGAAGTAATGAATATTTTGGTATTAAATATTTTATCTATCAGCGATTTGCAAACAGCAAGGCGAGGGGATATGACATAAAACGTACTGGCGATATCTTGATTTAATGTTAATCCAACGAGTTGGCGAGATTTATTTGATCAACCTTGAGCGAAATTTACGATGTTAAATGCCAGGGTGCGTTTCATAATGTTACTTTATTACTTTGTGGTGACGCGAAGATAAAGAAGGTCTGATGGTACTTTCGTAACTTGAAAGTTATTTCATTTCTAATTACGTTGCCTTCTCAACCGTCAATTTTTGTGACGATAATACTCTGCAAAAGTATTCAGATTACAGTTGGAGACGTTTTATTTAGTTGTATGAAATGCTCTTAACAATGTTGAGATTGGTGTGTGACGTTGGTATCGAATGTTGAAGAAAAGTAAAAAAAAGACGTTTGTTTTATCATGGATGATAATAACTTGTGTGGTTTGACCATGCTTAATTAAAGACTCTTTTTTCTTGAAACGTTGGTATTTGAAAGTATGAAGTCATCATTTGACCACGTTTGTCCACGTACTTTTACTTTACTTACATACTTTATTTTACACTTCTGTGATATTATTAGTTAAAGCAGTTTGCTTGACATCACTTAAGAGAAACAAAAATACTTTCTGAAAATGTTTAAAAAAAAACTTAAATGTCAATCATGGGAGAATGTTCTCGGGGAGCTGAGACGAATATTCAGGAACGTTCTTGATAATCCCCAAATATAAAAATAACTAATTCTTGATATATGAAACTGCCGACGTTCCGTTAATTATTATGAACATAATCATGGCTCGAAAACTATAAATATGTTAAGTATCTCTTATATAACTAAAAAAATATTACTTACATGTCATCAGTAGGCAACAAGATTTTCAAAACTTTGCTTAAGCATATTACAAATTATTCAATAAATTAAATTAATGAAAAAAATGTGAAAACTATCACATTTCAAAATAAATATTACAGATTTTATCCTTCATCTTTTCATTTTTTGACATTTTTTGACACTAGTTTAGCACTCACAATTTTGAAGGTTTCTATTATTTATAATGGCCTAATAATTTTTTTTTAAATAATTGATATAGTTATCAAATGTCAAACATGTAAAATTTTTTATCTTGATGACATGTAAGTAATACTCTTTTAGTTATATAAGAGATTCTTAACATATTTATAGCTTTAGAGCCATGATAAATGTTCATAATAATGAACGAAACGTCGGCAGTTTGATATATCAAGAATTAGTTATTTTTATATGTGGGGATTATCAAGAACGTTTCTGACTATAAATATCAATCGATTTATTGGAATCTTTATTGAACAATTATTATAAATAAGTTTATTATTTGTTACAAAATGCGAAAGTCCAACATTGCCAAACGATTGTCTTAGTTCAAAAGTGTCTTCATGTTGTAATTTTTTTTTTTGTAGAAAGTGAAATGTGGTCAATAATTCTTCAAGTTTGGTTAAAACAGTATGTAATTCTTGTCCTTTTCTTCCAACTGTGGGATACTAAATTCACGAAACAGCTAGGATTGACCCAATCTTCATATAGTTTCTAATCTGTTTAATTCCTGCTGAGGTGAGATCTTTTGATTTTAGCTACATATTACAGTTTTTAAATGTGAGACGTACCCATAGATAACATGTGATACGAGAATAGCGTCGGAATAAGTCACGACTTTGGCGATTAAATTGACAGCGTCCTTATTTTGAAATCGCCTTATGTTTATATTCTAAGCACATCTCCACGTACGTCCAAGGATAGAGCTGAGTTTCAAGCTTTTTACTCGCACGTCCGAGCAGAAGGCTGGCGTCGATCCGCTTCCAATTTAAAACTGCTTGAGCGCATTTTTCGTTTCCAATCATGTCGCGTAAAAATTCGTAGATAACTGGGTGTCAGATGAGTTAACAATGCTAACATGTTGTTTTGTGCTTAAAACTTTAGCTGGCTAGTCCAGCTTTTATGGAATGCTTAAATATGCTGGCGTGTATACTTCGAGTTTGGTGCCGAGATATTCCATGATTCTGCAGCTTTTGTGAGATATTCTGTTAGAATTTTGTTCAATTTTGTGGATTAATTAGGTGGATTAGCAAGCCCACTTAAGTGGCATGACTGCCTTTCCTATGTCTTAATTATCCTTTCATAGAATGTGTTCACAAAACTTCCTGTACTACAATAAATACTCTTACGACCTAATATACGTTAATAATTCGTTTATTATACAGTCTTCATTTGGTATATCACATTGTTTTCATTGCATCCTGTACACTATGATATGAACGTAGATCTTCTGTTTTATTGCCAATTTCCTTATTAATTGATTTGCCCTGAAGCTATAACTTCTGCGGAAGTAAAAGTTGGTATTTTTTCGCTGTCTGTTTATAAGTTCTTTTAACTTTAGTTGCTCTCTTGAGAGTTGAAACCAATTCCTCCAACTTACTACCAATGTTCCTCTTTTTCCTTCGTGTCAGCTTAATGTTAACTACAGTTAACTAATACTAACTAACTAGTACAGTTAATTAACACAGTTAAGAGTTAGAATTTGGAAAATTACGATTTTAAACTAGAGTAGGCATAGGACTTCATGTAATTTTTTGTTCATACGTTACCAGTTTTCTCAGCAATGATTTTTCTCTAAAGTAAATGTCCTTTCCGTTTTAGATGTTTCTGGTCGAATGCAAGTCTATTTCCATAGAAGACAGCGGATCAAATTTAAAAATAGTTAATCAACTATCGTTGAGAATATTAGCTGTTCTCAAAATTATTTTGCCTTCAATTGAAGAACTAGTTCAAATATACTAGTTATAGTTTTAGAAAATGATCCGTTAAAAAGTCATACTCTTTTGAAAATACGATTTTCCATGAGTTTATAGACGTGAGAATTAGCCATTGATCAATCGAATGACGTGGGAAACGATGTGCAGCATAATTTTGTCTTCTTGCAGGTTTGGTTGGTGTGGCTTATATTGTTTTAGTGTAATGAAGCAACAATAGTGTTTCTCACTCTCACTCATCAGTTTTTGACTCGATATCGTTAACTCTCTCATAAGATTTGTAGATTCTATCGTCTCACCCGCCATGTCGGTCCTTTTCTTCGCTTAAGTTAGCCTTAATAACGATTCCAATATGGTGTAAGTTGGAAACCACAGAAGATTAATATGTCTAGACTCGATTTCTTGCAATATAACATATTGCGAAAATAATAAATAGCACACTCGAAGCCCCTTTTTTTCATTGTTGCATTTTTTGTGGAATTCTCTTACGATATGCGTATATATTGCATGCCATGCTTTCGTTGTACAGAAATCTGCAATAATATCGATATTCGATAGGAGTGGCAACATCGATTCGCTTGCTTTTAACGTGGCATTTGCTTATTTCCATTGGACTTCGTGAGGTATCTTAGACATAATTCAAAAAACACAATGTGCAAGTGTATATAGCAATGAAGTAATGGCGTTTATATTATTCTTTAATAGCTAAATGGGACAAGTTAATAAGAAAATTTTTACAGGTTATGTATCGTGCCTATGGCATTCTCTCGGTTTTCTTATTTTAGGTTTCCTGCAAATCTCGTTACGAAATATTTAGATTTCCATTGAGGAACTTAGTGAAACTCATAAAGTAACAAAATCAGCTTATTATGCTCTAAACATTTTAAAGAAAGTGATTTTGAGTCTAAGGTGGCGCGGTCAAATATCTATAGAAATGCCGTAAACATAATATTTGTTTAACTTGGAAGTAGTTCAGGTTAATTAATTTTTACAAAAGGTATTAATGTGACCATAACAGAGCTCTCATAAATCATCATGTCTTAGGTCTTTGAAAATAAAAAGTAACTAACGTAAGTAAATAATTTTTTGTACAAAATATAAGTGTTCCAGTTATGTAATTGATTGAGATAATTTAAATACCTACATTTTAAAGACCATGCCATTGTATCAGTTCAGATATAGCATAGTATATAATCTTTAAGATGTGTGAAAAATACTATAATTTTTTCAATATAACTACAAATATTTTTTGTAGGAGTGTTAAGACTGATGTTGATTTCAAGTACTTTCAGGGTTCAATATTTCAAGTATCAGTATGTTCATTTCTGCTGTATACAACTTTTATGAACATTTTATAAATGAGGGTCATGTTGACGACCACATTTCTTTTTTAATAAAGTTAATCTTAACAAAGACTGTACCATTAGAATATATCATGGAACGACAAGAGAATTAAATATGTCTCGATAAAAGAAGCATTTGGTCAAAATTTATTTTGCTTCCTAATGCATGTGAACTAGAGTTTTTAGTTTCTCAGTTTTGCTTCCTTTTGGCCCTTATCATTGATATGCCTATGGACAGCTGTTTTGTTGCCTATGACAATTCGTCAACGGCGGCCATAGTTGCTTCCCCCTTTGCATAGCGTCTTCCTCCTATGTTGGCATTTAACACATAATAAGTATTTTCTTATGAGGACGACAGGTCTAGTTATATTAATCTTCTTTGGAGACTCATTTGTTTTATATCGTTTTATTTAAAGTTATTTCCTCATTTAAATACTACAAATTTTTTAAGATTAATACTATGTCTGGCAATACACTGAAAGTGAGATCTTTCACTAAAAAAATTATCGTTTTCAATATCGAAATGCACTAAGAAAATTTCTTAACTTGTTATGAAAAACACTTGCTTTTACATCTGTTCGAAGGTATTAATGATAATCAGTCCATTGTGATGAGTGCATAAATGTGCCCCCTGGTGCATCTAGAATGACAAAATACCGCTAAGTAGGTCGCAAGTGGCGAGATTTTCTTAGGAATTCCGCTGGAGGAATTGATGTTTCAATAATGGAAAAATTCTGTTGTGATATCTCCTTGTGATAGGTTAGTTGAAATTGACGTCACGTATCGGTCCAACGTCAAACAGAACACCCTCCCGTCCTACGGTCCTTTGTCACCGATGCCCATTTATCTTAATGAGAAAAAAAATCAGAGTTTTCCCCCGATTCGGATTCAGGTCGCGCCCTCTCCACCATTTTTCACCAGACCTCGCAAATTACCTTTACTTCTTCTCATCGACAAAGGCCGGCAATTCAATTTTTTCCTTTTGATAGAGCATTCCACGACGACGTTGCCACGCATCAATGCCCCGACGCTTCGGGAAACTTCTGCCGCCCCCTGGAAATCCCTTTGATAGGCAGATTTCCCGCGGGAAACGTCACCTAGGTCGCGCTTCCTTCGATGCCGTCTCAATTGTGAACATTTTCGATTAATACCCCCCGAATGTATTTCTCGGCGAAGTCGTCATAATTCTCTTTTCACCTTTTCGGGGCGATGGCTCTTTACGGTTGATGCTGATGACTAACGACGTGTAATTTGATGCGGCAAGGATGTTCCTTTGAATCGTAACGGACCCGCACGTACGTTACGAGTACATACCGATGCATCCCTCAGGAACTCGCTTGTTGTTCCTGGTCATCGGCCACGTCACACTCCGTCCCATTCAACGTATGCATTCCAATTCATCATGACAATAATGATTTCGTCAGCACCCGATGTAGCACTATTGTCGTGCGGGCAGAGATATTTGCAGTGTGAGTGAAATATTGCACATGCATACAGAGTAGGTTTGTTTTGTACGTGAATGCCTGTCAGCTCACGTATGGACGACAGATTCCTGTGATTGTGGACCCAATAAACTTGACGATTTAAAACCGACGTCGCGGCGGTAAATTTAATTAGGTACGGTTTCGTGTGCCTAACAGTTTCGAACTACTCGTATTATCACACAAACATACACGCACGTAGTTTATTAGAAATCACATCTAACTCACCCTCGGAACTGCTAACGAGCCAAACTTTTCAACGTGTAATATTCGAAACTGTTACTGCATAGCGTTAACGTATACCCAAGAGGTTTTCATGAAACTTTTCAGACATAACGCGAGGCATTACGCGTCAGAGATAGGGATAAATGAATTTAATATCGAGGCAACAGAAGTAACTTTTTAACGTAGAGCGTCGTAATGCGTCAAAATACATCATCTCGAGCACACTTCAACGGTCTTATTCATATTTTTTTTAAAATTATGCGATAATTGCAGCTGCTGAGCGTGCTGTAGAGTTCCCCGCTCTATTATCAATACGGACATGACCTAATTCATGCAAAACTAAATCTACCGTACTTCATTTAACGGGTGTAATGTGAGCGGACTGTCGTGTCGGCGCGCGTTAAGTGTGAGTTAACTTCGCTTCGCAATGAATTAACCGGCCATAGTCCCAAAATGGATTCGCTGGAACGGTTAATGAGCGCCGCGAAACCCGTGGCTACCGCAAGGACATCTTCTTTGCCCCGAAGGGCTCTTGTTCACGCCAGCCTGGCGACCACGGCTACCGTCGGCCGGAGGGGCAGGCACCTCACAGGGACTTTTTGCCTCACGGGCGACACCATGGAGGGGATCATCCAGTGTTTGGTGTTCCTCAAGGCGTTCTCGGTAAGTAATGTCAAGGGTATGCACCAAATTGTACACGACTGGTAGGTAGGTCTAGCGGATTTATATAAAGCTGGAATTATAAACTCTGAGGTTGAGGTTCAGTTGAGGTTTAGTTGTGGTCAACTTGAGATTACCAACATACAACAAGTGAATGGCCTGAGTTCGTTTGTATTTGGGAGACGAGAAAGTTTCATATTTGAGGTTCGGGAACGAACTTTGGGTACACACTTTTGCTTAAAGTCAAAACAGTTAAAAGGATAAATATTTCTAAGCTCTAAAGTAGTGTTTAACTAAACAATTTTACAAAAAGGTTAGCGCACAAACGAGAACATAAAGGTAAAACAATAGGTATAAAAAATGAACAAGAGAAAATAGCAGAAAACGAAGAGGGATGTAACGAAGTTTTGGAAACGATATTTTAAAGAGCTGCTATATGAAAAAGAAGGTAGCTTAGAGCTATCGCAAGAAGATACTACCAGAAATAGAACGGAAATGGAAGTTGTAGATAAGATCCCAACAAGAAAACAGATAAAAGAAATTATTAACACAAGCCGAAATATGGTAAAACCCCTGGTAGAGATGGGATTAACATAGAGCTGATAAAGTACGGAAGAGAAACGTTCCAAGAAAACGACCGAAGGTTGTCCAGCTTCTCAAAGTTGGCCATGGCAATGTGAACCAAAGGAAAACACCAAGTCTTAACCAACTGCTTTATTCAAAGATGAGCGACCGGTTTCCGCTTTATGGAAGCCATCCTCAGGCTCGCAAACAAGTTGTTTTTAGAGCTCCCGTAGCTCGAAATGTGCGGCACAAACGAGGGCAAAATGAGGGGTCTCAAACCAATCCGTGAAGGTTGACTTCGTTCGTAGTTACTCTCCAACCTCTCTAGAATGAGGATGCTCACTTCTTTAGGGTTGTATTCATGTCCTGAACGAATTTTATTTATTTAACTTTCTTGTTCGATGTGTGTTAATTTTATTTATTTTTTAACTCTGTGTGTCGACGTAATTGTTTTGTATGTGTGACGCCGCACATTTCGAGCAACAGGAGCCCTAAAAACAACTTGTTTGCGAGCCTGAGGATGGCTTCTATGAAGCCGAAACCGGTCGCTCATCTTTGAATAAACCAGTTGGTTAAGACTTGGTGTTTTCCTTTGGTTTACGTTCCACGAAAAGCTATATCAACTAGTAAAAACCATATGGATTGAAGAGGAAATGCCAAGAGAGTGAGTGGGCAATAGGACAGATTGACAATACCTGAGAACCGAGATCAACAAAAATGCAGCAACTATAGGGGATTAACACTGGCGTACAAAATACTGTCTACATTAATACAGAACAGACCAGCTAGCAAAACACGAAACTTAATTGGACGAGTGTGTGTTAGTGAAGGGAAAATCCATAATAGACGCTATTCATACATGTAAACAAATAATAGAAATGACGCACGAGTATAAAACAGAACTGCAACTAATATTTGTAGACTTCAAGCAAACTTTTGATACTCTGAAGAGGAAAGAACTTATGAAAGCGCTACAAAATATGGAAATGCAAAGCAAATTAATAAGACTAATACAAATGGCGATACAACAGCAAGAGTAAAAACAGCAAAAGGATACACGGAAGAGTTTGAAATAAATAAAGGACTAAGACAAGGTGACTCACTATCGTCAACATATCTAACATAGCTTTGGATCCAGTGTTCAGAATAATAAATTAAGGTACATTACGGACTAGGGAAGAACAACTCGTAGCTTATGCAGATGACGTAGTAATTGTATAAAAAAAAACAGAAAAGGGACCGAAAGAATCCTAGAAGAAACTATAAGAAAAGGGAATAGAATGGGACTGAAAATAAACCAAAAAGAAACAACAATGATGAGAGTGAATACAAAGGTAGATAGTCAAAATAACAAAGTCAAAATAGGTATACTCATAATTAAAGAAGTAACAAATGATGGTAGTAGGAAAGCAGAAATAAAGGAGAGAATCATTTGCACAAACAGGATGTACCAAGCAAATAAAATATTGGGAAAGAAAACAGAAATGAGGCTATACAGAACTATAATACAACAATCTGATTTATGTGGCGGAAACGATAACGATGATCAAAAAGCAAGGAGAAGAACTAATAGTACAAGAGGGCAAAGTAATGACAACAATTTTGGGACCCAGGAAAATAGGAATAAAGGAAGACAGACATGGAAACAATAAAGCAATATTCCAAGAACTGGAGGAAGAAGACGTAATTATAAGAATATAAAGACAAAAAAATTAAGTGGTTGGAACATCTGTGGAGAGCAGGAACATATCTACATTATGGTAGAATGGCAACTCGGTGAAATAAGAAGGAGAGGCAAACCTAGAACTGGATGGTTGCAGGAAGCTGGAGTACGAAATTGTCAGGAAAGAACTAGAAATGGAGAAGCATGGAGACATATATGTGGGAAAATCTAAGAAACAGGGGGTGGGGACTGATCTGCCCCTAAAACATACATGTAGAGAGCTCTGTAGCGATATCCCACCAGGGGTGGCTAGCCAGTATATATACGGACCTATTCTATTGAAATGCAGGGTCCGAAATCAACAAGAGCGAAAGAGAAACTAATAGTAGTTCGTTAGTATGACAGAGAACGTTGCCGGCCGGCCGGTCCGTAACCCATTCCAAATATTCCCGTCGGAGGCTATACAGCGAAAGATCTGGTAGAGTGTGGCGATGACTGTGATGTTTCGCGAGCCAGCAATGTCGCAAAAGTTCTTTCTCTGTTTAGCCAACGAGAAATATATGGCCTTTCTTTGGCTCTTATTTTTATACCATACTGCGACTCTCTTGAAACGGTCTGTATAACTAAGCACAAGCATGACTATTCATAAGTAAAAACAAATAAAACTAGTGTATATTCGTTTTTTTTCTTCTCTTTATTAATATTAAATTTGCAATTGATGTGACGAATGGAAGTGTAAATCACTGCAGATTTTCTCCAATCGTGGAATCAAACTGGACACGGCCACCCTCATTTCGTTTTCCACGGTAATTTTTGCTCTATACTTGCCCTTTATTACAGCCATCGCCGAAAACCCAACTTCACACAAATAAGATGTCGAAAATGGATTTTAAATCCGCTGAGCCTTATCACTGTGAAAGGGATATTCATCTTTTATTGAGACACAATTTTTTGTCAATTCCATACTGTCATATTTTGCTTTTAAACTTTTACCTGAAGATAACTCGATGAGATTCTCTTCTTTTGTGGAAGTAAATTCAGACGGAGCACTTGTATTAAATGGATCTTGAGCCAGTGCAACCTTGACAAAATTTTCATTTTGAAAATATTTCTCAGACCGAATAATTAACTGTGATAAGTGCTCTCCAAACTTAGTTTTTATAGCTCGAGAAAGGTCAAGTTCATTTGACGTCAAAAATTTCTTTAATAGTGGAACACAATCTTTGCCTGCTAGTGCAGGACCCATCTGTTTTGACGGGGATGTAAGAGGTAACCGCAATGTTTTTACATGAATACCTCGGGAATAATGCCTAGAATAAGGATCGACTTATCCTCCAAAGCGCAGAGATCGGGAACATTGTTTAAAATGCAACAATTGAAAAAAAAATTAAAAAACGCGTTTTTCCTGAGTTGTTTTGCTTATAACTTTAAGTATTGAATTTAGAAGAATGTTGAAGAGCGAAAAAAGTTGCAGAATCGCTTTTTATATTGTCACACGCCTGAGGACCTGGGGTCCAAAGGGAGTGCTCGGGTTGGGGGTGTAGTCAAGTAGACTGAGAACCAAGACATGGCAACACGGACAATATTTATTTGAACATTAAATGCTATAGGGGAGAGAACATTGACACAGGGCAAAAATGATAATTAGAGAGTGAAAGAGAATATAAAAGTGGAAGTAGTGGTTGCTTACTGTGGTATAACGAAGGGCAGTAGGCACGAGGCTCCTCCCAATCAGCGACATGTCGAAGGGCGGACTTCAGACAGGCAGCGTGACAGGGTGCTAGCAGACTGATTCCCTGATCGATCTAATCGATCCGTATAAATACGTTTCGTTTGTTTGACGAACGTGCCTGCCGCTTACCCACGCGTCACGTATCGTCCTTCGGTTTAAGATCGCCTCGGTGCTTAATTAGCTTAGACGGCGACCTATTTTCGCTAATTGGGGCTGCATCGCGACAATATAATATGGCATAGGTTAGAAATTCAAAAATTTATTAGTGGTTTTGCAAACTAGCAATAACGAAAAAAATCGGCCCAAAAAAGTGGTTTTTTAATTTATCATTTTAAGCACTTTAAAATGAAGTTAGGACTTCCATATCACAGGTAGAAAATCTTGAAGTTATAATAGGAGAATCCTGTAAATTTCGTTTCGATCGGCTTATTAGATTTTGCACAATAATTTTGCAATCCAAAAAGATCGAAAAATATTGAAAATTTTCAAAATTGTTTATATGTTTTTTTACCATTCGATTTTAACAAAACTGGCTAAGCATATATAAGAGGGAACAAGCTTTCATGCGCTTTTTTCAGAATTAAAAAATATTTATTAGAACGGTCACAGTCATTGTTTAAATTTGGTGTCAAATTTATAAATTTGTCAAAATTTGAAGCGAGAAATTTGTTGTATATAAATTTCAATCTTTTTAATGTAAATTTCAACAAAAATATTATACTGGTTACTGTGAGTAACAATTATTTCTTAAGATATGAGAAAAAATAGTAATTTTATTAACCATTATTAACCATTTTGTTAAACACTAATCAATTTTGAGGAGTTATATCTCAGAAGCTAATGAACAAAATAGCAACTTATTGTATATAAAAGGGAGTGTCTTTCCGAGTGCTTTGCGGCTATGTCTTCAGAATTTTATTTAACAAAAAATTCGCCCAGATAATCTATTTGTTTATTTTCAAAAATAACGACACCAACTTTAAACAATGACCGTGACAGTTCTAATAAATATTTTTTAATTCTGAAAAATGCACATGAAATCTTGTTCCCTCTTATATATGCTCAGCCAGTTTTGTTAAAATCGAGTAGTGGAAAAAAATTTGGACAATTTTGAAAATTTTCAATATTTTTCGATATTTCGGGATTATAAAATTATTGTGCAAAATCTAATAAACCGATAGAAACGAAATTTACAGTATTCTTTTACTATAACTTCAAGATTTTCTACCTGTGATATGGAAGCCCTAACTATATTTTAAAGTGCCTAAAATAATAAATTAAAAAACCACTTTTTTGGGTCGATTTTTTTTGTTTATTGCTATTTTGCAAAACCGCTAATAAATCTCTGAATTTCTAACCGATGCCGTATTATGTAAAAAGCGATTCTGCAACTTTTTTCTCTCTTCAACTTTCTTCTAAATCCAATACTTAAAAAGTTAGAAGCAAAACAAGTCTTGGAAAAACGCGTTTTTTTTTAATTGTTACATTTTAAACAATGTTCCTGACCTCTGCGCTTTGGAGGATATGCCAGTCCTTATCCTATGCATTATTCCCGAGGTATTCATGTAAAAACATTGCGGTTACCTCTTAAGTCCATCTAAAGCAAATTTTTGATAGATGGGTCTTGGACTATGAATCTTCGTTGAATTTTCTGTTCCATAGTTTTAGTTTTTTTATAAAAGCTTATATTTTTTCTCTTATTTATTTCTCTAGATAATTCGACAACTATTCATTTTAGAGAACAAATCAGGAGAGACAAAAGTGTAGTTAATTTTTCACCTAGGTCATGCAAATCAAATAATTGTTATAGATTATATCATGCAAAAGTAGCATTAGTAGTACAGTCAGTGTTAAAAAAGCTTGATTTTTGAGATTTTTTTGAGTATTTATAAATTTCGAATAAAACCGGCTTAGAAAAAGACAAACGGGATCTTTTCAAATGTGACATGTTTACATGACTAGCGAATATTGTTTGCTCGTTTCTCTAACTGGAAACGAGCATTAATTTACTACATGCAAATTACTTGATTGAGGTTTGGAAACTAACCACTATTCAACATTAAATTCTACAATTCCTAAAACATTAACGTTACAAGGTTCATGCTTGCGGACCACCTGAATTTATGTATTTTTGACTTAAATATGCTTGTATCTCGAAAACGAAGCCTTAAGACGTTTCAAAACTTTCTAAGGTTCATACTAATTTTAATTTTTGTCGATTGATCCGCTTTTAAGTCTTCAGTTCACGACGTGATTAATTACTTAGACGTAATTTATTTTATTAATTATTCGTTGGGCCGTCTCAGCGGACTTAAGAATTGTCAGCGACAAAATTGAAAATAAATGGAAATTCAATGCAGAATGTAGTGAACCCAAAAGAAACCGTAAATATTCGTCAGATAAGAAAATATGTAAAGTTTGAAGTTTCATTTCTAAACAAACAGTGCTTGCTTCGCCAGTGAAAAACTGTTACGGTCAAAAAGGTAACTAACTGATATGTTTTTCTTGTTATTGGGCTTCATTTACTCGAATATCGCGTTTTAAATTTGATACCACTTTTTATTAAATGTACTTTTTCGAATATTTCTCAAACACTAAGAAGTTGAATTGGGGGAACTGATACTCATCCCAGTTGTAAGCGGTTCGTGAATAGAAATTTTATTTAGCGACGTTTTGGAGAACAGTGACAGTTAAACTGTAAGGCACACCTGTACCTAAGCACCTTTGACAAAACGATTGCTATCGTTCAAACAGAACCGTACTAGAGCCCGCCTGCGAGCCAATCTCAGGGGAAATATTGTAAAAAAATTCCGTTTTGATCGCCTCCTTCGATTTCTTTATTAGCTCGAATTTGATTACTTCGATATTCATGAGGGAGGGGGGCGAAAAGGACTTAATCCGAGATAAAGGTAAGAAATTTGAATATTTGTCTAAATTTATACCGCCCGGAATCGTTGTGTACGTCATACATTTTAAAAGAAAATCCAACGAAGGTAGGAAACTCAGACCCTAAAATATATCAGGGTAATGGAAAATTGATTCAAGTCGACGCCCGTGCGTTGGAAATTACCACCGTCTCGGGGCGCCTCTCTGACTACTGTCAGGGCAAAACTGTCGGGAAAATAAATCCGATACGTCTGGTTATATTTATAATCGTGAAAGGCGTAGGTCCACCCTCCTCCCCCTCCTCACCCTCCTTCCTTTTTCCCCCTCTTCGTTCCACTCACACGAGAGATCTCTTTAGTAGGCCTTTTTCCCCTAGACTTTTGCTCGGATCCTGTGATTCCACTTCGACATTGCGGCTTTATTTGATTGTGACTGGGTTATTGGAGGTTGATTTGTGCCGGGGTGACGTACGGCTCCCGCCGCTCTCGAGTTCCATCCCCGGGATACGTGCGCACCGTGAGGAATTTATTAATATTATTGTTGTGCCTCAAATACACGTCCATGAGGATGCGCCAAAGTTTTTTCATTCCTCCTCCCGTCATTCTTTAACATCATATACAGAAATCCTAATACAAGAATTGTCTTGAACGTTAACAAGGACACTGTCTAAAGCTCGAAGGAAACGACATTTAATTTACATGTTAATTAAACGTCTACTGAAATGATCGGTTCATCCGCCAGTCACAAAGAGAAGTGGGTGGAAGGGTTTCCGGGGGTCTTTCATTTACGGTGGCCTTGTTTCCCGGATAAAGAGGAGACGTAAGAAAAATACATTTTAAACGTACGAAGAAGTAAGAAAAAGACACGAGGCCGAGGTTCCGGGAAACATAGGCGAGCACTGCGAGATTGAGAGCATGTAGGAATTTAATTACGTATTATTGCGATATTTATTACTGAAGATAATTGGAATTCTGGTATTTTAGAAATTCGAAGTATGGCGATTCCATGAGCAAGTTTTCAAAAGTGTGGTTCATTTGAAACTTGTTTGCAGTACCAATTTCCATCCCCTTCCCCCATTTCCTCTCTTTTAGTTTAATTTGTTTACTGTAATTTAAAGCGCCAGAGGAGCCGCTTTTGAATCCGTATATAACGCTTAATGTTTCCTTAACTCCGAACTTCGCCCTCGTTCAGAGCAAAATACATCCACTTCGTTGCCGTAGATTTTCTCGAAATTGGCACTCGAAGAAGACAAAAATCCCTCACTCGTCCTACTATCACATCTCCCCTTTAACCTTATCCGGATAATCAATTATTAGGAAAGGAGGGAAGTGGGGCAAACGGGCACTAACCAAAACCTTTTGGGATCTTCTCCTCCCCCTCTCCCCCCTCCTCGTCCTCGTTGTCGTTGTCGTCGACGATGAAAAGTGATTTATCATGTTCGCGCCTTCCTCACCGAAAACCGAAAAGCTATACAACTACTCGTCTCTTGCATTTTGTTGTTAAGGAGCTTTTACTGCGGCTTTTTCGGTTGTATTTTTTCTCGAGGCAAAAACCTGCAGATGAGCCGTTCGACACGGAGAAAGAGAGCAAAACATCGTTATAGGATGCCTATCTTGCTTTTTGTTTGCGTTCGCTGGGATAACTGTTGAAAGTCCATTCATGGGAGATAATAAAATAATCATAAACGCGACGACGATGACGATGATAACGATGGTGGCTTGAAAGGTTTTAGAATGTTAAGTGTATCGACTTTTACTGTGCCGAAGCCTGAGGGGGATGTTTTGTGCGCGTTGATGTATCACTGAATGAAACCGAAATCAAGCAAACAAAAAATGTTTATACGTCCATTCTGGGATATCGTTAAGGGTGTAAACCTCCAGAAAAGGAGTATGAAGTAAATGGGCGTCTACTTTTACTTTTGATCGTGGTGAAAATACAATTGGTGTACGCAGTAACGTATTAGACGGTAAAATATTGCCACTTGCAGTATATGGACAGTGTAATTAAGCCAGTGGCATAATGTAAATGCTTTTCACTTTAAACGTCGAAAGGAATTTACTTTTCACATTTTTTTCGTTTATTCCAGTAAAAACAGACACGTTGCACTCTGGGTGTGCCGACAGTCGAAAGCTAGCTTTGTTTTATGTAACTTTTATGGAAGGTTAAAAAATATTTGTTAGGTTATGAATAATTTATGTAAATGAATGACTCGCCAACGCTTTACTTGAAGTATATCTGAGTATTATTATTTCTGTCTATAAATTCAATTTGCAATGTTATATAGTTGTAATAGAGTTCAATAATTTACAATATAATAAGAAATCGAATAAGGAAATAGTATATCTAAAATTGAAAATACAAAAAAAAAACAACAACGCACCTCGGTCTCCCAACATTCGCCATTGCCATAATGCCAACATAAAATTATAGCCAGTGCTGACCTCTGTTGCAAGAACGTCGCAATATATAGGTATATTATATATACATCGGTCATCTGACGGTCGGAAATTTTGCGTATTCACCCGTGTGTTTTAGCAGTAGAAGACCTCGCATAAAGAAAGCTAGCTTTCTAAAAATTAAGCACATTATGTAGATTGATGCCAAATATTGAAGGTTAAAAACGTTGAAAAACGTAAAATTAAAATGGGATTATAAATTCGACTGTTTTGTCTGTGGCTCCTTTATGAATAAATGCGCCAAAAGTCAGTAAACATAAAAATTACATAACCATAATACAAGAAATATCTTTAATTTGCAGAATAGTTTCTGCAGAAGCTCTTCAAGTAGTTGCGCGTAGGGTAAAAGCCGGATAGTTGCCTCACTGTTAAAAAAAGCTCTATAATACAAAAAATAAAAATAATGCAACCTGTATATCAAAACATAGGTCTTTAATGTATTATAGTAGCCTATTTTTGTGAGCATAATTAATAATAGTTTTGAGTAAATCCTGTTTTATGTGACCTCTCAAAAAAAAAGGATAGTTGCCTAACGTTAAAAATGCTTAGTAGGATACTTGGTGCGGGGATAGACGCTTCGCAATGACTTTTTTAAATAATAACAAATTTATCTACTTTGCGTTACTAATGATCTCATTGTTACATCGAAAGTTGTGTAATAATATTCACATTATTACACTAATTTTGGTAACTTTTAGTTTTGCTAAATTGGTACGTCAGCCTGTCATGTAGAGGTCAAGGTTAAATTATTAGTATTTCAATAAATTTCTTGAGCAGCTTTGCGTATTTCTGGGTTTGTACAGGTCACTTCTACATTTTTGTCTTCCATTTCGCGCACGTAAGTAAGCAGTTATTGAATTTGTCTAGAACTACCAGATTTTCAAATTCAAATACGAAACGTCAATGTCAGTGACGTCAGTGTAACCAACTCACGCAAAATTCCCTAGTGTAATCCGAAAACTTGAACAGCCAAAATTTAATGAATTAATAAAGCAAAGTAGATAAAGTAGTATATTACACTCGTTATATTAGACGTATTGTCACACGACAGTTTTAAACCACTCCTCGCTTCGCTCGTCGTGCTTTAAAACTCGTGTGACAATACTGCGTCTTATTAAATTAGTATAATAATATACTATTATATCAATTTAAGTAATGAGTCTTTATTATGTACTGCAATCTTTTGTTAAGTACGAATCAACGTTATAAAATATGAAATTTGATGCTCTAAAGCTATAAAAAAGTATAATAAAAATAGCTTCCACATTTTAAGTTAGATAAGTTATTAATAAGGTATTATTATTTATCTTAAAGGTAGAACAATATGGCAATCTTACTTTGGCATTAGCATTTATAAATCACCAGAAGCCAGAGTTTTCAACTTTCCACATCTTATGCAATGGTGTTTGAATGTTGTAGAAGTTTCTTGCAACTACATTCGACACATCTCATGTTGAATCCAATCTGATTTCGATTTAGTAAAATAGTAATTCGCAAAACGTTCTATGCAATAATTATTAACTGAAATTTTTTTATTTGTATTTTTTTTTATTTATAAATTAACTTTTTCGACTTTTAATGTCTTTGCAGTGTCTCTTATCGATTTTTCGTCTTTTGTCGTTTTGGTCGATATTCCTTCGGTGGCTTTTCCTTTGGATGTTTTTGGACTTATAACGTTGTCTTTTGTGTTTTCATTGTCTCTTATCAATTTTTCGTCCTTTGTCGTTTTGGTTGGTAGTCCTTCGCGGCCTGTCCTTGGAATAATTTTGAAGTTATAATCTTGTCTTTTATGTTTTCGGTGCCTCTTATCGATTTTTCGTCCTTTGTCGTTTTGGTTGGTAGTCCTTTGGTGGCATTTCCTTTATATGATTTTGGACTTATAACGTTGTCTTTTGTGTTTTCTGTGTCTCTTATCGATTTTTCGTCCTTTGTCGTTTTGGTTGGTAGTCCTTCGGTGGCTTTTCCTTTGGTTGATTTTGGACTTATAACGTTGCCATCATTTTCACTGTCAGAACTGTAAATTTGTATTCTTTTCTTCTTTAAAGTTAAACCCTTTGGTCGGTTTAATGGAATCTATGTTATAAATTCAGTTTCACTGCCTATAATATCGATACATCTTTGGTTTTTTTCTTTTTTTGCAGTTGCCCTCTTTTCTTCACAATGCTTTGCTTGCTACCAGCTGGTTTGTTTTTTACTGTCTTAATACCTTTAGTTTTCACTGTCTTATTTTTAGTTTTCGTTAATTTTTATTTGTTTTCTTTATTTCCTCTTCTTTATTCTTCTTCTGGACAATTTCATCGTTGGAATTTAAAATTTCTGCAGATTGTTTAGCTCTTTCAACATGCTCAGCGGTATTTTTGGTATAGGGGATGATTGGTGTAAAAATTTAGAT
Organism: Cryptocephalus moraei; assembly: GCA_946251905.1. Classification (NCBI taxonomy): domain Eukaryota; kingdom Metazoa; phylum Arthropoda; class Insecta; order Coleoptera; family Chrysomelidae; genus Cryptocephalus; species Cryptocephalus moraei. Next base: position 23,277,420 of record OX276454.1, read on the forward strand.
GTTGTTTTTTTTTTCAAGATAGTTCAATGCCATCCAAGGAGTATTTTTCAATGACGCTATCTGCTAGGGATAAACTGTCTTGAGAAAGATTTAGAAGACTTGGAGAGTTCTATTCTGCTCAACTTCATTTAAGACAGATTCTAGATTGTACAAAGTGTTACTTCTATACCCGGTCCATATGATGCTATATGTATTAAATTCTAAAAGTTCATATTAGCTGAATTATTTAATCCACCCTGGGTGAAGCGGAATCCTGGTTTGGCCGGAAAATTTGTTCGTGAGCGTGTGTTTCCGGTTTAGGTCGGTTTCACTGTATGTAATCTGAATCAGAGAACAGATTGTCTTCTTTTAGATTCCAGCGGGAATTGGAAACTCCATTGGGACATACTAAGGGGTAGATGAGACGCACAACTTTACGAAATCCTCTTCCAGGAAGCTTCTTTGAGTGTTTTAATCTGGGAACGATTCGTCACGTGATCATTTCTTTGGTTTTGTAACGTTGTCTTAAACTTGTGATGCACGCAAACCTTCAAGAAAATTTCCGTTATTTCCTCCGGGAAGCCGAGGACAAGGGAAGGATCTCTGAAACCGATACCCCATTTGAGCCGAATTCTGCGCTTCCATTGATCCCATTCGCCCTCTCCCCCCGGCATGAATTTCAATTCAGACGTTTCAGTTCCGAATTTTTCCTTTTTCCCCTATTAGCGATCGTAAGCGGGCCCCCGGGTCGACGTAGAGAGCTCGCAGTCCCATCGTCTTGTAGCCTCGCGCACATTTATCTTCCCAGCAGATCCGAGCAGAGCAGCAAAAAGGAGCCGCAGATATCCGAGTAATTTAAATTTTATGACCCGTCTAGCAAAAACGCATGTGAGGACGGGTGCGGGTTATCAAATCTTAGGTGGCGCAGCAGCTCTCCGAGATTTTCTCAGGGAACTAAAAGGGAAAGAGAAGGGATAAATGGCGCGGGCCCTGATGGTGATAAAGCTGGAAGCGCGAGCCTCGGACGGATTAAGATTTATCTCGTTGATGCATCTATGGAGATAGTCTGGATTAGTTACGGGAGAGTTGTATGCTCGAGAAAAAATATTGCCGACAGAAATGACAACTTTTATACGATGAGTGCCTAGAAAATATTTTTTATATTGAGAAGGATGTGAAATTTCGCTTGATCTCCTAATACATTTAAAATTAATTATATCTACTTATGTGACTTCTCAGTTTCATATTGCTTTTATTATTTTTATGTTTTTAAATTTATTTAAAATAATCATAAAACAAATGTAAATAATTTTTTTTTATTGGTACTCTATTTTGCCTATTTCAAACACGCTTTGGCGTGCGTAAATCGGGCTTTTTCGCACGCGCGTGTTTTATAGTTGCCATGGAAACGCGTCAACAACGACGAAATCAACCAATAACAGAGCGTTTTTGGCCGTAGCGAGGCGAGCCGGCACGAGGCGTCCCGAGTGTCGTTCAAATTAATTATATTGGGTATTTGGGTATTCTTACACTATTTATGATTTCAGAGGTGAGTACCAATAAAAAAAATCGCGTAAAGTATTCGTGGATAACTGCTCTTTCAAACACTTGCTCTATTTAGAGCACTCCGGCTATAAAGAGCTCAATATCTACTCATACTTTAATATACTATTTTAAAGTTATAAATATTTTCATCATATAAAGCTATGTTTTTCCATTATTCTAACAAGAGTTTTTTAAATGAAAGGTGGGTAAAGAAATAAGCAATTAATTTTTATAATCTGATTGGTACAATGTGTATTATTTACCTTTTTACTAATTTATATTCTATGCATTATCAAAATCTGACAGCTTATTCAAACTACTATCACCATTATCTGTTTCTACGACAGAAGGTTGTCCAGGTTCTCGAAGTTGGCTGTGGTAATGTGGACCAGAAGGAAAACACAAAGTCCTCTTCAGGCTCGTAAATTCGAAGTTGTAGGGCTCCAGTTAAACGACATGTGAGACGTCCCAAATTAAAACTAAGCGGAAAAAATCTTCACACGTCGAAACACGATTTAAATTTATATGGAGACAGCCCTAAGGGGGGTTTAAGGTCCTCATCATTAAAGATTGCTCTGTAAATGTCCTTTCACGTATGGGATAGGACCAACACTGACCTTCTGACGTGTGAAATTTTTTTAACTGTCCCTGTCCGCTTAGTCTCTACAACTTAGATTTTACGAGCCTGAGGATGACTTTTAAAAAGTCGAAACCGGTCGATCATTTTAATAAATTGGTTGGCGAAGACTTCGAGTTTTTCTTCTGGTCCACATTATCTGTTTTTACATTTTCATTATTAACCATCATATTCTGAAAACGATACAATCGGTTTATGGTAACTAAAATGAGAAATGAATACATTTGAATGTAACTTATCCAAGTGTCTTGCAAATACAGCATCTAATGTTGCCCCATATCTTGCTGTACCGACATTTCTAAGAGTAGACATACTTAAACTTAAGTCTTCTTTAAGGAACTCAATTCGTGGTTGAGATGATTCTTCTGCAAAATTTACATTACAATCTCCGCCCAGAATCAATGGCATTTCGTTAAATTTGTTTGATTTGTCTCTAAGTATTCGGAAATTAGCTTCAGTATTTTTTCTCAAGCGCGCGTATAAACGTTTTCACTTAAAAAAACAGCAATATGAAACTTACATGGTCTACTGTACATACACATATACAGAGCGTTTCTACAGAGTCGCAGGATGGTATAAACATAAGAGCGAAAGAAAGGCCATATATTTCTCGTTGGCTAAACAGAGAAAGAACTTTTGCGACGTTGCGAAACATCACACTCATTGCCACACTCTACCGGCCGGCATTATGATAATATGAGGAACACACGTACGAACGTGATCATCTATGGTGATTCGCTGTATACCCTCCGACGGGAATATTTGGAATGCGTTATGGACCGAATGAAAAGGTATTTATTGTAAAGTGGTTTTACATGCACTCTGTGGAGGCATGCACTCTGCACTCTACTGATCTCCGAAAGCGATACGCGTTAGATGCCTGAACTGCCTGGTCGGCCGGCAATGTTGCAAAACTTCCTTCACTGCCATACTAACGAACTACTATTAGTTTCTCTTTTGCTCTTGTTGATTTCGGACCCTGTGTTTCAATAGAAAAGCTCCATATGTATATACATATATACATTAACTCACCTATACTAGAGTATGTAGGTATTTTCTATGTATTTATAATACTCGTTTGGATATACGATGACTCACAGCGTAACAGATTTCGTGCTAACGCCATGTTGAAGATTTTACCCCATCTAAAAACGTTAAGCGCGCGTATGACAGTTTTAAACTCAAAAGTACAATTTATTTGTACTTTGCGATCTGAGTAACGCTGTATTTTCCTTCCAGCGTGCAACATTAATGAAGTGCCCCGGCTGGGTTAATCCATCCAATAAATCATGGCGAGTGCATACTTTTTTTCCGCTCTATCCGCAGCCTTGCACGCGTATAAAGCACTTCACTTTCCGATGTGTATTGTTACCAGACAAAAAGGAACGAAAAACGTTGGCTCTCGTCAGTATTTTTCTTCCCTTACATCGTCCAAATACAATATCTTGCCGCGGTCTGGAATTTAATAATCGATCAATCATTATTGGTCAGTGCTTTTTCAACTTTTTCGCCTTTGGACCAGGAAAGATTGATGGAATTTTGTTCCACATCGTAACATTCTGCTTTTTTTTATTTTGGGCATTGAAACTCGCGCGGGCATGTGTGTGTGTAAACCGTAATGTAAACGATTTTAATTTGATTCAATGTTGAAGGGACGATATACGGCACATTCCATTTGATGTTTCTATTAATGGTCGATAATTCGTAGAAGCAACAAGTAGAACTGCGTTTCAAACATGCCTACGCATAATTTGGTTTTGTTTCGGGCTTAGTATAGAAACTAATCTGTGATCGAATTGTATCAATCAATTTTATGAAAATAGTCCGCAGCACGTTCACTTTTGCAACATTAACGGGGTAATAGACAATATCTCGAATTCAAGATAGGCACATAATAGAGTTGGCTAAAAAGGACCCTTCGTTGGATCAGATAAAATAAAGCACCATGTTTCCGAAGACTTTTGGATGCTACTGTCATCATAGACTGTAAAAGGTAATCTAAAACGGAGGATTATTTATAGAAAACCGACTAAAAATGTATTATATTTAAGGGCATATTAATGTTTTATTTGTTTTGTTCTGGTAGTATGGCTTAAGTGATGATCTCTGAATCTAAAATCCAATGTACAACCTTCCTTGTGGTTTAAAGTAGTATTTTCTGAACATGGAATAAGTAAATATTCCTAAACATAATGAGATGTTCTTACTGTGATGAAGTGGCTCCCCACATCCTTTGATTTCATTAGTGGGTATATAGAACATAGGGAAAACATTAAACAGATAAACGGAATCTTCGACATTGTTGTCATACTGAAGGGCTGTTTAATACGCTTAGGCAATCAAAGAAAACATTAGTTCTAATATTGTTTCAAAATTGGAACTTATATTCAAATACGGTGTCAAAAATAAATATTATAGCAGGTAATTATAGAATTATTTGGAACTTAAAAAACTGTAGAGTAGAAAGAAAAGAAAGCTTGAAAACTTTGGTTTTCACATTTTTCAACCAATGTCAATGTGACTTAAAAAAATCCTAATTCGAGGTTGCTCGTTTAGAGTACAAAATATCTAATCAGATAACTTTATTTCTAGAAATATCTCGGTACAAAATCACTAAATTAAAGTGGGAAGGAAGTATTTCCCTAGTATCAACCCTATAGTCCAGTAAATGAAGGAAAAAACCTAGGTTAAATCCTGCAAAGGGATGAAACCGGGGGCAATTGTAGGTCTCAACTGGGTCTCTCGAAATATGGAAAGTTGTAGATTCTCCGGGTCCCGGAACATGGTAAAAAATGGCGCTCAAGTTCTAAAAATCCGTTTTCAGCCTATATTTCCGAGAATATGGCATTTAGAGAATTTTTGTTTAGATGCAAAAGGAAGATCAGTTCATTAGCTACAAAAATGGACCTTATAACTTTTTCCGAAAACTCGACAGTTTTCGAGATATCGGCCCCGAAACGAGCCCATTACTTGTTGCACCTGTTCTGAATCAAGGAGAGCAAGGAGAAATGGAGACATAAGCTGGCGGACAAATTGTCCAATAACTTGAGTAGAAATGGATATTTTTTGATGATTCAAAATTCACGTGAAAGAGAAAACCCATAGCTATGATATACTGGGTCTCGGGCATCATTTTTATTTTTCTTGAATATTGTAAACCCAGTCTAAATTTTTTCTTCTTTGATGTTTCTCGATTTTTAGAAAATTCATCCATATTTTAATGAACAATAGTAATTTAGTCGGGTCTTTCTTGATAATGGGTCTCCAAAACCTATCGAATAAGCCCATAAAGGTTGTTTCATTTTCTTTCTTTTGCATCCCAATAAAAAGTAACTTTGAATATGTTGATTTTTTGACATTTGTGTCATCAATCGGGTATTAAAAAATTATGAATCATCGTATCGGTTCGCAATGCACATCACTGGAATGCTTGAAATACTCCCTTTCCAATGGTTTCTTCGTTTTTGTGCCAACTTCAACATTCTTGCCAACCAACTTTCAAAACTTCGGAAATGTCAAAAAATCAACATATTCAAAGTTACTATTTATTGGGATGCAAAAGAAATAAAATGAAACAACCTTTATGGGCTCCTTCGATAGGTTTTGGAGACCCATTATAAAGAAAGACCCGACTAAATTACTATTATTTATTAAAATATGGATGAATTTTCTAAATGTCGAGAAATATCGATGAAGAAAAAATTTAGTCTGGGTTTCCAACATTTAAGAAAAATAAAAATGAGGCCCGAGACCCAGGATACCATAGCTATGGGTTTTCTCTTTCACGTGAATTTTGAATTATCAAAAAATATCCATTTTTACTTTAGTTATTGGACAATTTGACCGCCCGCTTTTGTCTCCATTTCTCGAATTTGCTCTCCTGGATTCAAAGCAGGAGCAACAAGTGAAGGGCTGTTATCGGCTGTTTCGGAGTCGTTATCTCGAAAACTGTCGAGTTTTCGGAAAAAACCGTAAGGACCATTTTTGTAGCTAATGAACTGATCTCCCTTTTGTATCAAAACAAAAATTCTCTAATGCCCATATTCTCGGAGATATTGGTTGAAAACGGATTTTTGGAAGTTGAGGACCATTTTTTACCATGTTCCGGAACCCGGAGAATCTACAACTTTCTGTATTTCGAAAGGCCCAGTTGAGACCTACAATTGCCCCGAGTTTCATCCTTTTGCAGAATTTATCCCAGGTTTGAGAGTTTATCGGCTTTCATTTACTGGACTACTAGCTCAATCCCTTATTAAGAGAGGATCGATCAGTCGCCAGTCAAGTTCAGTACAGTTACTGTCGTTCCTTTAACTCTTTTCTGTTTTTCACCCTGAGGTACCCCTTAGCGCTCATTCAGGGACAGATTGTACCCCTAGGCGTGACAATATCTTGTATCAGATGAAGATATAGGATTATAGTATTGTACCTACAAGCGAAAAATCTCCAAACAAACCACTTCACATTTTTTTAAATGGGTCGTAAATTACGATAATGGTCGAGCAAAAAACTACAATGCTGCAAAGAAAACTCGACGGCCCAAGTGTAAACAGGTGCGGTCTCGCAATTTTTAGCGGGATATTATTGCGGGAAATCATTACCGCCCAATAAGTATATTGGGCGGTATTAACCAGGGTATTGAATACACTGTTAGTGACGTGATATTATTAATGTGCCATTGCGAATAGATATTTACAGTGAAATAACATTTTTTATGGTTTAGTGTGAAGTTTTAAAACTATTTTGTATTTAACTAACGTTATTTAGTGGTAAGTACTTGTACTAGAAATAATATTCCATTTTTTAATTTTTATCTATTACAACAAATAAATGATATTTATTTTTTGATTTATAAAAAAAGTTATTTTCATTATTACAATAAAATAAAAGATGTACTTACACTATTAGTCTATTTCTTATTTTATAAGAGTTCACTGCTTTACGTTACAACAAACACTGTTAAATTATTTTATTGTTACAATAAACTTCACAAATCAGTTGTATAATTTATACAGGGTGTTTCAGTTTGTAATGGGGATATCGATAAGCAGTATGCAATGTGTGAAAATAGTAAAGGGACAAAAAAGTTGTATTTTTAATTGTGTAATCTACAAAAAACAACCCGTCAAACAAGAGACATAAAAAAAGTTTAATTTCATGTAAAGGTGGATTTATACAGATTTTATTTAACCGTAACATTAGTAGTAGTTCATAACTTAAAAGTTGAATTACTTAGAAATAGACGTGGCTGTTTACACAGTCTCTAATTTAGTATTAGTCGTAACTCACTTCATGCAGTAACCTTGAAAGTTCGTAAAATTGAACTTAGTCGTATATTAACATTAGTGGAAAAGAAAATATCCCGAAAATACCACATTCCATCTTTTGAAATTTTATGTTTTTTTGTGTTTTGAACCAGTTATCCGTTACGTCTTAACCTGGATTCTAAACAATATCTAAAATCAAATCCTAAACCAATCGTTACAAAATCTTAACCTCACTTTCAGATTTAATTTTTGATTTTATTTCCTATGAACCGCAAAGTTAACCGCAAGACAAATTACGACTAAAGTAAGTAGCGGCGAAAGATAATACTAATGCTGAATTAAAGCTGTATAAATCCACCTTAATTGTCACAAAATATTTTATTTCAATTCTTAATGCCTTATATTTTTTAATTATAAAAATAAAAATTAATTTTTTTATTAAAATAATATTCCTCAATATTTCCCGAATACACCCCTGGCACCCTTGCCAGCCTGTTGGTGTTAGCACAGGTGTTAGTCGGCGGTGTCGGCACCTTGTCGGCACATATCGAAAGAAAGTTGTTTGGAGATTTTTCGCTTGTGGGTACTATAAATTACTTTGTCCATCAGAGTTCCTTTTGGATTACATTGTTCCATATTACATTTTTTATAGAAAAAATGTAATATCGACAACTATGGAGTTGTCGATCAAGCTTTGTATAATGATGACGTTAACATCCTAGGGCTTCCTTCATACACTTGTAGTTCGTGATTCAATATGTGTTAATTTTAACTGTATTTCTCCCCGTTGTTTCCGTTTGACGTCTCACATGTCGCATACCCGGAGCCCTAAAAACTTTTGTTCGAGGGCCTGATGATGACTGTTAAGCACTCGAAACCGGTCGCTCATTTCAAATAAATTTGTTGGCGAAGACAGTGTTTTTCTTCGGATACACATGACCATGGCCAACTTCGAGCACTTGGACAACCTTCTGTCATTTTTCTATAAACTTACCATTGTCATTATAAGTTTTGTTCTTGTGTCCGTTTACAAGTTGTTCCTGATTTTTCTTAAATTTATTTTGCTGTGAAGTTTATACGTTTACACTCTCTTTATAACCATTTTTAGTTGCAAAGTTGCCAAACGAGTCGTTCCATGCTTCGAGTGATTCCATTAGTCCCTGTAAAGCTCTATGCAGTCTTAGTGTGCATGCATTTTATTTTTTAGTCCTGCTAGTGAACACATCACTATTTTTCCTCCTAAAAGTGTTGTTAGGATATCTATTTGTTGTATGTCCCAATCAGCTAAGGTCAATAATGTGATAGGTGAGATATTGGCTCAAATCGAATTGGAGGATGATGAGTCAATTTGTATTTAAATGCTACAAAAAAATTGTGAAAGGTTAATCTTAAAATTGACTCAAAAGCGAGAGCGATTGATGGAAAGTAAATGAGATGAATACATAACTGAGTATTTTTAGAAATAGAAGGGCAAACGAGCAAATGGAAAAGCGCAATAAATTGGAGAAAAGTTGAGATCAAGTGAAAATGCTAACTTTCGCATTTAATATAGTTTATTTAGTGTCTTCTGTTTATTAATTTCACGGTCGATTAATAGCTAGATTAACGACTAGCGTCAACATTATTTTATTCTAAGAAATTGTAATTTATGGTGAACTAATTTTGGGAACTTTTCAACACGTTTTGTTTTACAAACAGATAATAGTCACTGACGCAGCTTAGGTAACAAGGTTTTTAGGATATCTAAATCAACTAAAAGGCACATCTTATTTTATTACGAAGAACAATAAAGCTGACCGAACGTAAACAAATCAAGTTCGGATCTCAATAATTAACCGAGTAAGCATAACAAAAACGTTTACGGAACGTGATAACAAGCGCTCCGGTTAAGGTCAGTTTCTGCAACGCTAGGTCATTGTAAGAAAACAAAATAATGTACCATTTAACTCATGTAACTGAATGTGTATAAAAGAGCCCGAAAGTTTACAATAAATCAGTATACCCTAGTATGCTCAAAACAACAGTGTGTTGTGGTCTTGATTATTCAACCCCACCTACAAGCTCTCACGTTACGCCCTGAGAGTCGACGAGATCTTCAAGATACGACAACTTCTAACTTCAAGATCATCAACCCCGGAGAGCACGTTACGCCCTCAGATCCAACCCGGAGAGCACGTTACGCCCTCTCTCCACACTTCGAGAACTTCAAGAGATCACGTCACGCCCTGATCTCCAATCTACGAGACGGTCTTCAGCCTTACAACCTGGAGACAAGATTCATCTCCACAGCCACCCACGAGCTACGAGAGAGATCTACACAGTCCACTCTCTGTAGAGACCACTTCACACTTTCGTTCAACCAGCATGCATTTGAAATGCCATGTCTATCGGGTATTGCGCTTACCGCCATATTATTGCGTTCTTAACCCAATTGAATTGCTATGGGCTCAATTCAAAAATAACTTTCTTGCGAAAAACAGCATTCCTAAATAATTAAATAGCGTAATTGATTTAATCAATTTCGAATTTAAAAACATAACAACTGACAACTGGAAAAATGCAATTAAACATGAGTGCAAAAATGAAATGCAATATTTACAAATACATAATCATGTAAATAAAATTTAATGTTATAAATTTAGGTGAAAGTAGTAGTAGTGTTAATGATAGTAGTATTGTCGTTTCAGACGTAGAATAATTAAATATATCTATTTAATTATTATTACTGTATTTATTAGTACAGCCATTTTAATTTTTATATTTTGTATGTTATTATTTTGTAAGAATAAATTTTATTTTTTACTTATTATTTATACTTCCACTAAAAATTTCATCGGTCTCCGAGGCCGACCCTGTTGGGTGCCCAGGCTGGCGAGTCCCGAATCAACTAGCGTGAAACGCATAGTACTTAGCCTCTTTGTTAAATTGTAAGTGGTGTGTTGTACCTAGCTCCTTTGTTAAGTTGTAGGTAGTTTCATAGCAATTAATAATAAATTAATACAGCAGAGCTAATCACGTTTTTGTACTCAATCAAAGAGGAGTAATCTTCACAAGGAAAGTCTAAGATTTTGTTCACATATTTTCGCCAAATATGTAAATTTGTCATCCCAATCATGGTTTTTCATTTGACATTTAGTAAGCTCGATCTACGTATTCAGTTTGAACGGCCTTGCGCGTTCATTTTTTGTCTCCAGCTAAAACTGTGTCATTTAGCAGGTTTTCTTCTGTTTCTCCAATGCGATTCTCGCTTACCTTCCAGAAACTGCAATCAATACAGGATATTCCATCTAACGAACCACGTCATTATTCTCCCCAAATAATTATAATTCGCATGGATTCCGTTCGTTTGCTTCATGTGTACCTAAATCTATTAACGTCAGGATTAAACCGGCCCAGTGAGTCGTCAGCCGTCAGAGTCGTAAGTTACACCTTCCGGAGAAACTTCCAACCCTCGGGAGTAAATTAATTTAATTCTTTCACCTCCAGGCGACAAAGTTTATGAAAGACAATGCAAACCGCGTGTCGGATTTCCATAACTTCGAGAGCTGGGGCGGGGGCATGGGACGTTCGACTTTCCCTAATGAGTAAAGTAAAAATTAAGCGGGAGGAACAGATTTCATTTCGAAATGGACCGAGCGCGGATTAAAAATGAAAGATTTAAAAGCCTCCGCCGAAAACTTCTTAATTGGAGCAAATAAAACGTTTTCCTCGACACTTACATCACCTTTTTTGCGATTTGTGACAATTGAGATTTTCTCTAATGCATTATTTGACTTGCTAATAAATTCGCCACTAAAAAATGCTCATTAAATTTAATGAGATAGATGACACGACAGCCAGACTAAACCATTAAAATTATCGAGAATAATAAAGTAAAAACATAAAATGATTTCGTTTTAATCTTAGCCCTTATCAAGGGCGCATATTACAGCAGATCCCTAAGGGATTACGTTTAAGTAAGAACGCCTTTAATTAGCCTTTAATCTCAATAAATATCTCTGACGTCCCTTCAATTTCGGGCGATTGGAGTGAATTGTAAATAACAAGTAATTGGAGCGCGTAACGCCGCCTGTAGTTGGACTTCTTGGAATTCCTCTTGAATTGTTAGGGAAGAGGTTGAATTCCGTCTCTCGGAAGGTTCATCTCTTATTAAAATTTCCAACAACTTCGATGATTGAAAACTTCGTCTCAGAATTTCTAAAAAATTAATTTAACCCTAATAAAACTTTTAAATGGAGCTCCTAAGCCTCATGTCATCTCCAGAACGTTAACTGCTCGCATATAAACAAGTACAATTGCTCTTAATATCTGTGACGGACGTCCGATGTGAGGACCATGAGACCTCGAATTAAACATGACGCTTTGTTTGCAAAAAGGGTATTATTTCGTGAATGGGACGAAAAGGCCCGAAAGGTGTGATAAATTAGTTTTAACGAGTCTTCCATTCAGATGCTGGAATCTTTATTGCCCAGTGATTTATTAGCACGCGAAAGAGATCATTATGTATGTCGGTGGGACGGTCGGGACTCATAATTAAAAAAAAACGAATGTATCAAATTTATGCCACGTGACATTCCGGTGATTCGACGACAGGTTAGAGAAGTTGACGCCGGTAATTGATTTTAATATGAAAGTTAAATCACTGTGTAGAGTTAATGTAAATGATTGAAATTGGTTACATGTTAATGGAAGCATTACAGGAATGTAAATGCTTGCATAAGTACGCCACTCTCTTTATAGAGTGGCCTGTATGTAGAATCTCTCGTCGCTCGTGGGTGGCTGCGGAGATGAATCTTGTCTCCAGGTTGTAAGGCTGGAGACTGTAGTTGTAGGTTGGAGATCAGGGCGTGACGTGATCTCTTGAAGTTCTTGAAGTTCTAGTTGTGTGGAGACAGGGCGTATCGTGCTCTCCGGTGTGGACCTGAGGGCGTAACGTGCAGGTACGGGGTTGAAGTTCTCGAAGTCTGGAGAGAGTGCGTATCGTACTCTCCGGTGTGGACCTGAGGGCGTAACGTGCAGGTCCGGGTTAAAGTTCTAGTAGTTTGGAGAGAGGGCGTAACGTGCTCTCCGGGGTTGAAGTTCTTGAGGTTAGGGGTTGTCGGTTTGGGTGGCGTGAAGAAAGATCACAACACACTGTCGTTTTAAGCATACATCGTATACTAATTTATTGTCCCAATTTTCAGAGCTTTTATACATCTTATTTTACATTGGTTAAATGAGATATTATTTGTTTTCTTACAATGACCTAGCGTTGCAGAAATTGACCTTAACTGGAGCGCGCTTCTTATCACGTTCCGTAAACGCCTTTGTTATGCTGACTCGTTTAATTATTGTGATTTGAACTTGACTTGTTGACGTTCGGTCGGCGTTGTTATTCTTCGTAATAAAATAATACATGCTTTTTAGCTGAATTAGATATCCCAAAAACCTTGTTACCTAAGCTGCGTCAGTGAATATTATCTGTTTGTAAAACAAAACGTGTTGAGTCCCCAAAATTAGTTCACCATAAATTACAATTTCTTAACCTAAATTTATGTTGACGTTAGCGTCAGCATTTATCGTCGTCGTCTGCTTAACAGGTTAGGCCTATTGGTCTGTTCCGACTCAACTTCCATCTTTTTCTAAGTCGTCCTACGCTACGCCTTTCTTTTGGATTCTTATTTAGCGACCGAAGGTTGTCCAGCATCTCGAAGTTTTGTCTATATTATTTAGTGCTTTTCGAAGTAGACGAGATTATTGTATTCGTTGGACATGAGAGTACCAACTCCTTTGATAGTTAGTTACTATGTTTGTAATTGAATCCATATTTAATTCCTTTCTCATATCAGTGCTTTCTATACGGTCTAGTTTTCTACTTCCCTTGACTTTTCTTAGAAAATTCATTTCAGCCGCTTCAATTTGTGACATATTCTGTTTCTTGACTATCCAAGTTTCACTTCCGTAAGTGGGAACACCCATTGTTTTGTAATACTTTGTGTTTCTTGTCTGCAGTGTTTTCCTAGAGTTCTTCTGATAGTACCGCACATTTTATTGAAAATAGCTTGTTTTTATTATCACTCCTGAATCATAGGTTATGTCATATCCCAGGTATCTGAAATGGCCAAACATTTCTTCTAAACATTTATTATCATTGCAAATTTTGGATCGTATCGCATTTATAATATTTTTTGGGATTTCACAGTCGTATTCTCTGGCCATGATGTTAAGAAGATGTACAGCTCTTTGCAAATTATCCTCTGATGTTGCGAGGATTGCCTGATCATCTTCACAAAGAAGGGTGTTTATATTTGTTGTGTGGTGGAATTGAATTCCTTTGGGAGCCATTGTTTTCCAAACTTACCGTAATCAGATCGTCAATATGTAAATTGAAGAGCAAACGCCACAGACAGCAACCCTGTCTTACACCTTGAATTATATACATACATATATAGTACGAGGTTCGGAGACCTCGTCTATGTTGTTTTCTATCACTATGGCGGATTGTCTATATAGACTATACTACTTCAATAAAATGTTGTGGGAATCATTTCTTTTGTAGTATATCCTAGAGTTAGTTCCTGTTGACCCTAACAAATGCCTTTATGTAGTCCTCAAATGCAATGTATGTTTCTGGGTTATATTCTTGGCGTTTTTCTATTATTTGCTGTATTGTGAAAACAGAGGCAATGCATGCAACAATCCAACAAGGAACGTTCTTGGTTAAACCCCAAAAAATGAAACAACAATCGTTGCTAAATATTTACTGCCGACGTTTCGTCACGCTGTTGCGGGCATAATCATGGCTATTGTAGGTGGAGACAAGTTGTATGCAATACATAGATAGGACCACTGTATATCGTCAATATGATATGTATTGGAGGGCCATTATTGAAAAATAGAAACCCCCCAATTTTGACAGCGTGTTGGACCAGTGATGAAATACAACTGTATGTATGTAGTATGTATATGTATGTAGGTGGTTATTGCAAAAAATTACAAAAATATAAACAAATTGAATTTTGCACTAAACTATTTGATGAATCGATCTGAAATTTTTACCATAAATTAAGCACTCGACTTTTTGCAAAATAACAAAGTCGCTGATTTAATTTCGCAACGACAATCGTTAAACAAAGAATTTGTCGATTTTGACTTTCTATAACATTTTTCTCAGCAACAAATGAAGCTATCGAGGTCGGTTTCGAATCATTTTAAAGGTCTTTTAATTCGCTAGAGGATGGTGAACCCATTTTATCCAAAAGTAACTTAGATTTTAATTGAGAACAAAATTAGTCAAAAAAGTGCAATTTATTACGTTTAATTGTTAATAACAATGCCTTATGTTCATAGTCTCGTGGGGTCTACCTATACGTTTTGTTTCTGCTGGCCTATATTACCTAAAAAGTCCGGGTCTCCTGCTCGAGGATTCGATGTCAAAAACAGGGTATGCTTATTTGCTTGACCTATAGACTTTACTATAGCTATTGGCCATGCTTTTGTAAGTTTTTGATGTTTCCAGTACATACTTATACAGTGGAGCAATCTTAATTTTACTATATTACTCCCACACTTTAAGAGCTCTGCATTTATTCCCTCTGTACCAGCAGCTTTCCTATTCTTCATTTCACCCAAAGCTTCTCTTACTTCCTGCAATGTGATGTCTACATATATGTTATATTTATGGTTATTTTCTTTCTCGTTTTCTTCAGCTGTGGGTCATACCAAGGTTTCCTATAGTGTTATATCCATTGTCTTTCTGGGATACCATCTATCCTGGTCTGTATCTTTTTAGTCTTTGTTCAGAAGTTACAGGATTTTAAATGCGTTTGTTGTACATCATCCTCTATGCTGATAATGTATCTTTCCCAATTTATAGTATTTTTGGCTCAGTTCCGTAACTCTTTATATTTGTTTTCATTTCCTTGTGCCCTGTTTACTAGATTATTATTGTTTTTTTGTTTTTATTGTAGTGTTGATTTAGTTTCTGGGTTCCAGATTTTTAGTCTTCTTTTCCTGTAGTTATTTTTCCGTTTTCCCAAGACTTGTTGCGGCTTTGTGTATGATTTGTTCTAACCAAAACCACTCTTCTTAAATACTCTTAAATAAACTTAAATACATAAATACTTAAATACCACTCGCTTCCAGGAGGTGTTTCTTGTATGTATTTCATTATCATTGTTTGATATGTGTTTAACACTGGCTTCTTGCAGTAATTAAGTTTTGTAGGTTTCTGGTCGTTTTCGTTATCATTTGTCTTCATACGTGTGGGGTGGAGTGTATTTTGTGTTTTTCGATTTTGATCAATCGTTTCAGTTTCGTGAAACAATTCCATTCCGGGTAAATTATTTACGATGGGCGTTAAAGGGTGTTTTCAGGCCTGCTCGGAAAACGACGCATCCGGCGTAATTTTGCGACTTTCTCTGGAATTAGCCGTTTTCAAAATTCCCAAATCCTTCCCTTTCACATCACAATCTTCAATCAAGCGAGCCTCTTATTCCCTACCTTCTGCTCCAGCAACCAATTTGGAGATAGTCTTCAATATTTAGTATATAATAAAAGCTCCTCCATCCGAAGGGATTTAAGGCAGCTAACACGTTCACTGCGGCATGACCACGTGACCTGAATGGGGAATTATATCCCTCTCCCTCTCTCCCTTCCTTTCCCTCTAATTCTAGCGTTCTACTTCGTTCAAAGTTATATTTTCTGCGTTACTCGTGGAGGTTAAGCCGTTATTTTATATGTATTAAGTTATGGGTTTTTATTCTCCGGTTTGCCGGTAAAAATTTATTACTCTGAAATATTGTTTTCTCTTCCAAATAATAATCTCGAAAATGGACGAAGGAGGTTCGCACTCACGTCCGGAATCGATGACGTATATCTCCTCGATATGTTTAATAAGGTGGGATATCCGTGGGTATTCCTCCTGCACTTCACCCGGATTTGATCGGCCGGTAGGGACACCGTCGAGGGTCCTCTCGCCACGAGAAACTCCCCTTGACGGGATCATCAAAGAAAACTTTTTCCGATTTCGAAACAATCAATAAAACCCCCCCGTAATCGAATTTTAGGGGAAACATTTCTTAATTGGGTTCTCTACGGTCGACGTTCTTAAGCAGATTTATTTTTATCTTTCTTCGTTTTACTTCGGCGCTACTTCGAGGGGGATAAACAATGTTTCCGAGGGAACGAAAATGTTTACGTGCATGACCGGGGGAATATCGAGAGGATCTGGGATGGCGAAATTGCGCGATAATTACGTAATAAGATTTTCATTTAATCAGCGGTTTTACCAGTTTGAGTATTTGGGGGGTGAATCTTTTCGGGAATTGACAAACTTAAATTAGTATTACACGAATTCGATCTCGAATTTAGTTGATGTGTCAATTTTAGCTCGGGGTACACGAGGTAACTTTGCATTACTTGATTTAGGTCGTACCGTAATATTCGCCGATGGTACCTTCTATCACGAAATACCTATTTCAAAAACCTTACTGCCTCAGTGGAAAATTGATTATTTAATCGAACAGTTAATGCTGAATTAGTTGATGGTGAGCACTAGATACTCGAAACGCACGTTGTCTTATGAAATGAAAGTATCTTTTATATACATTGTTTCATTGAACAAAGAAGGACCTTTTGATGCTATACCAACGACGCCAACTATTGCACCATCTTCTATGCCAATCCAAAGAAAGAGGAAACAGCATGTTACCATATTAACTACGACTCATTTGAAAAGTATTTTACGAGATAAAGAAAATAAATAGATTGCGAAATCCAATAAGACTGAAAAAAATCAAGACAAAAAAAAGTAGTCAAAGAAAGGAAGAATAAGAATATGAAACAAAAATTATAAAAACGAAAGATTCTACAAGAAAGTTCTTCAGAGAGTGAAGATAGAGAGCACCTTTGCGACGACAACAGTAATGACGAAATGAATGTGGGTGATGAATACTACAACAAATGCATTATTTGCGAAGAATATGGAAAAAATAAGGTGTGGTATTGCTGTACCACCTTGCGGTCTGCGGTCTAATACTATACGTTCTGGATGGGATTCGGCAGATGGATACATTTTTGATTTATGTACCCAACGATAGAATCTTACTATTTCTCATTGTGATCACCTCTAATAATATTTATAGTTGAAGATAATTTGGTATCGAAGATTATACTTTTTTATTTGTTGATGAACGAAAGTGTGAAGTAAGTGGTCTCTATAGAGAGTGGACTGTATTGATCTCTCTCGTTGCTCGTGGGTGGCTGCGGAGATGACTCTTGTCTCCAGGTTGTAAGGCTGGAGACTGTAGTAGTAGTTGGAGATCACGGTTTGTCGTAAATCTCCGGAGTGGACCTGAAGGCGTATCTTGCGGGTCCTGAGTTGAAGTTCTCGAAGTTCTGGAGAGAGGGCGTGACGTACTTCTCCGGGTTGGATCTGAGGGCGTAACGTGCAGATCCGGGGTTGAAGATCTCGAAGTTAGATGTTCTCTTAGCTTGACGATCTCGTAGAACTCTCAGGGCGTAACGTGAGAGTGGTCGTGTAGGGTGAGGTTAGGTCTCCCGACTGCAGTCTCACAGTCAGTTTTAAGATGAAGGGTGACTTTTAAATCAAGACCAACAACACACATCGTTTTGAGAATACAAGTTATACTAATTGATTGTCAACTTTCGGGATCTTTTATACACATTCAATTACATTAGATCAATGGTACGTCTGTTTGTTTTTCTACAACGACCTAGCTTAGCAGAGCTGACCTTAACTGGAGTGCGTTATTCCCACGTTACGACGACTCCTTGTTGTGCTTACATCAACGATTTCGTTCACTTATATACGTTCGGTTCAATGCTATTTTCCGTTTGTAAAACAACGCGTGTTAATTTCAATGATAAAATTACGTAAAAAGTTCCCTAAATTCGTTTTACAATAAATTATAATTTCTTCACCTAAAATTCCCTTAAATAATGTTGACGCTAGCGTCAACAGTTGATAATGTTTTTAGCTTTTTTATTTATATAAGGCTGATCTCACCTACAAAGAGGGATAATTATTGTTAGTTTGTGTTTGTAGACTTTACTTTAATTGTATAATATTAATCTCACGCATTCTCGTGTAATGAAAACTGATCTTACTAGATTACTAGATATATTGTCACGGCCTAAGGGCCTAGTGCCCAGAGGGGTGCTCTGGCGTAGGGTGGTAGTTCCCCATGCCACTCAGGTCAAGACTTGGGCAAAATCGGTAATGTTTATTGAACACTAACATACAAGGGAAAGGGAGAGTGATCCCGTGTTAAGTGGCGGCAAGACAAAGTGAAACATAGGAGGCCAACATCAACATCAGGCCATGTTGATTTGTGTCAACGCTGATGCTCTGCTTGATCTGGTCGGAGAATGTGAGTTCGGACCCATCGAGCTCCGGTAGACAAGGATTCGGATCCGCTACAGGTGCGAATTCGGATCCATATTGGTGTGATTCTTACTGATCAATTTCAGGAAAGTAAGGGTACTATCGTAAGTTTTTAGTAAGTTTCCTAGGAAAGATATATTTTCGTCCTATAAAACATCCCTCTATGATGCCACAATATCAGTTTCCTTGCCTCTTTTCCCTTGCCCCTTGAAAAATATTTCATTCTACTTATAATTCGAATTCGAATTGGGACTCACTTCGAGCAGGTAGGCTGGGTCCGAACTCGTATGAAACCCGGCTGTATGTTAAAGGGTAGCGGGTCCGAACTCGCACGCGCCAAGAATGCCCGATCTGGTATTGTTATTTGGAGTCGCCTCGAGACAATATTTCCAAAAACATGTTTCAGCGTCATTAGCCTTAGACTGAGTCTGACCGGCATTACCCAGAGTCACGGGCCATGGTGCTCAAGCCAGATTTTTTATATGATGTTTTCCTAATACTTGTAAGTCAAAGAAAAATATGTTTGGTGTTAAAATATTGATTACTGAAGAGTTAAAGGACTTGCTGTTTTTTTAAATTTTGAAGTTAAATTAATATTTTTTCAAAATACAGCATATATTCCCAGTGAACGCCATTCCCCCTTCCTACCCTAATACAACGTGACCAAGAAATACTGTTAAAGTTGGCAATCCTAAATTTTACTTTAAAATTTTAGACTTGGAACCACTTCCGGTTGCTTGACAGCTACTTCGACGTTTAACAGTGACAGCATTGACACTTGAGCGGCGATTCAAATTTTTATTATAAAAATGGTACTATTTACATTAGAACAGGATATTTTTATTGGCATAGCTTATTTTTGGAGTGCAGTTCATGACCCCACTTCTGGATGGCAATACGCATTGGAATCCACTTTGCACCAATTTGAAGAAATGTTTCCTGAAATTGTGTTCACTATCGACGTTTTTAAACAACACTCCATGCGCGTAGTTCAACGATATTTGAATACAGGCAATGTGAAGAAAGGAAAATCACCTGGTAGACCCTGCGTACACACTGAAAATATGGTGGAAGACGTCAGGGCCCAACTGCAACAAAGTCCTCGCAAATCGGTTAGGAAGCTGTCCCGCCAAACAGGTTTGATCCTTAACAAAAGGTCACCAACTTCCACTTATTCCTAATTTCCCGTATTCCGTTTCGTGACTTAACAGGTTTATCATATGGAAGGTGTTCCACTGTGTTGAAGAGCAAATTGAAATACCACCCGTACAAATTTTCGATGGTCCAATCCCTAAATCCTCCTGACCGTCCACAAAGCGTCCTGTTCTGTAACTGGTTCAATCAGGAAATGAACAGTGATGACATTCTGGATTAAACCTTTTTTCCGATGAAGCCTGGTTTCATCTCAATGGCTGTGTTAATTCTCAAAATTACAGAATTTGGTCTGGTGAAAATCCACATGGTGTTAGAACAACAACTTTACATCCTACTAAAGTTGGTGTTTGGCTGGCTGTATCGCGGCAGAGAGTAATTGGTCCTGTGTTTTTAACTTCACGGTTAATTCTGAACGATACATTCAGCACATTCTCCAGCCACTCGTTGCCCAATTAACCGTAGAGGAGCGCGAAAATGGCTACTTTCAACAAGATTCGGCTGGAGCACATACGGCTCGTGCCACAATGCAATATTTGCGGGAAGTTTTTGGCCATCGAGTCATAAGTGCGGGAATCTGGCCAAGTAGGTCACCATACCTGACACCTCTAGGCTCTGACACCTCTAGGCTTTTGTTTCTTTGGGCACCTTAAAAGCAAGGTGTTCAGTAATGTTCTACATACACGTGAAAAACTGGAAGCTGCCATTATCGAGGAAGTTGCAAATATTTCTCCTCGGATGTTAATTAATGTCTTCGAGAGCCTAAAACGGAGAGTAAATTTATGTTTAGAACATAATGGTGCTGAATTCGAGCAGTACCTTTAAATATTGAAGATTTTTCTGGTGTGGTCTTTTAATCATAAATAAATTGACAAAATCTAAAATATTTGTTATTATTTAGCTGTCGCAGCTGTAGTGCAGAGATTTCCGGTGTAGCGTTTCAAACCCTTAGGCAAAAAATCCTCCAGGTAGGATTGCCAACTTAAACAGTCTTTCTTAATCACTCTGTATTTTAATATCTAGGGTTGATATAATGCGATGACACCCAGTCTCTTGAAAAATGCGTACTTACTGAATTTGTTTTCGTTTCTAAAATAAATCTTTTAATCCTCCAAATGAAACACATCCGTCTCAATCCTAATTCGACAATGGATCGAACGAAAATCATCGTTCTGAGACGTGTCATTTCGTAATAACGAAGAATATGAGACGACGACGTACCGTGAAGTCAATATCTAAACTCAGCCGGTAATGATACCGACGGGAGGAATCCATCTTGATTCATACAAATGCTGTTCTCGGGGAAGGGGGAGGGACATCGCTAACGTAATTTCCCCGATTTAATTTCCTGGCCTATATATCGTCGAATAATCCGATCCAGATATTTCGCCCATAGTTTTGTTTCCGAACTGGATCGATGGTTCGAAACCGAAAAATCATCGTTGAATGGTTAATTTCGTTGTGTTGGTACGTCACTTCATTACCATTCGACACCGGTCGTTAAGGTAATTGAATACACGGAACGTTGGAATTTTATTATTGTAATGGAATTTAGTATTTTTAATATGGATTTGAATTATTAGTCGTAATTAAGTAATGGGAGTAATTAATTTTGGTTTAATTTTCTGATTTTATGTGTTACTTTGTATCTGGTGCTTTAATATGTATGTACATAATAACTAAATTAAATTGCCATTGAAAGGTGGAAATACGTATGCACATATGCCAACAAAGATCAAAAAGAAATATCCTTTCTGACGCGCTTGTTGTACGTCTAAATATTTATCATTAATCTGTAATATATGCTCTTCTTCTTCTTCTTCTTCTTCTTCTTCTTCTTCTTCTTCTTCTTCTTCTTCTTTTCCTTTATGGGTTTAGACAACGAGGTCAATACCCAGAGCCGATAGCTTCCAATGAAAGCTACCCTTTCGTGATGTATAAACTTTTTAGTGATACAAGTTTTTAGGTAGCTTTGTTATTCTCGAATCTTCCAGTGTTCGCTAACTGTGAGGAGAAATTAGTGTTTATGATAAAAATGTATGAAAACTACTGGAGTACGACTGGCTCCTAGTCAGGTGATTATGCACAGTGAATAGGTACAAGACCCTTCTTTCCCGACCTGTAACATGATGTTAAAATCAAATTTTTACATTATAAATTCTAGTATGTTTATATAGCTCCCGATATATGTCCACCTTGCTTTCCCTTGAAATGGTAATTATAGAAAAAGGCAACTGTAGTATACTTTTTGCCAAGGTTTTATATAGTACTTCTGCATTGTTTATCGGACACTCCAGTAGAATGTGCGTTAAGGTTCCAACAGAACCACATTCACAATAAAGGTCGTCCTTGACCCCTAAACTAAAGAGATTTAAAGGACTCATTGTATGTCCAGAGAGAATTCGATTCAATACAGTAGCCATATTCCTATCAATTTTTGGAAATGATAGATACTAGGGATTGTCTGGGAACTCATCCCATATCTTGCCCAAAAAAGTGTCTGATTGGATATTCTTACATTTCCAGTTCACCCGAAATTTCCGCATAATAGAGCGTTTGATGTATGTAATTAGGTCTATGGTCGATGGTGAATAAACATCAGGGTGATTGAGGTTACAGCCTATTTTGGCCAGGGTATCAGCCGTCTCATTACCAGAAAATCCCCTATGCCCTGGAACCCAGACAATTTTGACTGAATAGCCCATGTTATGTATATGATTTAAAATAACCCTTCTAATTTCAAATGTTACATTTGAGTCGTGTTTCTTACATTTAATTGGATTTTTAATTTTCCATATAGCACTCTGCGTATCTGATAGGATTATATAATTTTCCAAATGATTATCAACAGCCAGCTGACTGGCTCTTAGAATTGCCACAAGCTCCGCTGAACTTATTTGAAATAGGTTATGTAATTTAGCACTAAAATTTATGTTCAACTCAGGGATAGTGATGCCGATCCCAACTTTACCTGTTGACCTCTCCTTTGATGCATCCGAGAAAATAAGAGTATGACTGGAGTATTTATTTTTAAAATATTGTATGAATTCCGCTTGATTAAGGATTTTTAATTTATCATAGTCCGGAATTATGCATGGAATTTTTCTTTGGGAGCACTGTAGATCATATATGAAAATAGGTAGAGTGGGAAGGGCAGTATAAGTGGAATAAAAGTTTATAAATTTAATGAATAATTCTTCCAATAGGGTTGCACCCACTAGATTTCCCTTAATATGATTTTCTTCAAGAAGTTTCTTGATAGGTGCTAACTCTATAAATAAGGACTTAATAATGAATCTTGGGGTAAGCAGCCTCCTACGGGTCAGCAAATCCGTTATTCCCCCTAAGGCATGGAGTGAGTGAATGGGAGTAGATTTAATACACCCCGTTATAATTCTTAAAGCTTTATTTTGAATAGTTTCCAATTTTAATATATGCTCAAAAGGAATCATTCAAAGCGTACAAGTAATACCAACCGTATAATGCCACTGTTAACATCGTTTTCCAAACGCCGAACAATCACGACTTGATCGGATAGCAGATCCCATACGCATCAACTCCTTTGAAATACGCATTAGACGTCGAATGCTACGGCTCCGTATTAAATAAAATGAAACCATCTAAACCCTTATCAAGTATTGTACGCTCTCGCGTATCTGCATATTATCATTCGTCGGGTATATCCAACGCGGAAAATATAGCGAAGATAATAATTCAAGGTACAAGGGAAGACGTTGGACCCATATCACTGAGGACAGGTTAGGAGCTAACTTTACAAATACGATATATCTGACTGAAAGTGGAGAAAGATTGTTAAATCATATTTGACGGTGAAGTTAGACTGAAATAAAATGTTTGTTTTTAAAATTTAATAATTGAGGTGAGACAATCTTTACTTTTATACTGTCACGCTCAGGGGTCTCCCTGAGTTCTCTAGTATCGACGTACAATGAATGGTACTTAAAAGACAGTTAACGGACGAAAAAAGTTTAACAAATAAAAATCTAAAAGAAGATGTCGTCACGTAAAAGGGTAATTTACAGCTTACTTTGGTCTACAGGAACGAGGCGACGTCATATTTCGAAACAAACTGTGTTGAACTTGACAAACGGCTGATCTATTTGATTTACTGCATTTTATTTAACTTAACCAAGATTTAGCTTCTTCTGTTTATTGCAATTAAAATCTGTTTCGCGGCTGATGAATTGCAATATCGCCTCGCGGCACGCATGTTCAAGACCTTGCGGCAATCAACATGACCTTGACTTCATTTTCGATTAGCTAATTAGGTCGATTAGTCCGACTGAGAGACGTGATATTATATTTCATTAAAAACATTCGAAGAACTAATATATTCATGAATGCAGAGTGATTTGTTTGTAATTTAAACATTTTTAATTTGGCGGCATGGGGTGTGATTAAAGACGGGGTTGCTAAGTACCTCTTGCAGTTACTTCTCTGGAACTACTTTCTTGATTTCCTCGATCCACGTTACTTTTTTTACCACAATTTCAACCATCTTTTACATGATCCATATTAACTAGTGTTAATTTTTTTGTCAGTTGTTTTCTAGGGTAGGTACTTCTTGAATATTTAGAAACTTTAAACTGTGCATGGTTGTACCGCAGTGCGCCCAGAATGGTGCAAAGATTAACTGACCTCGAAATTTCCTTGCAAAGGATGTGGAAATAGGGGTAAAACTTACAACCGACGTTAACGGCAAAATGAGTATAACGAAATGGAAATTCTTTTAAAAATTCACACGTTGCTAGACATCCCCGAAAATTGTTCCGTACGTTTGCTCCTTTACGTTGCTTGTTGAGATTCACTTTCTCTTTAAGATAGCTCCGAATAAAGGGTAAAAGTGATTAAAATCGAGAATTTTGGAGGTCAGCGTGTTGGACTCTTGTCTTCCAACCCAATGGCCAGAAAATTGTGGGTTTAGAATTGTCTTAAGGGACTCTTTCCGTCCTACTTATCTTACCTACTGGCATAGTAAGTGTAGCACATTTGCTGTAAAGAGAAGGTGTGTGTTACCCTCTCTTCCATCGGGATAATTCGGAGATAGGCTACATGCCCGACTCCAAAATTCGACGTGTACTGGATGCTGTTTTACGAAATTATTTCAGATGTAGGTGTTCTTAAGAAGTGAGACGCTTTTAACATTTACTGTACTGTACTGTACTGAATTATGTGGTATTTAGATAGAGAAAGAGGAACGAAAGAGCGTGTTACATGAGATACGATAGTCGAATACGCGGAGTACAGAATGAAATGTAAATATATCTAATGATATAAATTTCGGTACAACAAGATATGGGACAAAAATAAATGGCGTATTTACAAGATACTTAGATAAGTTTCATTCAAATGTATTAATTTCTTAATTTAGTTACCATAAACCGATTGTATTATTTTTATAATATGATGCTAACATTGACAATGTAGATAATGCTTATAGTAGTGTTAATAATCTATCAGATTTTAATGATGCATGGAATATAAATTAATAAAAAAGTAAATATAATATAATATTGTAGTAATCAGATTATAAAAATTATATAAAATAATATAAATATAACTAAATATAAATAAAATTATATAAAATTGCGTATTTCTTTATTTACCTCTTCCATTTTAAAAATCTATTTTGTTTAATAGTTAAAAGACAAATATGTATATGAGTAAAATATTTATAGTTTTAAAAAATTCTTATTTTTTTACGCGATAAACGTATAAATCGATGTTCGGGCTACCTGCACTTTCCAGAAAATATTGTAGCGTTACGCCAGACCTATGCGTGCTAGCGAGAGTGAGAGCGTTTGCCTTGCGACGCATTTCTCTTCCACTACAGCTACAGCATCCGAGTGAAAGCTCGATTTGGCGATCGGCTCGGTTCGCGAGCGCGATTGAGGGGGTAGGCGACAGCACGTTAGATACAGTTATCTGAATCTGGGCATACCATAGCTTATTACTATTACAATAACAATTACGACAATAAGGTAATTAATTCTTGCATTCTCAGAGTTTGATTAGTTATATAATCTCATATATTTGTCCTTGGATCATTAAAACAGAGTAGCATCGGTCAACGTGTGCAGTAATAATAGGTTATGTTACGATTTCGAATAATAAATTATGATGGATGATATAAATGATCGTATAAAAAGTCGACTATAGTCATTTAGTATTCAATGAAAACAATTATCCTGTGTAACAATTCATGTAAGGTTCAAGATTAATGTTCAGCTTCACACATGTCATAAAAATGTGTCTGAAATGACAAGTTGGACCGGCCAACCACAGTGCGAAAAAAATCTATTATAAAACATCAATGATAATTTAGTGATAATAATTCAATGCAATTCATAAACGTATTCAATTCTTTCATCAATGTTTTCTTATGACGTTATCACGTAAGATTATCGTCCGTAAACCGACTTTACATACAACCAAATTTTTTTATTTATTTTATTTTTAACTTATTTTGAATAAATATATTAAGAATATAGAAATATAAAAATAGCAATATGAAACTAAGCAGTCTCATTACTATAATTAATTTTAAGTGTATTTTGAGATTCAGCGAAATTTTCTATTTTTCTCGATATCAAAAATATTTTCTAGGTGCGCGTATAAAACTTTGCATCAACATTTCCGTTGTTCATTTATGTAATTAAT
This sequence comes from Cryptocephalus moraei, assembly GCA_946251905.1. Classification (NCBI taxonomy): domain Eukaryota; kingdom Metazoa; phylum Arthropoda; class Insecta; order Coleoptera; family Chrysomelidae; genus Cryptocephalus; species Cryptocephalus moraei. Next base: position 23,304,064 of record OX276454.1, read on the forward strand.
CTGTGCCATTGATATGGTGTTCGACGTCACTACCAGAATACTACCTGAGCCAGACCAGCGGATTGCCGCCAATCCTAAGATGCCTAATTTTCATCTTTTGATTTCTCGAATTGTAGTTGTCATTTTTCCTGCCGAAAATAATGTTCTTCTATTCCTCGTTGCAGCTCGTTTTAGAATAGTATTTGTTTTCCACCCGGAGATTCTTTGCACTTCCGCCGGAAACTCGGGGATGTTTCTTGATTTGTGTTCATAGTGGCTATTATTAAGAATGTAATGCAGTGGTTTCCCCTTGCCTTCTGCATTGCAGTTTAATATCCGATACTGTTAGCTATAACACTGTCGCCTATTGATATGTAATAGTAGACTACAGAAGTGTTTCTTCTCCGCTTATTCTAGTACTAAAAACGTTGCTGGCCGTTTTCAGTTTGCTGCCACATTTTCCCTGATAGATGGGTCACCACATACAAAATCTATATGAATATTTCTGGAGGCAGTATCGACAAACTGAAAAATTATATGAATTTTGCGTGACGTCACTAAGACTAGTTCATTTCTACGTTATCAATAAGTACCTACGTTCTTTTACTGGAAAATATAATTTTTAAATAGTTAAAAAATGCGACCGTTACAGTGTGTACAGTTACCTCTCTACTCGTTTCCATGTCTATTAAGCCACATCATCATTTCATAAGTCAGCATTTACTACAGGCTAATATTTTATTACTAATTTATTGCTAATTTATTACGCAAACCACGAAATTATTGCTCCACCCCTTACCCAGAAAAAGGGGATAACGTGACTTAAGACTTAAGCCACATCATCTACATCTGTATCTCCGGAACCGCAAGAGATAAATATACACAAACCCAGCAGCATATTTTATTGATAATTTATTGCTGACGATAGGGAGTAGTAGCGCAATCCCAGAGCCACCCCTTCAACCCTTACCATTAAACTCGCCCCCGAAATATCAGAAAAATTAAAAAAGTTGTATATCCTTGAAATACAGCCTGAGCTCTTTATTACTATTTAATTTCTCAACTATCAAGCAAAGTATGATTTTATTGCTCAACCCCTCGGCGAGAAATGGGGATAATCTGACTTAAGACATTATCCAATAAATGTTGCACCAGTACCCGAAATTTCCCAAATATTCAATTGTTAAAGTAAATTTCGATAATCTCAATCTCGCATCAATCGTCCCCTTCTTTTCTAACACGACGATCTCCCTTATTTCCCCCTCGTGTAACGAGCATTAACATTCTCCGCCCTCCGGGTCCTGAATTCGAGCACCGCATTACTGCTGAGTAATTTCTCCGGATTATCATAACTGGAGTTTAGTTTCACTTAAGTTTCACTTCACATTCTTGTTAGACAGAAAGGAACCAGACGTTCGTTCCGTTCTAGTGTCCCATAAGAATTTGCACTAGAGATTGGAATAATAATTAGCAGTTGGAAAGACGCCAGTTGGAAATTTTAACAGGAGTAGCGGCGGACGCGTTTAGAATTAATGGACTTTTTGTTTGAGGAAAATGCGCGGAAGTAAGAGAACGTGCGATGGGAGAGGGAGGGGGGGAGTGGGATTCAAAGATTTTCCAGAGGAGTTTTTTTGTTTTCGTTTCCGAAACGAGGCGGTGTGGAGATTAGGGATGTCGGTGTAGAGCACTATCAATTTTAATATTTATGAACTTCCATATGACAGCGTAGTTATTGTCGTATCGCGTACATTAACGCTTGCATTTTTACGAGGCCCTTCTTCGTGAAAGGGAAGTACGTCGCGAGCGCACAATGAGTCTGCAGATAAACATGTTCTTTCCTGGGAAAAGGGAGGGGATGAAACCGTGCCTGGGAAGACTACCAACCCCTTTCTTATGAAAACAACAGATGTTTGTTTGCACGGGGCACCCGTTGTTTCCCGATAAAAATAAGGGACGCCGCATTAACCCGACTGGCGAGATAGGGAAAATATCGTTATTCCTCGCGTAAAGTGAAACCCGTCGTCAACAAAGTTATAAACGTAGTTTTAACCGGTCCGGTTCACATCCGACATACACGACGTGTCCTTTCGTCCATCGCCGGGCCCCAAATTGAGGGTAAGGGTCGGGCGCTAACGTTTCCCAAATTTATTCCGATAGAGGTCCAAATCAAATCCGAAACGCACCGAGGAGCGCCGTGGAATATATCGATGCGCGCCTAATTTCGTTTGCAAATCGCGTTAACTCGGCTTTAAATTTCAATTTTTTGTCCGATCACCCCGAGAGGTTTTTAGCACCACGTCCATTTCGAGGTGTGGAGTCACGAGGTTTAATGACCGCGACAGGGAAAGTAAATTTGATGCAGGAAAATCGACCAAATTCGCGCGTTTGGCATCGAATGCATATTTCGTGGGGGGTGTGAAAATTAAATTAAACGCGAGCGTTATTTGATAGTCCATTTTTGAAGACCAGATATTACGCAGAGCGTTCCAGGCACAGAGTTTAATTATATCTTTCCGCACTTTCACCCTTTTGCTTCCGTTTTTCAAATCTTTATGTTTTTCTCGCTTGCTCTGGCTCCCTCTATCTTTTCCTAGATCTTCCCCTTTTATTACATTGGTGCGTTCCTTTTCACTTGTCACATGTTCTTTCAGTATAGCCTACTCCTATATAAGTGCCTGGTCCTACTGGATTCTTCAGCCATTTAGTACTTTTCATTATTCGTCACTTCCTTGAAATCTACAAATGTTTTATCATTCAATCTTCTAAAATATAGTCACGTCCCGTATCACTACATTCTTGTTCTGGTTATTAATGACCTAATTAATAATAATTAGCGCAATTATGGTAAAAATAATTTCATGAACACGCGTGTCTCGGGAGACAACATCTCCATGTAATTATATAAATTAACAACTTCCACGAGGTAAGAAGTCTGGTTGATTCACTCTCTTTTTCTCTCTCACACAATCGCCCTCTCTCTCTCTCTCACACACAGCGCGCGCTCCTTCTAACCTACATAGCGGATGACGTCATACTTGTGGCACAACTCATCGCGCACCATTTTGGGCGCGAAAATTGTCCCCCATTTAAAATAGCGTGGGGATTGGGTCAGAAATCGAGGGTACAACTTGTGTTGTTTTTGGACCTAAACTTTTTGGATTAGAAATTCCACCGCGCGCAATTTCGGACCGTAAAATGGGCAAAAAGTTGTAAAAATTACATGGGGAATTGGGTCAGAAATGCGGAGACAAACCACGCATTTTGGGGTACAACTTGTGTTGTTTTCTGACCTCGATGAAAACAGCCGTTTTTTGGGTTAGAACCCGCATTGGTACACTACTCACAATTATTCTCTAAACATATTTTTCTTGTTAGTGCTGCACTTTATTGAGAATTGACATCATTGTACGTCCTTGGAAGAAGAACGGATGGTCTCAATAGATGATAATTACGATTACTTTAGAGCTTAAAAACAATTATCCTTTTAATTGTTTTGACTTAACGCAAAAGTCATTTAGTGCCTACCCCCGCAAAAGAGGGATTGAATAGATAAACTAAAAAATAATCTAATCATAAGGATTAAACGTGACGAAAGCAAGCGCTAATTATAGAGAGATAACAACTGAAGTTTTTGTTCCATTACTTCATTTATATATGAAACCGAAAGGATTTTCTCGTAAAGCCCCTTTCAAATATTAAACACAAATTTGGAGTCAACTGGAGATACCTACTTATTGTAGTCTTATTTCGTCGACGTTTCGTCTCAGGATTGGGGACATTATATAGACAGAAAAAAATCCTTTCTCATTTATTTATGAATTAATATAATATATATAATTAATTAATGCAGGCTAATGAAAGTTGATACTAAGTCAAAATGGTTTGCGAAAACTTTCATGGGGAACGTAGAAACCAAAAATTAATTTGTTGAAATGTTGAAAAATTATTTCAATATAACTACAATATAGAACATTACCTTCTAAAATTTACAATTGTACAATATTAAAATTTAAAACATTCTCCTTTAGTTTTCATTCAGTTATAAACTACTAGACGTTACCCGTCTCGACTTCGCCTGCGAAATTTTCAACTGTAACGTTTATATTTAATGATGAATTACTCATTCATACCAAGAATAAGATACCGTACATATATTTGTAGTTTAATGCATATACCCGTGTTGCATTTACGTGACATCTTATCTATCTTTTGAGAATTATGCATGGAATAAAACTAAAGCCTCCTCAAATTAATTGCCAGAAATTCACAAGGTGAATACTCCTTCACGGAGCTCAACATAGCTGTGTTATTTGAGTAATTTTCGGCAAGCATCTTACATGAAGGAATTTTCATTCTGTGAATTTTTGTCACTATAACTTAATTTGGGGTTAATCCAGGTTTATTGAAATAATTAAAAAAAGACTAAGTCAGGTGTACATATACAATCAATAAAATCAATAGGAACAGACATTTTCAGCAATAGAATTAATCTCAATAGACATATTAATACGATCATTAGAATTACTGCCTAAACATATTTTTCCTCGTGTTTCAACATAAAATATTAAGAACTAGCATTATTATACGCCTTTAGAAGATTAACAGATGGTTTCAATGGACGGTAACTACAGTTACTTTAGCGTTTAGAAAGGTTTTTCTTTTTAAGTGTTTTGACAGACTTTGCGCAAGTGCGACCGCTGGATTAAGATTGCAGTATAGAAAGCAATTAACGGGACAGTACACCCTAAAAATATATTTGAATATTTTTTTTGTAATTTTCCTACATGTTTTTTGGCCGCTATATTTTTGAAGAAAAAAAACATCATAAAATGACGGCGGCGTGATTTTGGCTCACTGGAGTGTCTGAACAAAAAAAAAGGAAAGTGTGTTTTAATCACCATTGAAATCACTATAGAGTGAACTAAAAGAATTTCTCGCAAAAAAATCAAAATGGCTGCGTTTTCTCCAAATTAGCCGATTTTTTGTACCAAAAACCCCTTGTAACTCAAAAAATTTATCACCGATCGTACTGTCCATAGTTCATTCCATAGATTTGCATGTCGACAACAACATATCAAAATTTCAGAAAGATCGGTCGAGTAGTTTTGTTTTTATCACGCCCGCCAACTCTAAAAACGTGGTTTCGAGAAAAACGCGTTCCTTGTTTTTAAGTAAGCAGTATAACCGCGTGCCTTACACGAAATAAATGATGGAATAAGCGGGAAAACTACTCTCCAAAAACTACTCCCCTCTATTATTATGTTTGTGCAGCTGGTGTTTCTGAAAGAAAGACGCAAAAAAATATAAGAAAATCATTTTATATATCATCGTTTTATATCATGAAAAATATATTCTTTAAGGGTTTTTACACCAAAATCAATCATAAAAAAATTTATTCATTGAAAATTTCAAGGTGTACAGTCCCCTTAAGTGTCTTTGGTTACATATTATCAAGTGAAATTACAAAAAAATAGTTCTTTGAACCATCAGTCAATGAAATCTGAACTTTTCACGTGATGTACGTCTTATAAATCAGTGTTTGGGCTATCTACACTTTCCAGAAATCATTATAACGTTACGCATCTATCTGTCTTCCACTACAGCGTCCGAGTGAGAGACCGGTACCACACAACGCATTAGAGCCATGCGGGAGTGAGATGACGCATCTGTCTCCCTTCCACTCAGTGCAACCAGAACGCGCGTAGCGCGTACCCCTTCCTGTCCGCTCGCGAACCGAGCCGATCGCCAAATCGAGGAGAAATGTTTCCCCCACCAAGCGACGCAGAGTATTAATTTCAAGTTTCAAGAAGCCGAGCCTAGCCAAAATGCAGAATTTTTCCTGTGCAAACAGTATTATTTTTTCGGCTACTCTCGGCTTTTTGAAATTAACACGGACACGTGGTAATACTTGTGAAGGTGACGTCTTTGTGTCGCTTGGTGGGGAAACATTTCTCCCCGATTTGGCGATCTGCTCGGTTCGCGAGTGTGGTGGAAGGGGCGCGTTCTGGTTGCACTGAGTGGAAGGGAGATAGATGCGTCATCTCACTCCCGCATGGCTCTAATGGGTTGTGTTGAGCCTGTCTCTCACTCGGACGCTGTAGTGCAAGAGAGATAGATACGTAACGTTACAATGTTTTCTGGGAAGTGTAGGTAGCCCGCACACTGATTTATAAGACGTCAATATCAAGACAAAAATTCCTCTTGACGACATAGCCTTGATTATAATAGTGAATAGCCAATAGTGAACGAAACGTCGGCAATTTAACTTATCAAGAATTATTTTTTATATTGGGGATTATCAAGAACGCCCCTGATTTTCATCTCAGCTCCCCACTCAGCTCACAGTCAAAAGTTTAGATTTCATTGACTCATGGTTCAAAGAATCACTTTTTTGTAATTTAACTTGATATTTATTTGATAAATTCCTAAACGTATGCCACTTTTCATCAATGTTTTCTTATGACGTTATCACGTAAAATTATCGTCCGTAAACAGACTTTACAGATAACCAATTTTTTTAATAAAAATTTTATAAAATGCTGTTTCTTACATAATAAACTCATCCCTTTGAGTTTCCTTACAATTTTAATTTTGGCGGCGACAACGCACGCATTCGCCATAATATCTATAACCGCCAATTCATGAAAGTTGGTAAGTTAATTTCGCAATTCTGAACGATGACTAAACTTCGAAATCCCCTTCCAGCATCGACCATGGATCATTTCGACAAAAGGTCCCGCCATCGATCAAATCCCTTCTCCATTTTAGTAAAATCCAGGCCACATAATACGTACGCATCCCGAACCCACCCACCCACTCACACGCACGCACGAACGAGAAGACATAATTTCGAAGCGCATTCGAACCGAACGGAAGATTCTTTGATGCCTTCTGCTTTCGACGTTCGTCGAGTTTCCTTTCCGGATGACAAACGTCTCCCCGTTTCGCGGACGGCGTCGCGACGTCGGACGTCTTTTTTGTCGGACCAGCGTCGGACTGTATGTGCGGGGGGACCTTTTGTCGATCCTGCGAGAAGGAAATTCGAGGGGAAATGGGACTGTGGGATTCGTGTGTATTTGCGGCGATAGTCGAGCGGGTGAGTGTTGACTGGGCGAGGAACGATATTTTCGAGAGGAAGGGAGGGAAATTGGAGACGGGAGGGTTTTTTCAATTGGGGAGGTTTGCCTTGGGCGAGGTTTAGAGTCCAATTACGGAACGATATCGCCGTATGTTTACATTATATCAATCGATGATAACGGGATGACGACGCTTATCCACAAGTAGAAATCATATCATCGAGAATATTTTTAATGACTCGTTAATACCAAATTAATAAAAATACCTTCGTAGTGATTCCACAACTTGTCGTTCATTGCTCACCTGATTCAAATCTTTTTAGTCCAGTTATCAACGGTAAAATACCGTAAGTATTACTGTGCAATTTTGGGAGGCAACACCGATTTTTATAAAAATATGGTTTAAGCTTCTACTATCCTCTACTTCAAAATCTACCCGTGTCGTGCCAAAGACAAAATAGACTCGTAAATCGATAGATTGACTAAATAATTTATGTTCTATAAATGTTGTGATGGTTTTTCTGTTGACCTCCCCAGGATTAAAAAAAACACATTTTGTGTATTAACTGTCGACGTTTCGTCTATTTATTGTAGACATATTTATGACTCTAAGTGGAATATTTTTTTCCAGGCGTTATTATTTGAGTTACCAATTTTGTTTTAACCATTGCATATCGCTCTCGGTGGGAATAGATATGGGAATACCGAGATATATAGGTATATATACATATAGGTAATATGTAAGTAGCTTAAAGTTGCTTATTGTGGGTTCTGACTACCTGGTTTCTCTAACGCAATTCTATCACTGTACCAACCAGTGATTAGCATTAACGATTATCTTTAACTATCCTATTATTAATCCTAAACAACGAAGTTTTTTGTAAATCTTCGTTTTTTGACCTTATGGCATAATCATAATTATCTATTATAATTTTAACAAGTATATTTTGTTAGAGCAGTTTATAACGTAGATGGGCCACATCAAGTACAACCTTTTTTTTTCATTTTGAATTCACACTTTTTTGTAAAAAAAGTATAAATTTCAGCTTTTCCGTAAAAAGTGTTTACACTTTTTTACGAAAAAATTTAAATTCACACTTTTGTTACGGAAAAGCAGAGATTTACACTTTTTTACAAAATTTCGTAAAAAGTAGGGTAAATTTAAACTTGTTTTACGAATTTACTTAAAAAACCCATGGCATGAAAGGCTGAAAGGTAGATTTATGGGTAGTGGGTAGGATATATAGTAATATAACACGATGTGTCAAAAAAATGCATACGAGGTGTGAAAAAATACAAATGTCAAAATTTTAAAATATTTGCAAATAACTTTTTCTCTGTACTTTTCTCAAAGATATGTTTTATACAAAAGTTGTTCACCTCTATAAGGGCAACAAAAAACCTAAGTAACATTTTTCTCTCAGACGCGAAATAAAAGTTTTTTGATTTTTTTTTAAAGTAACAAGCCACCATTTTGAAACCGCTGGACCGATTTGGCCCATTAACGAACTCGACCGAGATATTCGGCCTACTGATTTTTGTTCCTAATTTTGTATCGATATGTTAAACTAGGTGTTAAAAAAATACAAACATCAAAATTTCTAACTTATTGCATATAACTATTTTTATGTACATTTCTCAAAAATGTTTTTTAAAAAAGTCGTTCGCCTCTACAAGGGCAACAAAAAACCTAAGTAACATTTTTCTCCCACACGCGAAATAAAAGTTTTTTGATTTTTTGAATTGAAAAGCAAATGTAATTGTAATTGTAATTACAATCGCATATTTTATAATTGTAATTGTAATTAATTACAATTTACTCAAAGTAATTGTAATTGTAATTAATTACTTATTGTGAAGTAATTTTAACAACACTGCGGCTAAACGCCACAAATTGCTCCGAAGGGAAGTCTCGAGGGCCAATTACTTGCAGAGGAAATGCTACTCCGGCGAGAATTCGACAAGAAAGAGAGAAGAGAGTGTACCGGTCTGGTACGGAACGTTCACATTTGATATGAACCTACAGACCATAGAGCGACCGGCAAAGGTACAGAACGCAAAACCCACTGACGCCATTCCTTTTAGAAGGCGCGCTAACCGGTGTATCCTAGAGATCGAGACCACGGAACTAACGTTTAGAAAAAGTAGATAATTAACGAGAAATTTAACGGAATACCCGTTACACACTTCATTCGTATCTTCGTGTAGTCTTAGTTTTATTTTTGATAGATCTTGAATATTTTTTATGGCAGTGATATATGGTACTATGGATATATGGAATATGGATATATTGTACTGATAATGATATATCGATTCGTGCATTTCTCATAGCTCTTTCTATCGCCCAGAATTCGACAGTGTCAAACGTCTTTCTAAAATCAGACACGGATCCAATATCAAATTCTGTTCATTACTAAATTCCATTCCGCGTTTCATGCATTATCTTTCGCGGATTCCTTAATTACCAGCAGCTTTTGTCAAAGTATGTCTAGTGTATGGTTGCTTAAAGGCGTACAGCGAATGAACCGCTGATTGCATGTATAAACCGGCATCTAATTTGCATTTGATGAAGAGCTAACTTCTCGGGCTCCGGTACACGACTGAGCCGTCTAATGAGCCTCGCCCTCGATATGCAGTACTCGAGAAGTTCGGCAGGAGTTTCCGTGATTTCGCCTGCGACTAATGTCTCTTTGATCGAAGTTTTTTTCCGGCAAGATATTTCCCTCTAGCTCGGCTAATTCCGGATTGTGAGCACGGAACGTTTCGAGTTTATATAGCGCAAGTTTTCTCCGTCTCCGGGAGGAGAGGGATAAAATCTCTCGAGTTCCATGAAAGAATCATCCGGAATTATTAAACGTGTTTTAGTTGCGGCAATTAAGCTCAGACGTGTGGGGCGGGAGGAGACTCGAGAGTTTTTAATAAGGCCGTCTCCCTCTTGCACTGCCCGGACTTAAACATTAATAAAAGTCGGCTCGGGGGTTATTGCTCAACAAAGTTTTCTAACCAAATAACAGCTCGACTCGAAATTAAGGCCATCTGTCCTTATCAAACGAAAAAGCACACACATACACACGGACTGGTTATTTTTTCGTTCTCAAACTCTATCATTATTATTTGAGTTTGACCAACAATACTGCTATCGTCCGTGACCGTTATGTGTTTTATCTCGGTGAGAGTTCGTTTTTACTCCGAGGGATTAATTTTAGTTGGCGCTTTAATTATATTTACTCTCTGGTAATCAAATAAAGCCGTGGATTTTACATTCCAATTAAATTGTTTGCATTTGTTAGCCGAAACACGTTTAGATCCAAATGTAGTTAAAGCGTACACCGTAATGAAGCTTGAAATAAAAATTGCACGAGTTATCTGCCGTCAGGGTAATTGGTTTTAAGGGCAGGTGTTATAATTTTGAATTTCCCTACATTGGTGTGCAATTTTAAATGTGACGATACATCACTATCACTTCGGTGAGTGAGAAAACTTCTCGTGTTAACACATTTCATTTTACATAACCTCAAAGAGTTTAAGGAGAGGCTTAAATGTAACGTTTATTGCCTGATGTTAGTTGGGGTTTAAAAGTTGAGTGTTTCGTTGGTTTCAATTTAGTTTGTATTCTGATGTTTTAACTAAATTGTAGGATGTTCTAAAGTGTGAGCATTTTCTTTTGCACCAATCGCTGAATTGACCTCTTTCAGAATCCAAATTTTGTTAAAGGGTCTAGTCTATTATGGTAATGAGATGTGCTTCCAGCCTTTTTAGACGACAAAGAACCTTCATTTGTTTACCAAAAAAAAGTGAATCTTTAGCCAAATTTCAGACCCTTGGGTCCTCCCCTAACCTAAGAAAATATCAAACTTATTTTTCAGTTTTGTTAACCATTCTTGGGTTGTGTTCATCGTAGGAACTTCTTTACATTTACAACATACTTACAATTTATATTACATATTTATATGGTACTTCTTTAAATGATTTTGGCTCGAAATTCTAATTTCTAGTGTTGACGCTAGCGTCAACATTATTTAAGGGAATTTTAGGTGAAGAAATTCTAATTTATTGTAAAACGAATTTAGGGAACTTTTTACGTAATTTTATCATTGAAATTAACACGCGTTGTTTTACAAACGGAAAACAGCAGTGAACCGAACGTGTATAGGTGAACGAAATCGTTGTTGTAAGCACAACAAGGAGTCGTCGTAACGTGAGAATAACGCGCTCCGGTTAAGGTCAGCTCTGCAAAGCTAGGTCGTTGAAGAAAAACAAACATACGTTCCATTGATCTAATGTAATTGAATGTGTATAAAAGATCCCGAAGGTTGACAATAAATTAGTATACGATGTATGCTCAAAACGACGTGTGTTGTTGGTCTCGATTTACGTCACCCTAACCTACAAGCTCTCACGTCACGTCCTGAGAGTTCTACGAGATCTTCAAGACACTACAACTTTTAACTCCAAGATCTTCGAACCCGGAGAGCACGATACGCCCTCTCTCCAAACCTTCAAGAACTTCAACCCGGTCCTGCACGTTACGCCCTCACGTCCACACCGGAGAGCACGACACACCCTCTCTCCAAACGACTAGAACTTCAACCCCGGATCTGCACGATACGCCCTCAGATCCAAACCTGGAGAAGTACGGCACGCCCTCTCTCCACACAACTAGAACTTCAACCTCAAGAACTTTAAGAGATCACGTTACGCCCTGATCTCCAACTACTACGATAGTCTCCAGTCTTACAACCTGCAGACAAGGTTCATCTCCACAGCCGCCCACGAGCTACGAGAGAAATCTGACGATTTAACGCATTATAAGACAATGACTCAACAAGATCAAACATTAATGAAATTGCTAGGAATCTATCTGGAAAAATGGATTTCGACAAGAAGAGCCGCAACGTAACCAATACACTTCTTTAACGACAAATAAATCTACACATACTGTCAGATGTTTAACGTGCATTGTGTAGCATGAATGAAATCATTACTTATTACTGGCCGATGTACCTGGCTTTAGTTTGGGCTAGATCTAATCTAATCCCTTTTTTCTACCCCCTCAGAAAGTATAATAATATTAATCGCATTTTTCTGAATTATTTGCAAGTCCAGTCTTTAACTGTACAAATTTACAGAATCTAGCTACAATATCTACTAACAGTTGCATAAATTTAATACCCTGTTTCATCCCCTCGGTAATGGAGATCGATATTCGGGGTTTTCAAATGTTTTCGAGCCACTCGAGGACCAAATCCATACCCGTTCCATGTTTATAACTACTCGAAAGTACTTTAGTATAAAACCGATAAAACTAAATTTCACCCTTATTTCTCATCCCCTAGGATAGTTTCGATCTTTCTCATCCCGTTTTCAATCCCCTCGTTAAGGGAAATTCAGGGTGATAATTTTTCTCGACCTATTCGTGCCAGAAGCTACCAGTTTTGCAAAATTTAAGTTCTCAAGCAATGAGGAAGTACCTTTTTATTCCTAGGCATTCACATATGGACACTGCTGTACATATTGGATTAAAATAATTCGACTAAGCCATTTTATAAATATTTTCCAATAATTGGTTCTCTTTTATAAAGTCTGGTGAACAAGCCCGTAGTTGAGAGAAAATAACCCTAAAAATTCTTGTTGGTCGAATTTCTTTTTTTAGAACAAATCTAAAAATATTTATTTAACTGCCAGTCCCAATCCTGGATAACGTGTGAAAGAATATTATTTCGTAAGAAAATTAGGTTATCTCCAATTCGTTTACATTTCATTGTCCATTGACCACAAGTACTAAACAAAAACAGTAATTAACTTTGAACAAAAGTTTACTTGCGCTCCAGCAAAACGTACTTCGCAAGAGACGAAACGATAACTGAGTTTCAGGAGATGAATGGAGAATAATAGCGAGCTGTGTAATACCGACTCTGAGATTCCGTTATATATGTGCAGGTTTGGCTTTGTTTAACTAAACTTGATTTAGTTACTCTAGTTGGTTTAATTTTGGGTATCATCAGTTATATGTTTCTCCACATTATTTGAAATAATGACATTTACTAAGAAGTAAAGGTGTTCTGAGGTATCATTATTTCTCCAAAAGGATCTTCGCTAATTTCAAATGCATTTAAATTGGAAAATATTGTAGGTTGTTTATACGACAATTTTGATGAGGACTATTCAAAACACATATCACAAGATTGTTGCAATGGAGATTCGCCTAAAAATAAGCAGCTAATTAAAGAACATGGTTTTCATAGATACATATGATACACATAAATTCTACTCAATAATTTGATGGGGGAAGAACATAATTTAATCAAAGCATTGAACGGTTAAGAGAAGTAAGGAATGTTCACGATTTGCGAACTTAACCGTGATCAGTGACGAACTGAATTTCTACTTATGCCCAATCCATTCCTTGAAGGTAAATACGGCGTAACTGTATAATTTTCTAAAACTGCACCGATTTGCACCAAAATTTGGCTATAGGTTCTACTTACACTCTACTTCAAAGTTGACCCTGTGCCATAGGGTGTTTTTTATCTTTTAGGGGTAAAAACTACCACTATTCGAAAATAATTATAAAATTATAGATTGGAGCGTGTAATAGGTTGAAATCATCGATAAATAAGTTGAATGAAAGCCAGTTGATATTAAGGGACATAACTCATGAATTGTTAAGCAGAATCGACCCCTAAAAGCCACCCTCTAGTATAGTTATAGTTCAAAAAAATATCATCAAAACGTTCTGTAGCAACTTGGAATGATTAAATATCTCAGATTTGCACCAACATTTGGATTCAAGTCCTACTCACTCTCTACTATAAAGTTAGCTATGTGCCAGGGTGGATTTTTAATTTTCAGCGGTGAAAACTACCCTTATTCTAAAATTATTACATAATTGTAGATTCCAACTTGTAATTGGCAAAATTATCTTTAAATAAGTAATTATGATGAATTAAAAATTGTCTACCCTTAAAAACCACCCCCTATAACAGTAATAATTGAGAAATATTATTCGGCAACTTATAATAAATTACTTATGTAGTGATAAAAAATTAAGACTTCTTTACAGTTTTAATTATTTATTGTTTATTCATAAATTTCAACCCTTATGACAACCACCCCTTGCCAAAAAAATTTAAGAATTGTAGTTAATTTTTTTAGCAAATTATGTTTTTATTATTTGGAATGTAATATATTACTTTGTCAAACCTTGAAAAAGCCCTACTAATTATATACGGGTTTAAAAAAGTAATTCGTTTTCCCCCCATAACTCGATTGGGTTTTATGCTATCAAAGCTTTTCAAAAAACCATTTTGAATAGTGTTTCAGGGGCTATAAGATCAAATTAGTTCAATATGTTTTCGCCCTTATTTTTTAACGGGTTTAAGCTGAAAAGGCTCGAACAAATTGCATTTTACTAACATATACCAACTTTAATCGGCCATATCTTACTTAATTTGGATCCCCCAAAATAATTTGAAATATCACAATTTTCAGAATTGCAAAATCTACAGTTTCTTATTGTACGAAATTTTGCGTATCTCTAACAGTTTTCGATTTATTTTAAAGAAAAGAGAAATAAGTGTTTGTAAAATTTCAAAAGCTTCCTGTTCCGTCTCAGATAAGTGACATTTTTAATATATTGTTGAACCGATGATGATTTACAGAGGTCCATATTGCTGTCACCTCGAGTACCCAATACTTCTTCGAGATTTATTTGCTATAAACACAAGTCAAGTCCACAATGAGCCGTAAGGGTAACAAAGACCCTCCCGGGAAAGTAATCGAGTATTACATTTCGAAGAAGTAGGGTACGCGATTTCTAAAACATGTATTTACCATCTGTATCCCAGTAAACAGAAAATGGTTTAAATATAGTTGATTTCTCGTTAAAAACCTACGTTGTAAACCAGTCTAATATGCGTATATAAGAGCCGTATAAAATTGAGCGGAATGTGCAGCTTATAAACGTTTTAATAAACGGTATTTTAAACCGTTTTTTTTACGTATTTATAAATAGGTATAAATGTGGTATATTTCATAAACGTTTAAAAGTAAAGTTTTCAAAACCAACTTTAAACGTATGTAAATAAGTATAAATAAGGTATAGTTTACACACGTTTGAAACAAACATCTTTTAAACCATAATAAAACGTTAAAAAATCGTTTAAATCGGGTAAATATTTTATACGTTCTCAAGAAACGTTTCTAAAACCATTTTTAGACGTATGTGAACAGGTATAAATGAGGGATCTTTCATAAACTTCTGACACAAACGCCTTTTAAATAATAATAAAACGTTGAAAAAATCGTTTAAATTTGGTACATATTTTATACGTTTTCAAAAAACGTTTCCTAAACCATTTTTAGACATATATGAATAGGTATAAATGAGGGATCTTTCATAACCGTTTGGACCAAACGCCTTTTAAAACATAATAAAACGTTAAAAACATCGTTTAAATTAGGTAAATATGTTATACATTTACAATAAACGTTTCTAAAACCATTTTTAGACGTATATGAACAGGTATAAGTGAGGGACCTTTCATAAACGTTTAACCCAAACGTCTTTTACACCATAATAAAACGTTAAAAAATCGTTTAAATTAGGTATGTTATACGTTTCCAAGAATAGGTAATAGGTAAATTATAATAATAGGCATAGTCATATTAATAAGTCTAATAATAACAATAATATATATGCGTAATAGGTAAAAGGTAAACTATAATAATAGGTATAATAATAATAATAATATAATAATAATGTCCTTTACTTATGATTGGTAATTAAAACGGGATGTGACCAATTTTAACCAATTCGGAACGGCCTGCTTCATTACCTTTTCAGATGCTAACTTCTTCTCATGCTCCACCTTTATAACCTCTGTAAAATTAAAAACAAAAATTAATTATTTTATCAGAAAACATAGCTTTATAAAATTCAAATATTACACAGTAGAACTTCCATTAAAAAATTCTGTTAAAAATTGTTTGTTGTGGAAATTTAATTTGCAAATGATGTTATGGAAAAAATGCATTTGTTAATTTTCTGAATAGCTATTATATATAAATTTCGTAGAAATACATTACTTTTAAATTTACATTTTTAATGAGATTTTAAAATTCAATTAACCTTTATGATATTGCGTCAATTTAACTGTTACATACCAAATATTGCTTCCAGCGGTTTGGAACTTTTAAATTTGAATTTGTTCTTCCTACCAGAACAAGACCAATTAAACCAATTTGTGAAGACTTCACGTATCATCGCATTTATGCTGTCCTGCTGGTCGGATCTTCCTTTGAATGCCAGTTTGTTTATCTGTAAGATAAAAGACTTTATTAATTAAACTTTTTTGTATGTTAAAATCTATATAATTTCTTGTCTCTGATTATGATAAAATACTAAATTTTAGGGCGATCTTTCAACATAAATGTTTAAAACAAAAATCATATATATTAAATAGGTAAATCAAATTACGAAGTTTGAGATATATCATTAAGGATATTTTGAAGAGAACTGAGAAATCCTAAAAATTTTCTAGCAAGTCGCTTTGGAGAAAACTATAAGGAAAGTTAGAAATTATTGAGAGCCACATGCCTTTTAGATAAAAAACGTTTGACATGAAAATTATAAGTATTAGATAGATAAATCAAATTTGGAAATTTGAGATAAATCATTAAAGTCGTTCTGGAGAAAATTAAGGCAAACTAAGAAATTTTCAAGAGAAATTCGACCCTTACCTTAATATGCACCAAACACTGTTGAAGCGTTGAAGTCGCTGATGATAAGTATGTTCATCAAAATCTTGTTCTGCTCTCTTCCGAAACGCGCCGTAATGAGTAGCATGCCAAACTAGCAGCCAATATGAGGAATACATCTCCCGGGAACGTGTACTGATAGCGACCCCTACAAATTGCCGTCTTTGGGGTTTTTCTGAAATAAGTTGTATTTTTCTATTGTCCCATTCCTACCTGATCACGGTTTATAGCGCTGTTATCGTTAAACAGCTGTCGGTTCGTCATTAAGACCGGGACGTCTAAGAATCCATCCACTATCATTATACTTAACTACTTATGATATTTTACCTATATTTCAATGTTTCATAGACGTATATAAAAATACGTAAATAAAATATTATACTTTCGATCGCTATAAACTGTTAACCAAAATACATCTTTCCAACTTTTTTTTTTAACTTTTATCTTACGTCTTTTTTACGTAAAAAATTAAAGTGTCTTTAAATGTTATTACGTAAATAATATTTTACCTATATTTCAACTTTCCTTGGACGTATACAAAAATATGTATATAAAATAATATACTTTCGATCCCTATAAACTGTTAATCTAAATACGTCTTCCCTACTTTTTTTTAAACATTTATGTTACGTCTTTTTTAGGTAAAAATTTAAACTGTCTATAAACGTTATTACGTAAATGATATTTTACCTATATTTCAACGTTTCTTGGACGTATACAAAAATACGTAAATAAAATATAATACTTTCGATCGCTATAAACTGTTAATCTAAATACGTCTTTCATACTTTTTTTATAAAGCTTTTATCTTACGTTATTTTTACGTAAAAATTTGAAGTGTCTATAAACGTTATTACGTAAATGATATTTTACCTATATTTCAACGTTTCATGGAGGTATATGAAAATACGTAAATTAAATATTATACATTCGATCGCTATAAACCGTTAATTCGTATACGGTTTTCATACTTCTATTTTTTTACTTTTATTTTACGTCTTTTTAACGTAATAGACCAAGAGCTGGGCACGAAATTTCAACATCATCAGTAATATGTAATTCGTAAACAGGAATAAATTCTATTACCATCAGTTATTAAAGTTCCGAGCAGGCGGACAGCTTACTGGTTGCGAAGGGTAGTTATAAGGGGTGAAAGTGATTAATTTTTAGGGGAAGTTTCGGCATCGATAATAAGCTTAAAAATCTATGTAATGATAGTTCTTACCATACCTAAACTAAATTCCAAGCGGCGGACACATAAGTAGGTGCAAAGGGGGTGGCGGACAATAGTAAGGGGGTGAAAACGCGAAGAGCTAGAGCCGAAATTTCAACGTCATCGTCATCAATAATATGGAATTCGTACACAGGAATAAACTCTATTACCATCAGTTATTAAAGTTCCGAGCAGGCGGACAGCTTACTTGTTGCGGAGGGTAGTTATAAGGGGTGAAAGTGATTAATTTGTAGGGGAAATTTCGGCATCGATAATAAGCTTAAAATTGTATGTCAAGATAGGTCTTACCATATCTAAACGAAATTCCAAGCGGCGGACACATAAGTAGGTGCAAAGGGGGTGGCGGACAAGGGTGAAGGGGGTGAAAACGCGGAGAGCTAGAGCCGAAATTTCAACGTCATCGTCATCAGTAATATGGAATTCGTAAACAGGAATAAACTCTATTACCATCAGTTATTAAAGTTCCGAGCAGGCGGACAGCTTACTTGTTGCGGAGGGTAGTTAAAAGGGGTGAAAGTGATTAATTTGTAGGGGAAATTTCGGCATCGATAATAAGCTTAAAATTGTATGTCAAGATAGGTCTTACCATATCTAAACGAAATTCCAAGCGGCGGACACATAAGTAGGTGCAAAGGGGGTGGCGGACAATGGTAAAGGGGGTGAAAACGCGGAGAGCTAGAGCCGAAATTTCAACGTCACCGTCATCAGTAATATGGAATTCGTAAACAGGAATAAACTCTATTACCATCTGTTATTGAAGTTCCGAGCAGGCGGACAGCTTACTTGTTGCGGAGGGTAGTTATAAAGGGTGAAAGTGATTCATTTTTAGGGGAAATTTCGGCATCGATAATACACTTAAAAATGTATGTAATGATAGGTCTTACCATAACTAAACGAAATTTCAAGCGTCGGACACATGAGCGGGTGCAAAGGGGGTGGCGGACATGGGTGACGGGGGTGAAAAGGCTCGGAATTTCGTTTTTTTGTGGTACGATCTATCATTACATGCATTATCAAGCGTATTATCGATGCCGAAATTTCCTCGACCAACTAACCATTTTCACACTTTACAACTACCCTTCGCCCCAAGTAATCAGTCCGCCTGCTCGGAACTTTAATAACTGATGGTGATAGAGTTTATTCCTGTTTACGAATTCCATATTACTGATGACTTTGAAATTTCGGCTCTATATAGCTTTCCGCCTTTTCACCCCCTTTACCCTTGTCCGCCGCCCCCTTTACACCTACTCATGTGTCCGACGCTTGGAATTTCGTTTAGGTATGGTAAGACCTATCATTACATACATTTTTAAGCGTATTATCGATACCGAAATTTTCCCGAAAAATTATCAACTTTCACCCCTTATAACTACCCTCCGCAACAAGTAAGCTGTCCGCCTGCTCGGAACTTCAATAACTGATGGTAATAGAGTTTATTCCTGTGTACGAATTCCATATTATTGATGACGATGACGTTGAAATTTCGGCTCTAGCTCTTCGCGTTTTCACCCCCTTACTATTGTCCGCCACCCCCTTTGCACCTACTTATGTGTCCGCCGCTTGGAATTTAGTTTAGGTATGGTAAGAACTATCATTACATAGATTTTTAAGCTTATTATCGATGCCGAAACTTCCCCTAAAAATTAATCACTTTCACCCCTTATAACTACCCTTCGCAACCAGTAAGCTGTCCGCCTGCTCGGAACTTTAATAACTGATGGTAATAGAATTTATTCCTGTTTACGAATTCCATATTACTGATGATGTTGAAATCTCGTGCCCAGCTCTTGGTCTATAAACAATGGACCCGTGTAATAAACGTATAAGCATTTAGTAGAAAAGATGTATAATTCATGTATTTATATGTACCGTTTAATGCCCCTGCCACACACTCGTCGAGTAGCGAGGGAAGTAGCGAGGGAAGTAACGAGAGAAGTAGTGTGGCCACGATATTCGTCCTGCCGCACGTCTTGCTCCTCGTCATGCCCATCCTTCCCTGGTTTGTCGGTTTTTCGGGCGCAAGTCAAAGGACTGGCAATATGAGCGCGAGTATCTGGCCACACAATCGCACATCGCACGTGTAGTCCAATGAAATCCACATTGAATTAATATTCGCTTCAATATGAAAAATAAAACATACTATTATGGTTTTGCCCCTCAGGAACCCAAATCTGTCAATATTTTTGACCGCAACCCCCGACAAAGGGATGAAAACGGCAAATAAAATTGTTTTTGCGCGAAATGTCGAAAACTACAACAGATAAGGCAAAAATAACTACACCAGTTTGTTCCCCATAATTTTTTACATCGAAATCGACGTATTGCATATTGATATCTCAAAAGTTTTTCTTGTTTTCTTGAAATTTTTAAATTGGGGTCATATTACGCCCAGAGTGCGAGCAAAGAAAGGAGCAACAAAAAATATAATATTTATTGATTTGTTGGCTGCAGAGCCAGTTATTTGGGATCCAAAACATAAACAACATAAGTTTAAACATATGCTATGTAGCTACCAACCAAAAGGGAGGATGTAATCTGTCCAGTAACCTGGCGGGTACATAATCCGGGAGGTAGTGGCCGGAAGACCTTCGAAAAGGACGTAAAATAAATATTAAATGTATGTAAAAAATATATTACAAGAATTTGATATTATGGGTTAGAAATTTGTAAAATACCTATACTTTGTCAAAATTATAGTAGGTAGTCAGAACACATTAAACAATTTTATTAATTTTACCACAACTTATTAAAACATCAATTCGCCATTAAGCTACGTATTTAAAAAAAATGTACTTTTTGTAAGTCATATAAACGTGTATGTCAATAATTTACCTAATTCATAAAGAAGCACTGGAACGATTAGATACACATTTAATGAAATTTAATGTAGAAATGTCATTTGATGCATACCGTAGAATCATATTTTCAATAAATTGTAATTTTGCTTTTGTGTGGCGATTAATTGCGCGAGGAGAGCAGTGTATGGCCAGAGAGGGCAATACAACGGCAGCGCGAGGAGCAGAGCGAGTAGCAGCGCGAGGAGCATAGTGTGGCTGAGGTATTAAAATAAGACAGAGATAAACGTTTATTAGATATACGTAAATATGCTATTTAACGACTATACCCTAAATTATACGTTTTTTTAACCATCGTCTGTTTACTGGGATATGAGATGAAAGAGAGGATTTTCAGCAATGGTCAGCACGCCCTCTACTCATTACCGGGGTGATTTTCAACCAATAAGCGACGAGTAAAAGGGGCTGAAATCAATCTGACCAATAAACGGAGATCGCGTTTCCGTCTCTACCTTTTGAGGAATTTAAAAAGAACACTCTTCGTCTAACTGCGAGGGAATTATTATCTATCTTCACCTATCCCGTTGTATTTTAAGTTGTTGCAGTTAAATAGTTTAGTAAATCCGAAGTTACAATTACGTGTTATCATTTCCTAACTGTTCACGCAATATTAAGTTGGCGCGTGGAGTGTGCTGGTCAATTATAACGATCTAAGACAATCGAAATTTCTGATTCGTACGCGACGTTACACTTCCTCTCATTTCAAGCTCACCTTTTTTCAAAACTAAGCATTTTGAACCAGTCAAACTTCGCGAGCATACTACAAGTACACAAATAGAGTGAATTGTTAAGGGGTACCGATCATTTTCAATTAGGGGGTGATTTTTCACTTTTTTTTCTCGCCGAAAACATTACGGACCAACATTATAGTCACAACTCGCTTAGGATTGATGCTTGAGACTTTTATATAAAACGTAAATAATGTCTCCTTCAAGCACTACAAAAAAAAGTTTAATGAGTTTATCCTAAAAAATGCATTAGTTTATTGATATTTCACGTTGAAACGTTCAATTTTGGTGCTTGACGAAGAAGAACCAACTTTTAAGCCATTTCTCGGCTTATATTGGGTTCTCAGACACAGTAAACCTACCATTATCTTTGTTTTTCCATAACCAACATTTTTTATAGGAAAAATTTTTTTTGATAGAACACTTTCTTTTTGAGTAATTCGCAAAACAACGAATAAATCGTAAAGTATTTGTAAATGTCAAATTTTCCATTTTTGAAAACATGTAAGTGTTACCCTTTTTAGTTATATAAGTTATACTTAACATACTACTTATATGTATTTATAAAGCCATGAGTATGCTCATAATTATGAACGAAACGTCTATATTGTTATAAAGATTTCTAAACAACTAGTTGTTTTATTCTATTTGGAGATATATCAAGAACGACCGTAAAGTATTGACTTTAGGAAACAAATGTATAGTACTGTTACGCGGTTTGATTGGTATTGTGTTTCCTCTCGTTAGTCGTAGTCGGCGGCACGACTACAATGAGAGGAAAATGAGTTACGTGTAGAATTGGGCGCTGAGACGGAGTTTGGGAATTCGGCAAACGGTTTTAATGTCGGTTTACCTCGGGCGCCAGATTTTTAAGGGTTTTCTCACTCGGGAATATGCCTGGGTAATTTACGAACTCAGGAGATTACCAGGGTTGTTTGTAGGAATGAAACACACGCTCAAAAATAGAAAATCCAAAATTATTTTATTCCCAATCGGCAGTGAAAATAATTCGTACGACTAACACCTGCTCAGGTCGTCGAACGGAGATCGGCAAAAACTTATTTACAATTATTTATGTATCTCGGAAAGGAAACACACAAATGCGAAAATATAAAAGTATCACAGTTGGAGAGAAATAAAATTTTATTCTAAATGAAATCGGAAAGCTCGATTATTATGCGGTGAAGCGAAAAATGCGGAAACGGAAAATTACAATACTTTTGCGAACAATAAAATTAAGATTTGAAATATGAAAAACCCCTCTTAATACTGAAAATGCGAAAACGGAAAATAGTACTAATAATTTCACATTGAAAGAGAAATAGCAAAATACGGAGACGATAGGAAAACGTGCTGTGGCTAATATTCGGTAGTGCGGCTTTTACATATCGAGAGAGCGAGAGTGTGAGAGAGAAAATACGGTAGGCGGTAATTAACTTTCCCTCAACGCGACGACGGAAAAATTAATTCCGGGCGGTTGGAAAAACGGACGTTTTCACAACCGCCGGTTTAACATGTAGTAAACGTTCATCCACAGATAGCTTATATCTAGCGGTCGGTACGCTCACAACGAAAAATCACAGATAACGTACAGCCTACTAACTAGCGATCGGGGACGCTTTCACAGTAGACGAATAACTACGAATAGCTTGGACGGCTTAAGACTATCGGTCGGGGACTATGCACAATTTACGTACACTCACAAATAACAAACAATTCGACGGCTTATAACTAACGGCGGTGACGTTTACAATGGACAGATAGACGGATCGACTTGCTATAAACAAGTCTTGGTTCTCGCCTATATAAGTTTAGTCTTGATAAACTAGTTAAACGATGGTAGATTGCACATTGCCTGATCGGCCGCCATCTATTTGAGATAGGTTCGATTTTACGATTAATTTGTACGGTGGGTGGTCTACTCTCAACTCTCTAAAATCGGCTTCGTTACAGTACAAAAGATGCTTAAAATTGATATCCATTCCCCGTATTATTTTTAATGAAAAATTGTTCATCCCCGAGATTGGGTGGCATCCCCCCAGGGTAAAAGCATTTTAATGAAGTTGATGGTTAGTAGAACTCAAATCCAAATTTTTGTGCAAATCGGTGCAGTTTTAGGAAATTATGCGGGAAATGGCCAAGTACTGGACTATTAATAGTTTTACTGTGGAATGATTACAATATTATTCCTTGCATGCACGCATGCTCGTATTATAAATTATTATAACCGATCTGACTGAACTAATTATTAATTGGGTCAAAATTATTGACCATAAATCCGTGACCATATTACAGCTTTACAGATTTTATATGCAGGGGTAATCGCAGGGACAGATCGTTGGGGTTGTCGAAGCAATTAAATTTTTCCATTTTTTGGTAGTAGTAGGGGTGGAGCAAGTATTTTTAAAGCCTTTGTAAAATTGAATCTGTGTTGGATTTCAGGCATTGTCTGAAGCGTATTTAATTGATTTGAAAAATTTACTAAACAGCAGATTAAAATGTCTCAAAGGAAGTATATGCCAATGTTTTCGTTACATCTCTTCATTTAATATTAACTTAATCTTCTTATCGTTTTATTTAAAACTAACATTTATTTTATTTGTTTCAGGTAAGTTTCCGCTAGAAAATGTCTTGTTTATTAAAAAGGGGAAAGCTGAAATTCATGTAAGTATGAATATTCGATTGGAAATTAAATTATGCGTAATGGTTTTCGTGGCAATCGCAGTGTATGTATATTTTCCGTCGCCAGTAAATCCGCATGTTTATTCGGATTTTTATTCGCTGGATTTGCCTTTCAAATGTCGTTGAAATTTTTCGCGGGGGCGAGCCATGTCATATTCGTTGGGGTATGTAGATAAATTTCGAAAGGAGGAACGGCGTGGGGAACCGAAGCGGGGCCAATTTTCGCAATTTTCCATCCACGGAGACATAAATCAACTAGAACAATGCGAAGCAACTCTTCGTCTATACATATATACATGTAGGCGAAAAGTATCACGTGTTTGCGTCATTTTTCACTCGTGATTTCGCAGGGGTGGAAAAGTGGAGCGAGGCAGCGATTACGTAATTGAAATTCGTCATCGAATTCGATTCAAATATTCGTATTATTCATCGCGGAATCGAGAATTTTAGAAACCTCCCCCGAGCGTGGTTATTGTTTTCCGTGGCAAATTTAAATTTTTCCTCTTGATTAAGTATTCCCGCTCCTCTTTCCGGAATCTCGGCGGCTC
Source organism: Cryptocephalus moraei (assembly GCA_946251905.1). Taxonomy (NCBI): domain Eukaryota; kingdom Metazoa; phylum Arthropoda; class Insecta; order Coleoptera; family Chrysomelidae; genus Cryptocephalus; species Cryptocephalus moraei. The sequence continues at coordinate 23,328,925 of OX276454.1, forward strand.
CCTCCCTCTCTCCCGGAGTATAAAGGGGGCGGAAGAAGTAGGCGAAGAAGGCGCCGCATATCCTAGTAATCTCGTGGAAAAATACCGTCGCCGTTAGCGGGAATGATTTAGAGGGCCCCGGGTGAAATTTATTTATGTCCGTCCCGGAGAAATGCCAGCCGATTTTATTTGTTTCTAGGCGGGCATTTGCCCGGATTATTATATTACATTTTGACGTACTTAAGGTTTTATCGGGGCGTGATTTACTGGTGGCGTGGATCTGATGTGTTTTGTGAAATATTTCATTTGAAAGGCTCAGGGTTCGCTTGCGTCAAGGTCCCGTCCGCTCCCACGAAATTTATGGATTTTTAGTCGAACGATCGATTTTAAGGGTCTCATTGTGGGGAGGTTAAAAAATATTTCATATCTGATATGATTACGCCCATATTTCCCTGGTCATAAATTTGAATATTCCCCCAATGGACATGCTATTAAATTCTGAAGATTTGTCTTCACTTTGTTATCTCGTTTACTTGTGATGGACCTGGGGAGCACGACATTTTTACGTATTATACGCACTCGTCAATCGAATAGACGGAATGGAGGAATAGAGAAGGAGTAATGCCAGTAAGCTTGCCTATTAAGCCATATCATCTACTTCATAAGTCAGCATTTACTATAGGCTCATGTATATATAACAATCGGTTTACAACGTTCTACGTCTTCCGATACCCAATCGCCACTGGTCTCGATCCTTCCAAAGATCTTCTCCTAATCCTCTCTCTCTCATCTCTTTGTCAATTCCGCTCTGCCAGCTCTTTCTGGGTCTGCCTGGTTTTCTTCTTCCTCCTGGTCTCCAGAGTGAAATTTGTTTTGGTAGCCTTGTTTCTGGCATTCTCTGTACGTGGCCAAGCCATATTAATTGTTTGTCTTTAATGTCGTCTATTATAGAGTGTTTCACGTCCATGATCTCTCTAATTCTGTGGTTTGTTATTCTCTCCATCCTTGATCTGCCTGCCGATCTCCTCCAAAAGTCCATTTCTGTCGCCGTTATCATTTTTGATGTTCTTTCTTTCATTGGCCAAACTTCTGAACTGTATGTTATTATACTTCTTACAATGGTGGTGTATATTCGTTTCTTGTCCTCTTTTGATATCGTTTTATCCCAGAGTATACCGTTAAACATAGTAATGGCCTTTCGTCCCTGTATGTTTCGTTCTCGAATGGCATCATCTAGTGAACCATCTTTTGTTAGTGTTATACCCAAGTATTTGTATTTGTCGCATTTCTTTATGTATTGTCTATTGTCTAGCATTAGGTTTTGTTGTTGCCCTCCAATGCACATGTATTCAATTTTTTTCAAATTCACTTCCAAGCCCCATTTTTCATATTCTTCAATAAGTTTACGTGTTATATAGTTCATGTCGTCATAGTCCTGCGCTACTACAATCTGATCGTCTGCAAAACATAACGTATATAGGATGTTATCGTTTAGCGGGATTCCCATGCATTTGCATTTTCTTTTCCACTCTTTTAGCGCACGTTCTAAATAAATTTTAAATAGCGTTGGCGACAGGCAACACCCTTGTTTCAGTCCTTTTTATGTTTCGAATCCTTGTGTTAGAGTGTTTCCAATTTTGATTTTTGTTTGTGATTGCTTATATAGATTTTTAACGGCTCTTATCAGTTCCACATTGATGTTGGTTTCTTCCAAGGCTTGCCAAAGTTTTCCGAGTGGTATACTGTCGTATGCTTTCTTCAAGTCGACGAAAAGTATGTGGAGTTCCTGGTTAAACGCTATTTTTTTTTTCAATTATTTGAGTAATAGCAAATATGTGGTCAATGGTTGACCTTCCAGCTCGAAATCCAGCTTGTTCTTCCGCTTCCATTTGCATGTATTCGTTTTCTATTCTTGTCTTTATTTAGGCTCATGTTTCATTGCTAATTTATTACGCACACCACGATATTATTGCTCCACTCCTTAGCGAGAAAAAGCTCATAATGTGACTTAAGACTTACGCCACATCATCCACCCCTGTATCCCTGGAACCGTAAGAGATATATATACATAAACCAAGCGGCATATTTTATTGCTAATTTATTGCTGACGATAGGGACTAGTAGCGCAATAGTAGCCCAAAACCACCCTTTCAACTAAGGCACTATAGATGTAAGTAAACTCGTCCGCCATTTTCTTCCCAAAATCACCGTGGACATAACCTATATTGGTATGAAAACACGCCGTAACCTCGTTACTTTTTTACTTAGAAAAAGTGAAAAAAGTGTATGTTCAGTGAATGTGTAGCACGTATTTAAAAAAAAACAATTAAAATATGCCTGTTTGTGTGGCTATTAATAGTACAAACCGTCCAGAAAAAGGATTCAGAGTGTTCACATTTCCAGCTAATAGGCAAAGGAGACTGAAATGGATACAGAATATGAGAAGGGCAAATTGGAAACCTACAAAATCGTCATGCTTATGTGAAGTAATTTCATGTATGATAAATTTCCAAATTGAAATGTAGGTACACCAAAAATTTGCTTCCAGGAACATTTTGAGGATTCTCAATTTGAGAGTAGCCGGGTTGATGGTTGGAGAAGATTGAAACCAAATTCAATTCCAACTTTGTTCAAGGTTCCCAATCCCCCTCGAATGGTTAATCAATCGAAAAGAAAATCACTATGCAGTACGTAACATTTTTATCTAATTTATATGTTTATATCAATCTAATTTCACCTAGTTTACAATGCGCATTGCACAACTATATAAATTAAATGGTACCAATTCAAACTATTTAAAAAAATGATTTGCAGAATCGACTTGGCGAAGGTTTCCAGCTTAACTGCCAATGTCCAAGTACCACATATTGAGATTCCAGATGAAATTCCCAATATTGAAAATCAAAAGGTTTGTTGTGAATGTAATGATTGGAGTAATTGTATTTTCTATCATTTATATGTTTATAAACAGGTGGAAGACTATTGTGCTGCGTTAAAAAAAAGAAAATCAGGCCCTTACGTGATCAATTACAGCTTGCAACAAACAAGTCTAATGATGCTTTACAAAATTCAAACATGGAGTTAAAGGAGCAATTGGAAAACCTGAAGTGTTGTATGAGTGTTATATTTTCCTAACAATAAAATCCTTTCTAAACTGGCACTACCTTCAGCATTACTGTTCATACCTGTGTAGCGAAGGTTGACTTACCTACACATAGCTTACGGAAGCTGTTCACCTGGAGAGCATTAGGGTCGTGAGTCAGAATCAGAAATTCGTATCGCAACGGTACTAAACAAGAAATATAGGGCGCCACCTAGTGAAACCACTAGGAACGGTAGTCTTGTGCGCTGGACCAGTTAATAAAACAACAATAGTGCCTGTGTGTTCAATTTAATAGAATGTATCGGAGTAACGGAGCAATATTACATGAACGATGAATTACACTTATAATGGGTCAAAAACACGGCGGTACTCCTAATTTAACAAATGGTGAATTACGATTAAACATGAATAACATTAAATAAACACAGCGGCACTCCTAACTCTGAAATTAAGAAAGACAAAACAAAAACAAATGAATACAACCTGGTTACGTTACTTAGAAGTATCCTGGGTTCGAAGGGAACGGCAGTCCTTGATGGGAACGATAGCCCTCGGTATGGATGGTAGTCCTTCGATAGGGGTGGTAACGGGAACGGTAATGTCCAGCGAGAGCAGTGGATCTCAACGAGACGATAGCCCTTAGTGGGAACGGTAGGGTTCGGTGAGATCGATGGCTCTCAACGGGACGATAGCTCTTAACAGGAACGGTAGCTCTCAATGAAACGATAGCGGGAACGGTATTGTCCAGGGGGAACAGTAGATCTCAACGGGACGGTAGAGTTCGATGAGAACAGTGGGCCTCGGCAGGAACGTATCTGTGATGAGTAGTCTTCCACTTACGAATGTAGCTCTCCGGGAGAAAAAAAAACCCTCGAGGAAGGAGGGTTATGTATCACACGTGAATATGGCGAATACGATATCGTCGAAAATGAACGTCGGAACCTGTAGATAACGCCTGTGCGGATCGAACTGTGCGTTTTAATCTACACACGATGCTCAAAATGGAGCGGATGAACGCAAGTGTAGTTCCGAACAGCACGTGGATTCGGAACGTCCAAATCGGTAGACAGCCGGCGGAAAAGAGGGAAGAGACAAGGGAGACGTAGCTCACGGAGCGCCTGTCGCTCTTAGTTTACGAGGCGTACCAACCTAAACCGGACACGGAACGCGAAAGACGGTAGTCGCGTTGGATTATTTGGATTGGAAAATTGGAAAATGAACACGCTACACCTGCACCCTGAAAAAATAATCAATTTAATTTGATAAAATAGTTCAATATTTGAAATCAACATACCTCAATTTTGGAGTTTTCTGGTGAGCAAGGTGCTTCGGTGAGAGTCATTTTGCTTGGTTTCGACATTGGTTTTTATGGCAATCAAACCTTGTGCTCTAAATTCTCTCGCACTTTCACGAAAATAGGTCACAAACAACAAATTTTACATATAAAAGTAAATGATTTTATTTCATTTCAGCGCCTTAAGGCGGAAACAGACTATCGTCACGTCACGTGAGTTCACGTGCTGTCACGTTAACTCACGTCACTTTGACATAACCTTAGTCTGGTTCTAATACATTTAAATACCATGTGAAATATTACTCCGCACTTTTTATCCGTGACGTGAGTTAACGTGACAGCACGTGAGCTCACGTGACGTGACGATAGTCTGTTTCCGCCTTTAGGATCCTCTTACCTTTTAATATTCACTCAATCGCCCAGAACAATTGAATAACATTTACAGGGTGATGTTTATTTGAAGAGTCGAATATTTGTTTTTACTTTCAGTTACTTTCTTTAAAGCACTCCTTCCATAATTTTTCAATAAATATGGTAACTTTGTAACTTGTTTCCGCTTAAAAATATAGTGTTTATAAAACGACTAGGTTTTTTGACATGACGTTGGGAAGAAAATGGCGGACGAGCTTACCTACTTCTAAAGTGTTTCACTTCAACTCTTAGTCCAAAAATGTATGTCCGTTAAATAGAGCCTGGGCTCTTTATTGCTAATTAATTTTACTATTTTAATTGCTCAACTTTCAAGTATTTTTTTGATATTTCGATGATTAGTTTAATGCTGACTGTTGAAGGGGTGGTTCTGGGATTGTGCTACTAGTCCCTATCGTCAGCAATAAATTAGCAAATATGCCGCTTGGTTTATGTATATATCTCTTACGGTTCCGGAGCTACAGGGGTGGATGCTGTGGCTTAAGTGTTTAAGTCACATTATCCTCTTTTTTTCGCTAAAGGGTGGAGCAATAAAATCGTAGTTTGCGTAATAAATTACCAATAAAATATGAGCCTATAGTAAATGCTGACTTATGAAGTGGATGATGTGGCTTAATAGGCATCCAGTAAGCTCGGGTATAACGAATTTCTTTCTTGTTTGTTTTACAAATACCACGTGGTCAATTTGGGCTCCAACTCCTCTCGTATGCATTCATATAATTTTATGGAAATATATTTTGTATCCAAATTTAGTACGCTCTGCAAACATTTTGTTACTGCTGCAAAAATACAAAAATGTTCTCCACTTTTATTTCTTCTCATGCACAATTGATGTTTCATTACAACTTTACTTCTTGTAATCTTGAACATTGATCAGTGAATCTTGTTTGGAGACTGAATCGCGTTTCTTTTAGCATTTCGTAGAATGTTTTTTTTTATTACACGCTTTATATTAGCTTCACGTGTATGTTTACTCGATTTTTACTCATTTTCTAGCCTTAGATTAATTCGAAACTTCGCATTCCGATTAAGAACTAATGTTAGTACACTACGTTAATAACCAAATCATTGTTTTGTAGTTTATTTCGGATACATTTACTAATTACACATAATTTCAGAAGTGACATTGACAAAACAAATTGTCAATATTATACTTTAACAAGTGGCACCAAATTTTAATTACAGTGAAATGTCATCTCCGTAATAAATCACGTTTTTTCCCCATAACGTATCATGTATTCTTTTATGTATAAGAAAACTACATGCTTCAATGTTTCTTATTTTTCACAGCTGATAGTTAAGAAATTTCGTTTACGTAGATTACCAGCTGCTTAAAAATTTTCTAATGTTAATCTCCCATAAGAAAAAGTAGTGTAGAAACAGTTGCCATTGATTACGATACCCTCTCCCAAATGTCTTACGTTATTACTTTCCTGGCGTATTAAGAACTAATGACAGTACAATAATTTAATAACCAAATCATTATTATTTTATCTAAACTCTCGAAAGTCTTGTGAGATTTCTTCCTGCGTCCCATGTAACGCTGAAGTATTAAAAGGAATGACTAGATTACGAGAAAGTACTTCATAAGACAAGGTAATGAATCGAACCAAAAACTGAAAAATAAAAGACTAAATAGAACTCGCTTTAATGGTGAATCATACTAAAAAGGTTAAATTGTTTTTTTTTAGAAATTAGAATAATACAATTAAAGATAATAGATGTTATTTTAATAAAGCGTGGGGTACTTAATATACGCTGTTAAAAATATTTCATCAGTATGATTAGTATAAAATTATTGTATACGAAGCACCCCACGCTTTCTCTTTAATTATACTATTATTAATTCTAAAAAAAAAAAAAATTATACTTTTTATTTAGTTTCATTCACCATTGAAGGGTGTTTTTTTTTGTTTTTTTTAAACTATAATTTTTCCTTTTGAAATTTATATAATTTTTCACAACAATTTGTAAAAGCTTTTAATACTTTTGTCTTTTTCAGACAGTTTTATGACTCTCCGAAGTTCATTTCTTACCTTGACATCATTGCTACATTGTTAGCATATTTAAGCAAATGCGAAAAAAGTGAATATTAAACTGTACGTTCATTAACATTTAAGTGCCATACTGTTGTAAATAATCCAATGAGACATAAAATATACATGTAGAGATACTGCACCTACAGGTGCTGCATCGCAAAGATATGGTTACCGATAAGTAAGTTTTATGCGAATTTTAGCCGTTTGGTAGACAAAGTGGCATGATTATAAGTTTACATAGTATGACTCCCTTATTTAACCGACTTGATATGATTTTTGAAATCTAATATATACCTCCATTATCAAAAATCATTTCATTTCAGACGATTTCTTGCCTGCCCCTTACAAACACCTTTTCCATTTCTGTTCCTCACTACAAACCATAATACGTCAATACCTTATCATAGGTAGAAGTAACACTATGAAATCACGATGTCTTTACAATGAGATCAAATGTTAGATTGATTACTTTATAAAGTAGCTTAGGGAACTAGCGTAGCATCCACCGACAGAGTTTTCCAAACAGTTACGAGCTTTTTATACGCTCTCGCTCTCATTCCACTTTGAGAACTAACTTCTTTATCGTCACCTTCGCCATCTAGGCAGAGTTTATTTCACGACCCTAGTAAAATTTTGTACCGAGATATTAGTTAGTTTTGCGGGTGTTTTCACGCAGAAAATATTAGGTGGTTGTTGATATGAACTATCGCTCTATTACCGTTGTAGCCGTTCTCTTGATATAAAAATGATTTTAGTAATCTTTATTGGCTAGTGATTTTCGACGTCTCCCCCGTTAAGAATTTTATTACCGCTGGGAGATTAAAGGTTCAGAAAATGCGAACTCGTCGCTCCTTAGAGTTTCTCGGGATTTACTGCCTAAGAATTAATTAAAATGTTCAGAGATGCTAATTTATCTCATTAAATTTCGTTAGGTATTGTTCCAGTTCTTTTTTGTATTCATTATCTTTTTGTATTCATTATCGGCGCTTCCTTAATTTAATTTAATTTATTTGTGAGTTTTCTCGGATTAAACTCAAATGAAGAGTATCAAATATTCATAAGTCAGTTTTATACTCAGTTTGATTGTTGAAAAACTTGGATAAGTGATAATGAAAACCGAGATTCCAGACGTGAGATAATTCCTTTGTGATATTTGTAATTCCTTCACTTTCCCCTCATCATTGTTTGATGAAAGACAATAAATTTCGGGAAACTTCGCCGTTTGACAGCCAATAAAAATTCTTTCGGTAAGTTTTCGGCGGAGTTTTGCTTCATTTCTTTTTTATTATGGGACCTCATTCGGGATTCTTCCTCGGCGACGATTTAACTTCCCGACGACTTCCCCAAAAAAAAACTTTCTTAATATCGAACGAAAATTTTACGCCTAAATAATATACCGGTCCTGAATATTTAACGATCCCCTTAAACGCTGTTAAAATTTGTTCGTCGGGAAAGGGGGAAACTTACTTTTCTTGAGGCAGGCTGATGATGTCAAAGTCGCATTGAGGAAATTACTTTTTGGGAAACGGTGAGGGTATTCATATTTATGGTGTTGTTCGTCTAAATGGACATCTAAGGCATTTATCTCTTATTATTTCAGTCTCAGTTAGCTGTGGAACTTTGTCTTCAGGTTGTCAGGAATACCACTCACAATTCCGATCTACTAACTTTTCATTAGACGAACATCATGTCTGATCAAAATTTCATCCTTGAACTTTTTATTTGACAAACTAATCAGACCATTAATTTTACTTGAGATCCACATTACCCTGTGCTCGTGTATTTTTCAAAACACTAACAGGAAGTGGAAAAAGGGAAGGCCGGTTAAGTCGTTTTGAAATTAAATTGTATACCAACTTAAATATTGATTTTATAATGGCTTTTATTTTATAGAGCCAATATATGCAGGACGACATCAACTTTATGGCTCTGTTTAAATTGGAACGAATTTAGTCAAGATAAGGGTTGCAAGTCTTAGAATCCACGTGTTGTGGTGAATGTAGAGAATTAAAGTATCTTGAACCTCTCAATGTTGGATGATGCAGGCAAATAGAACACAAACGGATATCACAAAATATTTATTACATGAAACTTAAATGATCTACCAAAGAAGCATCTCAATAAAAACATGTTTTTTAAAAATGACGTCTTGAATTTTCTTTAATCATGCATTTTCTTCTATGACAGATCATTAGGCTTGTCTTGTAGTTATTAATATTGTAATGTGTTTAATGAAATCATTCTACATTGGATAACATTTGTAAAATTTTATATTTAGGATCAAATCGATTTATATACTTTATCCAACACATGACAGTTATGACTGTCATTATTAATGTCATTTTAGACAAGTAAACTATGACAAATATAGACAAATGTCAATGGGGAAAATCTCAGCCACCTCAGATTCGCCGATGATATAGTTTTAATTTCAGATAGTACTGATAAAGCCACAACATCTCTTGAAAGACTTTACCAAGCATCAGGTCACATTGGGCTAAAAATCGACATATCAAAGACCCAATTTATGACTAATCTAGTAGTATCTAGAAACATACCTTTAGGTGACACTGAAATACAGCAAGTGACGTCCTATAAATATTTAGGTCATGTAATTCGCATAGGGCGAGATAACCAGACGTGTGAAATTTTCAGGAGATTAGGCTTGGCATGGGCAGCATTTGGCAATCTCAGAGATTCATTTAGGTCTGACCTTCCTATATGTCTGAAGCGTAAGCTTTATAACCAATGTGTCCTGCCTGTCATGACGTACGGAGCCGAAACCCTAACACTAACCAAAAAGTCTATTAATAAAATAAGAACAACACAGGCAGCAATGGAAAGATCAATGCTGGGAATTTCGCTTAGAGATAGGATACCTAATAGAGAATACGGCGAAGGACTGGAGTTACAGATGCAGTAAAGAAAATAACTTCTTTAAAATGGAACTGGGCGGGGCACGTTGCGAGAATTAAAGATGAACGATGGACTAAGAAGATTATCGAGTGGAGGCCAAGACAAGAGGCATATCGAAGCAGAGGGCGACCCCCAACAAGATGGACGGATGACATTAAGAAAATTAGGATGAACTGGATGCAGGCTGCACAAAATAGGGAGGAGTGGCAAAATTTTGCGGGAGGCCTATGTTCAGCAGTGGACGTTACAATAGGCTTATTGATGATGATAATGATGAAACTATCAAATAACACACTTGTGTGTTATAATCCATAACTCACGTTCATATTTAAAGTATTGTTCCATATATGTATTACTATTACAAGATTCACATTAATATTGAAATTAAAGGGAAACGCTACCGGTTTATTCGAATTTGGTTTATATTTAATTATATTTTAACCAAAGTGTAAAAAAGTCACTGTCAAGTCATTCTAACATTCATAGGGTACTGAGACGCAAGTAGCTTTGATTTGATCACAAAGCTTATTAATTATTAGGTCATGAAAAAACGATTTCTTTCACTTGTTGGATAAAACATTGTATGCCACTCGCGTGTTATTTTTCCTAAGTCAACACACTAGTACCATAAATAACTATTAACGGGATCTTTAATCTACTCAATGGGAAGAATTTCACAATACAGGACGTGTCAGACTGGGATTAATGGTGGTCTGATATTAAGGGAGACATTATGTTGACTGTATTTATGACGATGAAATTCTGTAATGTGTTCAAAAGTGCTAGATAAGTCAATTCAAAATAAAGAAACCGATGAACTTAAAAAAGAAACAATTGCGCGTACAGGACATAAGTAAAAGTACAAAGTAAAACCATAAAATTCTGTTTACATATCTTAATACAGTTATTAAATAATTACACAAGGTGTAATTTAAATACTACAAATATCTACAGAAGGTGGAGGTAAAAATACATCTGGTAATTAACGATAATAATTATCTCCGCGAAATCGATCACAATGAGATTATTTTTGGTAGGGAACTATAGAACTATTGTTGTACGACACGGAACTCCCCAGACCTCATAAGATTCGGTTCATCATAGTCGTATAATAATTAGGTAAATTTTTTGATATATAATTACATTTTCGCCATTAGTGTCCTCTAATTAAAGGAACTCTGTTTAATTTCTTTATTGAACTGTAGAACTCATGTATATGATGCCAGAACTGCCCAGAACTCATTCATTTTAAGCAACTTACTTGTATGCAGCATGAAGTTGGCATACGAAAATTTAGCTATGATTTTTTACCCTTAATTAGTAGAACTATTACTATACCTGTTAGGAACTCTAGAACCATATTAGAACTCCACAAAAAGTGTTTCTATGTTCCGACACTAAAATGACAGCTATTAATGGCCGAAAACAGTGCTTCAATGAGGCTTATTAAAGCATTGTTTTTGGTAATTTTTTTTGTTGGCTTCGTAACAAAATATTCCCTAATGCTGTCTGATGTCTGTCAAAACAAAATTAAAAATAAATATGGCCGCCGCGTCGTTGCGATATAGGGATGCAAGTATGCAAGTGTTGACTATAAGCTGTCGCCGCAAGCGGCTCGTTTTAGAATCTCGGACTCGGGAAATAGGTCGTCTTCTGCAACTTGTACTTTAAACTACTATTTCTTTACACCAGTTCACAAAGTTATTGTGTCATATGCGTCTCTAAAAATAAAAGTAAAAAAAAAGGAGTAAGACAAGGTGACACCATTTTACCCAAATTATTTACGCTGGCGTTAGAAGACGTATTCAAAAGCCTAAACAGGAAAGGAAAATGTATTCGAATTGATGGCGAATATCTCCATCACCTACGTTTTGCAGACGACGTGATTCTAATAACTGAGGACCCATTGGACTGGAGACCTATGATCGAACAATTACACCATGCTTCTCAAAAAATTGGATTCGAGATGAACATCACAAAAACAAAAATCCTCAGCACGTAAAACATTCAACTTTCAATCGGCGGGAAAGAGATCGAAAATGTAGACGAATATATATACCTAGGGCACAAACTCAGAATTGATAGAGAAAACCAAAAAGCAGAAATACCGCGAAGAATAGGTCAGAGCTGGGCTGCATTAAAAAAACTAGGATTTATACTTAAGAACAGAGATGTCTCCATGAACTTAAAAAGGAAAGTGTATGATAGCTGCATACTTCCAGTAAATACTTACGGGTTGGAAACAATGAGCCTCATAAAAAACCGTTTACATCGCCTACAATGCACGCAACGAGCTATGGAGAGACAAATGCTGGGTGTCAGTTTGAGAGATCATATAATGAACGAAGAGATCAGAGGAAGAACTAGAATAACATGTATAACCGAAAGAATAGCCAGATTGAAGTGGCAGTGGACAGGACACGTGGCCAGGATGGATAGCAGTAGATGGACATCTAGAGTATTGAAATGGAGGCCCTGGGAAAACAAACGAAAATTGGGTAGGCCAATGAAGAGATGGGCTGACGATATTAAAACCACATCGGGAAGAAACTGAACACAAAAAGCGCAGGATAGAGGTATCTGGAAAAAACTTGAAGAGACCTACCTCCAGCAGTGGAGGAATTACGGTTTGTGAAGAAGAAGAAGATGCGTCTCTAGAGTTATCAGGTAGCAAATTCCTTACTGCATCTGAAGCCACTTCTTGTAGTTCCGGTGGAGTTAAAGAAACACCCTCTTGTAATTGATGCGATTCGGGTTCTTGAGATATGATTTCGGTTTTATTTAAATCCATTAAATTAAATTTGAAAATGGTGTGAAAATTGACAGATGTCTAGGAAACATTAGTAATACCAACTTAAATGTCCCAATAAAAAAATCCCCAGATAAGAAATTTTAAATTATTCCAAAATAAATAAAAATTAAATGGAAGCCGGAACATAGAAAATGTTGTAAAGTACTTGTCGCAGAATACATTCCAAGCCCTCGTCCGTTCTAAAACTCGCAGCCTCGGGCTCGGGCTTGGAATATGACGTCTTCTGCAACTTGTACTTTAAACGAGTATTTTGTGAATACTTTGTATGCCAACTTCACGGACGTTGATTCTGTTGGTAATTGTCACAGTAATTCTGTGAGTCTCCGTTGATATATTTTATACTATCTTCGTGAACTAAATTCATTCTCAATTTCTTCCCTATTGCTTTTTTGTTTTTCATATTTTGTTTTGGTTTTTCCTATTCCTTTTATCTATTTTCCTATTTCTATCACACAAAACTCGTAATAATTATCGACCTTACACTCTGTGGATACTCGCGCCATTCGTATACCCGGGCTATCGTTCCACAGGAAGAAACTTAAACTTGTCCGCCCGATTCAACTCTCCGATTACTCCAAATCCCCGTCTGTATCTTTAATCCCGACTAGGCATTATTATCTCGATAGTGTGTCGGCTAGTTCGAGGGGGGTGGGGGAGGGGCAGACAGACGGATAGGATCGTAATGATCCCGTTTAATCGAATGAAACAACTTTAAACGATCAACTTTCTTGTGAGCGTTCCTTTTTGAGGACACTTCAATTTAACAGCCTTTTGAAAAGTTAATTCGCGTTGCTCGAGAGACTCCTTTGGATGAATTCTTGATTAGGAGAGCGCGAAGGCGACCCGTTTTCATCGACGAGGAGAGAGAGAGGGTCTGTGAGAGTGAGAGAGAGAAGGAGAGGGAGTCGTGGAAAAAATAATTTGTGAGACGATCGTAGGGGAACACGAAGGACCGCCATCATTTAATGTAAATAATCATGTAACGTTAATTTTAATTTTTAAACGACACTTGAAACGTGGGACGCAAGCGCAGAACGAATCATCTCGGGTTTGGACGTGTATCCTCCGTTTAAACGGCCTGTGTACTTTTTGCGTGTCATATACTTACAGAACTGTTTGCCGTCTCATTCCTGACTGTTTTGAAGTTAAAATGCGATCCGTAATGGTTTATTCTTGAACGTTTAAAATCATCGAAATTCCAATTTTAATTAAACTCCCTTAATTTATGAAGGTCTATACGCAGTTTAAAGCCACTGTCTGAATTCGTTTCAATAATACGAATTTATGTTTGAAATGTTACTTATACCATTATGACTTAAACATTCACATAAAAATTATATAAAATTCAATTTTAATAAAACTTCTCAAAGCTGCTTAGTTACGGTTTCGTTAAGTACTTGCCGAATTTGTGGCCACTCTCCGAGTTTATTCCGCTAATAACAATTTGGGTTTAAAATGTTATACCAGTGTGCTTATATAACGCTGAATTTTAAAAATTCACGAAGAACTTATCGATACTCAAATTTCCACTAAACTTTTAATAGTATGAACTTGGGTTTGCAACGTTGTAAAAATATGCTTTACAACACCCAAATTTATAAAATTCACAAAAAAAATCATCGAAATTCTAATTTTAGTGAAACTCCCCAAAGTTACTTAATTCATTTCACTACTTCGAAATTGAGTTGGATAAATATCTGACGGTAATATCTTAATTCACAGAAACTTCGTTTTTAATGAAACTCCCCAACATTGATTACAGCGCTATGATTTACTAACTATGATGTTTGAAACTACTGTCTAAATTAGTTTCAGTAATTTGATAATATAATGTAGGTTTGAAATTATCAAGAACGTTCCTGAATATTAAAAAAAATGTTTATGTAGTGCCGAATTGGAAAAATTCATACGAAATTAAATGCAACCCCAATTTTAATGAAATTTCTTAAAGTTAAAGTTCAGATGCACATGAATAAATTTTCAATTTCAGTTGTCAGAGTTTTTTGACTTTTTAGGGTTTCACTGAAGTTCAGTTTGTAATTCGAATTTTGGTTAGATTTCTAAATTTTTTAAAAAAAATTGATAAACACAAAATTTTTTGAAATTCACGGAAGCTGTTTATTAGAACGCTCCCAACTAGTTGCCGAAAATTGTTCAAATGTGATCAATGAGTTCTTGTATTGTATGTTTACATAATGTTAACCTTACTGTTTTAACTGTTTAACAAAGAATATTTGTACTTTTTGTGGTTTAATTAGAGTTCAGTTGAAAGCCGAATTTTTGACGGAGTTTTAATAGTAAGTATAAAATTCATAAAACCTCTTCTTCTTCTTTAAGTGCCATATCCGCAGCGGATGTCGGCAACCATCATAGCTATCCTGACTTTTGAGGCAGCGGTTCTAAAAAGATGATTTGAGCTGCATCCAAACCATTCTCTAAGATTTTTCAGCCATGATATTCGTCTTCTTCCTATGCTTCTTCTGCCTTCTATCTTTCCCTGCATTATTACTCGTAAGATGCAGTACTTTTCGCCTCGCATTATGTGTCCTAGATATTGCAACTTTCTCTCTTTGATCGTACGTTCAACTTCTTTTTCTTTACCGATTCTTCTTAACACTTCAATATTTGTGATACGATCCGTCCACGCGATTCTTAAAATTCTTCGATATGTCCACATTTCCAAAGAGTTAAGTCGTCTCATTGCATCTGCATTTAGCGTCCATGCTTCTACCCCATAATAAAGCACACTGTGTACATAGCATTTTGTCAAACGCAATCTGAGGCCTAATGTCAGATCTTTACTACACAGAGCTTTTTTCATTCTTATAAAGTTAGTACGAGCTTTTTTGATTCTGCTCTTTATTTCTGCGGTATGTTCATTGCTTTCTGTAATAAGTGTTCCCAGGTAAGTGTATCTTTTCACTCTTTCGATTTGTTGACCTCCAACCAATAAGTTTTCATTTATGGTATTGTTCTTATAAATTTTCATAAACTTTGTTTTTTTGAGATGGAGAGAAAGTCCGTACTTTTCACTACAACTTGATATCTTGTTCATAACTCTCTCCAAATCCTTCAAACTATCTGCTATTATTACTGTATCGTCAGCATATCTGATGTTGTTAATCAAAACTCCATTCACACTTACACCAACGGTCCCATTTCCCAAGGCTGCTAATATAATTTGCTCCGAGTACGCATTAAATAACAAGGGCGACAGTATACATCCTTGCCTGACTCCTCTCTTTATTTCTATTTCTTCAGATCTGTCTTGGCCATTTTTTACCGTGGCCCGTTGGTTGTAATACAGATTTGAAATCAATCTTACATCTCGTTTGTCCAGGTTTTTGCTCTTAAGAAGGTCTATGAGTTGGTCGTGTTTTACCTTATCGAAAGCTTTATTATAGTCTACAAAGCAGATATAGAGGTCACGATTAAAGTCCAAACATCTCTGAATCAACACATTAATAGCAAACAATGCCTCCCTTGTACCAACACCATTTCGGAAACCAAACTGAGTATCACATAAAACCTCACATTTCTTGAAACTCAATTGAGGTGTTTGTTAGAACATCCCCAACACGTTGGTGAAGTTTCTACTTCCTTACCAAGAGGTTCTTAATTGACTTATTTCACCTGAGGTTTAGCTCAGAATTTACATTTTTGATGAAATTCCATCAATTAACCAATTATCGATTAGTATTAAAAATATTTTGTAGTTTATTATCTTATTGATGGCATTAACTCTATAATCCACCGTATAGCTACATATAGTAAGTACAGACCAAGCGTAAATTTACTTTTATTCCCATATTTTTATCTTCAATACATGTTAGTTATATTCATAGAACCTAACTTTGACACTTTTCCCCATATTATACTAAATATTTTGGAAAAAAATTATCGCCATTCTGGAATAATTGTTCAGCTTTTTTTAATAGTGTCTGCATTCTCTTAATCCTTCCTGGCTCAGAGTGCGTCGTTTCAGGAACACCCCGTATCATATTCCATCAGATAAATTATAATTCCTGGGCATTTAAAAGTTGTGAAAGAACATATTATAATGACAGTACGGAGCGTAATGCAACGAACAACTTATCCGTAATTACGACATCGCATGGGACAATGCCGTTAAAACTTTTCAGAGGTTGCAACGTTAAATTCTATTAACGTTACAAGACGTTCGATGATCTTACTCACAGGGCCCGACTAACTCAACTCGTCGGTGAGTGGTCGTGGGTGAACTACAAGTTGACCAAATAATGCGATGAAAGAAGGGCGCCAACAACTACAAAGCCCGGCCCTGACTGATACTTCGATCTCCCCTTTAGTTGTTAAGAGGAGACGATACCGTCTCACAGCTATCAGATGTCTCACTTACCTTTACGAAGGCTTATTCGCATCCAAGAGAGAGGTTGAGGTTAGATCCGAAAAATAAAACTTGAACAACTCTCATAAATGAATTTAATAAACTATAGTTTGATATAGTACCCCACTCTCGGATATGCAACCACTAAAATATTGTGCCCTAATAACCCTAACCTGACCGGTACGGGGCGACGCTGCTGTTGACCCTCGAGGGACTGCCTAGACTGCCGGCGTAGGCCCCCTGGACTGGGGTGGTTGGACTGGTACGGCTATCGGCGTGGGCAGCTCCGGCGTCGTCTCTGGACCCCTGGACTGGAGGCTGGTCCAACTGCGTGGACGGCTCTGGCGTCGTGGCCGACCCCTGGGCTGCTTACGTAGGTCCCTGGTCGCTGGGGCTGACCCCTGGGCTGCTTACGTAGGTCCCTGGTCGCTGGGGCTGGTCCTACTGCGAGGGCGACTCTGGCGTCGTAGCGGGACTACGGCGTGGACGGCTCTGGGCCCCCCCTGTCGACAGATGCGAAGTCCCTCGGATGGCTCGGTTCGGATGTGCGTCGCTGCGGGACGGGTTACCGTCGGAACAGGAACCAGGAACCCCCTTTCTCTCGCTGTCGCCTGTCAGCGCGCGAAACGAACCGACGGAACACCGCGTTCACGTAACGGTCGTTCCGTGCACACACCAACCGGTTCGGGATCACAATGTTCGCGAGAGTCCCACTTTCTGTCGCTCGCACTCACGCCCGGAATCAGGAACCACTCGATATCGGAGGGCAAGAATCACTGAGATTGACAGAGAGTAAATCACTAAAATAACTAACGTTAACAAAGAGCAAGAGTAAGAACTAACGGAGAGTAAGAGCGTAAAAGACTAAGAGAATAAGAGCAACCGGTAACAGAGACTAAGAATAAGAGAGCGAAAACAGGGGAGCTGTCCGCTTTTATACTACTCGTTCCTTCTCTACAAAAAAAAAGAACCTTCTAGAAGGTATGGCCATAAAGGTAATATCGACCGTAGATGGGAAGGCACCTAACCGGTCCCTTAGGGCCTCCCTTGGAAGTTTTCCGAATTCTGATTACAACGAGGACATGAACGCACTGTATGACCCTGTAATCCACACTTAAAACATTGAATATTTCTAGGCGGTCGCCCACTATCTGAAGAACGATTCGGTTGAGGACCCTTAGATGGAAGGTTATTCGGTCTAGACCGATTTGGCGGAGGATTGTTAACACGAGTACCATTAGATCGAGGACAATTCACAGCTAAATGACCAGTAGCAGTACAATTATAACATCGCCGACCTGGAACAACATTATGAGTGCTAGATTCTGAGTGTACATAAGCTAGATCAGGTTCCAAACTTTTCCTACTCCGTGAGGGGGGGATAAATGCCTCGATCGCCTCCTTTCGTTCTTCTAACTTTTGCCCAACATCAAGTAATTCTTCCAAAGTATTAATGGTTGTCAATCCTAATTGAGTTTGGTAGAAGGGAGCGATATTTCTCAAGAGAATACTTAATTGAACTCGTTCGGATATAGGACAAGTCAGCCGATTAAACATATTGCTCATAGTAGCCACATACATGCCCATATTCTCATTCGGACCCTGTGTACGAGTTTTGATTTCATCTAACAATTTCTCATTATAATTGCTAGGAAGGAATTGCTTTCGAAGAGCTAACACAAGATCATCCCAGGAATGGAGAGTATTCTTCCTAGATTTAAACCAAATTTTTGCTTTTCCGACAAATAAATCACCTGCAGAGGTAAACAACTGAGTTTTTGAAACATTCCTTGATTCACTCAACTCACACACTGATTCCAAAAAAGCATTCAGGGAAGATGTTGATTCCCCATCATATTTTAAGTCCCACTTATATACCGGAACAGAATATGGTTTAAAATTACCCTCACTAATAGGGCCTACAGAATTTCCTACTGAAGGTTTAGCATCTTCCTCAACTTCCTCATCAGAGCTAATCTCTGAATTACTATCCTCGGGGGAATCTTTCGAAAGAACTGTGGACGATAATACTTCGACAATATCTACACTACTTACAGCCTGCGATAGTTGTTTCACTCTCTTTAATCTCCGTTTTAAATCGGAATTGAGTTGCATTACCTCTAATAAATGTTTAGAACGTATTAACAACTCTTCATTGGAAACAGCTTTCGTACGCTTGAGCCTTTCATGTACATGCCATAACTTGGTGGAAATTTTCATATACGGAACACTACGTTCATCTTCGGCCAATGCCTTAATTAAAGATTGAATCTCTGAAAGTTTCTTTACCACCGCAGCTATATCATCTACAAACGATATACTATATTCCGGTATTGAAAAGGCTGCACCACTCTTCTCAATTTTTAACAAGTTGCTGAGAGCTGTGCGCATCTTCATCACCATCATATCGGGGTTCACGTCTATCACTCGACACTGTAATTCATATAATAATTCCTCCTTGTCAAGGCGGTTCACATTCATTCTGAAACCTTCCATTCTCAACTTCTCAAGACCAAAACAATCGAACCAAAATAATCACTGTAACAACTAATTACTTGAAACTATAATCAAAATCACCTAGAACTCTGTTAATAAACTAAAAAAACTACTTAATTGAAACAATAATAAGTGAAACAATTGATAGCTGTATTTCGATGGCCCCACGTTTTAGGGTGCCACTTTTGCAACGTTAAATTCTATTAACGTTACAAGACGTTCGATGATCTTACTCACAGGGCCCGACTAACTCAACTCGTCGGTGAGTGGTCGTGGGTGAACTACAAGTTGACCAAATAATGCGATGAAAGAAGGGCGCCAACAACTACAAAGCCCGGCCCTGACTGATACTTCGATCTCCCCTTTAGTTGTTAAGAGGAGACGATACCGTCTCACAGCTATCAGATGTCTCACTTACCTTTACGAAGGCTTATTCGCATCCAAGAGAGAGGTTGAGGTTAGATCCGAAAAATAAAACTTGAACAACTCTCATAAATGAATTTAATAAACTATAGTTTGATATAGTACCCCACTCTCGGATATGCAACCACTAAAATATTGTGCCCTAATAACCCTAACCTGACCGGTACGGGGCGACGCTGCTGTTGACCCTCGAGGGACTGCCTAGACTGCCGGCGTAGGCCCCCTGGACTGGGGTGGTTGGACTGGTACGGCTATCGGCGTGGGCAGCTCCGGCGTCGTCTCTGGACCCCTGGACTGGAGGCTGGTCCAACTGCGTGGACGGCTCTGGCGTCGTGGCCGACCCCTGGGCTGCTTACGTAGGTCCCTGGTCGCTGGGGCTGACCCCTGGGCTGCTTACGTAGGTCCCTGGTCGCTGGGGCTGGTCCTACTGCGAGGGCGACTCTGGCGTCGTAGCGGGACTACGGCGTGGACGGCTCTGGGCCCCCCCTGTCGACAGATGCGAAGTCCCTCGGATGGCTCGGTTCGGATGTGCGTCGCTGCGGGACGGGTTACCGTCGGAACAGGAACCAGGAACCCCCTTTCTCTCGCTGTCGCCTGTCAGCGCGCGAAACGAACCGACGGAACACCGCGTTCACGTAACGGTCGTTCCGTGCACACACCAACCGGTTCGGGATCACAATGTTCGCGAGAGTCCCACTTTCTGTCGCTCGCACTCACGCCCGGAATCAGGAACCACTCGATATCGGAGGGCAAGAATCACTGAGATTGACAGAGAGTAAATCACTAAAATAACTAACGTTAACAAAGAGCAAGAGTAAGAACTAACGGAGAGTAAGAGCGTAAAAGACTAAGAGAATAAGAGCAACCGGTAACAAAGACTAAGAATAAGAGAGCGAAAACAGGGGAGCTGTCCGCTTTTATACTACTCGTTCCTTCTCTACAAAAAAAAAGAACCTTCTAGAAGGTATGGCCATAAACTTAACAAAATTCATTACCAATACAAATAAATGTTCCTAACTGTCAACCAATCCGAATTAAGTGAGAGAAGGAAAGACATATCTGCATGAGCGAAATAAAACTACTCGTATAACTGGTTGCCTACCCTTGACTTCTAGGAATAGATAGAAATTAATCAAATTATCCCTATTTCCTTTGGTACTGTTACTATAGGGTCTCACCATGTATTCCTAAAAGTCGCCAATACTTTGTACTACATTTTAAGCCGAATCTTCCTATTGAATCTAACCTCTCATCCAAAAATGTGTTCACAGAGGATGGGAGATCACTTGAGGGCTCAACCCTTCATTATGTACTACGCAATAATCTATAATATCCCCTGTGAAGACATTCCGGGTACATTAGTTCTATTATTGGCAACTTATTACGTTTTATAATTGGAGGTTAAAATTCCTAGATTACCTGAAGGGCTAAGTTGGTTGCATATCCAGGGATCTTAAATAATTTCCAATTAACTGGCTAAGGTTGTCGATTCAGGCCGCCTCTCAAAAAAATAACGTTACAAGGTCCTCTACGTGATTTGCGTACTTTCCTCGGAATAATTTTACTTCGCGCCTTTCCGTCATCCGCAACGTCAGTGGGCATTGAAATCGACATCGATTTAATAATTGCGACGCTGACGTCAAACAGTCGAAATAAATAATTTCTCGATTGACGTCACTGAAAGACAAATACGCAGAACGGCGGTGGAATGTCGTAATTTTCAGAAATTTTATTTGTCCTGAAGCTCTGTAAGAATGCCTCGCTAAGAATTCCTCTCCGCCCGCCTCGGAACGGGAACAGTACTCAATCAAAAGACATCGAAATTCCTCTCTTGCAAATTCGTACGGATGTGGACGTCCCGAGGAATTCTTTTGAAAGGATAACCGCCGAATTCCACACAATAGTAATAACTCTCCGAGCTCGAGAGTCGCGTGTTTTCGTTCGCAGCTAAGTGAAATTAGCCTCTTTCGTTACGGTCTTCGCGTTAATTCGCCTCCAGCTAACGCTGCTCCCGAACCATCCTCCTTCCCTCCTGGAATGGAATTAAGAACGAGTCACCGGGGAACTATAGAGTCGATGTGAATAAATGGCATGGGTATTTGGAAACCTGGGTGTCCCAATGGCCTGCAAACTGTCCGTGCAAACTTTCAGACAGGTATTGGATTGCCCTTTTATGATAATAAGTTCTTTTCTTAAAAAAACAAAACCGTCTCATCCGAAGCATTCCTTTTTGCAAATGTTTGTAGAGGAAAAAGGGTATACAGTAGTAATATTAAATACGTAATCATAGTGTCACGTACACGGAGCAGTGTATGGACCAGATAATTAAGCAATTACTCTAGGTACTTTAAATATCAAAAGGAATGTGTTATCCTTACATGTTCGTTTATTTATTTAACAAACTATACAAGATAACAGGACACATTAAGAAAGGATATTAGATAACTAACTAAATATATATTCAGAGTATAAATATGTTCCATGCCGAGTTTGGGATTTTTTTTAGATGTGGCCCAAAATGAAGGAAAATGGTCTGTTTGGACCCCCGAAACTCCTAAATTTTTAGGACCCCATGTGAATTAGAACTCAAATTATGGACAGTCGAAAATTGAGATTTTCAGGTTCGGCTCCAAAACCAAAAAATTTGAACCATCCATAACTCGTAAAAATACCGATTTTTATGAAAAAAGTTTTAAACAAAAGTTGTTGGTAATGCTTTAAACTTTTGGAAACTGCTAAAAAAAAGTTCATCCAACATGGTTCACTGTTGACGGGTCTAGGGCCCATTAGTCGTCAGGCCGCAAAAAAAAGCGTTATCAGCGTTTCTGACAAAAAAAAACAGGAGTGTAGCATGACTCGATACAAAACTTTTGAGCCCAAAGGGAAGTTCGCCAGGCCTAAGGGCTCCGAGAAAAAAAATGGTTTTCAGGTTCGGCTCCAAAACCAAAACTTTTCAACATCCATAACCCATTTTTATGAGTATTTTTACAAATTATGGATGGTTGAAAATTTTTGGTTTTGGGGCCGAGACAGAAAATTTCAATTTTCAATTATCCATAACTTGAGTTCTATTTCACTTGGGGCCCTAAAAATTTAGAAGGAGTATCGGGGTTCAAAAGGACCATTTTTCTTCATTTTGGGCCACATCTAATAAAAATCCCAAATTCGGCATTGAACGTGCCATATATAATGAAAATTAAGAAAATAATATAAACCTTGATACTTGCACAGCTTTTGGTCGTACATTAGTTCACAAAGGAAAACAAAGTCAATGCCAAATCATATTGTTTTAGTTGACGTCCTTTGACAATTACTCCGAGCTTTATAGATAAATTTTACTTGGTGATTACTTACTTCAGGTGATTTGTCATTTTTCATGTCTGAAAAGGCTGTTTTAATTTTACAGATCTACCTTACCATATATAGAATCATAGAATGCTCAAGAATGTTCACAATGTGAGATATTAATAAAAAAATAAATTGGAATATTAAGTGTTATTTATCGAAATTTCAGTTAGTGATTTTTCAGGTTGGTAATTTCTTGACAGAACGAAACTTGCGGTTCTAAAGATCAATTTGACAATATGTAGTATCAATTTTTTTTCGTTGCCTATATTCAATATAGCTGTCGATATTAATAACATGATTCAGCAGTACGAAGCGCTAATTGTCATTTATGGAATTAAATTCTTTGAGTTTAAGTTAATGTCTTAGTGTTTAACTAAGGATTGATGACGTAGTAGGTGCTTTTCTGAGATGTGGAAATGCTTTATTGACACCAGTTAAGATAAAAGGAATCTCAGAAACGGATCAAAGTAAATGACAACGTTAGGATGGATCGACCATCACGTGTGATAGTGTGGAACTCCGCACATCGCAGCGGTTACCCGAACTAAAACCCCCATAATTATAAATAATAAATAATATATAATATAATAATATATAATAATAAATAAATAATAATAATAATAAATTGTATTGTTTTATTGAGAAGTGTAGGCAAAAGCAAATATTATAGAGAAATTAGTAAAATTTGGGGTGCACGTCATCAAAATTTATGACGTCATCACGTCGCCATGTTGCCACAGCAAATTTTTTTACTTGACATGACTGTTGGTTTGGCTAGTAAATTTATAACTGAAAAGTATACATTTTCTTCGTCTTTCATGAATCTAGCTCTGAGATTATTGTGAATTTCTTAAATAATTAAAAATATATAGGTATTAGTATACAACAATAATTAGAAATGAAATAGAATTATAATGTGTTAGGGTGAGTTAGTACATGGAATTTACTCATTTAGTCAGTGTGATTTTATTAATATTATTATACATTTACATTATACATATTACATTACACACTATAATGCTATTATACAATTATTTACAAACAAAATAGATATTAATATATTAATTATATTAGAAATTATGAAATTCTTAATTACAAACACATTTATATACACTAATTACAATTCAAATAGGATCATGTGTTCTAGGATGAGTAAGATATATGGAATTTACTCACTTAGTGTCATTTTATAAGTTTTTCTAATTTGCCATTATGCATTCTTGTTAATTGAATTACATATCTGCAAGTGCTTTGACTTTATGCATTACTTTGTTATAAAAGCTCACTGTCCAGCAAAGACCACAGGAAGGTGTGAGTATCCTTTGCCAGGAAATGAGTGGCACAGGACGTGTACACTTTCATATAAAGAGAAACCCAGTAGAGAATGGACTTGGCACAGCACAGAAAATACAAGATTGAAATTGAATTGTTGACCAAAATGACCTACAATGTAATATTAGATAATAAAAATATAGATGAGAGAGAATAGAGGGCAATACAGAACAAATTAACATGTGGGAAACAAACAATAAAGTAAGTAAAGTATCTGCTGCCAGAATATATGTGGCCATCAATTGAAACAAAGAAACCCAAATTAAGCCTACAATTAAAAAGAATAAATAGAGAAATTTCAAATATAACTGAACTTTTGAGTAATTAGAGGAAACAACTACTTCGAGGGCAAATACCCCTACCGACATTGAATTACACCCCTAACTTCTCTCACCTGAACTCAGTTTAACATCTCAATGATTTTTTATAAAGAATATATTTTTCGGGATTAAAGGTGCATTTTTCTTTGTAATAAATAGAGAAGTATGGAGGTCGGGACTGACATTGTTGTGAAAACCATAAGTATAGAGCCAAAAATATTAAGGAATACAGTAGCAAATAGAAGAAAACAAATAACATTAATAGATGACAAATCCAAAACAGAAAAGAAATATTTACACCTATGAAAATGAAATGGAAACACTGCTCTGAAGATAAGCTACAAACTACAAGTATGATATAATAACTGATCTGCAACATTTGGATCAAGAAAGTGTACACTAAATTGGCAGGTGTAGTTGGATCGAGGAGCGTAGAGACATTGTAGGGAGGTGCATGTCCAACGGCCTAGAATCTGGAATTCCAGCAGAATATTGTAGTTATGAAAGTCGTAGAAAGAAACACACCCCGGTCAACCCGTCGGAAGTACTGTCTCTTATCAACTCTCTATTGGGCTTTACATGTGTCCATCGAGCCTTCATTTTATGTTCACCTAAAAAAAAGTTTTACTATATAAATATTCATGCACTACAGTTACAATATAATAATATTCTAATAATACATTATGTGCACATACCTAGAGTAAGATGTATTTACTTTAGTCAGAATCTGATATAGGTAAAGGTGCGATACCGGACATATCAGGCTCGATTTTAGATTCACAGTCACTACAGATGACATGTTCGTGTAGATGTTAAATATTTCCTAAAAATCACTATCACTCTCTGAGTCACTGTTCAAGTCAATCACTAAATTGTTAACTTCCATTCTATTAATCATTCGTTCACGATTCCACCATTTCTCAATTACTTGTTCTGTATGCTTGATGCAGTTCATCCAGACCACAGGTGTAATGGTAGACAATGCTTCTTTCCACATGTCCAAACAGTTATCGTTTGCATTTCCATCTCGACCTACTCGATTATCCTTACTCCATTTGAAACCAATATCTCGTAAAAGGATACGAAGTGATGATTTACATCTCTCAAAGAGCTTCATATTCTCAAGTTTTTGATGAATACTTTGAAGAGTAACAGTTTTCTCTGAAATAATTACATTGAATTATTACTCATTGTAGTATATTGTATATGGTGAATACAATCAAGGATACAATGTAAAAAAACTTTCTTACTTCTTTCATACAGTTCGTAAATTTGATTGCGAATAGAACCAATATCAAGGTAATCTTGATTCGTGACTCCCTTCACATGTGGACGGCTTTTCTTCGGCGACTTTAACACCACATCACTTCACTTTTTGCGAGATTCTACTCACAGCACACACACTGATCTTCAGTGCAGCTGAAACACGCTAAAAATATTTCCAATAAGGGCCATAGAAACTTAATAACCAATAGTATCAATACTTTACCTCTCTAATGCAGTTTAACGGGAGTAGGGGGCCCCCATGGTTTCATTCCAGTTCAAAGTAACTGATTAGAGACGAGACCAGCTGCTGACGACACCGACTATTCAATGGTTTAGGCATTTTATTGCAATTCCTTACACTCTAAAATACCCAAACACGGATTTAATTTACAATTTACCGAAGCGAGCAAATATTTCGAAGTATAACCTCAAAATCATAACAAACCTTTCGTGTCAATACGCAAAATCGTCTGACAACAGCGCACACGGCTACCAACTTATATTTTATCGGCTAACACCCGACAGTGTGCTATCTCTTTTTAACTGGGATAACAGTGCGCTCTGTTTAAAGCAAATTTTTATCTTACACCAACGGCAATTGGCAATAAATGTGACGTCATTGATGACGGCACCTCAAGTTTCACTAATTTCTCTATAGTTTGAGACTTTTATTTGATGTAAAATCGTTTATTTCTTCTTTTTGAGTTCTAATGCCCATTATCATTATATTCTTTGATATATGTATACTTCTAAGTTTTATCAAAGAATTAACACTCACATTGTTTCTTGTATAACATGAATATCATTGTGTTGTTGATTTTCTCTTGAAAAATCCCTTAATCTTTTTCGTGTTATTGTTGATATCACTTTGCAAGCCATATTCAGAACACTGGAATTTACTGGAAGTTACTGCCCTATAATTTCTACAACGTGTTTCAAAATGATTGTCATCTAGTCGGCTGTGGAATTCCCATGTAAAATAAAAAAAAAACACCTTGCGAAAATAGGAGTTTCTACTAGCTATACATAACCTCAAAATAACCTACTTACCCTCTTTGAACTTCTGGTTTTTCTCTGTCAAAAGAAAACGAATTCTGAGTATTTGTCTATTTGTAGTATTTGTTTTGGCCCTGAAAAGGGCAGTTAATTACCAGCAGTACTGATTGCCAGTTTCACAATAAATGTTCTAAGTGATACTTGTTGTCAGAATTAGATAGGTTCAAAACAATAGAGAGCGGCACACCAAATATTACATGCACAGAAATTCCAACGCCAACTATACCAAAATCTGTTTAACTTCACGAGTGACTCATCGCCACAACAAGTTGCGAGTGGCACACGCAAAACTCATAAAATCACATCCCTAGTTCGAGCGATTCGCCGCTTTAGCAAATTTTCAACGTAAAGAGAGAGACAGAGAGAAGCGGAGTTGCCAAAATTTAAAAATCCGCTCTATAAAACATGTCGAAACCCGTAGAATGGCAATATGGAGAAAGTTGTTTACAATACGTACACGTGTCGGATGAACACTGTCGGTGCCCGGCGAAATACACGCTAGTCAGTAGACGTGTGATATTCGTTTTTATTTTTCATTAGGCAATATTTCTTCCAGTGATCTGATTTCTGTAATAGCGCTATAATTATTTCAATATTATAGTTGGCAAACTAACATTGTTTCATTCCATTAAATGATATAACTTCGATTGTTTATATTTCGAAGACAGAATGAAACATACACGCCCCTGTTTCTACTTTCCCCTCACTTCTTCATCCCGCGGAGGAGTAATGGCTTCTAGGAATTCACTCCGGCATGAATCGAAACTGGGGTATAGATGACAATTATTTTGGAACACATTGTTCATTCTGGTTGCTCTCCTTTTTTATGTACAGTTGGTATCTCTCGTGGACGCCAGGACTTTCGTTAATAAATCCATATACTGACTTCAAGTCGCGCTTTGGTGTACGTCCCGCGTGATTCCTCACACGGCGTTGGCTTCTCGTAAGCCCCGCATTATTTCACATTTTATCCTTTGCCGTCGTTCACATTTTCCTAGCGGAATATAAATTTATAAAGGGATCGGAGGCATTCGAAGCCCATCGTTTTCGAATTTTCTTACCATTTCATGCGTGATGAATATGCAGATCGTCGCAGAAGATCGATCGGAACTTGTCTCGTTTGTATTGCGAACTTTTTCCCCGTCCTGCTTTTGTTTTATTGTTGAGCGACTTTCGTTTTTCCGTAATGATGCTGAGCTTTCGTGATGCAAATTCAAAGCGGGAGCGAGAGAGTCGGACAGACACAGGAAAGGGATGTGTAGTGTAGCGTAAAGCTACTTTACCTCTGAGGAAAGTATATTGAGGAGGTGAACAGGAAGCGCTTAAATGTAATGCGGACTGGGTAAACAAATGGAGTTCGATTAGGTTTATACTCTGGGAAGAGGAGTTAAGTTACAACTCCGTTACTAATAGCTCAGTGTTGATTATACAGGGTGTTTTATTAAGGGTGAAGATATCACGTAAGTTCCCGGGGTAGTAGGCAAAGTAGTAAAACCTTTTCCCTTGTAGCCCCACTCAGGAATTGAAACTAGGGTTTCGTCGTCAGATGGAGGTATTTATTCTCGTTTGTTCGAAAGTCGACGTTTCGTCCCAGGCTTGGGGACATTTTCAAGACACAGCTCAGGAGAACAACAGGTGGTGAGGTCCTCTTGTGGAGGTCTGTCCAGAAGGAAACGCAGATATCACGTAAGTTCCCGGGGTAGTAGGCAAAGTAGTAAAACCTTTTCCCTTGTAGCCCCACTCAGGAATTGAAACTACGGTTTCGTCGGAAACCAAGGGAAACAAGGGAAAAGGTTTTACTACTTTGCCTACTACCCCGGGAACTTACGTGATATCTGCGTTTCCTTCTGGACAGACCTCCACAAGAGGACCTCACCACCTGTTGTTCTCCTGAGCTGTGTCTTGAAAATGTCCCCAAGCCTGGGACGAAACGTCGACTTTCGAACAAACGAGAATAAATACCTCCATCTGACGACGAAACCCTAGTTTCAATTCCTGAGTGGGGCTACAAGGGAAAAGGTTTTACTACTAAGGGTGAAGAGGTACCCAGGACGTGATAGTCCGGGGGCTTTGGAGAAAAATGCTGTATGGTCCGAGGGATATTACTGGTAATAATTGTTTTAATTACTAACTTTGCAAGGGGCACAATTGCTATGGCCATAAAAAAATGAATATAGTTTCCTTTAAGATACCCTATAAAAGCTGTGAAGGAACAATTGCACTGATAATTTCACTAGAATTCTACATATTTTTGGTTTAATACTTCTTATAGTAACGTCACGTTTTACGGGTAACGTTTGTTTTTCCGAAATTTTGAGAAAATGCCTGAAATAATCGATTAAATTGGTATGAGTTAGTTTTCGGTCAGGAAAATGGGTTATTTTTGAGATTTTCCTATTTTCAAGGAAATTATGATGGACAAGATTTTGGCGAATTCGCCATGTCATCAGATTATATGAAACCATATAAGCGATGTATGCTACGAAAGAGGATATGATAAAAAGGCAGTGGTCTGTGTTTTTTTTTTGTTTTTTATAAAAAAAAACAGTATTTCACAATGTAGGGTTATAGTTCCCCTCAACCTCCTAAAATTGGAAGCATACAGAGAGGAGCCTTTTTCAAGCCTTTTTGAAAAAAAAAATTGAGAAATTTAAAATGTTCAGGGGTAAAGTGCCCTTTAGAGAAATTTTTGGAAAAAAAATTTCAAATAAAAGCTATAGCCATTAGTTCGGTCAGGTCAAATCTAAAATTCGGTAAGAATCGTTAAACCCGTCTTGGAGAAAATTGAGAGAAACTGAAAATTCACAAAAATAGAGGACCCTTCGAAGAAGATCAGTCAAGACATCGATAACGGCAATCGATGAGGATTGAATAGTAAAATAAACGTACGAAGTTTAAAAAAATCGTTGGACCAGTTTTTGACATAATCCAAAAAAATCTAAAAATCACAAGATTAAAGTACCCTTTGCCCTTAACTGATTCAGATGAAATTTATACGCTCTAGAGTTTTCAGGAGACCTAATCTAAATACGAAATTTCAACTTTACACTATGTATAGTTTCTGAGAAATCGTTGACCACATGCACCATACATACATACACACAGATGTTTCCAAAAACATGTTTTTTGAACTCAGGGGACCTCAAAATGTCCAAGAATGCTAATTTCTTAAATTCCGAAAATCAGCACGATTACAATACCTACTTTCTCTTATGATATGGGTAGCCCATATGAGAAAGTAAAAACAAATTATACGCTACTAAGTAACCTCAAATTTGTGCAGTAATAACTGTTGTTGTTAATGTACTCGCTTCAGCGGTACATGTATTAAAATTGTACGATACAGGGATGATTAGCACGACCCCTTCGCAAGGATAACATGTAAATCTTATTTTGGTAACATATGAAACTTATTCCATCATTTTCGTTGGCCTATGACACCTTAGACAAATGACGTTGAAACAAATCGAAGTCTCGTCAATATTCTGCAATGTAATGTTGCACACGTTTCCTGTAAACGCTTCTCGAGTTCTGTGTCGGTTTCCGCTGATTTCTTTTTGGAATTAAGTTAAACGATTTTTACCTGTAAAACATGATGGCACACTTCCTTGTAAAATGTGAATGCTAAATTAGGAAAAATCCCAAATAATTGTTCTAACGTCGAACAGTTATCTCCGTAGGAATTTCGTGATAACGCTCTTAGTAATTAAGTGGTATATTTGTAATTCTAGTAAACAATAAACACTTTTTATTGTAAAATGTAAAAGCGAGATATGGATAAATCCTAAAGAATTGCCCTAACATTGAACAGTTATCTTTATAACAATTCCATGCCAACGCTACTAGTAATTACTCTTGATGAAGGTCTTAGATGGGAAGGACAATTTTGCAATACATATTTTAATGTTACGTGGACTGAAACGCGTTCTGAATCCGTAAGTCCTTTTGAGTGTAGTTTCATCCACAGCTTATATATTATGACATAGTTCTGTTGGGCACTGCAGCTCAAGCGATTAGGGTATTTAGGTAGATAGCTGAAAGAATTATTAAGGGCGAGTTTACATAGTGCGAGTTGCTGGGCTAGCCAGTAGACAGTAGCTGTACTTTGCGAGTGGGGGACTAAATAGGCAAGCTGCTCACCTATTTACACGAAGTAAGTAGCTCTACTGTATTTCAGGACAATGGACAGTGAGCTTGCAGATCTTGAAAGAGAGTGCAATATATCGAAAGTACGAAAAATTGCAACCCGCAAGGCAATACATTCTTTTTCCATAACTTTGTGCGATGAGTTGGTTAAAGAAATTGAAAATGATCTGACAAGAAAAAGAAACAGACGGATTTGGGTCAGAAATTGGTTGCAAAAGAAATCATCAGGAGCTACAACCATGATTATGAGAGAGCTATATTATCAGGACCCTCGTGAATATAAAGCTGTTATGCGATTGACACCTTCACAGTTCGAAATTCTTTTATATTTAATTGCCAGGTACTGTACTATGTGTTCAAATTAGGCAAATAGGATGCAAACTACTGACTTCAGTCTCGTGGGGGAAGGCAAGTGGCCAGTAAAATCGAAAAATATTGAAGTAACTCGCATTCAGTAGCTGCCCATCCTTGCAGAGACAGTAACTCCGCGGATCTATTTTAATAATAACAGTAGCTGGCATACAGTTACTGGCCTTCTCAACTGACCCGCTAGCTCGCACTGTCTAAACCCGGCCTAACAAATGCCAACTTCAATGAATATTGCAGACCTATTTTTAAACTATTAAATAATTTACCTCTGCATTGCGTTTTTATATATTTCTCATAAATTTTGGCTATCTATTTCAGCATAGAACTTGCTGAATCTCACGCTGTACAATTAGCTACCAGTGCATTTCAAGTTCTTAAATACTAAGAAGTTCAAAAACGAGATTGCGCAGCCAATTGTTTTAAAAATATTTAGAAGTAAGTTACTATAATGTATAACTTTCTTGCATTTTGTCATATATGCCAAATGTCATGCTCAGTGAAGTTTTTAAATCACTTTTTTCTGTGTTCTATTCTTAATACATCCATTTTCTAAGACATGCCAAGAATAACTCTGCTGAATACTAATGTTGTAGTATGGTCTCTAACCGTTATTTATTGTATTCACAAATAAGACATGCAGTTAACCTTCTCCAGTGTGCCGTGCGTTAACATCGTTGCTCGTGCACGTTTTATTGGGCCGTATTGCCACGTTTTGCAGTTATTGTAATATATCAATCTATAATTATTATGATGTTTAGTAACACCTCCTGCCCGATTGTGCCCTATCTCTGTTGGTATTTTCTCATCTACCTTTATTCTACCCGTTCTGCGCATCTCAGCCGTCTTCCTTATTTCGTTGTATTGCACTTACAATAGCTCTACGCAGCAGAAGGGGTAAGTCATTTCATTACAAAAGATGTCCAAGAAAAAGTTGTTACAATAACTGAAATGAAGCAGACGGTAGGTACATACTTTAGCCTTTAGTGGAAGGAAAACGAAGATTTTTCAATTTAAATCGATAGAGAGGGGATACAAAATTCTATTTTAAGAACGTTCTAATCGCATCATCACTCTGCGAAAAATCGATAACCGAATTATCAAGAAATGGAAGGTACTACAAAGTTTATAATCCCCGTAAAGATAACAAGAAGTGGCCCTCGCAGATAAGTTTATTGTTACCTAAAGATTAAGGAAACGCACGAAAATATTATGACCTCATAAACTCTATGCCGCATTGAACGCATACTCGATCTTGAAAGCGATAAGGATGTGATTCACCTGAATCGATACATCTTATTGAAACCGTTACTTCGATTTTCCAGCGGGATTTTCCATCTTTTCTCCTCTCGCTTTCCGATTTTATGAAAACATATGTCTACGGTTCTATATATCTGCATTTCTTCGGCTCCATCGTACGCGTCCCGAAAGCCAAATGAGACCCGCACAACTATATAATCGGCCGTCCCTGGCGGGATCCAGGAGAGAGTAACGATAAATCAAAATGCGTATCCCCGGAGAACGTACATTTTACCAAAATTTCGCCGTGGTAAATTGCCGAGTTCCGCATGATAATGGCGGCGCAGTCCCCAAATTTATACCGTACGTGGGATGTACACTGTAATATTTCTTTGGTCGAATCTCTGGTCTGATTGTGCTGGGGATGATGTTTTGTCTTGTGATACAAAAAAAGGCTCAAACGTATACAAAAATTTTTGGGGTAATCTTAAAATGTAATAGGGTCTGGGTTTGGCCATTGTTGGGAATTTCCTGTATTTTAGCTCTTACGGTGTAATTTAATTCCTCGTTACTGCGGTTTCGTTTAGTGCAGATTTAGGGTACATTTGTGTCCTAAACTTTATGTATTGTTTTCGCTGCTTGATTGAAACTCGCCTTGTTGTGAAAGATTTCAATTTTGTACGAGGAGAACAATCTTTTTAAATGTCTAATACGTACAATGATAATTTTAAAAAGAAAAATTGAATCAATATGAAGTTTAGTTTATTTAGTTAGTATATTCTAATCCAACATCTAGGCCGCAATCTTTTCTATCATTTTGGACTTTGGAAAAAGATTATGCTGTTATCGCTATAGAGTGATTTACTCTTGTAATCAATATATTGATATTGAATCAATATGGGGGAGAAACACTATAACTTTAATTTTTTAACATTTGTTTATAACAGTTGAACACATTTGTTCATAAGTTTATAGAAAGTGCCCTTTAGGGGGGTTTTAGAACAAAATGTTTCAAATAAAAGTTGTAGCCAATACTTTGGTCAGTTCAAATCTAAAATTTGACAAGGATCGATATAGCCGTTTTGGATCACTTGAGAAATGAGAAAGACTGAAAATTCACAAGAGTAAAGGGCCCTTCGCAGAAAATCAGTCAAGATAACGATAACTACAATCAATAAGAAATTAATGGTAAAGTAATTATACAAAGTCTAAAAAACGTCTGTACCAGTTTTTGAGATAATCCAATAAAACCTAAAAATGACAAGAGTAAAGTGTCGTTTGCCCTTAACTGATTCTGATGTTTTATTTATTTATGTGGTGTCGATTTTTCAGGACACCGAGCCTAAATGCAAGTTTTCAACTTCTCACTATTTACGGTTTCTAAGAAAACGTTGACCACATGCACCATACATACACACATAGAAATGTTTCCAAAAACATGTTTTTCGAACTCAGGGGACCTCAAAACGTCCAGAAATGCCAATCTCTCAAATTCAGAAAATCAGCACAATTACTATACTTTCGTCATTATATGGCTACCCATATGACAGAGAAAAAGCTATATTGGCTAGACACATCACATTGCTAACATTTTATGAAACCTGTTTAATAACCGTGCTATATGCTACATGCATACTATCATTCATATTACAAAAAACGAATATGCCAGTTTTTGACGTGATATACGTCTTATAAATGGATGTGCCAGCTACCTGCCGGTTCACAAAACATTGTAAGGTTACGACAGACCCATGCGTGCGAGCTAGAGTGAGAGCGACAACAATAGACAGATCGACCTCGGCGGTTGCATTGCGACGCATCTATCTCGTTTACACGACAGCGTCCGAGTGAAAGCTCGATTTGGCGATCGGCTCGGTTCGCGAGCGCGATGGAAAGGGACGAAGGGGTACGTGCTACGCGCGTTCTGATTGCACTGTTTCCACTCCATCGTCAGCGACGACGGCGACAGCAGTCAGCACACTATTATATATAACGTTATCTGAATATTTACTGTGCATAACATTGCTTATTACTAGTACAATAACAATTGCGGCAATAAGATATTCAATTCTTGCATTCCAAGAGTTCGATTAGATATATAATCTCATATATTAGTTCTTGCATCGGTCAGTGAGTGCAGTAATAGGTCATGTTACGATTTCTACTAAAGCATTATGATGAATGATATAAATGATCGTGTAAAAAGTCGACTGCTTTCATTTAGTATTCATTTGAAAACAATTATCCTGCACAGCAATTCATGTAAGGTTCAAGATTAATGTTCAACTTCATACATGTCATAACAATGTGTCTAAAATGACCAGTTGGACCGGCCAACCGCAGTGCGAAAAAAACCTTCTAATGATAATTTAGTGATAATAATTCTAAAATCTAAAATTCTAATCTAATCTATTCTAAAATTGAAATTCATAAACGTATTCCATTTTTTATCAATGTTTTCTTATGACGTTATCACGGAAAAATTATCCTCCGTATACAGACTTTACAGACAAACAAATTTGTTTTAAGAAGATTAGACCATTTTGTTGAACAAATGAACGCATATAATCCATATGGATGCCATTTTAGATATTTCCCAACTACTTTGGGTAATTTCCTTATTAAATTAAATTTAGTTTCGTTAAATAGATAGTTGCCGAAACGTGTGCGGAAAGTTGCTCGCCGACAATTTTTCGCCGACAATTGCTCGCCCACATTTCCTCGCCGGGAAAATTGCTCGCCACACATTTACTCGCCACTCAGTTGCTCGCCATCCGGTAAATTTATATTCAGGTAATATTAACAACTAGACCAAAGAGCACTTATTTTTCAAAAAAATTATCAATCAATTTTTA
Organism: Cryptocephalus moraei; assembly: GCA_946251905.1. Taxonomy (NCBI): domain Eukaryota; kingdom Metazoa; phylum Arthropoda; class Insecta; order Coleoptera; family Chrysomelidae; genus Cryptocephalus; species Cryptocephalus moraei. The sequence continues at coordinate 23,364,710 of OX276454.1, forward strand.
ATCATTTATTTGTCATCTTCAGAAAATAGACCATTGCTAATTAAATAAATTTAACACAAACACAATTTAACAAACAATAGAACACAAAAATTTAACGATTAAGTACAAATTCACTCATGTTTCGATACATAAAATCTAGATAATTGAAAATTTTATAAACCCAATTAACGAAAATACATATTATTAAAGATAGTTCAAATACATCAAAATAATGTATTTTTCGTTATTAACTTTTCGGATTAGTCAGGTATGTCATAAGTCCAAGTAGGTATCTGTTAAAATTCCGAAAATTGGTAACCATTATTACTTAACTTTAGGCATTTACTGTAAACGAGTGACATTTAAACGCTTTTAACAATAAATATTTGAGGATTACGTTGGAGCCTTTAAGGTTGGAGAGTTGGGTTTATTAAGGGTTGATGGGACTTACAATTGAAGACTGGAAATTTCAAACGTGCTAAGTGCCAATTTTCCCAAAATTCGTTTTTTTCCTTAGAAGTGATCTATGTGCCATTGGCAATATCCAATAAAGTGAGCTCAGTGCCAAGACCAACCGAAACGGTTCACCTCCCGCTTAAAAATGGCGCCTGCTGTAAGCCCACATGTCGATCCTAGCGTGCTAAGTGCCATCAGTCATTTGTTTGTACTGTTTCCGAGACGTGCTCATATGTTCCAACCTGGTTTTCATTGATTGTATAAAAAAATGAAAAGAGAACGACGTAAAAGTGGTACCGGGTCGTTTGTCTCTGAACAAAGAAAAGCGAAAATTGCTGGAAAGGGTTAGGTTGTAACAACCTAGCTCATCTGAGTATTTCTTTCATGTGTTTATGGGATGAAAGTAGAGCTGGAAGAGGCGGTAATGAAATATCATCATAATGTAAATAATGTAAATCCAAATAATAAGAAAAGAATAACCATATGGAGTGATAACTGTGCCTCGCAAAATAAAAATCGTATGATTCACTAGGTTTATATGAATGTATAGACCACAAGTTTTTAGTTAGTGGGCACAGTTTTTTGCAGTGCGATCGGATGTTACGCTCATTGAAAAGCTCAAAAGAGTATGTAAATCTATGGTTGCAGCTAATTGGCACTCTATTATCGAAAGCAGTACACACACTGGAAAATTTCGAGTATTATTTACGCAGAGGTTTTTTAACATTCAAGCGGCGAGTGATTCTGTGTTAAACTTAAAAGCAGTCCAGATTAGCAAAACTACCCATATTCGAATTGATACTGATATCCAGGAATGTTATGTAAAGACAGTTTTTCTGAATTTTTAGATTTTCACAAATTTTCAATATGGAAAAAGGGTAAATCTATCTAAGATGTACAAAAAATTACACTGGAAGAATTGTCTCATAAAAGTCTCATAACTGCCAACAAAAAAACACATTTAGAAGCCCTGATTCCGTTTTTGGAAAAGCAGGAACATAAAGATTTTTACAGTAATCTAATAAATAAGTTTTTTTTGGCCCTTAGCACTTTAGGTAATGATATGTAGTCCAGTAAATAAAGGCCGGAAAACCCCCGAACCTGGACATCACATTGATCCCGGACTTTTGTTTTTTTAACTTGTAGGTATACATGGGCACATCAATTTCTGAAAAAATGTCCACCGGGAAATGTGCGGAGGGGGCTGGAAAATGTCTTCATGGTGTTAAAATCGACTATTTTCCCCGATATTGGCCAAAATATGACACTGAGGCAATTTGTGTTTGAACATAAAAGAAGAACAATTTATTATCTACAAAAATGATCCTTATCGTTTTTGTCAAAAGTTTAACCGTTTCCGAGATAACCGGCCCCAAGCGTAGCCTGGATTTCAAGCTGCTGCGCCGCGTCTCGGAAAGCACGCTCCGTGAATGTAGGCATGAGCGGGCGGACAAATTGTCCCATAACTTGGGTAAAAATGAATATTTTTTCACGATTCAAAGTTCATATGAAAGGAGGGACCTGTAGCTATAATATCATACTACCTTTTCCTTTTTTACTGTAGACGCATGTACAATACCATACATGGACGCCACGTGGCCGCGCGCGGTAAATAAACGTATATCACATTCAAGGAAGTTTGGAGACTGAGTTTTTTCGCGTGCACGTATTAAAATACTTGATATATATATATATATATATATATATATATATATATATATATATATATATATATATATATTGGTGAAAAGCTGGGAGTCTGGTCTTTCATTTAGTATAATCCTTAACCTCTAAAAGTTCAACCCTGAGAAGAAAACAATGATTAAAAACAAAAGGTAGATTTTTCATTGAGGTGAGAATTTTCTCAATTTTCCGGAAAACTAAAAAACGTGGAAAAAAATAAAAAAGGCCATTAAGAAGGGGACATTTTTAGCTTTCAAATGATGTGCATTGAATACCGATATGGCCCTTCATTATTTATCAATTCTCGATAGACCCGAGCATATTCGAAAACTCCGGAAATCCAAAAAAAAAACGTCCCAAGGAAACCACGTTGTTTATAAAAATACACAAGAATTATTTGTTGATTCTTTCGGAATACATTCACCAGCCATCAAAGCCCTATTATCCAAAAGGATTCAGTGAAACTACTCTTAATTAAAAAAATATGAATGGATTGATAAGGAGGGTCAAATATCGAAGAAAGACAAAGTTTGGCCAGATTTTCCGATACTCCAGAATAATAAAAAAAAGGAAAAAGTAATACAGTATTATTGCTACAGGTCCCTCCTTTCATATGAACTTTGAATTGTGAAAAAATATTCATTTTTACCCAAGTTATGGGACAATTTGTCCGCCCGCTCATGCCTACATTCATGGAGCGTGCTTTCCGAGACGCGGGGCAGCAGCTTGAAATCCAGGCTACGCTTGGGGCCGGTTATCTCGGAAACGGTTAAACTTTTGACAAAAATGATAAGAATCATTTTTGTAGATAATAAATTGTTCTTCTTTTATGTTCAAACACAAATTGCCTCAGTGTCATATTTTGGCAAATATCGGGGAAAATAGTCGATTTTAACACCATGAAGACATTTTCCAGCCCCTTCCGCACATTTCCCGGTGGACATTTTTTCAGAAATTGATGTACCCATGTATAATTACAAGTTAAAAAAACAAAAGTCCGGGATCAATGTAATGTCCAGGTTGAGATCTTCGTTTACTGGACTAATGGCACTTAGCACGTTTCCCATTTGTTGTCCTAAAATATTTTTTTTACATAATAGTTTTTATTTTCGTGATCGCTTACCTCAACCTATGTATCGAGCGTATCTCAAAATATGTGTTTTATTTTTTCTGAAAAGATGTTTGTAAAAATAAAGTATTTAAAAAGTTTTTTGTAAATATCTCCATTTTTTATTTTTGGCACTTAGCACGTTTGAAATTTCCAGTCTTTAATTGTGTATTAAATTTCTTTAAATTCATACCATTTTCGGATAATAATGCTTAACTAAGACTAACAACAATATTATGAGGAATATTATCTGAAGGCGAGCAATTATGAGGCGAACAGTTGGGTGGCGAGCAATTTTCCCGGCGAGCAATTGTCGGTAAGCAATTGTCGGCGAGCAATTGCCGGCGAGCAACTTTCCGGGAATCTGCCGAAATCTAGACCAAATTTCTCTATTTTCGCATATGTGTGTAGCACCACTTCACGGCTGGTTAATAATTCTGCAACAACTTTACTGTAACTTAAGCTTTAGTTAAAACGTTTACCTATGCATATACTCGTATTTTTATTAATATAAAATATGTTTACGTAAATATGCAAAAACGAAACACACTGTATTATTTTCCCCTTCAAACAAAACAAAGATATTTGTTTTTTATGCATGTGTTGTCAATATAAGGTATCTAAATATCAAACAAAAATACTAAAAAAGTAAATAATACTGTATACGAAAAGGCGTATTGTAACAATTTGTGTATACAATTTTCTCTTTCAAGGCTTCATTTCTTTCTTCAAATAGGTGTGGCACTGTATTTCCAACATATTAGTTTGGGAATAGTCGAAAGCTTTACCATTATACATACGTTATCCAAATATGTCATATATTTTTGAAGTTACATTTTGAATCGTTCAATTTATCATATATCTTCATCTTTTAATAAATCTTCTTGGTGCATCTTAACTTCCTTTTTTGGCAAAAAACAAACATCTGTAACAAAGCGACAAGCATTTATTAATTTTTCATATATTTAGATTTGTGTAAATATGTCGTGGAACAATATTAATAATGCGTAAATAAATAATAAGAAGTGAATGAATATTATTACACACAAGTTGTACATTTAAGTTAACATTTTTCTAAAAAACCAGCACTATATTTTGCAATTTTTCTACGAAATCAGGTAAATACCATCCATAGGATCATACATAGTCGCAATTATTGATTTTTTGCCTATATTTTCATTATCTTGCAAATTTTCATTTTTGTCATTACTTGTTATGCTTTTCTTGTCGGTTAATAATGTATAAAGTGCTTTTAGCATACAGAGCAACAGCACTTTCAGTGTTACTTCCTTCAAGTTCTAAAAAGTTATAAGTATATTAGGTACCAACTCTTGTATATGCAGACAAACTGTTTATTGCTTTTATTATCATTTTACCTACATAGTTGCTGTAAGATACACAAAAAGAAGTTCTAAGATAACTTGTGTGTCAGAATAAAATTTACTTAGTTTCTGGTTAATTTAGAAAATGTTGGAAATAGCGCACGTGTTTCCAGACGCGTTAGCTGTTTTGAAATGTGAAAATGGTGGTAATTCTGCTCTTATACAGTGTGTTAGGGGTTTGACTGCCTTTATTTTAACAGGCGATAGTATTCATCAAAATAAACAAAAAAAACATATATAGCAGGGGTCCTAAAACAAACCGTTTTCGAGAAAAAAATTAGTAAACTTCTAATTTTAAGGTGTAAAAATTCAGTTTTATTAAAGAATCTCACACAATTTTGTACATGAATTGACCATAAGATGTATTCTTTTAGTCTATTTATGTTTAATTTTTAACAAAACAATTTATTCTTTAAAGAATAAAAAAATTCTAATCAATACAACTCTATAAAGTGGCTATGCCGTGGTGTGGCAACACCGCGAATTTATCGCACGCGTCGCGAAACATTAACCCGTACAGTTGTTTACATAGGGATCATCTCTTGTCGGTGTTGTCAAGTTGTGGTAAAATGCCAAAGAACTCGACTTTTCTCGAAACGGTTGGTCTTAGGACCCCCATTATTTAAAGTTTTTTTGTTTGTTTTGATGAATACTCTCACCTATTAAAATAAAGGCAGTCAAACCCCTAACACCCTGCATATACCGCCACTAATATGGATTATTATGTATTAAAAACCATGAAGTTGGAAAGCTGTCTAATTCACATTGTGCAGATTGATAAATTCCAAATAAGACGTGTCATACAGCCAAACGTACTTCAATCGCATCGCTTCGGCTTGTTAGTTATAATAATTATACTGACGATTCTTTAAGAACGTCACATATCTCATTTCCCAACTGCATCTCATCGACACTAAAGAAGTTTCCTCCTTGAATCAACCAAAGTAATCATTTTTTGTTATGTGCCATCTAACATCTATTATTCATTTCGTGATATAAAACACTACTACTTTGTTAAAACACTATTACAGTCACTGCAATAATTCACTACAATATTGTTACTTACCAACCAACGGTTTGAAAAGACACGTATGTGCAAGCTCTATATCGTACTGTAACGTGTAGCCTACTTTATTTTTACAGTTCCGGATTTACCACTACCTAATTTATTTAGTCTATTCCTTAACTAATTAAGTTATGTTAAACATTTAACGTGCTAATTTATTTGTACACTTATCGCTAGTCGGCTTATCGCACTTTTTTTACTCAAGGCGGCTCCTGGTCTCCTCTCCTGCCACTGAACCCGGGCGTAATTTATACCCCCTAATAATTTTTTAAGAGAAGTTTCCGGGTTATTCTTTCTCTAATTGGACGTTCTTGATTATTCGAGAAGAGGGTTTTTATGTTCGAAGCGGTACTGAATTCTCCGAAGCGGTCCCCTTTGAACTTCGTCAGATAAGAAGGAGCACGCTTCACACTGATGTTTATATTTCGCGTCACAGTATCATCGTTTGTTTGCAAACATGTCCGCTTATTTTACATAGTTTGAGGGTATCGCGGTAAAAATCCAATAAAAACCGATTCACCTGCAATACCTTCCTTTTTTGTGGAACACGATGTACGTGCTAGAGCACTCATCGATCGGGTTGGTTTGTTCGTGCAAAACAATTAGAATTTCATTTGTTATTAAATGGTTTATACGTTAGTGACTAAACAGTAGCAAATTGGTTTTATGCTCGGACACGAAATTTCGGAATTAAAAGTGACTGCATCTATCACCGCCGTAAATAATGCTATTCGCATGCCAGTCGGAATTAAAAACAAATCTATATCTTTTAAAGATAGTTTGAGAACTATGCTCTGATAGAAAAACTATAATATATACATATGTACGTCCAAAATGACGAGCAAAGTTGCATACCTCAGAACACAATACATACTTATGTTCTATTTCTCCGCTACTAACATACAAGTTATGGTGTCCTCTGATTTAATCTTAAATTAGTTCTGAAAGAAAGCGTCATTTGAAAACACGATGAGCCAAAACGATATAATTACCTTGTTAACGCTGGTGTATCGTTGAAGATCGTTGTTTTCATTAAGATCCCCAACTACTTTCTTGTTTCTCTAATATTTCGTTTTTATTAAAACTGACGGTAAATCTGAGTTATATTAAACGTACGAGTTTCCATTTTTAATCAAGAACTTTTCCGCGAAATATAAAGTCGAGCCCTGCTTAGAGTCGTATTTTTGGCACTATTTAATTTACGTTTAGCATATGGAGGGCTCTTAATTAAAATTTGAGAAGGTCTTAAAGCAACTCGGGCCGTTGCCTGCTAACTCTAAAGAACAAATTCTAGGTCATAAAACTGTGGCCACCGTCCCCCCCTCCTTCCCGAGTATCTGCATATTTAAACTCTAATTAATTTTGCACAATAGCAAGGGTTTTGAAAAAGTGGCGAGAGGGGGTGGCAGCGCTGGTGAAGATAATCGTATCTGTTAGGGACCCGGAGAAAATTTTCAGCTTAAAATAACATAAAATTGTGAAAATGTTCATTTTGGTAATTGCTCTCGCATAATTAAATAAGGAGGGGAATTAAACTGAACTTTGGGAATATTCAACGTTTCTTTGTGCAAGGGGGAAACTAATATTGAAGGGAAAGTGGGGAAAATGTTGTTTTTTTTTAATTTAACTCGATTAGTGAACTACAATTTGTTCTTATCCAGACGAATAAATGTAGTCCTCAAAAAGTTACTTGACGCACAAGAAAAAATGCCTATGTATCGAGCGCATCTAAAAAGTGCCTTTTGCCTTATACCAAAGCACAGTATTTGCTGCTTCATCCGACCAACCCTCGTATATTTGGTGTGACCAGTTTCCAGTCGATAAGCAGTTAAAATCGCATATCTACATCGATTATCAAAGTGCAGTCAATACAGTCGTAAAACGACAGCGAGACAGTGTACAATTGCAGGTGCGGCGTCTTTTACAGCCTTAGTGGCTATTAACGTTTTTTTTTTTGGCTGTCTCAAGTAAGAATGGAAGGAGAATGAATAGAATGTCGTAACATTGTACGATAACGTGTACGTTACTTTGATTGACAATATTATCCCCACGTGGCAGCAGATTGGAATAGTGCCAATAGTTTACATGAGTCACTCACGAACGCGTTTGTTGTTACACAATTTTTTACTTTATCTTGTATTAGTCTTCTTGCACTGGAGTCGCTTGTGGGTTGTACAATTCCGCAAATACTACAACGCTTTTCCCTTCATTCTAAGGACTTTATGGATTTTGGTATCTTTGTAATTTTCCAGGGTTGGATATACTGGCTGTTACCTAAAGTTAGATTGGTTTCGATAAATTAATAATTTCTTTTCCAAAATCAATTGAGATTTCTCAAGGGTAGGTTGCAAGGTTTACAAGGGTTGCTTACTCCCATAGGCTGTACCTATGCCGATTATCCCCACTCTTGTGAAGTTATAGATGTTGCCTGTCAACAAAAGTATCGCCATTTATAGATCGTGTTTTCGTGTTGTTATGATGCGGTTTGGATCTTATGCCTTATTTACGTCGATTTGAGACTTATTTTATGGTTTGGTGCTCTTATTTTTAAATTCCGTATGAAAGCGTGGAGCCAAAAAAGGGTTTGAAATTGATGATTCGTAATTTTCCAAAGAGATCACTTGGTTTCATTAACTTTTCAAAAAAGTAAATTCGTCGATGTAGACCTAACATTGTCAACCTAGAAAGTGCAACATTTTGAGGAATGCCTACGAAATAAACTTAAAAAGTAAGCTGTTGGTTAAATGAATACATTCCAAGTATAGTTTTATTTTTGTATCATACTGAAAATATTGCAGGACTGTCGATAAGTCATGTCTTAAGGAAACCTAGTACAATTAATATTGAAAAATCTAGGAGCAATAGATTTACCAAAAGTGTGACGCAAAATCTTTCCTTTTTCTCAACAGTCCCAACCGAAAACGAAATATACGAAATGCATCATTTTAGCCTCGATGCAGCTAATATTTTCTTGTAATATACGAGTATTAGTTTCTTCAATATCAACCAGTAACTTAGAGCAAGACCTCATCTATTAACTAAAAATCTTAATAATGTTTCACTGTCATCTACGTATAAAGATTTGAAAGAAGTTTCCTTTAAAGGAAAATATTAGGAAATCTTATTTCTGAAGTACTTTGTTGACTCTACGATCAACATAAAAGAGAGCTAAGTAGGGTTGTAGGAATTTAATAGAGAATTTAGGAAACATACTCTTCAATTAGGGATTAATAACCATTAAATAGGGAACTAGAGCAACTAGTTATTAGAACATCTTAGGTGAAAATATCCACTTGCAAATTAAGTAATCAAAATTAATTAGAACAAACTTAGTCAGGGAAATAATTTAGTGAACGGGCTGATAAAGTAATCAAATATGAAGTAATTAATAACTATTAAAGAGGGTATTAAAACAACTGAGTCGCTTAGGTGGACGAAACAGCGCGGATCAAAGTGATAATTTCAAAATCTTACAACAATTAATTAATCGCGTAAGCATAACACCAGTCTCGTAATATGATAATACACGCGCTCCGTAAGGTCAAGCACACAGCTAGGTCAGGGAAATTACAATCTAGGAGGCCGAAAGATAACAAAACTTAATTTGCCATTTAACCAATGTAATTTTAAGAAGTATAAAAGCTTGTGAAAGTTTGGTAATAAACCAGTATACCCTAGTATGCTCAAAACGACAGTGTGTTTTCAACGACAACGACCTTTCTTCACTCCACTTAACCCGACAACCCAAAACCTAACAAACTTCAACCCGAAGAGTACGTCACGCCCTCTCTCCAAACTACTAGAACCTCAAACCCCGGATCTGCACGATACGCCCTCAGATCCAAACCCGGAGAAGTACGTCACGCCCTCTCTCCAAACTACAAGAACTTCAAGAACTTCAAAGAGATCACGTCACGCCCTGATCTCCGCCTACAAGAACGTCTGCAGCCTTACAACCTGGAGACAAGATTCATCTCCGCACCCACGAGTTACGAGAGATATCTACATACAGTCCACTCTCTAAAGAGATCATTTCACACTTCGTTCATACTTCATATTATACTGTTTCCGTAGGCACAATTAATTACACTACTCTAATTACGTACTTAACTTTAACACTAATTAATATTACCCAACACATCACTTATTCATGTAGACTATTTATTTGTTTGCGCGCGTGTTGCGATAATTTGGTAGGATCTGTTAAGCAAGTTAAGAATAATGCGATATTTAAGCAGGATTTGGAGCTGCTGATCGTAGTTAGTTAGTAGTAGTTGATATTAGTTCTCTGTTGTGAACAGTCTTCCCTTGGAAAACTGGATTAATTTTTATTAATAAGAACGGAACGCTTTAAAACGTTTCCTCTTGATAACTAACGTGCCTTCTTGTGTAGCCGATTTGCTGCATTGTATTCCATAGTATGCAAAACGAAATTAAATTTGTGCTTTGGAATAGCCACATCAATTGGAATGACAACTTTGGGAAAAAGTTACCAAAGATATTTTTTGGCAATGTATTATTGTCACATACGAGGTTAATTGGACCATATGCAGTACCTGAACTTCTTCACATTAAGCAGGTAGAAGAATTCACATATTCATCACGATCGTTTAAACCACTTTATAAATAGACCATGAGTTTGAACTAACCAAGTACGAATTGACTGCGAAAACAAAGGTCAAAACGTAAGATCGACAGTTTTTTGCGGATAAATACCACGTACCAGATAAAAAATTGAGGATCAATCGTTCTATCAGTATTGGTCAGTCTCTATCGACGTGATATGCTGAGAATAGCCCTACTGCTATTGTTGGTTTTCGTATCAGGATTTATTATGTATGCATACACTTATATTTATTTGACAACAACTGTTTATGAAACAAAACGAACTACTATGGAAACTAAACTTTCCAAAGGTGACTAGAGTTATTCCCGGCACACGGCAGTGCTGCTAACTCTAACCGTGGAGAATAACCCTACAATCCCCCCCTCGGAAGGATCTCTGTTTCATCACGATGATCGTTCCGCCGGTCTGCTAACTTCTTCAATAGGGTTACTGCAGTATCCGGGCGCGATGATCTTCATCGACGTTTTCGTCCATGAACGTTGGTTTGACTTCCATCGGCGTTGAGACTCCTCTCGCGTCCGGTAGTCCGAATCGGTTGATCAGCTGATCGATGTAGTCCTCTTGAGAAAGTGCAAGACTGTTGTCCTCCCTCTTCTCAAACTTGACTCATAGCATGTGAGAAATCTCTCCAACATGCTTAACCTCAAAACATCTGCCATGTTTGTTGGCACTTGAATTTATTCTACCAAAGTATGGCTGGCGATGTCGACTTAATGTCCTAATGTATACACACACCACGCATATTGCGTACCTGGGTCCTCCAGTGAACTCCAGCAGTCCCGGGATCTGCCTCGTTCGGCGTATCTGGCCCAGTGGACTCCTGCAGTCCGAGGTCTGCCTCGTTCGGCGATTCTGACCTTTCATGAGCGGTGGGAATTCCATCCCTGCTGCTTAGTTGGCCCATAACCATTATTGGGTTCCTGGGCCCAGTGGACTCCTGCTGCTTGCTGGGCCCATAACCATTGTTGTTTTTTTTCCTGTAACAGGATTTAACAGTGACGCCACATTCTTCTAACGTCCTCAGACTCATGTAAACTATGCCACTTGTTGATTTACCTTTTGTCGGTTAATTTTGATTTTGTTGTACATATTGTGTCCTCTTTGTTTTTTTATTTGTCATTAGTCATTAATTTGCATTTTTGTCTCATTCCCCCGTGAAATTTAATTAGAAAGGTTGTTAATGTTTGGGTTTGTAACCCATTTCTTGGTAGGCTCAATAAACGCCTTTTAGTTTGTTTAACCTGTTTATTCTGTCCCATTGTCTGACCTGCAAACTCCATACTGTGCACATTTAAAAGCCAATTGGGCCTTAAGCGTGACATTATTTATGAATTATGAGATTATTTTTTACAATGATGATCCGTAAATCTAGAAAGTAAATGTAGTTTTACATCAAATTTACCGGGCCTATACGATATCTCTTTCTGATCGAAGTGAGGCGATATAGGTATCTATTTTTTTCATATAGCCGAACGATCCACATTACTCTCTTTTTCTCTCTTTGTTTCCGAACATCGTGTGGATTCATTTTCCGATTTTTATTATTCATGTCCCACTTTTGTGGGTAGAGAGGCCATAAAAAATTCACTTTACACGGCCCCCACAATCTCTATATTCGCGACCTTTTGCATATCACCATTAAATATTACCGAATTTTTTTTCTGTTGTTTTTGATGCGAATTTCGAACTCTGCAGGATGCAAGGGGAGAGGCTTTTGTAAAATTCACGAGGCAAACGTAGAAGCTCGTTTGATTTTCGTATTAATGTGGTACAGTTGAGGTCAGGTCGTTCATAATAGTTATTCGTGCATTCCCCTACACTATGTATATAAAGTTGGCGGACCACCCTCACAGGCCGGCAAAACAAAATAGTGGAGATTTTGTGTCTTTTTTGTAGCTTTTTTGTAGCGAGAAAACCAATTTTGTAGCTTTTGAATAGCCGGAGCTACAAAAGGTGGGCTAACTTAATATTAAGTTAGCGGCCACCGCTATAACTCATACACGGAATGTAATAGGATGTTCTGGTTTGCGCAGGAATTTGTGTCTTTAGAAGTACTTGAAAGTCACTGGGCCAAAAAAAGTTTTTGGCCACATTTGGCCAATTTTGGCCAAAAATCCGAGGAGTTATCACGTTTTGGCCGAAATAAATCCTTTTTGAATTTGTAGCTCCACAGGCCCGCAGTTTCAGGTGAATTCCAGTTGCTAGAAGGATCCATTGAATCCTTAGACAGTGTGTCTGAAAATTCCGGGGCACATGTTTGACCTGTCGAAGTATATACAAGATTTATCACGTTTTGGCCGAAATTAGTAATTTTAGAATTTGTAGCTCCACAGGCCCGCAGTTTCAGGTGAATTCCGGTGGCTAGAAGGATCTATTGGATCCTTAGACAGTGTGTCTAAAAATTCCGGGGCCTACATTTTAGAACTGTCGAAGTATATACAGGAGTTATCACGATTTGGCCCAAATAAGTCCTTTTAGAATTTGTAGCTCCACAGGCCCGCAGTTTCAGTTGAATTCCAGTAGCTAGAAGCATCCATTGGATTCTTAGACAGTGTGTCTGAAAATTCCGGGGCTCACGTTTTCGAACTGTCGAAGTATATACAAGATTTATCACCATTTGGCCGAAATTAGTAATTTTAGAATTTGTAGCTCCACAGGCCCGCAGTTTCAGGTGAATTCCGGTGGCTAGAAGGATCTATTGGATCCTTAGACAGTGTGTCTAAAAATTCCGGGGCCTACATTTTAGAACTGTCGAAGTATATACAGGTTTTATCACGTTTTGGCCGAAATTAGTAATTATAGAGTTTGTAGCTCCACAGGCCCGCAGTTTCAGGTGAATTCCGGTGGCTAGAAGGATACAATGGGATCCTTAGACAGTGTGTGTTTTAAAATTCCGGGGCCCACATTTTATAACTGTCGAAGTATATACAGGAGTTATCACGTTTTGGCCGAAATAAGTCCTTTTAGAATTTGTAGCTCCACAGGCCCGCAGTGCAAAGTGACTTTTAGTGTCTAACACTTTTAGAGTCTCCTAAATCCTTCATATTGTTGCTTAAATTCCCATGGCCCGCATTTTCGAACAATTCAGGTATATACAGGATTTAGCACGTTTTGGCCGAAATAAGTCATTTTTGAAATTTTGGCCATTTCTGGTTATTTTTTATTGACCCCCTGCTAGCTTTTCTGAGCTCTCTGTGTACCACATGTTTGACCTGTCGACGTATATACAGGATTTCCCATGTTTTGGCAAAAATAATAAATTTTCGAATTTTTGGCCATTTCTGGCAATTTGGGCCGGCTTTTTCGGCCAATTAACAGGTTTTCAATGCCAAATGATTTTTAAGATCGCTACTATATCATGAAATTGAACCGCGAGTTATGATTGAACATCTTGTCATTTTTGGCCAAAATTGGCCAAATATGTCCAAAAACTTTTTTTGGCCCAGTGACTTTCAAGTACTTCTAAAGACACAAATTCCTGCGCAAACCAGAACATCCTATTACATTCCGTGTATGAGTTATAGCGGTGGCCGCTAACTTAATATTAAGTTAGCTCACCTTTTGTAGCTCCGGCTATTCAAAAGCTACAAAATTGGTTTTCTCGCTACAAAAAAGCTACAAAAAAGACACAAAATCTCCACTATTTTGTTTTGCCGGCCTGTGAGGGTGGTCCGCCAACTTTATATACATCCCTACACTGGGATTAATGTAATACCAATGTTAATACTCTCTTGTTTTAATTTCGCGGTTCCGTTCCATTTTCTCCTCTAAACATCTTCAGTTAATTGGATAATTAATGATCAAACACTGCGAGTAGCTCTTCCTCCATTTTAATATTTTTCTCTTCTCTTACCCCCTTTTAACCAACCAATTTAGCGAGAAAAGGGTGGGATAAAGGCCGCCCGGATGGGGCGTGGGGGTGTAGGTATGAAAAGTGGTCGCTAACCGACCGTCAATTAGTCAAAACAATTTTAAATAATGATTATAATGGAGGCCTAATTAAATTGACAAAGCTGGTGCGATTTGTATAAGCCCGACGGAGTGTTTCTCTTGTAATTATAATCACGAAAAATCCGATTACGGTATCGACCCGGGTAATTTTTAAAATAATTTCGTTTCGCCGTTTTGGGCAAATAAATAACCTAACAAGGTTAATCGGACAGTGATAATTGATGCGAGGGTAACAAAAAATGCGTTAGTAATTATTTATTTTACCGGGAATTCGAGGCCAGTCTGACTTTCTCGATTTTCGTTATTTCAACTTTTTCCCTTACAGTTTTCAAGTTGTTATGAAACCCCATCGTTGTAATAACGCAGAAACGTGCCTCAAATATTTGCATACGTAGGACTCCAATTATTTCACACAATAGTTTCTGATAAAAGAGAAGAGCAAGAAAAATGCTGTGGTAGCCCGAGGTGGTCGAAGCGGTAACGATCCATAAATAAATAAAGAGAGTATTGGATGAAAGAAAAATAGGTAGAGCAGAAATTGCCTTCTACTCAACGTCTATTTGAAAATGAATTATTTTTCTTCGTTTATTATCGAGACGTAAAGAGATTACACAAGGAAAGAAATTCTGATCGAATGTCTACATTTGTTAAAATACCTACACACTACAATTTCTAGTGCCGTAGATGCCAATTGCAATTTGTACGGTAAACTATTAAATTTTTAAGCACTTTAATAATTGTGGGTAATTTTACTCTATTGTTGTATGAATTTTTACTATACTGAACGAAGTGTGAAATGGTCTCTATAGAGAGTGGACTGTATAGATCTCTTTCGAAACTCGTCGGTGGCTGCGGAGATTAATCTTGTCTCCAGGATGTAAGGCTGAAGACGTTCTTGTAGGTTGGAGATCAGGGCGTGGCGTGATCTCTTGAAGTTCTTGAAGGTGAAGTTGTCGAAGTATGGAGAGATAGCGTAACGTGCTCTCCGGGTTGGATCTGAGGGCGTAACGTGCATATCCGGGGTTGAAGTTCTCGAAGTCTGGAGAGAGGGCGTGACGTACTTCTCCGGGTTTGATCTGAGGGCGTAACGTGCAGATCTGGGGTTGATGATCTTGAAGTTAGAAGTTGTCGTATCTTGAAGATCTCTCGTGGCGTAACGTGAGAGCTTGTAGGTTGGGTTGAAAAATCAAGACCAACAACACACGTCGTTTTGAGCTACAAGTATACTGGTTTATTACCAAAATTTCACAAGCTTTTATACATCTTTAAATTACATTGGTTAAATGGCAAATTAACTTTTGTTATCTTTTGGCGTCCTAGATTTTATTTCTCCTGACCTAGCTGTGTGCTTGACCTTACCGAGCGTGTTTATTATCATATTACGACGACTGGTGTTATGCTAACGTGATTAATTATTGTTGTAAGATTTTGAAATTATCACTTTGATACGCGCTTTTTCGTCCACCTAAGCTACTCAGTTGTTTTAATACCCTCTTTAATAGTTATTAATTACTTAATATTTGATTACTTTATCAGCACGCACACTAAATTATTTCACTGACTTAGTTGTTATAATTAATTTTTGATTACTTAATTTGCAAGTGGAAATTTTCACCTAAGATGTTTTTAATAACAAGTTGCTCTAGTTCCATATTTAATGGTTATTAATCCCTAATTGATGAATCTGTTCCCTGAATCCCTATTAAATCCCTACAACCCTACTTAGCTCTCTTTTATGTTGATCGTAGAGTCAACAATACTGTACAGCATTATTTTAAATTATTTGGTAATATGCCCTGTACTTTGCCGAACAAATGAACCTGCTACAAATATTTTAAAAATTAAGGGATTTCCTGGAAACCTTTTAAAATTGCGTGATATAAATAAATAATTCATTATATTGTCACGGTCCTAAGGGCCAAGGGCCCAGAGGGTTGCTCAGATTGGGGGGTGGTAACACAGATGGAGAGAAAAAAGCAAACAAACTTAACAACATTTATTGGCAAAAAGGGACTAGTGAAGGTTCATTCGGGGGAGAGACAGAGCCCATGATAACGGGCGGCAAAGACAAAGTGAACGTAAGGTAAACAATGATTATACAAAAAATGCAAAGTTAATGAATGGTGAAGAAATGTGCTTACGTAAGTCCCGAGTGGGCCTGGAGGGGTAGCAGGTGCAGGAATCTCAGCGTCTCGTATTTATTCACTGAAATGTTTATAATTTCGCGGTGTGCTGTACGGTTTAATTAAACATACGTGCCTCGCCAGGAAATTCCTTTGTTAGGTTAGGTTTGGTTAGGGTCCATGTCCTTGTTCTGGATTCCTGGTCGCGACAGTATGAGTATGTGGGAAGAACAAGGTAAGCTCTAAGCTAAATTCTAAGTGAACTTATATATTATGAATATTAAAATGCTTGGTTTACTCTCACAAGTAATAAATATTTATGTAATATTGTAATGTCTAAAAATATTAGTTACATTTTTGTTTTAACTTGCAGTCATACAAAAATTTAATGTGTCCAATTCATAATGACTACTTTACCAGACGATTATTGAAGGGTAAGAGGATACAGATCATCATTGCATCAAAACACATGTTGAAATTTATGTAATTTAAATACCAGAAAACCAGTACAAAAATTTTCAAAAGTTATTTAATAAACGAAAATAAATAGTAAGGGAAAAATAAAACCATGTTCCTTAAAGTAAGTGTTTAAACTTTATCATCATTTTTTTCACATCCAACACCGCCCTCGTATGCCCATTTGAAAGCCCGGAGCGATAAATCCATTCTTCTTTAATGAGTTTGAATTTACCTCATTGCATATCATCGTCATCATCATCATCATCATCATCTCTATTTTCTTTACAATGGCATTCTCTCTGCACAGTTTAACACTTTTTTGGATTTAACAAGGTTTTACTAGATTTTCCCTTGATATTCTTTAGCTCATTTCGTCTTGCCTTTTTCATCCTTCTTTTCACTTTTTGCTCACTGACCTACCCACTTTACCCTTCTCTCCCCTGCGACCAGCAGAAGTAAGGGAATCACTCAAAATATTTTAAAAACTACTTAAATGAATCTTTATTCAAGAAATTAACATTAAAATGTATGACAGAAACACTAAAGTAAATGAACGCAAACTTGATCTTGTAGGTGTAAAAAATTCATTTCTTATTCCTGCCTACTCATACCCTGTATCAAGTGGTCTCCAACGGCTAGATGTTTGTGTAACACAATATTCAAAATTGAATTCCAGACTTCCAAAATCCTTGAAAACTTATTCTATTTTGAAGTTGATTAGAGTAAATTATCCTTACAAAACCTTACCTGCTAATTCGTCTTTTGTTGAAATACTGGTAGTACTGGTAGTAGCACCAGAAATATTATTATCATCTGTCAAATATGAAATAATTTCCAATATGGTCCAATTGAGCGCAAATAATTTTAAACATTTTTGACCATACCACAAGCCCATAACATTTACAATACCATAGTGAAAATTAAAAATAGAAATTGGGCTCATAGGTATGATTGTTATTTACATGGCAATGAATTACTTTCAATAGGTAATTTTGACAAATTAAGTGTTTCATTTGAAGGCTGACGTGCACTGTTAATAGGTATTGAATGGAATTTAAAGCACGTAATACTTTGCCACATGATTTTCAAAAAACGCCATGTCCATCATTTTTATGTTTATGTTAATTTCCACTACACAATAGGTTATCCTATGCATCAGTATCAATATCACAGACGAGGGCCCAAAAGAGAATAAACCTTTTAAAATCTATGAAAAAGGTAATAAATATCAGCTTCTTTCATTCCGTTAGAAACTTAAGTTTTTCCATGAACTCATTACAAATAACGATCTACAACAAGCGTCTGTAGTAAGTTATTTGGATTATATTCCCAAACTTCGTTAAGTTCGTTCTGTTTACCTAAATACTATCGGAATATCGGATAAATAGGCTTCCATAGGATTAAGAAGGGTAGGATATGTAAGCGTTACCTGATTCATCACTTTGAAAGGTTGATAATATTTTATAAACTTACAAAATAGTCACAAATAACGCAAAAAGGCACTGAAATATGTAAAATATTGGGAAATCGGTCACATATGCAAAAAATGTATTTTGCCTATATATTGGCGGTTTAGTTACTAAACAATTCCTTATTATTTCATCTTCCGAAACAATTACAAAGAAGTGGCAGTAAATTTAAAAAATCTATTTAGTTCCAAGGTAATTCTATGAACTGCTTATAGAGCTCCTCAGACGCAAGGTTATAAAAGTACAATTGACAATAACTTGTCCCTCAGTTACGTACAAACTTATAAAAATACAAATTTGTACTAATATGTAGTGTAGTTTGTATTTTTTTTTTGTTTTTTTGTGTATTAACGTGTAATAATAGCGAATCTTACGTAATAATCAAAATTATTGGAAGAATTGCTAACACTAACTCCGAAATAACATTAGAAAATGCGTTCGATGAGGTATTCGTATCTTTAACAGTGCCGTTCACACACTCGTCAAGTAGACACCTAGTCGTGGTAACTTTTTGGTAATAGTAGGCCGAAGTCTTTAACGTCCTGTTCCTGTTGGTGTCGTTGAAATCCACGTGGACCATGCCGAACTTTTGCCTGAAACGAAACCACACGTAGAACGTTTCCTATATATTTTTGCGACATCTTACGTGTATCCCGACAACCATTCGAACACATCCAAGTAACTCCAATAGGTGAAGCCGATCAGCTTCACGTCGTCGTATTCTATAGCTTCGATAGCGCTGCTTAGATACGTCTGCATGAAGTACAACCTTTCGGGGTCTTCTATCGCGCCAGTTTCATCTGGATAACCGCTTTCCGTTATGAGGATTTCAGGATCGTTGTATGTGCCCTTAATGTATTTGGTTATTCCTCTAACGGCCCATGGAGCCATCTGAATTTGTGTGAAATAAATAAACCATTTACTAAATGCTATGTAGATTGTTTGGAACAATGAGACACATAAGGAAAGCAACAACGGACTGTCACGTGGACGAAAGTCAACCCCATTTTTCTACTTTTGTAGTACTTACTCTACTTTTTCTACTTAATTTATACTTTGAGAGATTCAGTAGGTGTTACATAGGGTAGAATAGATCAACCAAGTGATTGTAAGAGATGCCTATAAGAAATGTCTGCAGTCGACAGGAAGTTTATGTGTTACCTCTACCAGTTCAATTTTACTCACAGAGAATCTTAGAGAACCTTTGACTTATTTTTTGATGTACAAATGATAAGTATAACAGTTGAAAATACTGATACATACGTTTAATAAAGAGGAAATTTGTGAGTGCCATTTAGAAATATTTTCCCTCGTAGGGCTACTATATCATGCAGTATTTCTGGATCCCAATCATTTGAACGATGAAGATTTGTGGAAAATCGATGAAAGTGGTGTTGAAATATTCCGACTAATGATTTCCTTAGCTCGTTTCAGATTTCAAAATCAAAATCAAATGCAAATCTGCATTTATTCGAAAATTTTATGATAGATTTGATCGAATATAAAGAAAGTCTATGAGGAGAGTTGTGAACACGTCTACAAAATTTCTGAATTCTACTGAGGGGGTTGAAACGGGATGAAATTTAGTCAACCGTTCCCGAATAGCTAAACACCTTGGCACGCTTATAGCTTAAGCTCTAATACAGTTTAGAAAAAATGCTGCAACTCCGAATTTCCCTTTCCAGGAGGGTGAAAAATAGGGGTGAAATATGTATTTTTGTCGGTTTTGTTATGACATACTTATAGAAATTTTAAACAGTATTGCTTAGATCCTCGAGTAGCTCGAAAAAATTTAAGAAAACTCAAAATTTTATTTACCTAGGAAATGGATATTAAAATTATGCAATCGTTATTAGTTACATACAATCTAGATAGTTCTTTTTTTGTGCCATATTAATTATTTTCAACGTTCCAAATAGGAACCGTAGAATTTTTTTTGTAATTATTGTAATTTATCATTCAAGTTTTAAAATAACCAATCATGGCTTGTCATATCTGTTTCTAAAAGCTTATGATTGTACATGAACTCGCCATTCAGCAATTGCAACGTAAATCTGTTAGTTCCTTACATAATCCCACTGTTAAACCTGCTCATACAGTAATTGTGAATCCTTGAGGATGTCTTGAGTTGAGGACGAAACGTCGGCGTTATTGCATACCTTGTCAAAGTGTTTTGTTTTATTTGGGAAGTCCTTAGAAATGTCATATGATGTGGAGAATTTGGTACAAACTATGAATAATACTGGGCTCAAGTATTAATTTAATATTTTCATTAGTTACCACCTCCTTGTTATTTAGCAAGAGTCAAACAATACCTTCCCTTTCAATAAGATCACACTAATCAGAGATCTTAATTTTGAAGCTATCTATTTAATTAACAAATTGTTTATCAATAAACAATACCCCCGAGAAAAATTTTTGTGTAAATTTTAATATTAAAAGAGAAAAGAGAATAGTTTTTTATTTCATACTGTCCAGTGGATGTTCGCTTACAGTATCAATTTGAGTCCGGTAAGTGGGTTATAACAGCATCAGAGCCGGTAAGTGTTGCTTAGCAAGTTTCATAGTATGCCAACATGACATTTTCCTGTACTTGTTCCTGTACAGAATTATACCAAAATCCGTTTTACTTCACGAGTGACTCATCGCCACAAAAAGTTGCGAGTGGCACACGCAAAACTCATAAAATCACATCCCTAGTTCGAGCGATTCGCCGCTTTAGCAAATTTTCAACGTAAAGAGAGAGACAGATAGAAGCGGAGTTGCCAAAATTTAAAAATCCGCTCTATAAAACAAGTCGAAACCCGTAGAATGGCAATATGGAGAAAGTTGTTTACAATACGTACACGTGTCGGATGAACAGTGTCGGTGCCCGGCGAAATACACGCTAGTCAGTACACGTGTGATATTCGTTTTTATTTTTCACAAGCCGTACCCGGCATGCATCGCAATGCCACGTAAAGTTTAAAGAAAAAAGATAAATAAAAATTATAGATGACCCGGTGAAATTCCTATCATATACATATATTTTTGAAAAATAATGTCAAAACAATAATTTTTTTTTATCTACATTAAATTAAATGCAACACAGTTATACACATAATCAATTTAAGGCTTTCTGATCTACTATATTTTCCGTCTTTTTTTGCGGTGCGTAAATTTATAAAGATGATGGTTTTACGACTCGCGAACACGCGACGTAAAATTGTCCATGCCCGAAACCGGGAAACTCCAAGTTTATTCCGCAAACTGTCCTTGTATTAGCAATTGTATATTATCTTTTTAATTTTTTAATAAATAATTTATGTAAAACTACCCTGAAATTAGGTATGAACTTTTCCTGTACAATATGCGTTGCACCAAACGACGTCATTTAAAAGCAATTATTATATGTTTGGATGTTGGCCAAGAAATATTTAGTCATTTCCCACCCCAGAAACTAAAGAAAGTAATGGATCTGGTGGTGGGAACAATTACGGCAATTTCAGTTTACCACCAGCACAACATAATCCAGTAGCTTCACCGCTGCATTTTAACGCTTTATAATATTGACAAATGATTGTCATTTCTCCAATCGTTACGGATTCTTCGGCACAATAATCTATTTCCGGGTCGTAGTGGAATGCCACTCGTTCCAAGTTTACAGAAACACTGCGTCTGCGGAATCGCTCTATTTCATTGTGTCTTGAAGTGCGCTCCATTTTTTGGGCACTTGTTGCTCGTAGTACGTGCATGACCATCTTGGTGATGATTCTGCCATGTCTTTTTCAGCTTGTCTAAGTAGTTTTTTGTTTGTTTGTTATTTTTACCTTTAGTTCGATTCGTCAGTAATTCTGTTCGGTCTGTTGTTTGGGTTTCTTCACTTCCGGTTTTGGGTCTTGTATTTGTACCTCATAGACTTGTTTCTTGGGTGTTTTATTCGTTTGACGTCAGGTACAGTCGAATTGTCTTGTAGTTTTCCTCGATCCTTTTGAAATAGTGTGATCTTATATACTTGTGCTGATCGTCAAACCCAAGTTCATGGAACGCCTCGTTGTTCTCTTGGGCTTTCCCCCATAGTGCTTCTAGGTGATCAATCCTTTTTTGTAAGTATTCCTTGGTTTTTCTTGCACTTCCGTTTTTCTTGCATTTATTTTGTAGTTATATGATTTCTTGGGCTATTTTTCCTTGTTCTTGAATCAACTCATCTGCTTGTTATATCTTGTCGTAGTTGAAATTGTGAATTTTTTAACTTAATTCTCTGGAAAAGGTGGTTGTGACTTACTCAGGACTTTGCTTGTCTTCTTGACTTCCCGCCGTTGTGTTGGCGTCGAAGTTCTTGAAGTTTTGGAGTTGTAATCACTGGCGGCTTTTCCTCCGGCTGCAGTGACTGGATATGTCCGTCGTTTCAAATTTGTAGAATTTGTAAACTTTGTGTCCTGATGAAATTGCTTTGACTTACTCAAGACTCTTCTTGGTTTCTTGACTTTCCGCTTTTGTGTTGGCGTCGTGTAGACTTTGTAGACTCGGTGCCCTGTCGATCTAAATGCTATTGTGTAAGATGTGCCCGAACTCGTTCGATTCCATTATTTACCGTTGAACGTAATTCTGTCATACCAATACGAATGTTATCTGTCTCTCACCGGTCGTCAGTCGTCAGTGCGATTTGGACGTGAGAGCTCGTCTCGTTGCACATTTGATTGACTTCGACGACCTAAGTCCATCTTCTCCTTGGCATTGGCATTTTAAAATCAATAAAGTTTTCGCGCACTGACAAACTGATGATTGATTGTAATAATCGTCTTGACATTTATTTATTTGACAACCAACTGACACTATACTTTCATTTGTTTGATTATAAATGTCAAATTACAAAACGTACCTTTTTCAGTATTTCCCTTACTTATTATTTATGTTTCTCACCGAAAAACCTCCCCTGAACTTCCACAAATATTTCAAGATCAAAATTAGCAAAATCCGTCCAGCCGTTCTCGAGTTCAAGCTAGACAAACGAACAGCAATCCATTTTTATATATATAGAGATTAGGCAATATTTCTTCAGTCATCTGATTTCTGTAATAGCGCTATAATTATTTCAATATTATAGTTGCAAACTAATATTGTTTCATTCCATTAAATGATATAACTTCGATTATTTATATTTCGAAGACAAAATGAAACATACACGCCCCTGTTTCTACTTTCCCCTCACTTCTTCATCCAGCGGAGGACGAATGGCTTCTAGGAATTCACTCCGCGATGACTCGAAACTCGGGTATAGTTGTTCATTTGCTTCATGCGATTTCGACATTATTGTGTCGAGAAGAGTGGAACAACCAGCAACGTGCATGGTGTTTATTTTAAAGTGACAAATATTGAATGTAAAATAATAACACCAACCATTGCCACGGGAAAGTAGGTGATGTGAATTTCAAAATCTGTGATTTTTTAAATTTTTCAAAGCGAACGTCTACCAGACAGTATGAAATGAAATTCATTACGACACACGTCCAGTAGTACTTGTAACAGTACTCGTCTGGGCATTCTTGACTCGGCTCCTGACGTCGCCCCGTAATGTTACAAGTAACCTACCGGACTTGTAACGTAAATGGCTATTCACGGACTATAATATTTGGGGATGCGGCTAGCTTCCATTGTTGTAGTTGTCGCGCATCAATGGCTACAAACGTATAGTTCAGCAATCGGTTTTTAGAATCTTATGGCTACACTAAAACTTAACTCCAACCCTTATTAACAAATCATTTACACAATATTACAGGCTAAGGATTATTTCTTGGATGTCGACACGCGACTAATAGTGGACCGGACTTGAAATTATTTTCGTAGAAAAAAATTTTATGATTTAATGAAATTATTAAGGAAATTATTATTTAAATTTAATTTTTAAATTTATTATTTAAATTTAATTTTTAAATTTTTAAATTTATTATTTAAATTTTAAAATTATTATTTAAGGAAATATTGGGTTCGTAGAAAGAATTTGATACATTTTCGTTTCGCAATTGCAATTAATTTAGGTTTGCATTGGAAAAACGAATAAATTTAACGTTTAAATTTTTTATATTTTACGCCTCTCAATATACAATACACCTGGCACTTAACGGCCTTTTGATCGCTCTGATGCGAGAGGGTACTGCTTGGTATGTGCTGGTTAAATATATCTAAATGCACCGATTAGCAGCATACACTTTTGAAAGTGTCTTAACCAGCCGGACAGTTATGCTAAACCACTTCAGTGCGCATCGATGTGTGGGCGGATGCGAATTGGGCGACAAAATATATAGTTTATCTTCATACACAGTAAGGTCGTCTTATGATACAGGCAAATTGGGCGAATTGCACCTTACAGGTAGCGAGCCACAGGTAGGTGGTAAAATGAAAAAGAGATAGTGATTTTCGACGCGATGACCGAAAAGGTGGTTTTATTGTACAGGTATTTTCTACACAAAAGAAATTTTAAAGGGCAAGGAAATACGCAAATTACGGGAAATTCCATCTTTATCGCGAAAATATTAAAGGGCAAGAGGGCAAGGAAAATGGTATTAAGGGCAAGAGAACAAGGAAGATGGGCACGAGCAGGGGAATACGCAAATTACCCTATTCACCTGTCGGATTAATTCAGTCCCGAGATCCCTTCGCCCAATTTACCTATTCAATAAATATGCTCAGGTACTTTTCGCCCAATTTGCCACCGTCGCGATGTGTAAACAAGTTGTTAAGAAGGGTTGCGGTCAAATTTTAGTGCAGCCATAAAATTCCAAAAAGCGATTGCTGACCTGTAACAATCTCGCATTTACCTTGAACGCGGGCACCCCGGAGTTCTCCCAATCGTCCGGCTGGTAGTACGAGACGAGCGAGTCGTGCCTCCAGCCCATCTTGTCGATATCCGAGTCCTCGACGTGCCTCGCAACGGCCGCGATGTACACGTTCAGACCCAAATAATCGAGCGTCCCCTTCACGTAATCCTTTTCCTCGTCGGTGAACTCGGGCAGCCGCGACCTGCTGAATCCCTGCAGCTCGCTCCTGCTGGCTATTCTCTCTTTCATCGCGGCGGGATAGTCGCCGTGGTAAAGCGGGTTCGCGAACCAGCCGAGCTACAAAAAGAGGAACAACTCGTGAGGTTTACCGAAAGGGGGAACGTCGAGTTTCTTTTGTCGGGAGTTTGGGAGTTATTTTATTTCTCCGGGCTTTAGTGCAGAGTTACATGTGTGTAGTGCATTGAGGACGTCCGGGGATCACCACTGGGGATCGACGATAGCAGAGAATGGATGAGCGGTTTTTGAGTTTAGCAGTGATTGTGAAATACGATTTGTTCGAGCACCAGCGCTACCTTCGCCAGACAGGCTCGCGTATAATCGGTCCATCCACAATCATCCCCTATTATTGTAACATGTCAGATTTGAATTTAGAATTCGTCTTATTCTGCTTCTTCTCTTCCTACCTGTTCCGTCTACCAGTGCGATGCGCCACCTCTTTCTAATTTCTTATGGGATCCATTCTTGTACATTCTTTGACCCTTTTAAGCAATTTTGTTTCAGTATTTTGTGTATTTTAGACAGCGGCATGTGGTGAAATTTCAAGCAAGGGAAGCAATTTTTACAACTTACCCTATTTGTAATATAATTCGATTCTTCGATCACTTTTTGCAAATTCTTCAATGACGTCATCATAAAAACCTGGATGCCCTGATAGGCTTTGAAGAAGTTTATTTTCAATGGAGAAAAGCGATATTTGCAAAAGTCTCTCCTGACTTATTGAATTTCTCACGAAACTTCTTATACGTTTAAGCGTTGAATAATTGCGTTCTACTGATAAACTCGTGGCAGGTATTATCGATTCTAATTCACACAATTGCGACACTTCCGTGTAGGTATCTTTCAGCTCCGTGTCTTTTAGAAATTGCATTAGTTCTTTAGCGTTATTTTTTGCGATAATGTCATCAGTTTCGTAAGTAACTTTTAGTTCAGATCGCAGTAGCACTCGGTCGAAGAACTAGCCATAATGAAGAAGAAGAGATTTAAACCCACCTTCTGGAAGAGGTTTTCCTTTATAAGCATCAAAATTGCAGATCTCGTGAAATTTAAAATCATTTAAACTGTTAAATCTATAGTTTGTTTGTTGCTGAATTTGGTCGATTATTTCATAAAAGAGGCGTCTGTATGATGTTTGAACACCTCCCACCCTATCTGTACACACCGATAGCCGTTTAAACCTGCAAATAAGCAACTCCAATGATAGCTTCCACGTCCGCCTAAAGCACGCGACCACAACTCGATACATTCATCAGTTTCAATGACCTCTCGACGTACATACGACCGGTGTTGGTAAATTGGTTCCCGGCAGGTAAGAAATTAAAAGGTAGTACTTAGTGCCTCTTATCTATGTACAAATTGGTTCCTGGGATTTTTCGTTTACCTGATATTGTCGGAGGAGGCGAGTTCGAACCCACACAGGTTTTTCCTTGCCCCTTAAATTGCCTATCTAGTTTTTCCTTGCCCCTTCAATTGCCTATCAGGTTTTCCCTTGCCCCTTCCAATTGCCTATTTTTTACCACAGTAAAAAAATATTTCATTCTGCTTACAATGCAGAGACGCAAAATAAGCTACTTCAGTTTTTTTGTAAAGCTCAGGTAATTATAAACGTTGGGAACCAATTTACTCTTACAGGTCAGGTAAACCAAAAATTGCGGGAACCAATTGGTATATTATTTTTGACCCTGATTAACTTGGGAACCAATTTACGTGACTCGGTTTGAATCATGGCCGCATTTGGTAAAGATTTGATACTTAAAATAATTTTTAGCATTTCGTATATAATCTAAAGTAATTGTTTCCTATTTCAAAAATTACATTTAATATGATGTTGTGTCATTTTTGACATTTTTCTAGGGAAATCACTGCTTCCCTAGCTTCCATGGACCTCACTCCGCTGATTTTAGACATCTTTTGCTACTGTTGTTCATGTGTCGCTTCCATAAGTTACCATTGGTGTAGCCATTATTTTATGGAACTTTAATTTGGTTCTTTGGTGGCTTTGTTTTTAAGTGTTCTATCTATAGTGCCACAGATATATTGGAATTTTCCTAGTTTTTTCTCAGTGTCGTTGTTTTTGTCATATGAGATTTCTGTTCCTAGGTAATTAAAGTGAGATATTTGCTGAAAAGGAGTTTACGTTATTTTTCTCTATATATTTATACTTTGTACTCTGAACCTATTTTTTATAAATTATATATCGCTTGTTGTAGATCGTCCTCACTTTTTTTAATTATTGTCATATCATCGGCAAACAAGAGGCAATTCAGGTTTTGTTGCTTGGTAATTCGTATACCCTTGTCTATGGTTGGTTTCCATCTCCGAATGATGTCTTCTTATATATGTTAAAAAGTCATCATCATCATCGTCTCCTTTCCAGGATTAGATATGTCAACTGTTCCGGTCTCTACCATTAAGCCATCTCTTCTGCGGTCTTCCTATACTCCTTCTGCCTCTGGGATTGTAGTTCATTATTCGTTTGGGCAGTTTTTGATTTTCCGTTGTTTCTACCTTCCCATTTCTGTCTGTATTCCTGTATTCTGTCGTTGAGAGGAAATATTTTTAATTCATTTCTTCTTTCGTTATTTCTGGACCTGTCCATTCTTGTACACCCTTTGGCATAACCCAAAAATATTATTTCTGCGAATTGTATTTGTGTTTCATTTTGTTGAAACCCATGTTTCGGATCTCATGAAAGAGTGGGGCCAGCCATCACTTTCTAAAACTTCATTTTTGTTCCTTTTCTTGCCTGTTTTCCGAGAGTTCTTGTAATAGTTCCACGTATTGCCTGAAATTTACTTATTTTTCGTTCTATGTTTTCGTCAAAATGGTATGTGATGTTACATCCTAGGTATTTGAGGGAGGAAATCTGCTCGATTGTTCCTTTGTATATTGCTATTTTAGATCTAACTGGGTGTTTACCTTTGAAGGCCACTACTTTCGTTTTATTGATTGATATTGTTAACATTATTGATATTGAGTCGACATACACTATAATATAATTTAACAATATTGATAGGTGTTGGCGATATACTGCAACCTTGCTTTACGTCCCTGTTAACTCTTATTTGCTTTCTCTTCGACGATCCCGTACTTATAACTATTTTCGTGTCAGTGTACAAACTCTTGATGGCATTTATTAGGTGTTTTAGATATCTTCGCCTGTCTAATGTGTTCCATAATTTACTTCTATCGACACTATCAAAGGCTTCACGGAAGTCTATAGATGCAATATATATTGGTAAGTTACACTCTCTGCGTTTTTCTATTATTTGTTTTATTGTGAAAATACAGTCGATATTAGATTTAGCCATTCGATATCCATCTTGTTCTTCTGACAATAGCGTCTCTGTTATATTTTTTAACCGTTTGTTAAGTATTCGTGCATACAGTTTGTAAGCTGCACTCAAAAGGCTTATCCCTTATATTTAAGTATCAAGTACCCGTTTTCCATGCTTCTGGTATTTTCAGTCACAGCCGACATTAATTAAACATATGCATTAATCTTAATTCTAGAAGAGGTCCACCGTATATCATCAGTTCCATGTTGATGCCATCCAGAACTGGTGCTTTTCTATTTTTTGTTTCCACTGGTGCTTCTCTATTTTCTTGCATGTCGATGGGATATATGTCTGCTTGTCTTTGTTCTCCGACCTTTCTTCCGTCTCTTCGTCTTCTGTCCACCAAAGTTGTTTATAGTGTTCCATCCACGTTTTTTCATTAGTTTTATTTAGTCTAGCCAAATCATTTCCAGAATTTTTGATTCGTACTTACCATAAATTGGTTCAATATGTCTGCCGCCTCCACATGCTCGGTGCTGCTCGATTCCGCTTGGAACCAGTGGCTGACGATCACCATCCCGACCTTACCTAAAGCCCTCCAATGAGTCCCTTAACTAAACCTCGAGACTGTCGGAACTCACCGTTCTGTGTCGCCCTAAAGTCCGTGTCGTAAATGTGCCAGGCCCTCGCGTGCGCCTTTATGACGTTGTGCCCGCATTGATAATCGTATATACCGCTCGCGTTTACGGCTGGCGGAAATAATTCCCCGCTCACTATGTCCAGGACGCAGAACGAGATCGCCTCGTTGAATGTCGCCCAATACTTGACCTCGTCGCCGAAGAGCTCGAAGCACAGCCTGGCGTAGTCGCCGAACCAGTCGATGAAGTTGCTGTTCAGGACTCCGCCGAGGTCCTGGAGGGCTTGTGGTAGGTCCCAGTGGTACATCGTTACCAGAGGCGTGATGTTGTTTGCTTTCAGTTCGCTGATCAGGTTTCTGTAGAAGGTGACGCCCGCTTCGTTGACTTTATTGCTGAATCCTGGAAAAGTTGAAATTGAAATTTAGGACTGCCTGAGACAGCATTAAGAACAAGTATCTTGTAATCCGTGCAAACAGTACTAAAGTAGTATGACGAATAGTCTTAAAAAATAATTCTTTTACTAAAAACTGTGGAAAACGTAAGGACCTTAAGCCAACTGCTACACACACACAATCAGTCAAAGGCGACTTCAGGAAGGCTTAGATAGAAAACTGAACAGCTTGAGACATAAGCACCAATCGCACTGGGCCATCTCAATGCCTTTTCTGCGTCGATCCCAGCTCAATTTAGATTTTACTTTAGCCGTATTATATTCTGGTACTTTTCCTTACCGTTTGGTAGAATTCTCGCCCATGAGATAGAGAAGCGGAAACTGTTAACTCCTAAGCTTTTCAATATTTGCACGTCTTCCTTCCACTTGTGGTAGAAGTCACAGGCCACGTCTCCATTACTTTGGTCCTTCACTACTTCTGGATTTTCGTGAAGGTATTTATCCCATATGTTTTCACCTTTACCGTCTGCGTCCCAACCACCTTAAAATTAAAAAAACGTTTTAGCATACTATAATCACAAACGTGTTTCTTTCGAAAATATCCTGGGACCATATCCATATGTTGTATTTCAAAGGAACATATTTGTTGGTATTTGACATTTATTTTTGAGAGATGATCTAGGCTTTTTAAGCAAATTCGTTCCTAACGTTTTCTTGATTTCTGTAACATTAGTTTTGTGCCATTTCTAGAGATACTTAATTTTAGAAATGGGAATAGAACTAAAATCCTCACTTTGAAAGGCTCCATACCCAAGTGGTTTGCCAAAAAATGTTCACATATACCCCAAATGGCATGTTGTCATAACGTTGCCACAAGCTAAGACTTCTAATAGTGTTGTTAAAAGGTAATTCCACAGTTTTCAAAATATCATTTCTCTTTTTTGTAGACTGACAGAAACTTAAATTGTGTATTCAAATTTGGTGCAGGCGTTATTAGAATATCTTTCAGAATTTTGTGGGAAAATATGTGTATGTGAGTGTGCTTGAAGTCCTCACTTTGAAAAACTGTATGCACTATAGGTTTAATTGTAACAAATTGTTTACAAACGCCCCAGATCACCTATCACCCTCCTATCACTAAATTATCATTAGAAGGTTTTCTCGCACTGCGGTTGGCCGGTCCAACTGGTCATTTTAGACACATTGTTATGACATGTGACAAGTTGAACATTAATCTTGAACCTTACATGAATTGCGGGGCAGGATAATGAATACTAAATGAAAGCAGTCGACTTTGTACACGATCATGTATATCATTCATGTTTTAGTTTAATGTTTTAGTCGAAATCGTAACATAATCTAATATTACTGCACTCATTGACCGATGCAAGAAAAAAAAAAGATAATATAGCTAATCGAACTCTTAGAATGCAAGAATTGAATACCTTATTGCCGCAATTGTTATTTTAATATTAATAAGCAATGTTATGCACAGTAAATATTCAGATTTAGAGAACTTTATCTAACGTGCTGTCGCCTACCCCTTCCATCGCGCTCGCGAACTGAGCCGATCGCCAAATCGAGCTTTCACTCGGACGCTGTCGTGTAAAACAGATAGATGCGTCGCGAGGCAACCGCCAAGGTCGATTTCTGTCTATTGTTGTCGCTCTCACTCTAATTTGCACGCATGGGTCTGGCGTAACGTTACAATGTTTCGTGAACCGGCAGGTAGCCGGCACATCGATTTATAAGAGACGTATGTCACGTCAAAACTTATTCCAGAGTTTCTAAAACATCATTTTTATTGACACAAACTATTAATAGTATAATCAAATGTTGTGCAGGAGTTACCAGAAAGTATTTCAGAATTTTGTTTAAGAGAAAACTTAGGAAATGTGTATTTCCCATCCTGCATTTATAACCTTAATATTCTTATTTCTTCTATCAAATTGTACAACAGTTTAAGATCAAATTGCAATCAGACGGAAAAAGTTATTTTATGAAAAGGGCCAAATAGCACATAGTTATTCAAAAACCATAACATGAATTACATTATATATACTATGCGGTGTTTGTGTAAAAGTTTCTCTTGATGTGTTGCAGAAGTTCTGAACCAAAATTATGGCTCACGTGGCAAATAACAACCCAGACCTACTTTCCTTGGCTCGAAAGTTCCATAATCCATGTAGTTTCAACAGATATCTCAGATATATATTTAATGTTCTCACCTAGCAAAATCTCACGAACTGGAGATACTCATCTGGCTTGAAAATTATGAGGATTTGGTACCTCTACATAGAACGGTGTGGTATTGACAACAAAGGTCTACAGATAAATACAAACCAGACTTAAAAATAATAAAGTAGTTCAAAGTTTCCCTGCTTGTATATACATTGGGAAAAAAGTATATTTTGATACATGGTATTCTTGAACTCAAACAAAGATTCAAAACAACTGCTTTTGTGATGAACCAGAAACAGACCAAGCAAGCAGAAATGATAAGTTACTTCGCAGAATAATATACAATTTAATAAGTGTGCTTTTGTTCGTAATTTTTTACGTAATCCAAATTATTCAGCCTTCCCTATCAGAGCGGATATAATTAATCCAGATTACCGAAGTCGCACTGTATATAGTAACTACACCATATCCACTATTATTTATGAAGATTATGTTTTTATTGGGTATGTAAGGTTGAACATCATTAGTAATCATCTTCAGTGGCTTCTAAAGTATCATTTACATAAGCAGTAGTGCAGTTGCAGGGCAGGGGGAGTGTATTTGGAACAGTAGCAGCGGTAACGTTTTACGTCGTCCTGTTCACATTGGACGTAGTGTGAAAGACTGCTGAAGAAGCAATATGTTCTGTTGCCTATTCGTTCCTACTCGTATATAGACAAACACGTCGTTGTTGCAAATTGTATTCTTGATTTGGATAGTCCATCTTGAAAACTTAAACTTACTGAAAGAATTAACGCGAAACAAAACTGTAGTTGTAGTTGAGGTTAAACAATTTGTAAACAAAACAACACACGCCGACGGCCGACGCGGTCGACGTCAGTCCTCGTGTCCTCGTCTGTGTCCTCTGATTGGTGCTTATATGCGCGTGTAGAAGTGTAGTACAGAAGCTAAAAGCCTGCTAGGTTCTACACTACCCCTACAACTACCTTCCCACAAGGTCATCGATGTGAACGCTGTCGTTAACATACACAGGCTTAACTTTTTACAATACCCCGCACTACACCTACAACTGCACTACTGCTTATGTGAATGATACTTAACTTCTAAGCTCCTTACACCATCATTAATATCTCGATTAATTTTACATTACGCACTGATTGTTCCCGAAGAACTTTTATATATTTTCTTACCTTCAATTTGATAAGAACTGGACCCGACTCCGAACAGAAAACCTTCCGGAAAATATATGTTGCTGAGGTTGAGTGGGTTTTCCTGTCTGTAAAGTATATGCGGGCGCGACAATGCGATTCTTTATAATGTACATTAGGAATACTTACGCTAATGCAGCTGTCGCTAAAACGGCTATTAATTTAAATGCAACCATTTCTAACGCGAGGCGTTCTCTCG
This sequence comes from Cryptocephalus moraei, assembly GCA_946251905.1. Classification (NCBI taxonomy): domain Eukaryota; kingdom Metazoa; phylum Arthropoda; class Insecta; order Coleoptera; family Chrysomelidae; genus Cryptocephalus; species Cryptocephalus moraei. The sequence continues at coordinate 23,397,942 of OX276454.1, forward strand.
CTCTGACAGCCGAGAGAGCGCCGACGATTTATTTATATACGTATATAAACATTACATTTTGAAATCTGTAAAACAAAATGATAACAGGAATTAGAGAAGAATAAAATGAACCAGCGGTGTTTTATTGCGGTGTAATTTTTCCCTGGCGTGATATTGTAGCCGTAAATATGATTTTATAATAAAATTCATAGGCCTATCTTTCACAAAGTTGTGTCCGGATTAAGTTATATAAAGAATACCAACTGATAACATCCGAGATAAAATTATATGTTGCATGCGACTTTTCTTTATAGATCACATTTATTGTAAACACTCGACAACTATTAAACGGTTAATAGGCTCTGATTTATTAACTTTATTTTTGCAATCAGCTATTATCTTTATTGAGAAGAAATATCGTACATTACGAACCTACTAGTCAATATTATTACTAGAATAAATTAAAACTGTCAAAATAGCGACTGGTTAATCAAATACGAGCAAGCCACGAATACCCAAATAAGAACATCACTGCTTGTATTTCCAATTGGGCCGTTATTACAACTTTCAGCTATGCATTTCGTCGCAGTAAGGTTTTTAAAGTACGCCGCAGATTTCTTGGGGGTTCTCGTACGGTTTTCGCTTTCGAAATCGACGTGGTACAAGCCGAATTTTATCCTAAAATAGACAACGTGAGTCGAAAATCGTTATGAAAATTTAAATGCGTTACGTGTATCCACTGGTCCACTCGAAACTGTCCATTAGGCTCCACGTTGTGTAGCCGATTACGTTGACTTTCTCAACATCCATTGCTTCTCGTAAACTGCTTAAATATGTCTAGAGAAAATATACACGTAAAGTAATATTTGTAAAGTTCGCTGCTGCTTACGTTTACCTGTAAGTAGTAGATTCGGGTGTCGTCTTCGAGCGTGCCGTTTCCTGCGTATCCGTTCTCCGTAATGATCATTTTCGGATTGCCGTACGATTTTTGTATCCATTTTGTGACCTCTCCGAGTGACCATGGAGTAATCTACGAAATAGCTATTTCAGCCCTAGGCCAATACGTAGGAAATCCACGTAAAGTTAAGAAGTTAAACTTTATAGGACCGTAATCCGAGGTCCCCAAATGAAAAATTTCTCTTTTTTAAAAACTTCACTAGACTTTTCGTTAAGCGATTCATCTCTCTTCGACTTCTATTTTTTTTTGTAATCTCACCAACATTTTACTATTAATTTCAGTTATGAGTGCTTAATCCTTGTATTTTCATTTTATCAAATTTCATCAAATCAGGGTGAGTGAGAAATAACCCGAATCCTCTTAACTGTACACCATAATGTAAAGTAATAGCTTTACATAGACATGGTTTTTCAACATGGCGTACATCTCGATTTAATCAGATTTAAACTGTCTGCACCGAGTCTGAATTTTATTTAAGACATTATGAGATGCTAATCAGCAAGTCACAGGTCAACGTTTTTAAAGTTACATCTGTTTTGCTAAAGTAGTAATAATTTATGGCACTGAACTGAGTGAAAATCATTAGAGTTATTTGTTTAAGTGTCCTTAGAACGCTTAGTTCTTAGCAAATTTCTACAAATCGTAGTTTCGCAAATTCCTAATCTTTTATTGAAACTCAGATTGGTAAAACTCACTAACGATTTTCATTGTAATATTCTTGGGGTGTTTAGTGAGTTTTAACTCTTTTAGTGAAGTAGTTGTGAAGCTGTTGAAGAATTTAAAAGAATTTAAAGAATTTAAATTTAAAAGGAGTGTTTATAGTTAGATAAACACCCCTAACTTGAAAACACCTTCACTGAAAGAATTTAAACTTAAAAGAATTTAATCACATGTCGCTGATTGGATGAAGCTGCACTTTACAAGAATTTTAAAAATTCGTGAAGAAATATTCAAACTGAAATTACTGTATAATTCACTAACGGTTGTGTATTAAAGTGTTTTGAAAACGTTTAGTGAGTTTCTGTACTTTAAAACTGGGTTTTGCCGGTTAGATGCTTTATACGAAAAAATTTACAGGATTGAACGAGTGTAGATGTAATTTGCCACAATTTCTGGTTTCGAAAATTCCTATTCTTTTATTGAAACTCAGTTTTGAGTAAAACTCACCATTTTTCATTGAAATATTTTTGGGGAGTTTAGTAAGTTTCAACTCTTTTAGTGAAAGGTGTTTGAAGTTGTCGGTGTCTGATTAACAACTTGACAGTGTTACATCTATGGTAAATTTTCAAGTTAGTTCCTTCTTAAAATCACAGGTACAGACAAATTAAGAGTTACTCCTACTTTTCACCCCTCTCAGAAGGGAAAATTCGATATTTTCAAAGTTTTCGGAACCTATTGGGGACGTAACCTATAAATGTGAGAAGTTTCAGGTTTCCAGATGATCATGAAGTGCCTTGAGATTTCCGGATACGCGTACCTTAGATTTTCTCCTCTCGATAATTTATTGTACGTTGGTTAAAAAAATTATTCCAAATTAACTTTGATTTTGCCATATATTTTTTTTATTATATCTCAAATTTGTCCTCATAGTGGTCAAACCACGCTATTGTCACTACCAGAAGAAAATTCAATTACGAAAACAAAAATGCATTTTATAAGATGACACGGATGTCAGTTGCACACGCCTGTAAGAGTTCATTACTTCTAACTACGTTTATTCAATGCATGATAAAAAAATGTTCATTTTTCAGTTTATACATTTTCTTCGCAGGAGGAAATTTGAAGGGACTTCAAAATTTTCTCGAAAATTGAAGCTTTTCACTTGGGGACCTTATTTTCGAGATTTTAACTTTGTTGGCATTTATCTTCGGACTATTTGTTTTCCTAAAAAGGGCAAAATAACTAATATCTTACCTTAAACAAATCAGAACTTGTTGCAGGCCACTCCGCTGATGGATAACTCTCGCTTTGGGTGTCTGTCCACCAGCTTATCGTATCATATGTGATGTTTTTTACCGCCTTCGCTAATTGTGCTGTATATACATTCACGCCTAATATGTCTGCAGTGCCGTTGATGTATGCGATTTCTTCGTCTGTGAATGCTGGTAATCGAGAAGTGTTGTAACCTTGCATTTCACTTCGGTTTCCGATGTTTTCTTTCATTACGGTGGGATAGTCTCCCAGGACGATCGGGTGAGCCCACCATCCGAACTAAAAGCAGTAACAGAGCAGCTAAGAAGAAACTGAAGGTATATTGGCTTTTACCATGAATTGTCTGAAGGTTTCCGCCGCTGACTCGTCCTCTGTGGTGTTCGTTGCTGGTTGGAACCAATGCATGGCGATGACTATACCGACAGTACCTGCAAGTGAATTCATATTTTACTTGCCTGTCATTTGAAGGCATTGTCGACTACCGTTATGATTAGCTCTGAACTCGTTGTCGTATATGTGCCACACTTCAGCGTGAGCTTTCAGTAAGTTATGGCCGCAGTGGTATTCCCAAATGCCATCAGTTTCACCGCCTGGCGCCAACGTAATGCCTTCTCCAAAGTTTAAGATGCAGACGGCGATCGGTTCGTTGAATGTCATCCAGTATTTGACATCATCTCCGAAAAGCTCGAAACAAGTCCTTGCGTAATCGGCGAACCAATCGACGAAATCGGCGTTTACTACTCCACCGAGGTCTTGAAGGGCTTGCGGTAAGTCAAAATGGTACAGTGTTACCAGCGGTTCGATGTTGTTAGCTTTTAACTCTTTTATAAAATTTTTGTAATACTTGATGCCGGCTTCGTTCGTCTCGTTGGCGAAACCTTTAAACCTTTGAATTTATACACTAAAATTTGTTGGGTGTATGATCGTACCTTTGGGCAGAATTCTCGGCCACGATAACGAAAACCTGTAATGGTTGACGCCCAGGTCTTTCAATAGTTGGACGTCTTCCTCCCATTTATGGTACGAGTCGCAAGCAATGTCTCCGTTCGATGAGTCTACGGTTATATTTGGATTGTCGTGTAGGTATCTATCCCAGATGCTTTCACCTTTACCATCCTCGTTCCAAGCACCTAAAGTTGGCAATTCATTTTCACTTATATTAATCTATTACTATATTAATAATTAGTCAAATAATCTTCTATACTGAATATTAATCATGAGCATAATTAGCTTCAGATGTGAATTGCAATTCAGTTGCATTCTGAGGGTGCAATATTGATTTTTAAACATTTTAAAACATAAAAATTTTATATCTTATGACATAACCATGAATATGTTGAAAATTTTGAACGAAACGTCGGCATTGTGAAGCATTCTAACGATTAGTTATTGTTATTATATTGGGGATCATCGAGAACATTTCTGAAATTTCATTTTTGATTGATTCATTTGAGTCATTCGATAAATTTATAAGATAATCGTTCACTCTTACCTTCAATTTGATAGGAACTTGTAGCTACACCAAACATAAAATCTTCGGGGAAGGCATTTTTGCTGATTTCTGCATGGCTAGTTTAAATCGGCATTAGAAATATTTTAAACGTCAAACGTGATTGATTACTTACCTTAAACCAGCAGTAATGATGCAGCATATGGTAACACAGCGAATCATTTTTATTAAATGTCGGCTTTTAATATCTCAATGTGTTTTAAGTATATCGCACTTTTGAAAATGACAAAAAATGATTTTATACAATTGTCCGAATACTTATACCTAAATGTGTTTTAAGTATGGTACGTATGGATTTTTATCTAATCAGTAAATTTTTTGTCAATCTCAAAAGGAATGTGCAGGAAGACATCGAGTGACAAATAAGGTTTAATACAAATTATTTTGTTTAACAAAAAGATTTATTAATAGTAAATAGATATTTACGCTATAAATGTTGTGATACTACTGACTAGCAAATGAGAATCTTGTTTATTTACATACATATACGTTCATACGGATATATAATAACTTTGTAATCTCGGTGTGGTAATGTCATTGGTTGCACATGACAGCGTTATATAATCCACATGTATGTATTTGCGATATTATTACCAAAAATTTATTTCTGATATATAATAAGTACATTTTTGTTCAAAGATCAAATAAAAATTTCCAATGAACAGGTGATTCAGTAGTTCTCTCTCCCATATTGGTTGGGTGTAATTTTTCCGATATCAACGTAAAATATGCAAAACAACGTTACACCTGTAAGACAGTTGATCGATTTACACGTGTTTATTATAAGAAATTGCCGTCTCACAATACGAGAATGCGATCACTTGGTCTACTGGATTGAATATGTGGTCCGCGGTTATTGTTATCGTAGACTAAATTTTCCTCAGTAATAAAATGGTACTTGAAATAATTATGATTAATATAATTATAATGAGTTGCCAAAATTGGTAAATCATTTTTGGTCGTATTGCCTGACCTTTAAAAGATTACATCTCAAGTCTTAAGTGCCTTGCGAAAAATTAAATAAAACTAGCTGATGTGTGTCCTCTTCGTTAAATATTCAGGCTTTTTAAGTATACGCTTTGTGGCTGTGAGATTTTTGAATAGTTTTACAGATGTCTTTTGAAATTCGAATACGATGTTTGCTCTCAAACATGGTACAAGCCGAATTGTTGTCTAAAATATAAACTGCAATTTAGATCACATTCAGTTTATAATCCACTCAGTTATTTAAAACTGCACGTTGTTACATGGTCTTTCTCATTGTCTATTGTTTCTCTCAGACTGTTTGACTACGCCTATAATTAAGCTAAATGTGCTTTCTGTTAGAAATTGACCGTAAATTATTGTTTCTGCACATCTCCTCTGAATCATTACTTAGAACAGTAAGAAGTGTCTTAAGCCCGAGTTAGTGGGCTACTAGACCAATTACCAAAATAAATATTTTTTTTATTGGTACGCTATTTTGCCTATTTAAAACATGCTTTGGCGTGCGTAATCGAGCTTTTTCGTACGCGCGTGTTTTAAAGTCGCCATGGAAACGTATCAACAACGGCCATATCAACCAATAACAGAGCGTTTTTTGCCGTAGCGGGACAAGCCGATTGGTCGCACGACGCGACGTGCGACGAGCCGTCACGAAGCGTCCCGAGTGTCATCCAAATTAATCATATTGGGTATGCATTTGGTTTTGGTATAAAAAATGGTACCAATAAAAATAATCGCGTAAAGTATTCGTGGATAACTGCTCTTTCAAGCACTTGCTCTATTTCGAGCATTCCGGCTACGCCGTCGTGCTCGAAAACTCGCTCGTGTTTGAAAGAGCTCAATATCCACTCATACTTAAATATACTATTTTGAATCGAGGTATTGACCAAAAAGCCGAACTGGCTTCCAAACACGCTATAACTTAAAAAAAAATTATAACATGAAGTCGCTTAATTCACTGTTTTTAAATAATTCTTGTGACGTTAGCGCAATCAAGAAGAGAAAGTTGTTACAACCAATTTCGATTTGTATCCACCTGAAGCATTGTTACCACTAAATCATGTTAATCTAGTTATTGCGGGTTGAAGTGGCAACCGTATGCTTGGGAGCTATTCCCTAGACAACTGAACCCTTGAAAGAGCCCCAAGATTTTTTTTATATTACTAACTAAGCCATTAGTTAATAGAAACGTTCAACTATTAATGCCTTGTTTGATTCACTTGTACTGAGATTCTATTAACTCAAGCTGACGTCATTTTGACACACTTTATAGGATAAAACTGTTATTGTATATTCATCTAAATGATATTTTCAAGTTACAATTTGAGCTGCAGCGGCAGGGTGTTGTGTTAACCAGGTCATTAACTACCGTTTTGCGTTATATTTAAAAATCTAATGCTGTCGTTGAAATGTATATAGTACGGACCACTAAGATAGTTCGAGTGCCACATCCTAGACACACCGCAGAACAGTAGGTAATGACTTGCATATCACAACCCCTTGTAGCTATAGCTGGACTCGTAAATTGGCAATATTATTTGAACCAATGTACACTACACGTACGGTTTACAGTGTAGCCATTACTATATCTAATAATCTGTTTCAAGTTTAATAGAATTACTAAATACACTTTAACTTCCGTATTTCAATATTCAACACTACAGTATTTTCAACGCAGTTGTAAACATATCGGGCCAACAAAACAATCCAGGTAAAATTGCTCAACTCTCAGCTATTGCTATACTATATATCCTCTTTCTAATAGAATGGGCCATAGAATGGAGATACTTAATACAGTTATTCAATTGTTTCAATATTCAACCCTGCAATATTTTCATCATAGTTATGAGCTTAGCTGGCAAATAAAGCAAACCAAGTAACAATTTCAATAAGGTAAACTGATTTCATTGGTATACCTGTCATCCAATTTCAAGTCTAATCGAGATACGTAAAACTTTGTTACTCCCTTATTTCAATATTCAAAACTGCAATATTTTCACCGCAGTTGGAACATAGCTGGCCAACATAGCAAACTAAGTAACGATTTCAATAAATTGCCCGATACTGAGCTATTACTGCACCGTCTATCCTCTTTACAAGATTTAATAGAGATACTTAGTCAATCGTAACTCCCATATTTCAATATTCAACAGTACAATAATGTCCACTGTTAAATACAAACCAGATTTGAAAATGATGAGGTAGTTTAAAGTTTCAGTGTGTATATATACATTTGGGAATAAGAATATTTTGATACATGATATTCTTGAACTCCAACGATTCAAAGCAACTGCTTTTGTGATGAACCAGAAACAGATCAATCAAGAAGAAATTGGAAACTACTTTGTAGAATAATATAGAGTTTAATAAGTGTGCTTTTATTCGTTAATTTTTACGTATTCCAATTTATTCACTTTACCTATCAGAGCGGTTATAATTAATCCAGATTACCGAAGTCCCCCTATATATAATTACTACACCATATCCACTATTATTTATGAAGGTGATCGGTTTTATGGAACCACAAACAAAACAAACTTTTGTAAAATGTTGCTTGATTTCCCCAACGTTTCGTCCTACTTACAAAACATCATCAGGGGTCCGTAAGGAGCGTTGGGGTAAGATCTTTTTAACTAATAGTGATAAATCTATTTACATTAATATATTGTGGCAATGTCATGGCGGTTATTGTCGTAATAAACATACATCACTATGAAATACAAGGAGTATCAGATTATTTGTGCAACCTTTAACTCTTGCAAGAAACCAAACTGTTTGGTACGTAAGGCAGAACATTATTAGTAACCATCTCCATTGGCTCCTAACTTCTTACACCATCATTTATATCTCGATTAGTTTTACCTTTCGCACTGATTTCTCCCGAAGAACTTTTAGGTATTTTCTTACCTTCAATTTAATAGGAACTTGACCCTACTCCGAACAGAAAATCTCCCGGAAAATATATGTTGCTGAGGTTGAGTGGGTTTTCCTGTCTCTAAAGTATGCGGGCGCGACAATGCGATTCTTTGTAATGTACATTAGGAATTCTTACGCTAATGCAACTGTCGCTAAAACTGCTATTAATTAATTAATAATTATTGATAATAATAATTATAATGATTAATAATTAATTAATTGATTAAGACAGCCGAGAGAGCGCCGAAAATTTATTTATATAAACATTACATTTTGAAATCTGTAAAACAAAATGATAACAGGAATTAGAGAAGAATAATATGAACCAACGGTGTTTTATTGCGGTGTAATTTTTCCCTGGCATGATATTGTAGGCGTAAATATAAATTTTATTTTCCCAACAAACCCAATCAATATTATTATTGGTCTAAATTAAATCGGTCAAAGTAGCGACCGGTTAATCAAATACGAGCAAGCCACAAATACCCAAATAAAAACAACACTGCTTGTATTTCCAATTTGGCCGTGACTACAACTTTCAGCTATGCATCTTGTCGAAGTAAGGTTTTTAAAGTACTCCGCAGATTTCTTTGGGATTCTCGTACGGTTTTCGCTTTTGAAATCGACGTAGTATAAACCGAATTTTATCCTAAAATTATCAATGTGAGTCGGAAATCGTTATGAAAATTTAAATGCGTTACGTGTATCCACTGGTCCACTCTAAATTGTCCATAAGGCTCCACGTCGTGTAGCCGATTACGTTGACTTTCTCAACATCCATTGCTTCCCGTAAACTGCTTAAATATGTCTAGACAAAAAATTTACGCAAAGTAATATTTGTAAAGTTCGCTGCGGCTTATGTTTACCTGTAAGTAGTAGATTCGGTTGTCGTCTTCGAGGGTGCCGTTTCCTGCGTATCCGTTCTCCGTAATGATCATTTTGGGATTGCCGTATGATTTTTGTATCCATTTTGTAAGCTCTCCGAGTGACCATGGAGTAACCTACGAAATAGCTATTTCAGCCCTGGGTCAATACGTACGAAATCCACGTAGTCAAGAAGTTAAACTTTAAAGGACTGTAATCCGAGGTCCCCAAATGAAAAATTTCGCTTTTCTAATAATTTCACTAGACCTTTCATTAAGGGCTCGATTCATTTCTCTTCCACTTCTAATTTCTTCCATACGCTCACCAACATTTTATTATTAATTTCAGTTATGAGTGCTTACTCCTTATACTTTCATTTTACCAAATTTATGAATGAATATTTACTTACTGGGGATTGAGGTAAATTACATCGTGAAAATTAAATTGTGTTAACTGTAATTGTGTAACTGTAATTGTGTTAATTGTATATAGTTTGTAATAAGTATTTTAGAGAAATACTAATTATACCGGGTGGGCGAATAATAACCCGAAACGTCCAAACTGTACACCACAATGTAAATTAATAGCTTTTCATACACATGTTTTGTCAAAATGGCGTACAGCTCGAGTTCATCAGATTTAAACTGTCTGAACGTAGTCTGAATTTCATTCAAGACGTTATGAGATTCTAATCAGCATCTTTTTTGCTAAAGTAGTAATAATTGATGGCACTGAACTAAATGAAAATCATTAGAGTTATTTGCTGAAGTGTCCTTAGGAACCTTAGTTCTTAGCAATTTGCTACAATTCGTAGGTTCGAAAGTTCTTAATCTTTTATTGAAACTCAGATTTCGGTAAAACTCACTAACAATTTTCATTGAATATTCTTCGGGAGTTTAGTGAACTTTAACTATTTTAGCGAAGTAGTTTTGAAGCTGTTGGTGTCCAGTTCACAACCTGAAAATCATTGGATGAAGTTGTATTCAATAGTATTCACACCCATATTATTATAGTATTCACTCATAACTGTTTATTGGAGTTTTGAAGCGCTTTAGTGGGTGTCAGCATTTTTTAAGAAATGAGATTTGAAGTTGTAATACTTTATATAAACAACACACAATTGAATGAGTGTAGTGGCAACTTACCACGATTTCTAGATTTAAACATTCGTGATTTTTGTATTCTCAGATTTTAGTTAAACTCACTATAGCTGTTTATTAAAGTGTTTTTGTGGTATTCATTGGGATTAACTCCTTTAGTTAAGAGGTTTTAAAGTTATTTGTGTCCTTGGAACAACCTCGACATTGTGGTGGTATGAAGTTGCAGTTTGCAATGATTTTTAAAATTCATGAAGAAAAACCTTCAACTCTATTTGCGATATAATAAAGTAGCTAAATGAATTGTCCTTAGTTGTTTATTGAAGTGTTTATAGAGTTTTAGCACTTTTTGGCAAAAGATTTCTAAAAACCTTTATGAAATAATTTACACAGTTGAACGTGTATAGTTGCAAATTGCCACTATTTCTACTTTCGAAAATTAATATTATTGATTATTAAAGTATCCTTAGGGATTGTAGTGAATTTCAACTCTTTTAGTGATGGGGGGGGGGTGGTTAGTTTGGAATTGTCGGTGTCCATTTTACAATTCTACATTGTGATCGGATGGAATGGCGGTTTGTAATGATTTTAAAAATTCATAATAAATTTATTGATACTTAGAATATGATATAGCTCGCCTAAAATAGTTTACTAAAGTGCCCTTAGCGAGCTCAGTGAGTTTAAACTCTTTTAGTGAAGGTGTTTTCAGGTTAGAGGTGTTTATTGAAGTACCTGTCAGTTATTGGATGAAACTGCACTTTACAAGGATTTTAAAAATTCGTAAAAAAAATTCCAACTCAAATTATCGTATAATTTACTAACGGTTGTGTATTAAAGTGTAGTATGTAAATGTAATTTGCTACAATTTCTAGTTTCGAAAATTCCTCATATTTTATTGAAACTTAGATTTGAGTAAAACATTTTTCACTGAAATGTTCTTGGGGAGTTTAGTGGGTTTCAATTTTTTAGTCAAAGGTGTTTGAAGGTGTCGGTGTCTGTTTGACAACTTGACAGTGTTACATCTAAAGTAAATTTTCAAGCTAGTTCCCTCTTAAAATCACAGGTACAGACAAATTAAGTTTCACTCCTACTTTTCACCCCTCTCTGAAGGGAAAATTCGTTATTTTCAAAGTTTTCGGAACCTATTGGGGACGTAACCTATAAATGTGAGAAGTTTCAGGTTTCCAGATGATCATGAAGTGCCTTGAGATTTCTGGATACGCGCATCTCAGATTTTCTCCTCTCGATAATATATTGTACGTTGTTTAAAACATTATTCCAAATTAACTTTGATTTTGCCATTTTTTGTTATTATATATTATCTCAAATTTGTCCTCATAGTAATGGTCAAACCACGCTATTGTCAGTATCAGAAGAAAATTCAATTACGAAAACAAAAATGCATTTTATATAAGATGACACGGATGTCAGTTGAACATGCCCTTATGAGTTCATTACTTCTAACTTCGTTTATTCAATGCATGTTAAAAAATGTTTATTTTTCAGTTTATACATTTTCTTCGCAGGAGGAAATTTGAAGGGACTTCAAAATTTTCTCGAAAATTGAAGCTTTTCACTTGAGGACCTTATTTGCGAGATTTTAACTTTGTTGGCATTTATCCTCCTACTATTTGTATCCTTACAAAAGCCAGAATAACTAATATTTTACCTTAAAAAAATCAGAACTTGTTGCTGGCCACTCAGCTGATGCATAACTCTCGCTTTGTGTGTCTGTCCACCAACTTATCGTATCATATGTGATGTCTTTTACCGCCTTGGCTAATTGTGCTGTATATACATTCACGCCTAATATGTCCGCAGTGCCCTTAATGTATGCGATTTCTTCGTCTGTGAATGCTGGTAATCGAGAAGTGTTGTAACCTTGTATTTCACTTCGGTTTCCGATGTTTTCTTTCATTACGGTGGGATAGTCTCCCACGAAGATCGGGTGAGCCCACCATCCGAACTAAAAGCAGTAACAGAACAGCTAAGAAGAAACTGAACCTATATTGACTTATACCATGAATTGTCTGAAGGTTTCCGCCGCTGACTCGTCCTCTGTGGTGTTTGTTGCTTGTTGGAACCAATGCGTGACGATGACTATACCTACAGTACCTGCAAGTGAATTCATATTTAAAGTGCCTGTCGTTTGAAGGGATTGTCGATTACCGTTATGCTTAGTTCTGAATTCGTTGTCGTATATGTGCCACGCTTCAGCGTGAGCTTTCAGTAAGTTATGGCCGCACTTGTATTCCCAAATGCCGTTAGTGGCACCTGCTGGCTCCCCTGGCGCCATCGTAATGCCTTCTCCAAAGTTTAAGATGCAGACGGCGATCGGTTCGTTGAAAGTCATCCAATATTTGACTTCATCTCCGAAAAGCTCGAAACAAGTCCTGGCGTAATCGGCGAACCAATCGACGAAATCGGCGTTTACTATTCCACCGAGATCTTGAAGGTCTTGCGGCAAGTCCCAATGGTACAGTGTTACCAGCGGTTCGATGTTGTTAGCTTTTAACTCTTTTATCAAATTTTTGTAATACTTGATGCCGGCTTCGTTCGTCTCGTTGGCGAAACCTTTAATTTTTGAATTTATACACTAAAATTTGTTGGGTGTATGATCGTACCTTTGGGTAGAATTCTCGGCCAAGATAACGAAAACCTATAATGGTTGACGCCCAGGTCTTTTAATAGTTGGACGTCTTCCCTCCATTTATGGTACGAGTCGCAAGCAATGTCTCCATTCGATGAGTCGGCAGTTATATCTGGATTGTCGTGTAGGTATCTGTCCCAGATGCTTTCACCTTTACCATCCTCGTTCCAAGCACCTAAAGTTTGTATTTCATTTGCACTTATAATAATCTACTAATTAGTCAAATAATCTAAAAAACAATACTAAGCATGGGCATAATTAGCTTATGATGTGAATTGCACTTCAATTGCACTCTGTGGTTGGCTGACTGTAAATTAATTAAGCGAAATTTGTGATCTAATTGCAGTGGTCACTAATTTTGAAAACAAATTTTTTCAATGAATTTAAAATTGTTTAAAAATGTCTCTAAAATAAATTTCGATACTTTACTGAAAACGCGAGTTTTACTGACATGATGTCGTAGGTTATTAAACCTTAATAGGCCGTGAGCCGAGTCCAAAATAGTGTCTCATAGGAAACCATTTCAAATTTTAAACATAGATTGCCCTTCATGGGAATTACCAAAATGTGCAAGTCTGGCAGATTTGAAGTGGGGCGTTTAATTGGGATGAAATGTCAAAGTTACCCCTAATTGTGGCTCCCAAAGTGCGATAAGAAACCAAATAAAATTTGATGGGTTGCTTTGTTCGTGATGCACAGTTCACTAAAAAAATTATGCCAGACACATAGGGTGTTTGAGCCGGTTTCCTATCAGTCAAAAGGGGGTCGCTATAATTGCTCTGTTTGGTGATGTCTGGCGGGGTGACCGGCCCACCCTATGTGTCTGGCATAATTTTTTTAGTGAATTGTGCATCACGAATAAACCAACCCATCAAATTTTATTTGGTTTCTTATCACCCTCAATTAGGGGTGACTTTTAAACTATACCCCCATTAAACGCCCCACTTCAAAGCTGCCAGACTTGCACATTTTGGTCATTCGCGTGAAGGGCAATCTATGTTTTAAATTTGAAGTGGTTTCCTATAAGACACTTTTTTGGACTCGGCTCACGGCCTATAACGGCCAAGGTTCCTTATACCCTAATTTATCGTAGATCAATAAAATTTTAAATATTCAAATAGATGTAATGTCGAAGTTATCTCTATTTACCAAGGATTTGCTTGGAAAAAGGCAAAAGCAAGCTTGCAAAATGCAATCAGACATTGGGGTCTAAGTGCTGCCCTTATTTCTGCTGAACTTTCTACCCAATGTCCAACCGATTTTTTTCAATTTTTCTGTTAAAATTTTCTCGAAATTAGCTCCATGAATTGCTTGGAACTTTTAAAAATGTATTTTGCTATCGAATATTTATAACAAATTCAAATTCGAAGTAATTCGATCGTTAATTTTTACTAACTTGTGACGTCACTGTCGGCATTAACTGTCTTAGTCACAATCGTAATAATGCGGAATTAGTGTAGTTTCTGAACGACCTAAACAAATAATGAAATCGCCATAAAGAACAGCAGTTTCCACCTAGTCTCAGCTCATTATACCCTGGCTTTACTTTCTATTTTATAGGGTTTGTTGCTTCTATTAAGGTACTTTTTCAAAAGTTTTTGCGGAAAATTGAGGTCTTATAAAAATAGTTAAAATTTTTGAAATACAATATTCCTAAAATATGGATGAATGTTTCGGCCAAAAAATCTATTGTGATATTTTGCTTTTCTTCTCCCAAGCTATCACCTCATTTTTTCGGATATTTGTAGGTGATGGAACATGGCAAAATATCTTAAAATTTTATTCTGTAGATTTGAACCCCATTTTTAATCTTTTTAAGGTTTATTGCCAATTCCACGAAGGAAACTTATTATTGGCATGTTAAAGCAACTTTATTTTATCCCAATCATATTCATAAGACGAGTATGTACATTTTTCTTGTGTGAAACTTTCATACTAATTTTTGCAAATTTTTCCACCTCCGTTGTTATTAAATTTTAAAATTGCTAAGTATTTTCAACGTGGACTTTTTTTCGTAGTTGTAGTAGCCAATATCACAAAGAACTCCCAAAGTATTACCGTCTTTTGATTCCTTGAAATGTCGTAAAGAAAATATTTGTCATTTTAAATCATGGCAAACACCCCACTTAAGTTAAAATGTAATATTAAATTTGAACAAAAAAAAAATTCCCTCAAAACTTAAGTATAACAGTATTCATTATTGTAACAATTTCGATTTTTTGTTACAAAATTTCAAACTCATTTGTAATAAATGAATGGCTCGCAGTAGTCGGTTATCATTTTCGAACACAATTTTCATTAATTATCTTAGCGGATCCAAAAACGTCAACGATTAATACGACAAAACCTGTAATATATTGTTATGAAAAGTGCTGTAATGAGCCAAAAATTCTGGTGAAATAGGCTGGGTATTTATGACCTAGGATCTACGTTACGGGTAGTGCTTGAATATTTCACGTTAAACCTCCAGGAGAATTTCTTTATTTACTACGTTCATATAGATTATCTGATAAGTATCTTCGTGTTTTGTGGCCGTGTAATAAATGCTTGCGTTACGTTTATCCCACCTTTTGAGCTGCGACTCCCTAAGAGCGCACACATCAGTATCCCTCATGCCCTAAGCGTGACAATATTTGTGTATTTATTATTACTCGGCCATTTGTTGTTTGATATTGGTAGATTTTTTTTGTTATGAAGCATTCTGGATTTTACTAAAATAACTTTCGCGGCAATATTTATTTAAATGATGCAAATTTATCATTTTTGTCCATGATGTTTTTAAAATTTCAAAGTGAAAAAATAAATAGCTCCAACCCATAAATAAATCTTTTTTTTTCGTATTGTTCACTTTTTCTTTTGTTATCTACAAATTTTAAATGAGACCAAACGTGGATAAGCGCCTAATTAATCAGAATCAAGGTGATCAGGCTTATGATGATATCTATAGACTTTGGTACAAGTATCGTACCAACCTAATTTTTCTAATTTTAATTAATTCAACTAATTTCATTTCTGCTTGATTCATTTGAGTCATTCAATGACGTGCAAATTTACTGATTTGAATCGTGTTCAAAAAATTTATAAGATAATCGTTCACTCTTACCTTCAATTTGATAGGAACTTGTAGCTACACCAAACATAAAATCTTCAGGGAAGGCCTTTTTGCTGATTTCTGCATGGCTAGTTTAAATCGGCATTAGAAATATTTTAAACGTCAAACGTGATTGATTACTTACCTTAAACCAGCAGTAATGATGCAGCATATGGTAACACAGCGAATCATTTTTATTAAATGTCGGCTTTTAATATCTCAATGTGTTTTAATTATATCGCACTTTTAAAAATGACAAAAAAAAGATTTTATACAATTGTCCGAATACTTATAAATGTGTTTTAAGTATGGTACGTAAGGATTTTTATCTAATCAGTAGATTTTTTGTCAATCTCAAAAGGAATGTGCAGGAAGACATCAAGTGACAAATAAGGTTTGCTACAATTATTTTGTTTAACAAAAAAGATTTATTAATAGTAAATAGATGTTTACGCCATAAATGTTGTGATACTACTGACTAGCAAATGAGAATCTTGTTTATTTACATACATATACGTTCATACGGATATATAATAACTTTGTAATCTCGGTGTTGTAATGTCATTGGTTGCACATGACAGCATTATATAATCCACATGTATGTATGTATGTATTTGCGATATTATTACCTAAAATTTATTTCTGATATAAACTAAGTACATCTTTGTTCAACACTGAACGAAAAAGGTACGTGATATTAATAAAAAAGTACATCAAATCAGTGAACGTCGACATTAATTTCGGGCCGATGACAGGTGTCGTTAATTCAATGAACGGTCGTACATAAATTTCTCTGTTCATTAAGTTACGATTTCTGTACATTGAGTCAATGTACAGTAGACATGGATCTATGTTGGCTGTTATTAATGTGATGTTTGCTATGTGTTAAACCAATGAATTGTGAGCATAGGTCTAAGGTTGCCGGACGTTAAATTATGTACGACATACATTAGGCCTATGATTGCTGTACGTTAAATTAATAAACAGTGAGCATGGATCTATGATCGCGGGTTATTGATATTACGAACGATCAACATTGGCTTATGATTGCTGTACATTAAATCAATAACTGGTGTTGATAGACCTATGACCTCCAATTATTAATTGCAGTGACTTTTGATAAAATATTGCATGCAGCGTTTCAGAAGCATTGGAACGCGGAAGGAGGAAAATCTTACTAATACATACCACTTTCTAATTCTTCGCAAAGGGATTTGCAGAATAATAGCCTTTTTTGTTACATCAATTTTTTATTGTATCAGAAACTCACAAATCATGTGAACCTTTGGGCTCTCAAGCGACACGTCATGTTTATAAAATGCCTTTTCCATTTGGCACAAAACTTGGGCGATGTCACCAAATATCCATGGATCGCCAATCTGAAAAAAGAAGGAGAAATGGTAAACCAAACCTAGATTTACGCTTTAAAAGAATGTTCGTTTTATGGCGTTAGAAAGTAAAATTCAAATTTTATAAACACCTTACGTTTTAGAACATTAACAGTTGTGTTTATAACTATTTCTACATAAAACAAAGTCCGAGCACGATGTCAAGCATAAAAAGACATATTACAGTTACTTAGCAACGAATATCCAATATCTGAAACAAGGATTTAAAGAAAATGTTTTTTAATGTGGAAGGTTTAAGAAAAGCAAATTTTCCTTTTTTTTAAGTATGTAAAATAGAACTTACTTTCATGACAAGCATCCTCAAACGCTTTATTTAGAAGGCCTTTAGTAGTTTTATTTTTCATGTGTCCTTCTTTCTGTAGAAATGTCACTGTGTGGGGAAACCATTTTTCCCAATTATTTAAAAGTAATTCCCAATTTCCGAAAGCAATCTCATAGTTTATACTAACCTAAAAAAATAAAAGTGTTATAAGTAATACAAAATTAGACATTTTCCTAAATGATTCGAACTATATAGAACTGTCATTTCAACTTTCCGATAATGCTAATACTTACCAATTTTCCATTCTTAAAGGGAAATACTATGTCTTTCTCGAGCCTGTTCATCTATCACACAATAATTTGGCACAATTGGTATAATAGTTAGAACGCTGTACTGCCTCTTCTACTTTATCAGACCGACTGGAGGAAATTCAAAAGAATTCGCATAAAAAGTGGTACAAGCAGAGAAGTCTACGACGGAGATTCGTAATATTAATGTTCGCCGACATCGTTTCAACTTCCGACAACATTAAATCTGATGCGTTTTTAAAAGTTAATGGCTGGCTTCGTAAAATCAATGTTTGATGTTCATTGAAACAACGAAAACCGTTCATAAATTTTTTATGTTTGCTGTTCATAGATCTATGACGAAAATTTATCGTTATAATGATGAAGAACGTTGTTTAATAAACCTCAAACATTAACTGAATGAATTTTTATATTAGATTAATGAATAAAATATTTAATTTTAATGTTTTGCGTTCACTGTTTAATGTTGGCTCGTTTATCGGTCCAATGTATGAAGTCATAAGTTTATGACCAGAAATCGTTGTAACAATCACCGATTCATAATATTAATGTTCACAAAATTGACGACGGCCGTTCATTGATTTTACGTACGAAATTATTTTCTGTGAAGAGACCAAATAAAAATGTCCAATGAACAGGTGAACTTCGGTAGTTCTCTCTCCCATATTGGTTAGGTGTAATTTTTCCGATATCAACCTAAAAGATGCAAAACAACGTTACGCCTGTAACACAGTTGATCGATTTACACGTGTTTATTATAAGAAATTGCCGTCTCACAATACGAGAATGCGATCGCTTGGTCTACTGGATTGAATATGTGGTCCGCGGTTATCTTCCTATTTAAACTTTTAACGGCTTCTTTAATCAGGTACGATCAAAGTACACATTTTCAATTGAACATGTTATCGTAGACTAAATTTTCCTAAGTAATAAAATGGTACTTGAAATAATTATGATTAATATAACTATAATGAGTTGCCAAAATTGGTAAATCATTTTTGGTCGTATTGCCTGACCTTTAAAAGATTACATCTCATGTCTTAAGTGCCTTGCGAAAAATTAAATAAAACTAGCTGATGTTGTGTGTCCTCTTCGTTAAATATTCAGGCTTTTTAAGTATACGCTTTGTGGCTGTGAGATTTTTGAATAGTTTTACAGATGTCTTTTGAAATTCGAGTACGATTTTTGCTCTCAAACGTGGTACAAGCCGAATTGTTGTCTAAAATATAAATTGCAATTTAGATTACATTCAGTTTATAATCCACTCAGTTATTTAAAACTGCACGTTGTTACATTGTCTTTCTCATCGTCTATTGTTTCTCTCAGACTGTTTAACTACGCCTATAATATAGCTAAATGTGCTTTCTGTTAAAAATTGACCGTAAATTATTGTTTCTGCACATCTCCCCTGAATCATTACTTAGAACAGTAAGAAGTGTCTTATGCCCGAGTTAGTGGGCTACTGGACTAATTACCAAAATAAATAAATTTTTTAAATCGAGGTACTGACCAAAAGACCGAACTGGCTTCCAAACACGCTATAACTTAACGCTAAAATTTTATAACAAGAAGTCGCTTAATTCACTGCTTTTAAATAATTCTTGTGACGTTAGCGCAATCTATGAGGAGAGAGTTGTTTTACAACCAATTTCGATTTGTATCCACCTGAAGCATTGTTACCATTAAATCATGTTAATCTAGTTATTGCGGGATGAAGTGGCAACCGTATTCTTGGGAGCTATTCCCTAGACAACTGGATCCTTGAAAGAGCCCCAAGAATTTTTTTTACATTACTAACTAAGCCATTAGTTAATGGAAACGTTCAACTATTAATTCCTTGTTTGATTCACTTGTATTCAGATTCTATTATCTCAAGCTGACGTCGTTTTGACACACTTTATATGACAAAACTGTTATCTATATTGTATATTCATCTAAATGATATTTTCAAGTTACAATTTGAGATTCAGCGGCAGGGTGTTTTGTTAACCAGGTCATTAACTACCGTTTTGCGTTCTATTTAAAAATCTAATGCTGTCGTTGAAATTTATATAGTACGGACCACTAAGATAGTTCGATTGGCACATCCTTAACACACCGCAGAACAGTAGGTAATGACTTGCATATGACAACCCCTTGTAGCTATAGCTGGACTCGTAAATTGGTAATATTATTTGAACCAATGTACACTGCACGTACGGTTTACAGTGTAGCCATTACTATATCTAATAAACTGTTTCAAGTTTAATACGGTTGCTAAATACACTTTAACTCCCATATTTCAATATTCTACACTACAATAGTTTCAACGCAGTTGTAAACATAGCGGGCCAACAAACAATTTTTACAAGTTGCTCAACTCTGAGTCATTGCTATACCGGATATCCTCTTTCTAATAGATCTAATAAAATAGGCCATAGAATAGAGATAATGAAGTTACTCAATTATTTCAACATTCAACCCTGCAATATTTTCTTCATAGTTATGAACTAAGCTGGCAAATAAAGCAAACCAAGTAACAATTTCAATAAGGTACCTTACACTGAGTAATTGGTATACCTGTCATCCAATTTCAAGTCTAATCGAGATACGTAATACTTTGTTACTCCCTTATTTCAATATTCAAAACTGCAGTATTTTCACCGCAGTTGTAAACATAGCTGGCCAACATAGCAAACCAAGTAACGATTTCAATAAATTGCCCGACACTGAGCTATTACTGCACCGTCTATCCTCTTTACATGATTAATAGAGTTACTTAGTAAATCGTAACTCTCATATTTCAATATTCAACAGTACAATAATGTCCACAGTTAAATACAAACCAGATTTAAAAATGATGAGGTAGTTCAAAGTTTCAGTGCGTATATATACATTGGGGACAAAGAATATTTTGATACATGATGTTCTTGAACTCCAAAGATTCAAAGCAACTGCTTTTGTAGTGAACCAGAAACAGATCAAGCAAGAAGAAATTGGGAACTACTTTGCAGAATAATATACAATTTAATAAGTGTGCTTTTATTCGTTAATTTTTACTTATTGCAAATTATTCACTCTATCAGAGCGGTTATAATTAATCCAGATTACCGAAGTCGCCCTATATATAATTACTACACCATATCCACTATTATTTATGAAGGTGATCGGTTTTATGGAACCACAAACAAAACAAACTTTTGTAAAATGGTGCTTAAGGTCCCCAACGTTTCGTCCTACTTACAAAACATCATCAGGGGTCCGTAAGGAGCGTAGGATTAAGGTCATTTTAACTAATAGTGATAAATCTATTTACACTAATATGTTGTGGCAATGTCATGGCGATTATTGTCGTAATAAACATACATCACTATGAAATACAAGGAGTATCAGATTATTTGTGCAACCTTTAACTCTTTCAGGAAGCCAAACTGTTAGGTACGTAAGGCAGAACATTATTACTCATTATCTTCATTGGCTCCAAACTACAAAGCTCCTTACACCATCATTTATATCTCGATTAATTTTACATTACGCACTGATTTCTCCCGAAGAACTTTTATGTATTTTCTTACCTTCAATTTAATAGGAACTGGACCCTACTCCGAACAGAAAATCTCCCGGAAAATATATATGTTGCTGAGGTTGAGTGGGCGCGACAATACGATTCTTTGTAATGTACATTAGGAATACTTACGCTAATGCAACTGTCGCTAAAGCTGCTATTAATTAATTAATTAATAATTATTAATGATAATAATAATGATTAATAATCAATTAATTGATTAAGACAGCCGAGAGAGCGCCGACGATTTATTTATATAAACATTACATTTTGAAATCTGTAAAACAAAATGATAACAGGAATTAGAGAAGGATAAAATGAACCAACGGTGTTTTATTGCGGTGTAATTTTTTCCTGGCATTGTATTGTAGGCGTAACTATAAATTTTATTTTACCAACAAACCCAATCAATATTATTATTGCTCTAAATTAAAACGGTCAAAGTAGCGACTGGTTAATCAAATACGAGCAAGCCAAAATTACCCAAATAAGAACAACACTGCTTGTATTTCCAATTTGGCCGTGACTACAACTTTCAGCTATGCATCTTGTCGAAGTAAGGTTTTTAAAGTACTCTGCAGATTTCTTGGGGGTTCTCGTACGGTTTTCGCTTTCGAAATCGACGTGGTACAAGCCGAATCTTATCCTAAAATAAAAAATGTGAGTCGAAAATCGTTATGAAAATTTAAATGTGTTACGTGTATCCACTGATCCACTCTAAATTGTCCATTAGGCTCCACGTCGTGTAGCCGATTACGTTGACTTTCTCAACATCCATTGCTTCTCGTAAACTGCTCAGATATGTCTAGAAAAATGTGCACGTGAAGTAATATTTATAAAGTTCGCTGCTGCTTACGTTTACCTGTAAGTAGTAGATTCGATTGTCGTCTTCGAGGGTCCCGTTTCCTGCGTATCCGTTTTCAGTAATGATCATTTTCGGATTGCCGTATGATTTTTGTATCCATTTTGTGAGCTCTCCAAGTGACCATGGAGTAACCTACGAAATAGCTATTTCAGCCCTAGGCCAATACGTAGGAAATCTACGTAAAGTTAAGAAGTTAAACATTATAGAACCGTAATCCGAGGTCCCCAAATGAAAAATTTCTCTTTTCTAAAAATTTCAATACACCTTTCATTAAGGGCTCGATTCATTTCTCTTCCACTTCTAATTTTTTTTTTTTTCAGACGCTCACCAACATTTTATTATTAATTTCACTTATGAGTGCTTATTCCTTATATTTACATTTTATCAAATTTCATCAAATCAGGGTGAGTGAGAAATAACCCGAACCGTCTTAACTGTACACCATAATGTAAAGTAATATAGTTTTACATAGACATGGTTTGTCAAAATGGCGTACAGCTCGAGTTAATCAGATCTAAACTGTCTGCACCGAGTCTGAATTTTATTCAAGACGTTAAGAGATGCTAATCAGCAAGTCACAGGTCAACGTTTTTAAAGTTACATCTGTTTTGCTAAAGTAGTAATAATTTATGGCACTGAACTGAGTGAAAATCATTAGAGTTATTTGCTTAAGTGTCCTTAGAACGCTTAGTTCTTAACAAATTTCTACAAATCGTAGTTTCGCAAATTCCTAATCTTTTATTGAAACTCAAATTGGTAAAACTCACTAACGATTTTCATTGTAATATTCTTGGGGAGTTTAGTGAGTATTAACTCTTTTAGTGAAGTAGTTGTGAAGCTGTTGGTGTCCAGTTCACAACCTGATAATCACTGGATGAAGTTGTAGTTTGCAAGGATATTAAAAGTTCACGAAATACTCAGATTATTATAGTATTCACTCATTACTGTTTATTGGAGTATTTTGAAGCCATTTAGTGAGTGTCAGCACTTTTGAAAAACGAGTTTTGAAGTTGTAATGCCTTATATAAAAAACACAATTGAATGAGTGTAGTGGCAAGTTACCACGATATTTAGTTTTAAACAGTCGTGATTTTTACATTCTTAGATTTTAGTTAAACTCACTAGAGCTGTTTATTGAAATGTTTTTGTGGTATTCATAGAGTTTTACTGCTTTAGTAAAGAAGTTTTGAAGTTATCTGTGTCCATTGAACAACCTCGACGTTGTGATGAGATGAAGTTGCAGTTTGCAATGATTTAAACAATTCATGAAATATAGCCTTCAGCTCTAATTATGATAAAACTCAACAAAGTAACTAAATATATTGTCCTTTGGGAGATTAGTAACTTTGAACTCTTTTTATGAGGGAGTTTTGATGTTAGATGTGTTTATTTATCTACCTGACAGTGATTGCAACTTGCAAGGATTTCAGCAATTCATTAGAAGTATTCAAAGTGATGTCATTGTAAAATTCTCTAACAATTATTTATTGAATTGTTTACCCAGTTTTAGCACTTTTTAAAAAAATACTCCTAAAAACGTTTATGAAAAAGTTGATACATTTGAACGAGTATAGTTCAAAATTGCCACGACTTTTCAAAAATCATAATTTCATTATTTAAACTCAGATATTAGAAAAATTAAGTAGAATTGTTACTAATTATTAAAGTGTCCTTAGGAAGTATAGTGAGTTTTAACTCTCTTAGTGATGGAGGGAGCTTTGAAGTTGTAGTTGTCCATTTGACAATTCAACATAGTGATGAGATGAAATGGCGGTTTGCAATGATTTAAAAAATTCATAACTAATTTATTTATACTTGGAATATTATAAAACTCGCTCAAATAGTTGTCTAAAGTGCCCTTAGTGAACTCAGTGAGTTTAAACTATTTTAGTGTGGGAGTTTTCAAGTTAGGGGTGTTTATTTAACTAACTGTCAGTGACTGGATGAAGCTGAACTTCACAAAAATTTTTCAACTTCGTAAAGAAATATTAGAACTCAAATTATTGTATAATTCACTAGCGGTTGTGTTTTGAAAACATTTAGTGAGTTTCAGTACTTTAAAACTGGGTTTTGACGTTTAGAAGCTTTAGGCAAAAAAATTAGCAGGATTGAACGAGGGTAGACGTAATTTGCTACAATTTCTAGTTTCGAAAATTTCTAATCTTTTATTGCACTTGAAGTTGCACTTTGCAAGGATTTTATACATTCATAAAAAATATTCGAACTCAAATTATTATTAAGTCTAATATTATTACTCAAATCTAGTATAATTCACTAACGGCTGTGTATTAAAGTGTCTTGAAAAGGTTTAGTGAGTTTCAGTACTGGGTTTTGACGTTTCGACGATTTGGCAAAAGAATTAACAAGATTGAACGAGTGTAGATGCAATTTGCTACAATTTCTAGTTTAGAAAATTCCTAACGTTTTATTGAAACTCAGATTTGGGTAAAACTCACTAGCATTCTTTATTGAAATATTCTTGGGGAGTTTAGTGAATTTCAACTCTTTTAGTGAAAAGTGTTTGAAGTTGTCGCTGTCCATTTAACAACTTGACAATGTTACATCTAAATGTCTAAATTTTCAAGTTAGTTCCCTCTTTTTTACACTTATTTTACTGGTAGCGTCTCCTCTGGAAAACACTTTCGACACAGCCGACGAATTAAGGTTCAACCCTAGTTTTCAACCCTCTCTGAAAGGAAAATTCGGTATTTTCAGAGTTTTCGGAACCTATTGGGGAAGTAACCTATAAATATGAGAAGTTTCAGGTTCCCAGATAATCAGGAAGTGCCTTTAGATATTCGGATATGCGTATTTCAGATTTTCTCGATAATTGAACATTTCATAAAAAAATAATCCAGTTTAACTTTGATCTTGCCTTATTATGCTTATATTGACGGTGTATGATTGGCACTTGTATGATTCGGATTATTTCTGACTCAACCCGTATGTACGGATTCACATCAACAATTCGGTATGCATGTTCTCTCATCAATAGTTAAGCAAATGAGTCTTGTACTAAAACTAATATGATAATATTATTCTTTCCATTGTTTCTCAAATATGGTGCTTATAGTGATGGTCAAACCAGGCATGCTAGCTTCACTATTGTCACTATGAGACGAGAATCCAATTAAAAAACAAAAAATGAATTCCTTGTTTTTACAAAAAAAAAATGACACTGGTGTGTCACTTTTAATGTATTAGGGAGTAGTATAACTATCTCCCTGCACATGCCTATAAGAGTTCATTAATTCTAACTACGTTTATTCAATGCATGTAAGAAATTGTGCGCTTTTCTCAATTTTTCACAGATTTGGGGCGGAATTAGTTTGCAATTTTGAACTACATTATTTGGAAGAACACAAAATTTGAGACAATATCAGTTTATATATATTTTTTTATAGAAGGAAATTTGAAGGCACTGCAAAGGAAAAACTCTTTCACACGTTCAAACAAAATTTTTTCGAAAATTAAAGTTTTTCACTTGATCTAAGTTACGAGATTTTTTTGTTGGCTTTTATCCTCGGACTATTTTTGTATTCCTATAAAAGGCAAAATAACTAATATCTCACCTTAAACAAATCAGAACTTGTTGCTAGCCACTCGGTTGATGAATAACTCTCGCTTTGTGTGTCTGTCCACCAACTTATCGTATCATATGTGATGTTTTCTACCGCCTTAGCTAATTGTGCTGTATATACGTTCACGCCTAATATGTCTGCAGTGCCGTTGATGTATGCGATTTCTTCGTCTGTGAATGCTGGTAATCGAGAAGTGTTGTAACCTTGCATTTCACTTCTGTTTCCAATGTTTTCTTTCATTACGGTAGGATAGTCTCCCACGAAGATCGGGTGAGCCCACCATCCGAACTAAAAGCAGTAACAGAGCAGCTAAGAATAAACTGAAGGTATATTGGCTTATACCATGAATTGTCTGAAGGTTTCCGCCGCTAACTCGTCCTCTGTGGTGTTCGTTGCTGGTTGGAACCAATGCGTGACGATGACTATACCGACAGTACCTGCAAGTGAATTCATATTTTACGTGCCTGTCGGTTGAAGGGATTGTCGATTACCGTTATGCTTAGCTCTGAACTCGTTGTCGTATATGTGCCACGCTTCTGCGTGAGCTTTCAGTAAGTTATGGCCGCACTGGTATTCCCACGTGCCGTTAGTAGCACCTGCTGGCTCCCCTGGCGCCATCGTAATGCCTTCTGCTAAGTGTAAGATGCAAATTGAGATAGGTTCGTTGAAAGTCATCCAGTATTTGACTTCATCTCCGAAAAGCTCGAAACAAGTCCTGGCGTAATCGGCGAACCAATCGACGAAATCGGCGTTTACTATTCCACCGAGATCTTGAAGGGTTTGCGGCAAGTCCCAATGGTACAGTGTTACCAGCGGTTCGATGTTGTTAGCTTTTAACTCTTTTATCAAATTTCTGTAATACTTGATGCCGGCTTCGTTCGTCTCGTTGGCGAAACCTTTAAACTTTTGAATTTATTCACTAAAATTTGTTGGTTGTATGATCGTACCCTTGGGCAGAATTCTCGGCCACGATAACGAAAACCTGTAATGGTTGACGCCCAGGTCTTTCAATAGTTGGACGTCTTCCTTCCATTTATGGTACGAGTCGCAAGCAATGTCTCCGTTTGATGAGTCTGCAGTTATATTTGGATTGTCGTGTAGGTATCTGTCCCAGATGCTTTCACCCTTACCATCCTCGTTCCAGGCACCTGAAATTTTATATTTCAATTGCACTTATAATAATCTACTACTAATTTAGTAATTAGTCAAATAATCTACTGTACTAAATATTAATCATGAGCATAATTAGCTTAAGATGTGAATTGCACTTCAGTTGCACTCTGTGGGTGGCTTATTGGAAATTAATTAGCGAAATTTGAAATTTTTTTTAGCTCGTTTTTAAGCTTTTTAAGTTTTTTTCCCCAATTCCACGAGGAAACTTATTATTGCTATGCTAAACAACTTTATTTTGTCCCAATCATATTCAGAAGATGAGTATGTAATTTTTCTTGTGTAAAAGTTTCATACTAATTTTTTGTGCAATTTTTTCGACATCCATTGTTATTAAATTTTAAAATTGCTAAGTATTTTTAACGTGGAAATTTTTCGTACTTGTAGTAGACAATATTACAAAGAACTCCCAAAGTATTACCATCTTTTGATTCCTTGAAATGTCGTAAAGAAGATATTTGTCATTTGAGATCATGGAAAACACCCCATTTTAGTTAAAGTGTAATATTAAATTTGAAGAAAAAAATTTTTCCCTTAAAAATTTAAATATAAAAGTTTTCATTATTGTAACAATTTCGATTTTTGTTACAAAGTTTCAAACTCATTTGTGACAAATGAGTGGCTCGCAGTCGTCGGTTAGCATTTTCGAATACAATTTTCATGAATTATCTTAGCGGATCCAAAAACGTAAACGGTTAATATGACAGAAGCTGTATTATATTGTCATAAAAAGTGCTGTAATGAGCCAAAAATTCTGGTGGAATAAGCTGTGTATCTATGACCTAGGTTCTAGGTCACGGGTAGTTCTTGAATTTTTCACGTTAAACGTCCAGGAGAATTTCGTTATTTACAACGTTCATATAGATTATCTGAAAGTTATCTTCTTGTTTTGTGACCGTGTAATAAATGCTTACGTTACGTTTATCCCACCTTTTGAGGTGCGACTCCCTAACAACGCACACTTCAGTGTCCCTCGTGCCCTAAGCGTGACAATATTTGGGTATTTATTATTACTCGGCCATTTGTTGCTTGATATTAGAAGATTTTTTTTTTGTTGTGAAGCATTCTGGATTTTACTAAAATAACTTTCGCGGCAATATTTATTTAAATGTTGATTTAATGCAAATTTATCATTTTTGTCCATAATGTTTTTAAAATTTCAAAGTGAAAAAATAAATAGCTCCAACCCATAAATAAATCTTTTTTTCGTATTGTTCACTTTTTCTTTTGTTATCTACAACTTTTAAATGAGACAAAACGTGGATAAGCGCCTAATTAATTAGAATCAAGGTGATCAGGCTTATTATGATATCTATAGACTTTGGTACAAGCATCGTAACAACCTAATTTTAATCAATTCAACATGTGTCATTTTTGATTAATGGTAATTCTATGACGTGACAATTTACTCTTTTGAATCGTGTTCAAAAAATTTATAAGATAATCGTTCCTCTTACCTTCAATTTGATAGGAACTTGTAGCTACACCAAACATAAAATCTTCAGGGAAAGTCTTTGTGCTGATTTCTGCATGGCTAGTTTAAATCGGCATTAGAAACATTTTATCGGAAAATCGTGATTACTTACCTTAAACCAGCAGTAATGATGCAGCATATGGTAACACAGCGGATCATTTTTTTAATGTCTGCTTTTAGTTTCAAAATTTGTTTGAAGTATATCGCACTTTTAAAAATGACAAGTGATTTTATACAGTTGTCCGAATACTTATAAATGTGTGTTAAGTATGGTACGTAATGATTTTTATCTAATCAGTAAATTTTTTGTATCAATCTCAAAAGGAATGTGCAGTAAGACATCGAGTGGCAAATTAGGTGTAATACAATTATTCTGTTTAACAAAAAAGATTTATAAATGGCAAATAGATGTTTACGCTATAAGTGTTGTGACACTACTGCTAGCAAATGAGAACCTTGTCTATTTACATACATATACGTTCATACGGATATATAATAACTTTGTAATCTCGGTGTTGTAATGTCATTGGTTGCACATGACAGCATTATATAATCCACGTGTATGTATGTATGTATTTGCGATATTATTACCTAAAACTTATTTCTGATACAAAATAAGTACATTTTTGATCAAGAGATCAAATAAAAATTTCCAATGAACAGGTGAACTTCGGTAGTTCTCTCTCTCACAATTGGGTAGATGGATGTATTTTTTCCGATATCAATCTGATATATGCAAAACAACGTTACGGCTGTAACACAGTTGATCGATGTACACGTGCTTATTATAATAATTACCGCCTCACAATACGAGAATGCGATCACTTGGTCTACTGGATTGAATATGTGGTCCGCGGTTGTCTTTCTAATTAATCTTTTAGCGGCTTCTTTAATCAAGTACGATCAAAGTACACATTTTCAATTAAACGTTTTATCACAGAATAAATTTTCCTCAGTAATAAATTGCTACTTGAAATAATTATGATTAATATAATTATAATGAGTTGACAAATCATTTTCGGTCGTTTTGCCTGACATTTAAAAGATTACATCACAAGTCGTAAGTGCCTTTCGAAAAATTAAATAAAATTATCTGATGTTGTGATTGCCATTACTATACCAATTAAACTGTTTCAAGTTCAATAGAGTTACTAAATACATTTTAACTTCCATATTTCAATAGGTCCAACGCAGTTATAGGCATAACGGGCCAACAAAACAATCCAAGTGACAATAAAATTTTCCCAAGTTGCTCAACTTTGAGCCATTGCTATACCGGATATCCTCTTTCTAATAAATCTAATAAAATATGCCATAGAATAGAGATACTTAATGTAGTTACTCAATTGTTTCAATATTCAACCCTGCAATATTTTCATCATAATTACGAGCTTAGCTGGCCTGCAAAGCAAACTAAGTAACAATTTCAATAAAGTACCCAACACTGAGCCATCGGTCTGTCGTCCTATTTCAAGTCTAATAGAGATACTTAATACTTTGTTACTCCCATACAATATTCAACAGTAAAATATTGTCACCACAGTTGTAAACATTATATATATATATATATATTAATGCTATTGCTGTCGTTTAAATAAATAATGGACTAGTGAAATAGCTCGAGTGCAACATGCCAAACACACCCCAAAACGGTCTTTAATGAACTACTTATCGCAACCCCCTGTCGCTGCTGCCGGGGGTCCTAAGTTGCCAATATTCTTTGGAACAGTATTTTGTACGTACAGTTATGAGGTACTGCGTTATTTCAAACTCGCCCCGATTGTAAGTATAATTGTCACCGATAAAGATAATTCCCTCACTTGAAACATAAGATACAAAATGAACAGAATGGAAAGGACAAGCGTTGTATATAGAAGGAACACAACTTGTTTTTTAAGTTAGTAATAAATGAACAGTATTTTTATCTTTAATTCTGAAATGTCTTTCATTATTTTAAATCTTATGTAATCAACTTGTAATCGTTGCTATGTCGTTCTTATTTAAATGATTAAGAAATTATAGTCTATGTTACATTGCATCTGTAATATTTTTATTAGACTCACTTCAATCAATGCATTCGGTTACATCTGATACATTTGAATATGAATACACACATTCATCTACTAAACAGCGCGTTGTGCTAACTTTCGAGTAGTACCACCCAGAGTCCTTAATTATCCTTGTCCTCTCGGTGCTGTTGAAGTCGACGTAAACTAGTCCGAAGTCAATTCTAAAAAATACCACGAAATGTACCTAGACTCCAAACAACGCTCACAATCACTTACAAGTATCCCGATAACCATTCGAAGTCAGCCAAGAAGCTCCAGTACGAGAAGCCTATGACCTTTGTTTTGTCTTCCTCCATTCCTTCTCTGAGGCTACTGAGATACGTCTGAAGGAAAAGGATTTAATCTAGAATGGAAGTTGAAGTTGTTACGTTCATCATACCTGAATGAATGTAATCCTTTCTTCGTCGTCGAGCTCGTTGCTGGCCGATCCATAGCCACATTCCGTTATCATAATTGTGGGATCGTCGTAGTTGTCCTTAATCCACTTGGTGAGTCCTCTTACAGACCACGGAGCGACCTACACATCCAAATGTAACTTGGGACAAATCGGAACATTTCGAATATTACCGCGAAAGATGAATCCGAATCGATCCAGCTGTCCGGTGTATAATACGTAACTTCCGCGTCGGACACTAACCCTATCGAGGTGCTATTGTAGGGTGTCACCACTGCCGCTGTGTAGACGTTCACTCCCACTATGTCGATGGTACCTTTCATATATCTGATCTCGTTCTTGGTGAACTCAGGTAGACGCGATACGGGGTATCCTTCGCTTTTACTCCTGCGAGCGATGTATTCCTTCATGACTGGAGGATAGTCTCCCTTAATCAGCGGGTGGGCCCACCAACCGAACTGGACATCGAAAAGGATCATTAATCACAACAGAAAGTGAGTAGGAGTGATGGAATTCACCGAGAGATTTGTTGTGCGTGTCAACACTTAGTTTCTTTTTACGTTTATTTTGTATTTATCTCAAACTGTGACACGTGTACAACGAACTGTTTTAAAAACTAATTAATGTACTGAGTTTGTTCCAATAATCCTTAGAAATCGTTTCAGAACAGTTATCGTTGGTGAGACGTTGATGAGTAGGAAATAAACTGTTTTTATGGGGTGTTTGGATGGTATTTTGGATTGAGGCGTAACACTGTCAGTTGGTTGCTGTAACTATTAACTATAACTTTGTATACGAAATACCTTTCATCCTTCTACTTCAGCCTATTTATGATATCAGCATTTAGATAGCACAAAGCTCTCAATTATTTTATACATCTCCAGTTAGGTATTTTCAGCTTATTTTACCTTCATGGAACCTTCCATTCAGTCCACCCTCTCTCGCTAAATATAGGTGACTAAACCCCAAGTTTATTGTTAGATTAACTGAACTTAGCTGGAGCCTAAATTAAGATTGTTGATCTATTAAAACAATCTGATGCCATCTAGCTTAGATTAGACTTCATTAGAATTATGCTTACCACAAACTGCAGCAACCTCTCCGCAGCCTCAATGTCCTCGGTGCTGTTGCTAGCCGGTTGGAACCAATGACTGGCAATTACCATTCCGATGTTACCTAGAATTTAAGATTCAAGTGTATAAATTTTGAAACTGAACAAGAATAAAAATAAATTAAATAAGAGTAGAGTAGAAGACATTATCAAAGGATCGGAATAAATCGAAACGAGTAATGCAGAAGCTTAGGAAATAAGTCAAAAGAACAATAGGTTGAAAACACATCCTACTAAAAGTTAAATTTATTCTATAAATACCATTCACAAATAATATTTATGGTCATCAGTAGACTAGGAGAACGCTAACCAACTATTACTGTCGAAGATGTGTTTTCCTCTAGCTCCGAGGGTGGTGAAAATATGGGTGGAATGTCAGCAATCTAGATTTTTTTAATTAAAATTTGATACACCATAATTATTTTTTAAATTCCTAAATAAATCATTTCGTTATACGCTACGCGAGAAATCACCCCCACGGCCGTCAGAGGGTGTCAGCAGGTGTGGAAATAACGTTGATGTATGAACCTTCTAATTTTTTTTATTAAAAATTTATAACACTCCCAATATTCTTTTAACAATTTCTAAATAATGCATTTTATCAGAAACTACATGAGAAAAACTCCCACGTGAAACTCGGGGAATGTTAAAGATGGTAGAAATAAAGTTGAGATATGAACCGTCTAAATTTTTGTATTATAACACCTTAAATATTTTGCTGGAAATTCGTATATAAATTATTTCATTACATGCCAATCAACAAAAATCCTCAAAAAATCTATGGTGATCAACCTTACTCTCGTATGCATGATTTACTAAGAAATTTCTAAAGAAATAATTAGGGTGTGATAAATTGTAATTAAAAAATCTCATTCCTCCCCCATTTCCACCACTTTCGGAAGTAGATGATAACATTTCTTCGACAGTAATGATTGACTATCATGCTCCTAATCGACTGATGTACTCAACAAAAATTGACTTTTTTTGGGGTGTGTTTCCATTTCTGTGAATTTGTAGAAGTGGCTAACTGCACACCCCTAAATGAAACTTAAATTAGTATCACGGAAATAACGAAAAAATTCAGAAGTGAGAAGCTGTGTGAGTACGTAACGATGATTAAGTGAAATAGGTATCTACAGACAACTACAAAGTAGAAATTATTGAAAGTATCAGATGTCACTAGAAGAGAAAGCACATCACTATATTCCCAGGTGATGCGCATATCTATTATATATATTATATTTGAAATCTCTAAATGATAACAAGGGAATATCATTTTTTATAGTGTCGAGATTTAGGGGCTGCTATAAAAAAATTGTGAAAAAATCTAACAATAATAAAATTGACAGATGAAAAGCGGTTTCATATATGCGCATAACGTAGAAAACCATATATTAGCGATACAGCAAGTAGTAAAAAGGACATGGAAGAAAACTGTATTTCTGAATTTTTAGATATGAAAAAGTCCAAGAGCGTTCCTAAGGAGTAACAGTATGGTGTAAAACAAAGCAATCCTTATTATCCCCCCTTCATTAAATATAATACAAATTGTCCCTCTTATAATACAGATTTTAGGTACGCCCCTACGTACGATTTAAAAGTTTTTGAATATTGTTCACCTCGTAAGCATGTGGGAAGTGAAGGAAATCGTTCGTAATTTAATAAATTGTCCAGCATAATTTTACAGTAATTATTGATTGGTTCTTTGGAAACTCTTCAGACACTTTCCTTGGGTAAAATGAAGGACATTCAAGTAACCTTCAAAAATATAGAAAAAGAAACTCTAAAACGCAAGGGAAGAGTAAAATTCATATCCAAAAACAAGCCTAATGGTTGCCTAATTTTATAGAAATGAAGTGAACGACGTTTACGGGTGCAATAGTAACGTGATGATACTGATGATGGCACCTTGAGAATATCTTACGTATTACCTCTCTGTTTCCTCCTGAATTCCTTGTCGTAGATGTGATAGGCCTTAGCGTGCGCCAGAAGGACGTTCCTCGAGCATTGGTACTCGTACAGCCCGCTGGCGTTCGCACCGGGCGCGGCCAATTGGCTGCCCAACAGCGATTGTACGCAGAAGGTGATACCCTCGTTGAAAGTGAACCAGTACTTCACGTCTTTTCCGAATAGTTTAAAAGCGGTCCTGGCGTAGTCGCCGAACCAATCCGGGAAGAACGTATTCATTATCCCTCCTAGTTCTTGCAGGTGCTGTGGCAGGTCCCAATGGTACAGCGTCACCAACGGTTCGATGTTGTTGCGTTTCAGTGCTTTGATGAGTCGTCGGTAGTAGTTGACACCGGCTGGGTTGAGGCTGTTGCTGAAACCTGTTCAAGGGTGTGAGTGGAGAGTTGCTTTGGGTTGTTCTATGGTTTTACCTGTCGGTAGGAGTCTTGGCCAGGAGATGGAAAATCTGTAACTGTTCACTCCTAATTGTTTAAGGAGAGCCACGTCCTCTTCCAATTTGTTGTAAGAGTCGCAAGCTACATCTCCGTTGGATAGATCGGTTACCTTCTCGGGGTAGGTGTGTAAGTACCTATCCCATATGCTTTCGCCTTTGCCGCTCTGATTCCAAGCTCCTACAAATTTAACGCGTTCACTAGATGTCTCGACGCTTTTCGTTTGTTTTACCTTCGATTTGATAAGAACTGGAACCGACTCCGAATAAGAAGTTTCTCGGGAAGTATTTGTTGCTCAATTGAATGGTCTCATTGGTGTCGTTTGTGGCTTGCCTGGAAATTAGTTTTGCAAAAACAAATGTGGGAACTATTCGTTACTACTTACACAACCGCAAAGGCTATTGCAAGCACAAACAACGATGTGGCGCGTGGACTCATGTTTTGCACTGAATAAAATTGTCGTATGTCTTTTTTCTTTTTATAGTGGTGGAACTGGTTAACAGTGTTTGCTCTGTTAATACGTGTGTATTATTACAATGAAACAATGGATCATATTGTTTTTTAAATTTCACTTGGTATTTCTCGTATCAACTCGTTTATTAGTGAAAATTATGCTGTAAAATTAAAACAATAAAGTTCTCCAGGTTCAGTTTAAAATTTATGATTTTATCTTAAAAAAGATTTATTACTTCAAATCTTGCACATTGTAATTTCGCAGGTGAAATTTCAATATTTGTGTTCTTGATGATCGCATCTTAATTGGCAACCATTTTTGTTTTGTTTTATCGGCACTATGCTCTTAAAATAAAGTCTAATAAAATCTTATGCGTCTCGTTATATCATCATATGGTTGTATTTGTTCAGTTTCAAGATCTGTCCCATGTATATGTATGACCCGTTTAATTGTATGTTTCACTTGCATATTTCTGACCTCTTCTGTGTTTGGCATTACTTTTGTCATTCGCATATTCATCTTCAGGCCAACTTTATTTGAGGTTGCTTGAAACTGGCTAATCATGATCTGTAGTTTTTCATATGTGCTGGTTATAAGGACTCCCTCGTCAGCAAATCTAAGGTGACTTAATTTCTTTCCATTAATATTTATTCCTATGTTTGCCCAGTCCAGTGTTTTGAATATGTCCTCCATAGCTAGTGTAAACAGCTTCGGTGATATTACGTCTCCTTGTCGGACTCCTCTTTCAATTGGGATGGAATTCGTTTGGACGTCTTGTTCTAGCTGTATTTTCGTATTTGTTGTGTATAAGTTATCTGTATCTAAAATCTATTCTACTATTGTTCACAGCTAATACCTTACAAGATATTTGTGTATAATTTTTTTTTGGTACTAAGCACAGTAGCACTCTTCATCGCGGGTACTAAAGTCCATTTTATAAGAGTATTGACAACAATGTTACACAAGTGACAACAATGAGTTCCTCAAACAGTATGCCTACAAGAAATATTCTTATTTGAATGCACTAGATGTGACAATTTCGGAGATATTTTGAATTTTTATTGCATTCTCAGCAGTAAACACCTTCGCCATTTATTGAAACCGCCTTCGTAGATGTGATAAGTCATTCTTCAATCATGTTAAAAACGCGTTATGAGTTTTGTGAAAATTCCTCAGAATTACCTCACATAACTAACTATGTAATAATTTATTTTCCATGTTCGCCAATTGCTTGTTTTGTACAGCTTAAAAATAGTTTATTAATAAGGTAATAGTTTAATAATTCTAGTAATAATGGTATTAATTAAAAAAAATTTAAGTTACGTAACCTCATTAATAAACAGTATTCTAGGATCTTTTCGAGTATTATTGCACTAGCGAGTTATTCTCGTAAACAACTCTTCCCTGGTGTTTACTGTCCTTAAATAAAAATAACGTCGAGAGGTTTTAAACACTCCAAAGAAAGAAATGTACACATTTCTTTTTCTTTTTCTTGCCTCAACAATGAAGTTGTTGTAATAACTGGAATTATCAGTTAAGCGGCATGGACATTAACTATCGTAACTTCACTTACTGCCCAGCATTTAGTATTATTTAGTTATCTAGTGTTTAGTGTTATTTAATTATTTACTAACTCACATCACAAGCTAAATTGCAACTGATCATGAATACCTTAGTCCGTGACTAAATATATAATTGACACATGGTTAATGGTCAACAGGTTACTTTGGCTAGTTCTTGGAATAATAGAAAGTATCAGAAAACAAAAATAATGTGATGTATTAACTACTAAGAGACTAACTCCCACTATGTATTGATTAGTCTCACTTTACGTGCCAATAACTAGCTTTTCCAATCAGTTAATTACTGATAAATATACGTCATTAGCTAAATTGATGCTGATGAAATCCTCAGGACTAATCTATCTAACTAGGCTACTAACTACCATGACTAGCTATGCCACTGCAATAAAAAGTACGTAATGTACACAAAAGCAGAAATGAAGATGTTGTAATAACTAAAGTGACCATTTAATTATTGACTAACTCTCATTACAAGCCCATTTACATGACCAAATCCTTGAGTTACTAATTCATTGTCTCATTTTTTGGACCAACTCTCATTAACATTAACGCAGGAAATTTCTGTTTCAAACAGATATAAATCATAATGTAAGATTAAATAGCCAACAATTTCCTATTTTTATTCACTATTAAACGCATTCGTCCACCAAACAATTCGTTGCCATAACTTGTCGGTAATAAGATCCTGCTATTCTCAGAGTTCTGGGTCTCCCCTCGGTCCAGAACCTCACATCGTAAAGCCCAAACTTGGTCCTACAACAGTGTCGTTAGTTCCAATCAGTTAACGTGATTAACTATCCTACAAATATCCGTTGAGCCACTCGAAAGTATCCATGAAACTCCAGTAAGTGTAACCGATCACATCGACTCGGTCTTCATCCATAGCTTCCCTAAGGCTACTTAGGTAAGTCTGAAAACAGAATAATTTTGGGATTTCTGGTAAACTGAATTCATCAAACGGAAGTTGTTTCGTATTTTAGATTTACTTGTATGTAACTTATTCTGGGGTAGTCCGCCCACGTGATCCCGTAGTCGGGATATCCGTTGCCCGTGATTATCATCTGGGGATCGTTGTAATTGTCTTTGATCCATTTGGTGAGGTTTCTGATCGACCATGGCGTGCTCTGGAAAAATAAGTCGTTTGAACGCATATCGTCAGTGACGATTGGACGTTGGTACTTTCAGCCACGGCAACTTGGACCAACCCCACTCGTCCGGGAAGTAAAACTCCGCTTCCGTATCCGCGAGCCAGCTTATTTCCGATATGTCGCTGTCGTTCAAGTGCCTCGCCATTGCGGCGGTGTACACGTTGACCCCTAAGAGGTCCACGGTGCCTTTGACGTGCTCTATTTCCTCTTCGGTGAATTCCGGAAGGCGGGACGATTCGAAACCTTGCTCCAGGCTTCGACGTCTTATGTTCTCCTTCATTACCGTCGGATAGTCCCCGTTGAACAGCGGGTTTGCCATCCAGCCGAACTTAAAATACAGGTATTTAGATGTGACGATATGTGGTTTATTTCTTTTTTCATGTCGCACTACATTTAAGTAATAATACAGGGAAATGTACAAGAATCACCCTGTTTGAGATTTAACCAAAGGAAAACACCAAGTCTTAACCAACTGCTTTATTAAAAATGAGCGACCGGTTACAAGCCATCCTCAGGCTCCCACTACAGAATGAGAATGGCTTCTATGAAGCCGAAACCGGTCGCTCATCTTTAATAAAGCAGTTGGTTAAGACTTGGTGTTTTCCTTTGGTTAAATTACCATGGCCAACTTTGCGAAGCTGGACAACCTTCACTGTTTGAGATGTCGCCGTGACGTAGGTCTCATCGTTTTCTTTTTGGGCTTTAGAGGAACGAAAGTCATATCATGTCAACCAAGCAATTTTTTCATTCATTAACAGTTAAAGGCCAAAAATGTATAATTTTAGAACATTTTTGTCTATTAGTTGAATTGTTATACCCGATAAAAAACAGACAGGTTGCACTCTGGGAGTGCCGACAGTCGAAAGCTAGTTTTGTTTTGCGTAACTTTATAGAAGGTTAATAATTATTGTGACGTTATGAATAATTTATGTAGGTGAATGGCTCGCCAACGTTTTACTTGAAGTATATCTTAGTAGGTATTATTATTTCAGTCTATAAATTCAATTTGTAATGTTATATAGTTGCAATACAGGTTAATAATCTACAATATAACAAGAAATCGAATAAGAAAATATATCTAAAATTGAAAATACAAAAAAAAAACAACGACAACGCACCTCGTTCTCAAAACATTCGCCATTGCATTTTTATTTCAAAACATAATGCCAACCTAAATACAGTGCTAAACATAATGCCAACATAAAACTATAACCAGTGCTGACCTCTGTGGGAAGAACGTCGCACTGTATATAGGTTTATTATGTATACATCAGTCATCTGACGGTCGGAAATTTTGCATATTCACCCGTGTGTTTTAGCAGTAGAAGAACCTCGCATAAAGAAAGCTAGCTTCCTAAAAAAACTTAAATAATCATCTTACAGGGCTATAAATACCCTTCAAAATGAGCTGTGGTAAAAGTTATGGTCATTGTTCAGATCTGCCACTTCCTTGCGTGAGTTACAGAACCAAACTCTCACAGTCCGCTTCTCGCCTACCCCTCAATACATTCCGCGTACCTCCGACATGATTTTCCGAAAAAAAATTGTCAATGTCAATCACCTAATACGAGAATTTTTCGTACGCTCCCGTCTCCTGCCGCCATTTCGAACGATTGCATGTGTCTTTAAGTTCGTACATCGTTGCCGGTGAAGCGGCGGGTTTCGTCACACATGTCGCAATAACTACGCGCATATCTTTGCGTCAGACACGTCACGGTTACTACACGGATATCGTTCGTGCGCTTGCTCCACACTTCTCAAGATACTC
This sequence comes from Cryptocephalus moraei, assembly GCA_946251905.1. Classification (NCBI taxonomy): domain Eukaryota; kingdom Metazoa; phylum Arthropoda; class Insecta; order Coleoptera; family Chrysomelidae; genus Cryptocephalus; species Cryptocephalus moraei. Next base: position 23,437,462 of record OX276454.1, read on the forward strand.
ATCCATCCCGTTTGCGACGATGCCGTTCTATTCAAACACGACGTCGGCTCCGTCTCCCTATATCTCTTGTTCCATTAGTATATATTCCATATAGTTCCATTCAAATCGCATATCCTTCTGATTACGATATCGTACGCGTTGTATCTACTTCGCCTCGCCCGACCCACGACTCCAAGCGCGTCCCAGTACTTGAACAACTCTATTATCTTCCTCACTTCAGCTTCCGCACAATGTACATTCATCCGCGATGCTCTCTCCACAATATTTGGTGCAATACCATTTTGGTAGCAGAAGGCTGCAATACAACACCGATCACCGTAGCTCAAAACGGAGAACTATCTTTCGCATCCAGCAGTTCAATTTCACTGATATACCGCTGATAACGTCGCAAAATTCGTTCCACGCCAACACCACTTCTTTGTTCGCCTTCGCACGTCCAGGAAATTCAGCGAGTACACGTGGCAACCCTGCGCTCCTCTTCGCAAACGGCACCCTTCTCACATCACCTGTTCACCTGTTGATTCCTCACGGTTACAGGTAACCATCCTTCTTGCCACTTGATGTGTACCGCTAATATCGCGCGAAACAGCGTTTTTTCGCAATGCCAATCTTAAACAATACTTTTGTCTAGGGTGGCAATGGACAAGGCCCCAGCGGGCGTTCCTAATTGGTCCGATAACATAAACAATCCCACCCTGCTCGCTTCGACCGTCGTCCCTTAAGCGTACCACTTGTGTATGTGTGAGGCACTTGTTCTCTTCGCTTCGGGACGCGCGCTTACTTTACGTTCGGAATGTCGGAACCAACGCCTTCCAAGTGGCGTCAAAGCAGCGAATACAAACTCGAAGCCTCCAGATTGCGTCGGAACATCGCCTCGTGCAGTGTAAGTTGGGTCGACATCCGAAATTATTTCAACGACATCGCCATAAACATGAACGCGTTGTTAGGCTTCCTATGCCGCGCCGCCATGGTGCTTTGTCACCATCTTCCGCGCAATACCCAAGTGACACTCTACGCGTGGATCAGTTCTGGACGCTACCTGGGGAACTATTTCCACCCGCCTACTAGATTTCGTAAGTACAAGGATTTTCCTTGCCCCCTTGAATGCATTTCTCCTTCTGGGCTTACTCGTGTATTTACCCTTTCTCGGTCACTTCTCCGTTCGTTCGTCATCCTCCGTTACGTCATTCATTTTCGAAATACACCCCTTCCCCCCTACTGAGCCCGATTCCCGGCTAATCATACTTGGAGCGACGCTTGGCAACGTCGCATCCACTTTATCAGTCACAATTCACACTTCGACCCGTACCGCACACCGTTCTACGAACATACAGGGCGGCCCATTACCCCCACCAACACCCTTTTTTTACTCCACTATCCCTTAGGTGCGTTGATTATTTCCGGTAGAAACACATCTAAATAGTGAATTTCTGCTATAATTCGAGAAAAATTGCGATAAATAGGAGAAGTGGCAGAACTGGAAATTTACCAAAGTTATTTGTAGATAACTTTTTATTTATAATAACTTCATATTTGATTTTACGTAAAAAGTGAGCTCTTGTGGTGCACAGTGTATGGTAAAGTTTTTAAAGCAATTTTTAGCAAAATTGAATTTGTTTCTCCCAGACTCCTTCATTTCCCAATAACTCAAGTCACGTATTAGTAAAGTTGTAACAATTCTAAAGGACCCAAATTGAGGAACATTTTTTCAAAAAGTTGATATTTTTACACTGATTTTAATAAAACATTGCACTATGACTTGTTGGAACGAATTTTGTTTTAAAAAGACACAACTGCCTTGTTTATAGAAATTTGGAAGCTAAAGAAACACCATTTTGAAGTTCAGCAGTTACAGTTTCACTGTAAAAACTTTCAAAAGAACTTTAACTTCAAACACGACGGGTTTTTAAGTAAGGAGCTGGGAGCGTGGTGGGGGAACTGAATTTGTAGCTCACAAAAGATGAAATTGCATCTTAAAATTTCTGATACTCGGAAACTAATTAACCCAAATACTTTTTTAAAATTCTTGCTATCTTTTTGTGCACAATATGCATAATTTGTATTAAACATGTAAATTAATCAAGTGATTTATTTAAGTATTTTGATATAATATTTTTTTATTACTCACTTTGACAAGTTCGGATAAGTGTAATATGAATTAAACTTTTTTTTTTCAAATAGTCAGAAACAAATGTTTTCCAACAAATTAAACACAAACAAATACATTATTCTTTAAATATTTTCTATTTATTGAATTGTTCTTGAATTCCTCATCATATTCAAGTTAATAAGATTCAGCTTATTTACGAAATGAATTTTTAAAATTTTTACAATATTGAAGTTATTATATTTACGATAGCAAATAAAATTGTACAATGAAATAAAGAGTTTATTGTAACTATTATTGCGTTTAATACAGCGAATTGATACATTGCAATAAACGGAATTTATATGCCGTGGTTGATAAATAATATTTGTAAATCAAAATTAGGCAGTAAGTGTTGTTATACAATTTTTATGGAAACTTTTGTATATCGAGAGTTGTAGATAAATAGCTGATAGATACATTCACCAGTATATTACATATGTAATATCTTATCTTTTGAGATTATCTTGGAGATAGACCATACTGGTCCCAAATTTTTGAAAGGTCATCCACTTTCTAGTGGTATTCACGAATTCTGGTAAAAATACCAGCTTTTCGAATAAAAAAATATTACTATGTATCAATACAACTTTATTTATTAGCTAAAAAATACCACACTTTTGCAATAAACGTTTACAATTATTTAAAATTAAATTTTAGGTGATTTAGTAAATTTTATTAGTAGAACAACTCAATGAATTTCTTCTAAATTTTTATCACATATTGCGCACCACAACTGCTTACTTTTTACGCAAAATCAAAGATATTCAATTATTTTTTGTGTAATAATTTACGGCAAAACTGTGCTGAAATAACACATTTTTTTCTTTCAATAGCCTATGACAAAAAATACGAAAAAATGTTTGGTTGACATCACATGACCTTCACAACCACAAAAAATCTGTCAGACCTTCGTCATAGCCCACAGTCGCGGTAAAATTTCATTTCACTATATCGTAAGGTATAATTTATTTTTCGATTGCGTTATGTTTCTTGATAAAATCTTATATTTCTGTAGGTCAAAGTGTCTAATGTAAATTTAAGGGACACACACGTCTAATATCGGTTACGGCATCGCAAATACGCATCATTGTACATCTAAGGGTTGACTACCGAATTCGGGTTTATTGCGGGCAGTGCCGTATTCCAATCGATGGCGGTGAGTTCTGAGAAAATACAAACACATCGTAGTGAAAGGTAAATAGGAACATCCTGACCTAAGGATCTCTAATTCGTGCAATCAAGTAAAACCTTATGGAACGAGGATTTAGTGAGGAAGTTGAACCGATAACTGTCCATAAGGTGATGATAAATTGTTCCTCTCTTTGCAATAGGGTGTGAGACAAAATGATTTTTATCCTGTGTGTTGGTCTATAAAAGTAGTTCATAACGAGCTCTTTTTGGTTGTGGACTATAAAGTTTTTAAGGTTATGTTTTTGTTTTGGTAGGAAACCAACGATAACAATAAATCAGTTTACTGCATTTTAATAACCATCGAGGTGATTAATTGACATTAACATGACCTATCATTTTTAACCGAATTAGTAGTAAATAGTTAATCTTATATATTTGTGTAACTTCCTAATGAAATCGAGTAGAAAACCAGCTATAACTTCTAATGATCGGAAATGAGCGGTTGGCCGGTCCAACTTGTCATTTTAGACACATTGTTATGATATGTGTGAAGCTGAACATTAATCTTGAACCTTACATGAATTGCTACACAGGATAAATGTTTTCATTGAATACTAAATGAAAGCAGTCGACTTTTTATAAATCATTTATATCATTCATCATAATTTTTTAGTCAAAATCGTAACATAACCTATTATTACTACACATGTTGACCGATGCTACTTTGTTTTAATGATCCAAGTACAAATATATGAGATTATATAACTAATATAACTCTTAGAATGCAAGAATTAATTACCTTATTGCCGCAATTGTTATTGTAGTAGTAATAAGCAATGGTATGCACAGTAAATATTCAGGTTCAGACAACTATCTAACGTGCTGTCACGAGCCGATTGCCAAATCGAGCTTTCACTCGGAAGCTGTAGTGGAATACAGATAGGTGCGTCGCAAGGCAAACTGCGAACGTGCCACTCTCGCTGGCACGCATGGGTCTGCCGTAACGTTACATTGTTTTCTGGAAAGTGCAGGTGGCCCGCACGTCGAATTATAAGACGTTAATCACGTCAAAAAATTATTTTATTAATTCTGAACAAATTAAAATTATTTAAAGACCATAAGGTCAACATTGAACAGAAAAGTTAAAATGTAGTTGGTACTCGTGAACCTCCTTTTGAAAGCTTCTTAAAGCAAGTCGTATCACATGCTCTTGCATTAACGTCGCTTTGTGACATTAAATCTATTTTCCATTGACAAGATGGGTAAAATTACTCTCTGTCGTTATTTGACACTTTCGAAAGTTACATCTCGTAGTGGATTTCGTGTGATGCCAATATGCAGAATCCCGTATTAATGCAAATATGGAAAAACATGCGCAAAGGTGATTTATTACTTCTCTAGTTGGAGATTTTCCGCTTTTCTTTCAAAAGTAATAACTTGCATTTTCCGATTACCAAGTAAGTGAAATGTATTGAAATAAATCATTTACCATGAATTGCAGTAAGGTCTCCGCAGCAGCTACGTCTTCGGCATTTTCGCTCTCCGGCTGGAACCAGTGGCTTACGAGTGCTATCCCAATCACACCTGTGGAAACGAGCGTTACGTTTCACCCTCTCACTCTTTCATCCTCAGGTTACCTTTCTGTTTCGCCCTGAACTCCGAGTCGTATATGTGCCAAGCTTCGGCGTGCGCTTTTAATATATTATGCCCGCACTGATAGTCCCATATCCCGGTGTCGTCCGTCAGCGGCGGGAAGGCTCCGCCCGTGATGTTAATCGCGCAAATGAAGGCCGGTTCGTTGAAAGTCAGCCAGTACGTGACCGAATCGCCGAATAGCTCGAAGCACTTCCTCGCGTAATCCGCGAATATGTCCGCGAACGATCCGTCCGCGATGCCGCCCATGTCCTGGATCGGCTGCGGTAGGTCCCAGTGGTACAGCGTGACGAACGGTTCGATGCTGTTTTCCCTCAGTGCCCGGATGAGGTTCGTGTAGTAGGTCACCCCGGCTTCGTTGACTTCGTCGGTGAAGCCTTGAAGGTTACGAATCAGTCTAGTTCAGGGGACATGAGGTTTTTGCCAGGACTGTAACTCATCCAACTATTTCACAAGTGTTTCAAGTAATGTAGTCTCTTAGGAACAAAACCTTTTATAGGTACTTTATCTACAGTAGATTCCGTGGAGTAATTTATTTATAAACAATTACAGGGTAGATAAAAGCTATTTTAACATATTGTCGCGAAGCGACCCCAATTAGCAAATCCAGGTCAGGTCGCATCCGGGTTAAGTCGAATCAGCAAGGAGCGTCCTCTACAAAAAATCTCCAGCCAAGGTACCTAATACAAAATATAGCACGCGGCACGTAGGAAAACAAGCAATATTTTGATGTAACGCTTTCAGTACCCTGTGCCGCTGCCACTTTGGAGCTACGTCCGAGCCACACCACTCTCGACCGGAAGGACCATGGTTCGCATTGGGAGAGTCACGCACCTGCCACCCTTCCAGGCCCCTTGGACCGTCAAAGCAACCACCTACCGTTAACCTTTCTTTTTTGGGCATTCGCTCTTTCTTTTCGTCTACGTCTCGCCGTTGTCATTTGTTTCAACTCTCTCCCTTATAGGTGAAATGCCCAGTAAACATTGTTGACTTTTGCCCGTTTTTTCTTGCCTCGCTACACCCTCAACCAAAGCACCCCTTCGGGCCCTAGATCCTCAGGGCGTGACAATATTTGGGCCTGCTAGTAAAAAACTAGTCTTTTATCAAATATTAGAAATAACCTATAAACTGTTACGAATCGGCCGTTAAAATGGCGATTTTTGAATATTCATATATTAAATTTGTCGTCTTCTTCTTCTTCTTCTGCTTGCGGTGCCCATCCTCTGTGGATGTTGGCTATCACATTGGTCCAAATAACTTTGCTGACTGTTGGTCTAAAACGGTTGTTGGAGCTCATCCCCGTCCACTGTTCTTGAACCACCAAATGTCCTCCTACCAGGGCCTCTTCTCCCCTCTATCTTACCCTGCAGTATCAGTTGGAGAAGATAATACTTGTCATTCCTCAGGACACGCCAAAAATATTCCAGTTTCCTTCCTTTAACAGTGTTCGGAATTTCCTTATCTTTATGCATTCGATTCAGGACACTATCATTTGTCACGTGATATACCCATGATAACCTGAGCATGCGGCGTAAGCACCGCATCTCGAAGGCCTCCAGGCGTCTACTTGATATATCTGTAAGGGTCAATGCTTCTGCCCCATACATCAATACCGAAAAGGTATAAATTGGTCACGTTCTGAAAGTCCGTGCCAACACACAGTATGGGCCACCAGCCTTACGCTGTGAAATTCTACCTTGTGGTCCACCTGGTGGCGTAAAAGGGAGTATCCGCACGTATTGTCGTCCGTTTGGGAAAGAACCGTTATATGTGCTTGGGGTTAGGGAGGTAGGCTACTACGTTCCTACCTTTCCTAGAATGTCCTTCATGGCCGAATACGTGTTGTGGAATATGAGTCCAGTTGCTTTTATAACTACCGGGATAAGTTTGCTCTTCAGACTCCACATTCTTTCGATCTGTACTTTAAGATCTCTATATTTGTGGCGCTTTTCTGCCTCTTTCTGAACTATATTGAGGTCCGAAAGGACCTCAAGGTCTATTAGTAGGCGCATTTCTTAGTTTTATTTTTCAGGACTAAATCAGCTTTATTTGCCTTAATTAAGCGGTCTGTTTGGATTTATGTCTTCTACAACAAGATCATTTCGTCGGTTCTCACTACAGGATCTGCTTGTGCTCTTGTCATCTGAACGAAACTTCGATGTTATATTGTTTGCAGATGTTCCAGTACAGTTGAGAGGCAACTGCATTGTGGCGTTCCACATATTTTCTTTGCCAGAATGGAATAACCTGATGTGACATAATGCATGGTCTCGATTTCTGTCCGACACAATCTACAGTTATGGTCTGTGTCGTTGTTTAGGATTTTGGCTTTTAGGTAATTGGTTGTTATCGATTGTTCTTGACGTGCAGTGATGAGTGACTCTGTTTCCACTTTTAGTTCTCCATACCTAAGCCATTCCCATAATTTCTTTTCATAGTTGGTTTTCTTTTCTGTTTCTCTGAGTATTTGGCCGTGCACCTTGTTTTCTTTCCATCTGTTCTTGGTTTTTTTGTTCTATTCTCTCATTCCAGTCTTAATGTTCTTCACTTGTAATTTTTTAGATGTGATAGGTGTCCTGTGATTGATACCTGCTACGGTTCTTTCTTTGGCATTTCGTGTATTTCGCCTGTATACCATGCCTAGATACTTGTCTTGTTGTTTAAGCTCCAGGAATTGTACGGGTCCTTCATTCACAATCTCATTGTTGGCTTCTAGTTTGGTTAGGCCTTTACCACCATCACGTCTAGGGACATACAGTTTTCTACATCGGAGCGTGGGTGCTGAGCACCATGTATCGTTATCAGTTTTCTGGTTTTCCCATCCATAGCTCTGATCTCCGCTTGAGTTCGTTTTAAGACTCCAAAGCAGTAGTACTGCACCGGAACTGCTAGCGTTGTGATGGTCGATAGTTTGTTATTAGCGCTAAGCTCGGTTTTACAGATTCCTCTTGTTCTTCTAAGGTATTCGCTGGCAAGTGTCTTTTTCATTTATAAAATATATGTGGAAGGAAGATATTTATGGCTGAAAAATCTACGTGATTGGTTCAACTCTAATAATAATAGTCTATTTAGAGCAGCAGTTTCGAAATATAAATATAGTAATGATTTGAAATCCTTCGTAACGAACACGGCACTTGTCCAAGAAGAAGACATTTTCTGACATAAAATTGTTAATAAGTAAATTACTCCATCAAATCCACTGCGAAGAAAGCATAAGCGATAGTACTTAAGAACCTTGTCAGATGCCTAGATGAGTCACGGTCCCTAACAGGATATTTTTCAATCTTATTTAATCGGGATGATATTTATCGTTCGTACCCGTTGGGAAGAGTCTGGACCAGGACAGCGAGAACTTGTAGTGGGAGACGCCGAGCCTGACCAGTCTGTCGACGTCGCTCTGCCATTGGTGGTACGAGTCGCAGGCGACGTCACCGTTGTCTTCATTTTCTATCGCCCAAGGGTTCTCATGAGTGAATCTGTCCCAGATACTTTCGCCTTTGCCGGACTCGTTCCACGCGCCTATCGAGAAATGGTACCGAACATTTCTGATAAAGATTTCTTACAACTTACCTTCGATTTGATATGCCGACGTCGCTACTCCCCACAGGAAACCTTGCGGGAAGGTCAGATTTGAAATGGTGCTTGCATTGCTGCGAATGTGAAGGATCATTGTTATGAGTTAACTGGATTGAGGTATTTGGGTTCGTTTACCTTAACTGTACCAAGAGGATTCCAAGTACCAAAGTTTTCCAACCCATTTTGATACAAGTTGTACGAATTATAACCACTATGTTACTAATAAATAATTAATATCCTTATGTAGTGTAGTTGATAATAATATTTTATCTGATCTGTTTGATACTTAATGTATTATCTGCTGTGTTAATTAATGCACTTACATGTGTAATCGTTATAAATAGTATAAGGTTCAATTGAAATCCTTTATTGTATACTATTTCACATAAAACATTCCACTAAACCTGATGTTACACTAAAATCAATCTAGGCCTGTTGAAAATATACAAATGTTTTCCCAGGAAAACTTTCATTTAGTTATTAAATTTTCTAATGTTTTTCCTTGTATTTTTTTATAAACTGAAAAGGTTTGTATATCTTAAAAAATTGACGTAATTGACAACTGATGTATAAATTTTCAGTACAAAAGAAATGTCTTACTGTGTTTGTTGTTTCTTATTTTCCAGTATTCATTTGACCTTACGACCCTGGTGAAATTAAAGTATAATAAACTATAAGATTTTTGTGATTAAAAAACGTTAAAACGGCATCTCTTACACAATTCTTTCTTCTACATATTTCCAGCACCAAGTCAGTTCTCGTCAGCGGTTCATTTTTTCCAACACATATTTTAGTTTTGCCAAAATTTGAAATTAAATTACACTAATATGAAATATAACATTGTCACGCCCTCGGAGTCTTAGGGCCCCTGAGGAGTGCTCGGATTGGGGGTGGTAACTCATGCACTGAAGTGAAGTAAACTCGTGAAACAAATTAAATACGTTTATTCATGTTTACTAAAAGTGATTTAAAGGGGGATGATGAGTAACAGCACTGACAACATTGCTTGACTAATGACTCAAGAATAACTGATCAATGACTAAATACGAATGTTTCTTTCCAGCATTATTTATTCGTGTCGAATATTTTTGTTATTTGTTCCAAGGGTCAAATTTTGTCGACTTGGATAAACGAAGGTGTATTGGTAAGAAATGCCTTTTGATGTTTGAATATAGAAAATATGAATATATGTATATAGAAAGAGTGTGTTCCCTGACAATTCCTGACCTGGCACAGAAGGGTCGTATACGACGCTGTTTAATGTGTACAAGAACTGACAAAAAATATGTGATGCCAATGAATAACTATTGAAAAAATAATAATCACAGATAATATGATAAAAATGAAAAGCTGAGTCAATCTAAGGGAAAAACTAACACTTCTTCTCCCAAGACTAGTACTCTAATTAACTAAACCTATTTCCTCTGCATGCCAACTGGTCACCAGTCTGTCTTACCAATACCGAGAAAAAAAATATGCAGCCTACTCACATACCACATTGAATAGATAACCAAACAGAGAGAAATTCAATTTGATCTTATTTATTACTACATATTATGTACTGTATCACCCAGTTTTTGAGTCTATTATGTCTCAGTACTTTTTTTTTAAATCCCAAAATGACATCATTTCCCGAGGAAATTTATTAAAATATGTCGAAGCTACATATTGTCACGTGTGCCGGGCAATATTTGCACCATGTGATTAAAGGAGATTTATTTTAATAATTTTTTATGTTTTTAATTTTTGAAACGAGATAATACCTTCAATTTCGAATTGCTTCATGCTTTACTGCGGGCACCTTAATGTATTCCTTGTTATCGGTACCAATTTCAGTGAAATATACATTAAAATGGTCAGCTCTGATTTTATCATATATATTGTTCTTGCCATTTAATACTAGAGTTCCTATGCAACTTTCCTTGACTTTATCATTTAGTTCTTTTATTTACATAATTAATATCCAATATCCACAAATTAAATAAATTCACTAGAGTATGTGGAACTAATAGCAGACACCTAAAACATAAATCGAGAAAGGACCCACAGCTGAAATTTTATAAAGCAATTGCCGTACCAATCGTCACATATGGCAGCGAAATTTGGACAAATAAACAACGAGAGAGCGCCGTATTCAGGCACAAGAAATGAAGGTTCTAAGGAGAATAAAAGACCACGCAAACTATGGGTACCGTAACAGACAACGAGCCTAGTACTTGTAACGAAGGAGAAAAAGATTTACATAATCGGCATCCTGAATTTGCCTCTGTTCCAACTACCTACTCTTATCTACCAAACTTTACTTAGCTTAAGTAAAAATATTCCATATAGTCTTATTTGTTAACCAAATTTACTATTCTCTTTTAGATAATAATTTATGTTATCTATGTGGTTAAAAAAATGATAAAAAGATTTTAATAAAGCTTAATAATATTTTAAAATTTAAATCTGAATTTTGCGGTATTTTTCTCTTCAATCGATGTGTGTTTGTATATATATCTGCATATCTATATATACATATGTACATCACTAAAAGAAAATAGTACGTAATTCTTTGAACCACTTTTTTTATAATTGTACGCCGTTTTTAGAAAATATTTATTGACCATGCTTCCATAGGTTTAACTCAAGAAAGAACGGTAGTATGCTTCAGTTCTACATTTAACTTTACTTTATGCCGCAATAATAAAAATGATATAAAGGTCCCAAAAGCCTCTTAAGGGGATGTTTAATAATGTAGAAAAAATAAAGGCATATTGTGCATTTCGCCTGTTGCTTAATGCATAAGGTAGGGGTGGTCTCTGTGGGAACAAATTTAAAATTTATCGTCGTAACGAGACGGTTTTCTGTTTTTACTATTCTCTTTTACCTAAATTTACGGCTATATAATGTGAAATAGTATTTGTCCGGAGTCAGCTTCCTTTGCTGTTATGTCCACCTTAGTAGCACCGTTTACAAAAAAAAACTGTTGAATTGGAAGGTGATTTTAAAATTGTTAAATTTAATTTTCCTCAAATATCTTTATTGTGCATTGCAGTAGTTACATCAGACGCAAGAATCCACCAGACATTTCGTTCGGATAACGTTCTTGTACCAATTCAGCGACTTTTTAGGAGTCCTAGTTCTGTTCGGGCTGCTGAAGTCTACGTGGTAAAGGCCGAATCGTTCCCTGGAATCAAATGTTTGGATGTTGTGCCGTAATGTGAAAGGTTTGAGTGACTTACGAATATCCTCTTAACCATTCGAAGTTATCCATCAGACTCCATGCCGTGTATCCGACGACGTTAACCCCATCTTCCAATATGGCGTCTAATAAGTTGCTAAGGTACGACTGAAAGAGGAGTAATGAAGGTAGTCGAGAATTATTCTTCGATTGTGTCTTATTACCTGGTAGTAATTGATTCTGATGTCGTCTTCCAATGTGGACCCGTCTTCTGACACTCCGTTTTCTGTGATGATCATTGTCGGGTTATTGTATTCGTTTTTAATCCAGTTAGTGAGTCCTCTAATGGCGTAGGGGTATATCTAAAAACGAATTATGTTGCTTTTGCTGTTTTGGTTCGACTCTGATCTTACTTTGAGCCACGATGATGCAGAGCTAGGCCACTCCTCGGGTTTCTCCATGGCAACTTCTGGATCTGCGTAAATTCCCAAGCCGCTATCATCCGGATTGGCAATATGGGAAGCGACCGTGGCCGTATAGATGTTAACTCCCAAAACGTCGACGGTCCCCTTCAGGTACGACATTTCTTCTTCTGTGAATTCGGGTAATCTAGACCTGCTGTAGCCTTGCGCCTCGCTACGACGAGCGACTCTTTCTTTCACTACGAGTGGATAGTCGCCGGTAAACAGAGGAGTGGCATACAATCCGTACTGAAATATGAGAAAGTGTACGTTAGAAATGATTGTTTGTGGGAGCTGCGTCGAGGCTTACGATGAATTGCGCTATAGTGTCAGCGGCTTTTAAGTCTTCCTGGCTGGTCGTTTTCGCCACGAAGTAATCGGAGTCGATGACGATTCCGACTTTTCCCTTTTGCTCGGCTCTGAACTCTTCGTCGTAGATGTGCCAAGCTCTGGCGTGAGACTTCAGGACGTTGTGATTGCAGATGTAGTCGGCGATGCCGGACGAGTTGATGTTCGGTGCGAATCCCGAGCCGCCGTATCCGCCAGTGCATGTTTGTTTCGGTTCGTTGAACGTCATCCAGTACGTGACGTACTCCCCGAAGAGTTCGTAGTTCTTCCTGGCGTAATCACCGAACCAGTCCGCGATTTCCTCGTTTAAGAATCCGCCGGCCTCTTGCAGCGGTTGCGGGAGGTCCCAGTGGAACATGGTGACCAGAGGTTCGATGTTGTTGGCTCGAAGTGCTTGAAGGATGTTTTTGTAGTAGGTTACGCCCGCCTCGTTCACTTCGTTTACGAACCCTATGAAATGGCATATAAGTAGACGTCTCAAAGTCAATCCAATCAACACGTATCGATGTTTAAATAGGAACCAATATATTTACTAGGACATGTTTCGAGTCTCTAGGACTCATCTTCAGCTACACTCTGCCTGTAAAAAACACTCATAATAGTAGGTATATAAAATAAACGCTTTTTTGTTACCCACGTCTTATCTATGTCAATCATCTCATGTGTGAATGCAAAACCAAAATACAAAGTCAACAGGATACAAACAATCAAATTTGAAGAAAACAGTAAACATATTAAAAATGAACCATCATCCACACGATTGTCCGAGGTGACTGTAGATTCCTCCAAATGAAAATGTATATTAAAAAATTTGTATAAAAATAAAAAAGAAATTGTACAAAAACAACCAAGACAATTATGGACATCTGTGGCAAACATAACAAACTAAATTAATAATAACAGTGAGAGACCATGTGTATGGAATATGATCTACAAAAGTTCAGCAACAGGTGGCATGGTGGGAGCAATTGATACTCAAGGTTAGTAAACATAACCTCTGAGTCCGAACTTCCTCAAATTAAACCAAATAAAATAAAATAAAACAAGTGAGCGATAAAGGAACGAACAAAACAACCACACCGAAAAAACGTTAATGAATACAAAGAAGATAGTTAAGGATCTGTACAGAATAGGGACTCTAAAAAGTCTAAACAACTTAAAGGAAGTTGCTCATTAAGTAGTGAAAGGTGGGGATCATTGGACGCTTTCACGATCTCTATATATTCTAACAAGTTAGGTCTAATACTTTTATTTACAAAATATAAAGGTTCAAATTTTAGGACCGGTGGTAGATGAGTAGGGAAATGGTGGTTTTCCAGCACATGACTTGCAAAGGCACTATGGACGCCGATGGGTTGTTAACGTTCTTCGCAATCAACTTCCAATGTTCCGCTGTTCGTGTAGCCAGCCTTCGACCAGTTTGGCCAATGTAGACCCCATTACATTCCGTATAAGGGCACCTGATAAGGTAAACCCCAGACTTTTCATCAGTGAGAACGTAGTCTTTGGTATTGACCAAAGAATTGAGGCTAAAGCTCGGAGAGTGAAAAGAGATGTCTTTAATAGACCTCTGTAAGATGCGTATGACTTCTTTTGAGGCAACACTAAAATATGTTAAAAAAATATCTCCGAGATTTGATCGATGGGTGGAGAGATGTCAGAGGTTCATTGAGATAGTTGTGACGAAAGCCGTAGAACATTCTGTTGATCAGGTGAAGCGGGAAGGAATTGTTCCTCGCAATATTAAAAATCGTGTACAACTCTCGATCGAAATTCTCCTGGGATAATGGAATATTGAACAACCTGTGGAACAAGAACCTAAACGAAGCGATTTTATGGGACATAGGGTGTTCAGAACCGAAGAGGAACCTATGATTCTCGCCCCTCTCGATTATAAGGTCTAAAAATGGTAAATCTTCATAAATGGTAATCTTCTATTACCCTCAACCTCCATTGTAAAATTAATAGCAGGATGTATGGCATTCAGGAAATCCAAGAAATGAGGGATCGCATTCGCATTACCTTGAAACAGAACAATCACATCATCCACATGACGATACCGAAAAAGAACCTTCTGAAACCTAAGGTAAGATGAGAGGTGAGATTCTAAGTTATACATAAAAATCTCAGCTAAAAGTGATGAGATGTTAGAACCCATAGCTAAACCTATTGATTGAGAGTAGGATTGGTTATTAAAAACAAAGTAATTTTGTTGTAGGGCCGTATCCAACAACAGACAAAGGTTCAGTGTGTGTTCTGTAGGACAACCCACTTCAAAAAGAAGCTCTCTCACTAAGCGTATACAATCCTCCATGAGGATGCTAGGGAAAAGGTTGACTACATCAAAGGACACCAAAACCGATCCTAGTGGGATAGAAGAATCGCTTATCTTATCGAGCAAATCCCTGGAGTTTTTAAGGGACCTGGGGTTATAAAAATCTGTGATGGTCCTGATAATATCATTTAACCATTTTGACAATAAAGAAGAAGGGGAACCCCTAAAGGAAACCATGGGTCTAATGGGCATCTAGGCTTTATGCATCTTCGGAAGACCATGAAGTCTAGGTACCGTAGGATTCATAGGAATGAGGGCAGAGACTCTACCCCCAAAGTGTCTAATAGTGTCTTCCATGGTATGCAGTAACGATTTGGTATACTTGATATAGGACATAGGATATGATAGGATAAAGGATATTAAAATGGCATGTTAGAGGGAATAGAGTGTGTTTCTTACCGTTTGGAAAAATTCTGGACCACGATAACGAAAATCTGTAGTGGTTAACTCCCAGATCGACCAAAAGTTGGATATCCTCCTCCCACTTGTTGTAAGAATCGCAGGCCACATCGGCGTTACTGCCATCGACGACGACATACGGGTTTTCATGGGTTAGCCTGTCCCATATGTTTTCACCTTTTCCGTCAGCATTCCAAGCCCCTTAAAAACGTTAATCCCTAATTGAAGTAACTGATCATAGTGTTATTTAATTAGATATATTTATAATAACTAATTTATGCTGACCTTCTACTTGAAACGATGCTGTGGCTACTCCGAACATGAAGTCATCGGGAAACTTATTATTATTAATATCATCAGACAAACTGAAAACGAGAAGTCCTCAAAATATTTAATATGTTAATCTAACTAACTTAATTTAATTTTAATGAATATTACTTACATGGGTGATACAAAAAGAAGCAGCACCGTCCACCTTAGACCCTCCATCGTTGGATTTTAAAGTGATTATCTCGAAATATCGCTTATATATGTATTGAAATATAAAACGTCTAAAGTGTTTACCACTTGTTTTAATCTCGGTATATACTTAATGGGCCTGTTGCGGATAGAGAGCTTTTTATCAAAATAAAGGACCGGTTTTCCCTTATGATTGTTTAGTATATCATATCATGACATCAAAGTATTATATCAAACTTGCAAGCAATATATGTTTATTTTAGAACAGGTTTAGGATGTGTTTTAAAGTGATAACAGATTCGTAACTGATTTATTAAAAAAATGTGGAATTATTACATTAGACATTAGACAAATGTCAAGTGTCACACTAAAACATAGTCAAGGTGTTTTAACCGTGAGGAAATAAAGATTGACTTGACAACTTCACATATATTCAAGTATACAATTCGAATCAAATATCTTACACACAGAAAAATCCTGTCATTACTTGATAATCTTTTGTCACTTGATGAAATCGTTTTTGCACTTTAAGTGGAATCATTTTCGTCATATGTTTTGTTGACGCTAACCTCGACATTACCTTTCTATTTTAATTAGTCATTCACTGGAGTACTTCTAATTGTCTGAATCTTAATGAGATGCTTTAATATCTCGATCAGATATTTAATTGAGGCATTGTTATTCAAGATTATGCTACTGCAAATTATACTTTGAATATCGACCTACATCGATATTTTTAATTAAATCCATGAATCCTCAAGTAACCTTAATATTTTTTTATTCTGCTAGATAAATGCTTTTAGAACTTTCTCTAAACGTTTAGGATGATAGACAAATCAAATTACAAATTCACGTTCAAGGATATAAGTAACATTTGTAATTATGCTTGTAAACAAATTGGTAATAATTGTGTGTATAACTGCTGCGAGTATTACAATAAACCGGAATACCTAACAGCTAATGCGTTAAATGAAGATATTTCATATTGGTATTTTGATCCAACACTTCTATCAAAGGTTGCTCTTTGTATTTGCAAATCACACATTTGTACTCGTTGGCACATTACACACTGTTACTTGGTCCTATCGAAAACGTACCTTTCCAAACGGACAGGGCTGGATCCTTAGGGATATTACTATTTCCCTCCCCTAAAATGATTTTTCTTGAAAATAAACCTACCAATTGTGACGTTTTCGGAATATTCTTAATATACTTCCTTCTATAGGATTTTTTAAATCTACTTAGGAATTTGTGGGAGGCCGGGTACGGGATATTGAAGTATCTTTTTTTAAGCATATCCACTTAATAACGTACACCTGGTATTTCGAAATAATGGGTAAATAACATCATTATCCACAATAAGTGGTTGATTGCTCCTTGAAAACATGACACATTTGAAAATTATAGCATCTAAATAATTTAACGTCAGTAGCATATTTTTCATGTGAAATATTACTACATTCCCAGTTTGGCTTTTAAAGGTTTTAAATTGTTTCACTAAAATATGAAATGGCTAGATGTTTACTTAACACAACAAATGAGAATTACATTCATTCACTCTATTTATAATATTACATTTTGTCGACGTCCGTCAAGTTTATCTAACGAGGTAAAATTTAATGTATTTTGTAAAAGGTTTGTTTGGGATTTTTACTCTGACATTTACCATTGTTTCTATGGTAAAATACATATTTCACAAGAATATAATTTTATGGGGCCACCTTAATGAGAAGGGTAATTAAATAATGTGTCTTAAATTCCATTATAAACATTTTAATAATTATGATTTTCATACATCTCAATTTTCACATTCATCAATTAGACATCTGGTGCTTATAACCTTTTTGTAATAATCTACAGATTTCTTGGGAGTCCTCGTTCTGTTCTCACTGTCGAAATCCACTTGGTACAATCCAAATTTCTCTCTGAAATTATATTAAACCATGAGTTCTATATATGTATATTATTGTATTACCTCACGTGTATCCATTTGTCCATTCGAAATTATCCAAAAGACTCCAATAGGTGTACCCTATGAGGTTAACATCATCTTCTATCATTACTTGTAGAATATTGCTCAGGTAATCCTAAAAATAATGGAATCATACTTGAGGCTGGTTTAGTTGTTTGTAAATTACTCGAATAAAATCTATCCTCGCATCGTCGTTCAGATTGGTGTCGTTTTGAGAGTATCCATTCTCAGTGACTATCATTGTAGGATTGTCGTAGGTTTTCTTGATCCATTTTAAAAGCTCAGCCGTCGACCAAGGGGTGACCTGAAAGTGGAATCGATTCAGCAACAGCAAATATGTGTTCTGTTCTCCATTGATAATAAATTTTTAAATTTTACTTTTACTCAAAGGTTATCTTACTCTCAACCAGTCCGAAGCCGATAGAGGCCAGGAGGGGTCGTGCGAAGTGATCACTTCCGAGTCCGCCTCCCAACCCAAGGTGTCGCCCGCGTCGGGCTCAGTGTCTTTCCTGGCCAAAGAAGCGCTGTAGGAGTTCACTCCTAAGAGGTCGACGGTACCCTTTAAGTACTCACTTTCCTCGCTAGTGAAACTCGGAAGGAGGGAATAGTGGAAGCCGCGCAGGGCGCTACGACGAGCTATTTGTTCTTTCATTACTTCGGGGTAGTCCCCGAAGAATAAAGGGTGAGCGTACCATCCAAACTACAAAATGGTAAAAGTTGGGTGGTTAATTAGGAAAAATCGGGAATTCAAGAGGTTCTAACGGACTAGGTGGTGATGGCCAGAAATAAGGGTGAATGGAAGGCTGGAATGTCTGGGGTATAAGCTCCAAGTAGAATATTAGAAATGGGGATTAAGCATGAATACCACTAAGACCCAGGGTGTGCTATTGGAGACTGATGACGATAATGTGCAAAGCTCAACCTACATGGAATCAACTAGCGAGAAATACGATCACTTAAATTTTCTTAAACGATGGGATATTATTCTACTAGAAATTTCACAATAGATGTGTTTCTCCTTTTTTCCGAAAACTGGAAACAAATTACTTTATTCAAACAGTTTTTTTAATTGTCCAAAATTTTATCATTTTTCACGTAGATTTTTCAAAATTCAAATTTGTCGAAAATTTTTAAGTTAAACGGGAGAAACTGAAGTAAGTTATTTTTTCAGCATTGAATATTTCGAAAAGGCTCAAAAACGTGTAAAAAAATTGTTGTGGTTTTTAAAAAGCCGTATATCCCGAACTGGACAAAATGGTTTATTGCAGTTTTGCAGAAAAATCGGTTATTTGGCCTTGAACAGCATATCCTAAATTGCCGAAATTTTAGGATACCTACCCCTTTTGAGATGCTCAATTGAAGAAGACTGAATTCAGTTTTTCCCATTTACCGTGAAACGTTTTCGAGTAATTTTAGTTGTAAATTTTTTTTATAAAAGTTCTAGACGAAAGAAGTCAAAATGACGGCTATTTGAAGATGTGGATTTTCATGTTCCAAATAACGCTGCCATGAGGTAAATTTTGACATAGCGCTAGATGATTTCGAAAAAGGTTTTCGAAAAAAAAATGATATAGAACTTAGCAAAAGGTGAGAACCTTATGGTCAATGAATTTACTGAGAAGTTGGGCTCAAGTTCCTCGAATGGATAGAGTCACCAACAAGTGTCGGTTGCTAGACACAATAGCCGAGAATCGGCTTTCTTAGTATAGCCATATCGAAAAATTTTGATCAAAGGACACTATAACTTGACAACCAATGGAAAGAGTAGACGGTATTTCCTTGTACTGTGAGTCAAAGTAATCTGATGATGCTTGGAGTGCTTCTAATCTCTGTGAAATCGTAGAGGTCGCCAGATCTGCTAAACAAATTCCTTACCGTGAACAACCTTTTGGTCTCAGCGGCTTCCTCGTCTTCGGTGCTGTTGGTCTCAGCTTGGAACCAATCGGAATCGATGACTATCCCGACTTGTCCGCCCTGCGCTTCTTTGAATTCCTCCTCGTAGATGTGCCAGGCCCTTGCGTGAGCTTTTAGTAGATTGTGAGCGCAGAGGTATTCCCCGACTCCAGGAGACTTAATGGCGGGAGCTTTCACACCCGAACCGTACCCCTGTTGGCAGGTCTGCTTCGCCTCGTTGAAAGTCATCCAGTACTTAACGGAATCGCCGAAGTATTCGTAGCATTTCCTCGAGTAATCCGCGAACCATTCTATGATCCGATCGTTCGGCCAACCGCCGACGTCTTGCAGGGGTTGGGGTAAGTCCCAGTGATACATCGTAACGAGAGGCTCAATGTTATTCGATTTTAACTCGCTTATCAGGTTTTTATAGTAGTTAATCCCAGCTTCGTTTGGTTTGTTGACGCAACCTACAACCAGAACCGTATTTATTTGATTTTCGATTAGGATTAGTGTATACCAGTGGGAAATATCCTGGACCAAGAAAGCGAGAACCTGTAATGAGTAACTCCAAGATCTACTAGTAATTGGACGTCCTCTTGCCATTTGTGATACGAGTCGCAGGCGACATCTCCGTTCTTTCCATCTTTTATGTACTCTGGGCGCTCATGTGTTACTCTATCCCAGATGTTTTCTCCTTTGAAGTCAGCATTCCATCCGCCTATAGATTTGGAAGTTTGGAACATTATCAACAAATGTGTTTTGGAAAATTACCGCAGCTGAATCATTATTTGAACACTGTGAATTGTATCATCAGGTTTATTAACCTTTGATTACGACGAGTGTTTTTTTCATATTAACATTGTTAACACTTGAAGGTTACTTAATCTTGTAATCTAACGAGGTAATAAGTATAATAAGGAAATGTATCTACCTTCAATTTGATACGATGCTGTCGCTGTCCCGAACATAAAACCATCGGGAAAAGTTTTATTAGCGATTGCCCAACTAAAATATTATTTTATATAGAGGTTAACCCAGACTTATGAAATATAACTTACGTGTGCACTATCGCAATAGATAATAATAAAAGGCTTTTAATGTTTACCATTTTGTACAACTCTCTGTATTTTTCAAAAAGCCTCAACAATTTATACTGAGTACATTGGTCAGATAGCAGATATAAAATTGTAATCTCGAGTGTGGAAGTGTTTAAACGAATTGTACTACATTTTTTGAGTGTTTATTTGAACGTGTAAATATTACATCGTATACACTTCTTCAAAGGATCACCTCGACACCAAAAATTTTCTCAAATGTGTTCTTCTATTGTGTCTGTCTAACGTATTTGATTTCAGTAATTCTAGGGTGTCGCGTTTTCTAAACATTAGTGTACACTTCTTAATAGAAATTTATTTAACAATTGCAAGTGGAAAAATTTTTACGTTGACTTTTTTATGAATTTTACAACACCGCGCAGGTTCCCGAAGAGATTTGTTTTTACAAAAATGTATTTTAAGCGATAATAGAACCGGCCTCTTATCGCGAGATTAAAAAAATATCCGCGTCGTTGTTTTATCTAATCGATAAAATCGTAAAAATATTTAAAACAGTTCAGATTGTAAAGGAAAGTGATTTACTTTGATTTATATGTAAACCAAAAAAACAACGATATTTACCAAGCTAAATTCGTTCAACAAATGAGAAGGTTATTGCCATAAAACATGATGTTTAATAATTGTTATAATTTCTCCAAAAGCATTAAGAAACATTCATACTGTATTTTAATGAGTGCAAAAGATGGGCGCTGTAGTTGCATTTGCACAACCTCCCTTGTCTGTCCCTCTATGATGGAAAACGGCCAAATTTGACCGCTTCTCAAGTTTCCAAATTGTAATAAAAAATATTTAGTTACCCGCGTTTTAAAGTTGAAAAGCTCAAAATTTAATATGTTTCAATTAATAGTCTTATGTTTTCTAATCCCTTATTTTGATGGCCGTTTTCGATATCTTTAGGTTAAAGACTTGTACGGTGCTTCTATCAAGAATTATATCAGATTTGGACTTAAATGAAGGGTTCTTGATGTTCATGAAATATTTTTTGCTTTACCACTTTTCTTTTAGTAAATACATGAAATTTTAAAAAGCCATTATGGCTTTATTTGTTAATTTTACAACACAAGTCTTACGCCATTTGGAACAGGAAAGCCTATATTTTATCTCCATGCACTGGTTCATTGGTTAAACAATTTACGGGGACTGTAAACTATCTAAATTCCAGCGAAGTGTATTCAAATTTCCGACTTAGCCACTTCTCCCTAATTTCTCTGAAACATGTACTGTAAGGTGTATCCCGACGCATTTTTTTTATTTTTTCACTATTTGGATAGTTTACAACACTTGTAAATGATAAACAACTGATAAAAGGTTCCAAATTTTTAATATAGGTTTAAAGAGAAATTATAGGTATATAGAGATTGTAGAGAGATAAAGTTTAAAGTTTCCTATTTCAATGGCGTTATTTTTGATCATCATAATTAACAGTATTATTAAGTATTAACAGTAACTACAAAAAGTTTTATGGTAAAGCAAAACCCTTTTTTGTGAATATTGAAAATCGCTCACTTAAGTTCCTAAAATCAGATATTATTTTTTATTCGATAAATTGATTTCTTTCCAACATTTTATTTGAAAATTTACAGTTTGCAACAACAGTTTTTGACCATTTGTTAGAATTCAGGTTTATGACAAATGGGCGACAGACCATACCAGACCAGAGCATACTATACCAGACCAGACCAGAACAGTCTAGTCTGATCTTTCCTGGTTTGGTCCGGTCTTGATCTGCTCTGGTCTGGTCTGTTCTGATCTGCTCTGCTCTGCTCTGGTCTGGTCTGGTCTGCTCTAGCCTGGTTTTTTCTGTTCTAGTCTGGCTTGGTCTGGTCTGGTATTTTCTGATCAGCTCTGGTCTGTTTGAAACCCGTTTTAAAAGTTAGTTAATTGTCACCATTATTGCAACTTTTACTGAACATGTGTTTTGGCACATATTTTCTGGAATAATTTCACCTCTAATTTATTGACCATGCGAAATTATCATGTTTAGTGTTTTTGATGATAATAGTTCCATTATGTCGTTAGTTTAGACGTTTTATGTAAACCAGGGAATGAAAAACTTACTGTTTTTTTTTGCACATTCAATAGCTTTTACAAGCAATGCTGACTTCAGATATTTTATTCAATACAGTATTTTCGCAATATTCATATCTACTTCCCATTAGAAGATCACGCACATGAAGAAATTGTCTACCATTGGAACCAAATGCGCTTGGCTAATTAAACATTTCAGTCAACCTTTGGACAGTCCGAAACGAAGCCTTAGTAACAGGTTCTTCATTCGTAGAAAATGGAATAGTGTTGTAACGTTAAATCTTATCGACGTTACAAAACGTTAGACGTTCTTATTAACGGGGCCCGACTAGCTCAACTCGTCGGTGAGTGGTCGCGGGTGAACTACCATACGACCAGATGCTCGATGGTAAAGGGGCGCCAACAACTACAACAAAGCCCGCCCTGACTGATATCTCGAACCCTCTCTAGTTTTCGAGGGGAGTCGATCAATGTCTCACAGCCATCAAACGTCTCACTTACCTTTACGAAGGCTTATTCGAATCCTAGAGAGAGGTTGAGGTTCGATTTGATAAATAAAACTTGAGCAACCCTAATGAGTGAATTTAATAACCAGTACTTGCTTGTATAGAGAAATTCGATACCCAACTCTCGGATATGCAACCAACCTATATGTTACAAACTAACTTCCCTTACCTGACTTCTTAACTAAGAATCCGACCTGTACGGGTGCGACGCAGCCAGTGGCCCATGCTCGACGGTCGGTTGCCTCGAACGGAGATGACGGGAATATCAGCGGAGCCTTCTGCCTCTCACGGTCAAACGGCTATCTGAAGACACCGCTGATGCGCTGATGACACCGCAGATTGCGGAACGGGGACTGGTCTCTCGGATGACCGGCTGGAATGGCTGCTCTGGCCTCTCGGATGTCTGGCTGGAACGGCTGCTCTGGCCTCTCGGATGTCTGGCTGACACGGCTGCTCTGGCCTCTCGGATGTCTGGCTGGAACGACTGCTCGGGCCTCTCGGACTCCCCCGGCTGAAACGGCTGCCCTGGGCCCCCCTGTTGTCGGGACGGCGGAGTCTTTGGGTAGGGAAAGCGACGCTGCGGAGATCTATTTACGACAGAACGGTCGAAACGGAGATTACACTTCGCTGTCGTCCGTCAGCCCACGAAACACCGCTTTCTGTGATCGATCGTCACGCTCACGCACTGAACACAACGAGGCTTAACTCGGAGACCGGGAGACTGGCTGATGTTCACTCGAACTAACGATAATTACTCTCCGTAACACTCGGGATAACACAATGACCGCAATAATACTACTACTCGTACTCACACTCGGAATCGGAAGTCACCCAAAAGAGATAATAACAATAATCGCAATAACACTAATTCTCCTACTAATACTCGTAATCGGAAATCACCCAAAAGAGAGAATAACAATAATCGCAATAATACTAATACTCGGAATCGGAAATCACCCAAAAGAGAGAGAGACAGGGGAACCTGTCCGCTTTTATACTAATCGTTCCTTCTATACAAATAAAAACGAATATTCTAGAAGATATTACTGTAAACATAACGAATATTCGTTACCAACACAAATAAATGTTCCTAACTATCAACCAATCCGGATCGA
Organism: Cryptocephalus moraei; assembly: GCA_946251905.1. NCBI lineage: Eukaryota > Metazoa > Arthropoda > Insecta > Coleoptera > Chrysomelidae > Cryptocephalus > Cryptocephalus moraei. Next base: position 23,461,768 of record OX276454.1, read on the forward strand.
GTGTGAGAAAGAGAGACATATTTATATGAATGAACTAGAACTACTTGTATGACTGGTTGCATACCCTTAACTCTTAGGAAAAGATATAAATTAATCAAATTATCCCTATTTCCTTGAGTAATGTTCCTGTAGGGATTCACTATATGTTCCTAAATGTCGCCCATACTTCTTACTACATTTTGAGCCGAATCTTCCTACTGAATCTAACCTCTCATCCAAAAATGTGTTCACAGAGGAAGGGAGATCATCCTAAGGGCTCAACCCTTAGATATGGACTGCGTGATAATCTATCATATCCCCTGTGAAGACATTCCGGGTACATCAGTTCTATTATTGGCAATTTATTACATATGTTATAATTGGAGGTTAGGATTCCTAGATTACCTGTTCTCTACCTAGTCCACACAATCCTAGCTAAGATAAGTTCGTTCTTGTATTACTACCTATTCTCCCGGAGCCTTATCTGACGTTATTCGTGTTAAGCTAGTTCGCTCACATAACCTCTCATGAACCAGAAATGTGTTCACAAAGGAAGGGAGCCGAAACTAATAACTTAACCCTTAATGAGGGACAACATGCTACCCTATCCCTTGCGACACCAGTCCTGTTACACCGGCCCTATTCCTAGTATTTAATTACATGTGGCCTGTTAGAGGTTATAATCTACACTTACCTTCACTACCTGACTGCTGTTGGCCTTAGGGGCAAACGAGCTATGTCAACAGGTTATTCTGGCTCCTGGGGAAGTGAATGCCATAAAATGTGTGAGTATAAAGTTAAGTGGAGTTGCTAAGTAAAGAGCTAAGTTGGTTGCATATCAAAGGATCTTGAATAATTTTTATTCATCTTGCTACGGTTGTCGATTCATGCCTCCTCTCAAAAAAATAACGTTACAATGTACCTGCGCTGGTAACTTTGGAAAATAATGAAATAAACTGTAAATAATACAGTATAATAGGACGTTACGGTAAGTTACGCGCTTAGTTTTCTTTTTTCAGCCACATTAATGGAATGCAGAAGAGGCACGTTTCCGAACCGGACGATGTTACTATTCATTTCCATTAGCTTGCCTTTCGTATTTTTCCAATTCATTTCTCTCCGGCAATGCTGACATAAAAAGTTTCACTTCAGAACTTATTGTAAAAATCTTGTTGTATCCTGTCTTTAACTAAGGCAACCCCTTAGGTACAATCATACATAAACGTGTAGTGTTATTTTTAGATATACTTTACATAGAGATGGCTCACATAATCCGAGACGTCCTGTAGATGTGCTAAAGCAATAATTCGTTAAATTACGTGGCTCGCCTTAATGAGCGCGACGCCATAGTAAAAAGTTTTATTTACTTTAATTACTTTCGGGACTTGTTTGCCGTGGAATTGTCTCCGGATCCGCTTCGCCTTGGAGAAAAAGAAAAAGCGAAATTAATCTTTTAGGAAGCTTAATTTCCCCGGTCTTTGTTAGTACGCGGCATCTGAACCTTATTAATGTCGTCCTTAAGTAACATCATTCCATTGCATTCCCCAAATTGGTCTCTAAACGCTTGCCAGATTCCAAATTCGGAGGTTTCTATCTCTGCGTCGCCGCGCGACCTCACCGCAGGCAATAATTTTCATTACAACTTCTCAAAACGGTTCCCCCGGAATTACTTCGTTAACTTATGAACCGGATACAAAGGTAAACGACAGATCGGGATTCGTGGGAAGAGGAGTTCAACTCAGTTCTGTCACTACAATCTCGTTGGAATGATTACTTCTCCGTATACAATTAATGTCGCTTCGAATTATTACCATGACAAACTGAATAATTAATTCATATATATACGTTTCCCTTCGAGCAATAATGCTCGGAAGTATTTATTTATTTATTTACTTGGGAGTTATGCACGACTGGCGAAAATTTAATTTTTGCACTTTAACTGGATCAGACAGTGCTTAACCAGTTATCCTCTTTGCGTCGGAGTGTGTATTTGATAGTTCAGATTACGTAAATTCTCGGTTAGTATACACTCGCTTTGTACATACGTGCCAACTTCAATTCAGCTATTCCGTACTTGTTACTCCGCTCCACAAACTCTGGCGGTGTTTCGTTAAAATTGTTGCAATTAATGCGGACTTCCTCTTTGTAACGCTGCTTTCAGAAGAATTGAGTTACTTCGGCAGCCGAAACTGCGACGGAGGCTACGCGAAAATTAAATAGCCGGAGTTGTAAAAGTAGGTTGAGTGGAAAACAAGAATAATTGCGAAGTATTCGGGAGTCGCATAGGAAATGGATGAACGCGAGCGAGAAACTTCTCGGCAAATCCGCGGTGAGAGTAGTCGAGAAAATCTGATAAACCTTTTCGCCGTTTTTAAACTAAGAACGGGGGGGATTCGCTCGTCGTGCCCCGGAAATTGATATTAAACCGCTTTAATTTCGAACCGAGCTCGGTACTCTCGACGCGTATAACTATCGCAACTCATTCCGTCGGCAGGCCGTTAAATTAATTTAATCAATTGAAAATTCGGACGGCGAAGACGTTAAGACAATCTGAGGAAATTCGGTTAGCCGATCCCTTTTACAAGTAGGCGCTCTCCTCGGTCGAAATCAGATTTAACCGACTGGATCGTGTTGGATGGAAATTACCGGAACGCCCCCGGCAGCAGCCCGAAGGAGCTGTCGTAATATCGATCCGTCATTTCGATTCGAAATTACCCTGTTCGATATCGAGCGATATCGCTTTAAATAATTGTTATAGTCCAGGATCTCGGGACCCATTTTTACTATTCATTACTATCAAACTAATTTTCCGTGAGTAGCTTTATTTTGATGAGACGCCCAACTATTCTTTTACAAAATTTCTCGATTTTGGTAGCTAACAGGGGTAGCAGGGATAAAGTATGTCGATTTGACGATTCTCAAAAATTTGTTACTAATTGTGGGTTTTTTATTAAATCTTAAAAAAGAGATTATTAAAAAAAATATTTCTCCTACAAAATGTATGGTTTAATCAAAGGGTCCCCTCCGTTCAACATGTATCAATAACGAGGTCATAAGAAATGATTACTAATTAGCTGATCTTTTTACTTTTGCTTTGTTAATATTTGTATAATTGAACAGCCACATTGTCCTACAAATTGCGTGGTACGTTATCCCGGTCCTACGCTCAGAAATTGTTAATACCACAAGACCATTTTTCTTATTACTAACTGTAGAACAAAAATATTACATAATAGATTAGTGTCCTACAATGTCCTACAAGAAAACATGTATGTATCACTAGTCCGACAAGAATTTATTGTCATTTTCATTATTCCATTTGTAACATAACATAAAGTGAAATCTTGTTCCAAATTTAAACAACCTTATTTTCTAGTAAACTAAGTACAACAATTTGTATTTTTACATATAAAAAAATAATCTTCATCGGATTCATCTAATAAATCTTCATCTTCTTCGCTAATAACATCACTCTCATGTCCATCTCCTTCATTTTCCTCATTTGTGATATCTGACTTTTTTCATATGTAAAAACACAAATTTTGGTACTTAGTTTACTAGAAAAAAAGGTTGTTTAAATTTGGGAAAAGGTTTCACTTTATGTTATGTTACAAATAGAAAAATGAAAATGACAATTCTGGTCTGACTAATGATACATACCTGTTTTCTTGTAAGACATTGTTTCATTTGGACACAGAACACACTAACCTATTATGTAATATTTTTGTCCTACAGTTAGTAATAAGAAAAGTCTGCGTCGGACCAGACGGTGGAAGTGAAACTTCTTTGGCCATATGCACACACTCACCGTCAGACAGGATATATAAATGACATATAAAAGGTTTTTTTTTTGCTGCCGCAATGGTCTCCACAGATTCGCGCGTACGCCGCCTCGAGCCCGTTCGTCTTGTGTTCGAGAATTAGCACTCATTCGCCGCGGAACCAGTCTCCGTGCGCCGTGGGCTTTCATCTCTTCCGGTGTCTCCATGTTCTCATCTGAGGTGAGGTGAGGCACGACGCGTCCTCACTTTTCTCTATGTCCATGTCACGTAATTAAACAATACAGCTCACCGTTTTTTCGCCGCTCGAAGTTATTGTTTCTCGCCGTTTGAGGTTAGGTCAGGTGTCAGCTGTCCGACAGTCTAGACGCTCTCCGGTGTTGCCACGTTGACCTCTTTGGTAGCACATGTAAACGATTTGGCGATCGGCTGGGTTCGCGAGCGCGATGGAAGAGGTACACTTTACGCGTATTCTGGCAACACGGCTTTGTCCTCGGATTACTTATCACGCGTGACGCGGTTTTTCGACCAACACCCCATCCCAATGTATACGACGTGCGCAAAGAAGTTTCACTTCAAAAATGGTCTTATAATATTAACAATTTCTGACCGTATGACCGGGATAACGTACTACGCAATTTGTAGGACAATGTGGCTGTTAAATTATATAAATATTAGCTATGCAACAGAAAAAAGTCAGTTAATTAGTAATCATTTTTTATGACCTCGTTATCCACACATGTTGAAAGGTATTCTTTAATCAAACCATACATTTTGTAGGACAAATATTTTTTTTCTATAATGTTAATAGTTTTGTTAGGATTTAATTAAAAAAAACACAGTTAGTAATACATTTTTGAGAATCGTCAAATCGACATACTTTATCCCTGCAACCCCTGTTAGCTACCACAATGAAGAATTTTTGTTAAATATATTTGGGCGCCTCATCAAAATGAAGCTGCTCACGGTAAATTTGATTGATAGTAATATTTTGTAAAAGTGGGTCCCGGGATCCTGGACTATTATTATTAGAATGTACTGCTCGGCCCACGTTTCTAGCCACGTAAGGATTCATCTGTGCGGTTGACGTCTGTCCACGTACAGATTCATACTTGCAGATACCAAACAAATGTTAAAGCTACTTTCCAAAGGTCTTAGGTCGTGTGTCTCACTAGTGAGCTTACGATGGATTGCTCTTAAAAATATATCAATTAACACATAAGTGTCGATCTGATGTGAAAAAGCAATTAACTTGATAAGGTGTAATAGGTATATAAGCTAGGGTGACAGGGAATTAGATGAAATAACGACTTCAATGGGTAGTTCCTATACTGACATTGAATAACACCACTAATTCTCCTACTACCAACGGTGTAGTTATTTTATTTGTAAATTAACTGTACCCTCAACCCAGAAAAATAAACTATCCTGCGTGGGACTTGAAGCCACAACTTCCTGCTTTCCACTATAACGCTTTACCAAATAAACTAGTAAATTGATGATATAATTAATAAGTATGCAATATGACATGATAAGTGACAATAAAGAAAATAAATCAAAAACGATATGAGAAAAACAGAACATTTTCTAAAAGATACAGTAATAGGATATATAACGAACAGTTTTATGAGCGTCTTCATAAATTGCCAAAACTGCATAAAATATGTATAAATTTTCAATTACCATTTTGTCTCCTAAATTTGTTACTGGTTCGATGAAATTCATCCTTGTAAATTCAAACTAAATAAATATGTTATTTTCGTATAATCTAAAGAGAATTTGTAGCTATCGTATCCAAATCATTGGATTACCTTTGGTACAGCAAAATACAAAATTACGATTTCCACGTCTACTCTGTTCTGATAAAAAAAAGTCTTAACAACTATCTTCCCTAAGAAGTGCTAACTGAATGTAGAAATGGAGAATCTTCTTCTTCCTACGTTAGGACTTGGGGCGGTATTCACAGTTAAGTAAAGTGTTCCGTGGAAAATAAGGACGACTTTACTAAGGACGACTTTTGTTGAGATACTCGATGCATGTCAGAGTCGTCCTGTTTAAGGCAGCCTTTGTAATGGGAAAATAATTGATGCGGCGACACCGTCTGATAAGCCATGTTACCTAGACAACAGAGTTGGAATTTTTATTTTGACATCTAAAATTGTTTCAATGGTAATATACACATTTCGAAAAAATATAACTTTATCAGGCCACCTTAGCGATAAGACTAATTAAAATCAGGCCACGCGGTAGCGTGGTCGTGGCTAGTATGACGTCACACCGCCGCTACTATACTTATACTTTGAAATCGTGTTTTGGGTGTTGGTGATTTTTTTCATTTCGCGATTTTACCATTATTACACTTTGTTTTCAAAGAAATGTGGCATATTTAGAAAGCTTATGTGATAAGCTTCACGTTGAATCTTTATACTCCGCAAAAGGATTTATTTTTCATTATTTTTTTGTGTCATAAACTTTTCGTCATCTGATTTCGCGTCGATATTTTCAGTATTCTGGTTATTAAGACGCCGTTCTAGTTCCGTTTGAATTACACTGATGTTTCTTTTCTGAAAATCGGATTTCGGGTACCAGGATAGCAGAAGGGCCAGGAGGTATGGAGGTATATCGATTCCTGTGACTAATATTGTTCTCTAAATCGACGTTCCGTGCCATATAACCTATGTGTCAGGTCCTAACCTCTACAGCCTCATGTCAATCATGTGTCAATAGAATCAAAAATTTCTTATCACTTATCTTCGAAAGCTATCGGAGAAATTTAAGAAATGAAATAAAACTGTAAATATAACGGGGGAAAGTGGAACTAAGCAGAAAAATTCGTTTTCTTGGAGTTTAGAACCCGGGACCTCCAAAATAAAAGGATGTGACGTAACTGACAAGGCTAGAGGTCAGAGCGTCATGGTTACGAAATTGTTAGCTCCGTCAATTTAGAGTGAGAAACAAGTCGCCTTATTTATTTGCCTCTCGCTCCCACCGGGCACATCGCGCTTTATTGCGATCCGTAGTCTATACGTATTATGTCTATGGTCATAACCATAGCGCACCAATGCGGACATAGCCAAGTATAAAAAAATATTTCTATGAAGGAAATGAAATCTGATATTTATGTGTCTTTTTTCAAAAGATTATTATGTGGCTAGTATGACTTTGATACTGAAATTTAGCGTTAACTACCGTCTATGAAGGAAATGAAATCAAATCAACATTGACAAGTAAACATTTTAACACTATGAGCAATACTAGCCCGGTCCGTTGGTTTTAAATTTTTAAGCGAAAAAATTGAATAATAGCTTTAATTAGCTAACTTTAAATGTTTACAATTAATGCCAAGTAAATTAATGGTTAATCATATCTTTAATTTAAGTAGATCACTGTATAGCTCTGTGGGACATTAACGGTGCAGATAATTCGAAAAATTATTTATTCCATTTTGGCCCTATAATCGATTTTATACGCACTCAAATGGGGGCATAAATTGGCCTTTATGACACGGAAATGTCAAAAAAGTCATATTCCTTTATATATAAGTCCTTTGACTTATCGGGGATCAATTTTCCTTGCGCAGCTTCAAATACTTGTTTAATTTCCTCTGAATAAACGTTTTCGGCTTCTTCAATATCCATTTTGTCGTCTTTTTGATCAATGTCATTTTGATGAACAATTGTCAACACCTATCCACAGCAAAATAGCGGACTAGGACAAAACACTGAAATTCGTATCACGAATCGCGACGGGATAACCCCCTGGAAATTTCGAATATTTATTTGATTTTTTATGAAGCAAAATAAAATAAAACATTGCATGTAATTGCAATGTCGAGAAATTAAAAGCCCTCCGCATTCTCTCGTGCCATAAGCTCCTGATTAAGCTCTTAAACATAAATAACTATTCTGTGCATAAATCTGTCGATCGATAGACTATTACCAAATTAAATGTCTGCTCAGTTAATAAAATAGTATGAGGAACTCGAGAAAGTATGTCTTCTATAGAGGCATGAGAGACAGAATATCGGTTACTCTGGCGATAATAGAGATGAGCTTATGCCTCAGAGGCATGAGATAAATTTTATGCTCTTTAGGACTTGTCATGTCATTCATTTCCATATATATGTGATAGATGAAGTATTTGTGCTTCCGGTGTATAGATGCATATACACTCGACTTACTTTAAACCTATAGTACTAAAACTGCGCAGTCTACTTCAGAAATTAATAATATTGGTACAGTATAAATTTAAAACATTGTTTGATCATATAACCAAAGAAAAAAAAGCAATAACTGATACAGTCTATGGTAATACACAGTTCCTTGTAAACTTTGAAAACACCGCTTAAAAATTTAAAACCGACGGACCGGGCTAGTATTGCTCATAGTGTTAAAATGTATACTTGTCAATGTTGATTTGATTTCATTTCCTTCATAGACGGTAGTTAACGCTAAATTTCAGTATCAAAGTCATACTAGCCACATAATAATCTTTTGAAAAAAGACACATAAATATAATAATATCCTTTGAATTCCATTATAAACATACTAATAATTGTGATGTTTTTACGTCTTAATTTTCACATTCATCAATTACACATCTGGTCCTTATAATTTTTTTGTAATAATCCACAGATTTCTTGGAAAATAAGAAGCATTAGAGTATGTAGTTGTCTTGTATATAAAAAAATACATGATACGTTTGATACATTGATACGAGGAAGAAAGAAAATAACATATTATTATACTAGTTTAATAAGACGGAGTATTCTCGCACGAGAGTTTTAAAGCACGACGAGCGAAGCGGGGAGTACTTTAATAGAACGAGTGTGACAATACATCTTATTAAACGGGTGTAATATACTATTTTATCTACTTTGCTTTATTAATTCTTTAAATTTTGGCTGTTCAAGTTTTCGTATTACACTAGGGAATTTTGCGTGGGTTGGTTACACTGACGTCACAGACATTGACGTTTCGTATTTGAATGTGAAAATCTAGTAGCCCTAGGACAAATTTAATAATTCCTTATTACATAAGCGAAATGGAAGACAAAAATGTAGATTCATGAAATTTTAAAGATTTAATAAAACCTTTTGTAAAAGTTTAAAGTTTTTAAAGGTTTACTGAAATTCTAATAATGTTACCTTGACGTCTACGCGCGTCTACGTGACAGGCTGATGTACCAATTTAACAAAACTAAAAGTTACCAAAAGTAGTGTAATAATATGAATATTATTATACTACTTTCGATGTAATAATGAGATCATTAGTAACGCAAAGTAGATAAAAGTGATTTATTTCGTAGCCGCGCTATATGTTAGGTGGCAACTCGTGTTACAATTGTTTGTATTGTCGGTTGCCTGCACTAGGGGTGGCGATTTTGGGCTGAATCATCAACCAATCGTTTCTGTACATGGCCTCTGTATATCCCCTCTCGGTCATTCCCAAAGTGCCTCATTTGCCTATAACCATAATATTACATTTTGTCGACGTCCGTCAAGTTTATCTTCTTAAGGATGTAAATTGTTAAATTTTAGAATTTGATGTATTTTGTAAAAGGTTTGTTTGGGATTTTTATTCTGACATTTTTATTATTGTTTCTATGGTAAAATACAAATTTCGAAAGAATATAATTTTGTGGTGCCACCTTAATGAGAAGGGAAATTGAATGATGTGTCTTAAAGTCCATTATAAACATTCTAATGATTTAGATTTTTATTCATCTCAATTTTCACATCCATCAATTAGGCATCTGGTGCTTATAACCTTTTTGTAATAGTCTACAGATTTCTTGGGAGTCCTCGTTCTGTTCTCACTGTCGAAATCCACTTGGTACAGTCCAAATTTCTCCCTGAAATTATATCAAACCATGAGTTCTAAATATGTACGTTTTTGTATTATCTCACGTGTATCCATTTTCCCATTCAAAATTGTCCATAAGAGACCAATAGGTGTACCCTATAAGATTAATATCTTCCTCTATCATTACATCCAGAATATTGCTCAGGTAATTCTGAAAATAATGGGATTATAGGTGAGGCTGTTTAACTGTTTGTAAATTACTTTAATGTAATCTATCCTCGCATCGTCGTTCAGATTGGTGTCGTTTTGAGAGTATCCATTCTCGGTGATTATCATTTTAGGATTATTGTAGGTTTTCTTGATCCATTTTAAAAGCTCAGCCGTCGACCAAGGAGTGACCTGAAAGTGAAATCTAGTAAGCAGCAGCAAACATTTCTTCCGTTCTCCAGTGCTAATTTAATGACTTTTAAATTTTATACTTATTTCAAAATTATCTTACCCTCAACCAGTCGGAAGCGGACATAGGCCAGGAGGGATCATGCCAGGTTATCACTTCCGAGTCAGCATCCCATCCCAAAGTGTCGCCAGAGTCGGGCTCGGTGTCTTTCCTTGCCAAAGAAGCGCTGTAGGAGTTCACTCCTAAGAGGTCGATGGTACCCTTTAGGTACTCACTTTCCTCGCTCGTGAAACTCGGAAGGAGGGAATAGTTGAAGCCTCGCAGGGCGCTACGACGAGCTATTTGTTCTTTCATTACTTCGGGGTAGTCCCCGAAGAACAAAGGGTGAGCGTACCACCCAAACTACAAAATGGTAAAAGTTGGGTTGTTAATAGGGAAAATCGGAGATGCAGCCCTAATAAGTTGTAAAGGACCAGGTGGTGATAGCCAGACATAACAGTAACGTGGAGTGTATGGGCTGTAAGCTTCAAGAAGAATGTTAGAAATGGGGATTAACCATGAATACTACTAATACCCAGGATGTACTATTAGGGGCTGATGGAGATAATGTACAAAGCATTGAACAACATGGAATCAACGGGAAAAGAACGATCGCTTCGATTTGTTGGGATATTGATTTATTTGTAATTTCATTAGACAAGTGTTTCTTTTTCTTTTTTCCGAAGTCACTTGAATTCAATTCATCACATCAAAACCGTTGTTTCCAAAATGTATAGAAATTTATCAGCATTCTTGAAATTGCCCGGTAATTTTTGAAATTGAGCGGGAAGTATTAAATAGTTTTTTTTTTCAAAATTTAATACCTCCAAATGGGTCCAGTTAATTCGCTATAATTTTGGTTGTTGTTTAAGATCAGATAAGCTGTCGTTATGCGAAAAAGCGATATACGATTTTGCCCCGTTCAGGAAATATGACATTTCAAAGACACTGACCATGTTCACACATTTAAGTCCCATATTCCTTATATACAGGGTGATTCAAAATTGAGTGCAAAGATTTTAAGGGCGTATTTACCAGCCAAAAATAAGATTTTTTTTTCATATAATCGTATGTCCTAACTTGCTTCGTTTTCTAGATACAGGGTGTTAATTTTTTTTAAAAAAATCGGGTTTTTATCAATTATTTAAAAACCTTTCAGCCGATTTAAATAAAATTTGGTAGGCTTATTTGTCGTCATGATGACCTTCCTTTGGTGGGAATAAAATAAATTTATTGATTCCAGTGGCGTCTCAGGGGACTACCTACTTGATACTTATAGGTAAAATTATGGTACGCCACCCCTTTTTTGACAATTTAATTTTTCTTTAGATTAAGCGGTCAATATTGTAACTTTCTTGCCTCTTGAGCTTTACTCGTATCTAGCTTTGTTTCCAAGAAAAAAATCAAAATCTGGGCCTCGCCCCATTAAAAAAATAATAAATTCGAATCAATTATTGAGACTCATTTAATCTGTTTAATTTCTATTTAAAATTCAGCTTAGCCTAAGTAACAAATACACAGAAAAGCAGATTTTCATAACAAATGCTGGAAATGGCTGCCTCCTGCGGTGATACAACCCTCCATTCTTCGCCTCATGGACTGCCGAACGCGCTCGAAAATTCCGGGAGTATTTCTGACTACCTCCAAGGCATGAAATATCCTTTGTTGTAGGATTTCAATGGAAGGAACTGGTCCTGCATCATAAACCAGGCTTTTAACATGGCCCCATGAAAAGAAATCCAACGGGTTACAGTCTGGCGAACGCGATGGCCAAGCTATTGGACCTGCTCGGCCGATCCAGCGTCTGGGGAATTCAAGGTCTAAATATTCGCGGACAGTTATTCGAAAATGGGGAGGGGCTCCATCGTGCATAAAATAAAGTTTTTTGCGAATATTCAACGGCACATCCTCCAATAAACCGGGTAAATGATTTTGTAAAAAGTCCAGGTATGTATCACCATTTAAAGTTCGGGGAAAAATAAATGGACCAATTAAAAAGTCCCCAACAATCCCTGCCCAAACATTCAAACTGAACTGCTCTTGGTGGTTCGACTGTCGAATTTCGTGGGGATTTTCAATATCCCAAACATGAATGTTATGATAATTAACGACCCCATTGCGGGTAAATTGGGCTTCGTCGGTAAATAGGATGCGAGATAAAAAGTTCGGGTCCCTGGCACAATTATTTAGTATCCATCTTGCGAATTGTACCCGCTGGGGAAAATCTCGTGGGAGCAAACCCTGCACGCGCTGGATATGGTATAGATAAAGACTATTTTGATGTAAAACCCTCCAAACTGTCGATTGACTAAGGTTTAAATCCCGTGCAATTTGCCTCGTGCTTAACGCAGGATTCTCCTCAATAACTTGCAGAATATCCTCTTACGCCATCACGTTTCGGACTTCACGCGGCCTACCAGCATTCATTCTGGTAGTTTGGAATCTTCCAAATTCCCGGAGATGCTGATGAGAGTTGCTGAAAGTTCTGCAGTTGGGCAGCCGACGATGAGGAAATCTTAACGAGTACATCCTACGAGCTTCAAGCGCATTTCCATCAGCTAGACCATAAACAAAATGAATATCTGCAAGGTGCTCGAATGAAAATGGTTCATTTTCCATTTTTAAAAGAAAAGAAAAATGAAAAATAACCACACAAAAAAAAACTAAACCGACTGTAAACACCAAAACGTAAATAATGACAATTGTGTCATGGTTACGGAGAAAAACAAATTACTGCTAACAAGGGTCACAGCCCTCTGCTTACTTACATGTTTTAATAGGGCCAGGCCCCGATTTTGATTTTCTTCTTGGAAACAAAGCTAGATACGAGTAAAGCTCAAGAGGCAAGAAAGTTACAATATTGACCGCTTAATCTAAAGAAAAATTAAATTGTCAAAAAAGCGGTGGCGTACCATAATTTTACCTATAAGTATCAAGTAGGTAGTCCCCTGAGACGCCACTGGAATCAATAAATTTATTTTATTCCCACCAAAGGAAGGTCATTATGACGACAAATAAGCCTACCAAATTTTATTTAAATCGGCTGAAAGGTTTTTAAATAATTGATGAAAACCCGATTATTTTAAAAAAATTTAACACACTGTATCTAGAAAACGAAGCAAGTTAGGACATACGATTATATGGAAAAAAAATCTTATTTTTGGCTGGTAAATACGCCCTTAAAATATTTGCACTCAATTTTGAATCACCCTGTATAAGCTCGTATCGTAACACTGTAGATAATTTGAACACAAGAATCGTTTCTCAAGTTAGAAATAGACAAAGTAGTAATAGACAAATCAACACAACATAATTGGAAGTAAAATAAAGTAAATTTTCTGTTATATATATTTTAATTACAGTAATTTACATATGTGAAATCGGTTTAATAGGAGAATTGTCCTGGATGACAATATGGTTAATTATTGGGTTAATTAACATTTAACACTGTCATTCATGTTTTTTTTTTTTTGTTTTTCTTATAAAACTTTCCACTTTTACATTTCCTTCTACATCAGTCTCTCGGATAACTCGTTAAATGTAACTGTTACGAATACCGTGAATTGACCAAACTCCTTCTTTCCTCAATTTATTCAGCTCGAAATTTTTAATATTTCTAAAAGCCGAAGAACTGCAAAATTTCCTCCACTCCTCCATTAATGCTACTTTTTATGCTGATTTTGTTGTCTTTGAAAGGCCATATTTCCCGAAAGGTGTAAAATGGCATATTGCCGTTTGGCAGAAAGACAGCTTATTTGACCTTGACTAATTCAAATTTTGAAAAACAGGAGTCTCTTCAGTTTTGCCGTTTCTCTATTTCCTCTAAAATCTTTTCAAGTAATTTGGGTTTTAAAAACCCATTTGAAAACTGAATTCTACACATTTAAAGAAAAACGTTTTGATAGAATGATGGGAATTTACTATGATGGCAAAATTACGTCCATTTCAAGAAGATAGGATTTTTCACATTACAAATAACGCTATCAAGAGATCAATGTTGACATGGCGCCACACCGTTTATCGAAAAAAAGAGAAAAACACGTCTCACAAAACTATAAGTAAAATAGTATCCTAAAGTTTCAAAAAAAAATCGATAAGATCGATGTATGAAAAAATGTATACGTAATCTAATACTTCAGAACTGTGCGGAAGATGAATACAAAACTGGTATCAATCAAGGGTAGAAGAGAGACGAAAGTTTGACGAAAGACGTTACACCATATGGTATGGTAGTCATACATATAACCAGAAATGAAAAAAGGAGAATGCATAACACCATGGTTGGAAGTTTATTAATATTTGAGGCAGTGATATAGAATTTGTACGCTTGCAAAAGATGGCAAGCTTGAAATCAATGGATTGATTAAGAACTTCGACATCACCAACGAGTGACGGTTGCCAAATACAAGAGCCGAGAAACAGTTTTCTTAGAACAGTCGTATCGAAAATATAGACCAAGAAACACTATGACTTGATATCAAAAGCAAAAACTAGACAGTATTTCCTTGTGGTATGAGTCAACTTAATCTGATGTTGATTGCAGTGGTTCAAATCGCGTGTAAGTCTGAATGGGTCGCCAGACCTTGTAAACGAATTTCTTACCGTGAACAACATCTGGGTTTCTGCGGCTTCCTGGTCCTCGGTACTGTTGGTCTCAGCTTGGAACCAATCGGAATCGATGACTATCCCGACTTGTCCACCTTGCGCCTCCTTGAATTCCTCCTCGTAGATGTGCCATGCCCTGGCGTGTGCCCTTAATAGGTTGTGGGTGCAGAGGTATTCCCCGACTCCAGGGGACTTAATGGCGGGCGCTTCCATACCCACACCGTAACTCCATTAGCAGGTATTCCTCGGCTCGTTGAAAGTCATCCAGTATTTGACGGAGTCGCCGAAGTATTCGTAACATTTTCTCGCGTAATCCGCGAACCATTCTATGATCCGATCATTCGGCCAACCTCCGACGTCTTGCAAGGGTTGAGGTAAGTCCCAGTGGTACATGGTAACGAGAGGCTCAATGTCATTCGATTTTAACTCGCTTATCAGGTTTTTGTAATAATTAATCCCAGCTTCGTTTGGTTTGTTGACAAAACCTACAACCAGGGCCGTAATTTATTTGATTTTCGATTAGGATTAGTGTATACCAGTGGGAAATATCCTGGGCCAAGAGAGTGAGAATCTGTAGTGGGTAACTCCAAGATTTACTAGTAATTGGACGTCCTCTTGCCATTTGTGGTACGAGTCGCAGGCTATGTCTCCGTTCGATCCATCTTTTATGTGTTCTGGACGCTCATGTGTTAGTCTATCCCAGATGCTTTCTCCTTTAAAGTCATCATTCCATCCGCCTATAGATTTGATAGTTTGGAACATTATCATCAAATGTGTTATGGAAAAGTACAGCAGCAGAATCAGTTATTGAACACTATTTGAATTGTAGCGTCAGGTTTATTAAACTTTGATTACAACTAGTGTTTTTCATATTGACATTGTAAGATCAACAACACTTGAGGGTTACTTAATCTTGTAATCTAACGAGGTATGAAGTAATAAGGAATAGTATTCACCTTCAATTTGATACGATGCCGTGGCTGTCCCAAACATAAAACCATCGGGAAAAGTTTTATTAGTGATGGCCCAGCTAAAATATTAGTTTAAACAAAGATTAGCAGGAACATAAAAAATGTAACTTACATAGGCACTATCGCTATAGATAATAATACAAGGCTTTCAATGTGTACCATTTTGTACCACTCTCTGAAATTTTCAGAAAACCTTAACAATTTATAGTGAACTTCATTTATGAGATAGCAGATATAAAATTGTAATCTCAAGTGGGGAAGTGTTTAAACGAATTGTTCTAAATTTTTTTAAGTGTTTATTTCAACATGGGAATGTTACATTAAATACTTTTCCCCAAAAAATCATCGCCAAATAAAAAGAATGTGATGGGTTTATTGGGGTACTCTCTTATAATTTCTTATAAATATTCAATGTTTAAAAAAATTTTGGAAGTATTTCGAGATATTTCCAAAAATCATCGTCATCAAACTTAACTCACATATATTAAATAGTACAATAAATAATTAATATTTAAAAACTTTTTAAAAACTTATTTTAAAAACTAAGAAAATTTCGAAATGTCGAAAAATGGCAAGTGTAAAGTGCCCTTCAAAGACAATTTGGCCAAACTTGTTATCAAACTTTATTACATTTAGTGGATAGTAAAATAAATGTTCAATTTAGACTAAAAATGATGAAATGCTCTTTAGAAGAAAAAGAGCCAAAAGCAATATTAACATTTCTTCTTCTTTATTTGCCGTCTTCAATGAAGGTTGGCGATCACGTCGGCAAATGCGTGTCTATCTTGCGCGATTCTGAGGACCTGCTTGAAATTTAGGCCGGTCCAATTCCCTATGTTCCGCATCCAGGAAAGCCGCTTCCTTCCTAAACCTCGTTTACCTTCCAGCTTTCCCTCAATTATTAGCTGAGGCAACTCGTATTTTTCTTGCCTGAGTAGGTGGCCTAAATATGTAGTTTTCCTTATTTTTATTATATGCAGCAGCTCCCGCTCACCACCTATTCTCTGAAGTACTTCATCTTTCGTAATTGTCGCTGTCCAAGGAATCCTCAGCATCCTCCTATAGCAACAAAGTTCGAACGCTTCCAGTTTGTTTGTCATGCCAGCTTTCAACGTCCATGACTCAGCGCCGTACAGTAGAATAGACCAGACGTAACATTTTACCAGTCTTAGACGCAGATTCAGGTCCAAATATAGATCAGAGAGGAGTCGTTTATATCGTAGAAATCCCTGACATGCTTGCTCGATTCTAGCCCTTATTTCGTTATCAGGTTTTGTGTCCCTTTCAATCCAGGAACCCAAATACTTAAAGCGGTCTACCAATTCTTGGACTTCACCGTTGATCTGGAATGGAATCGGGATATTCTTATTTTTGCTAATTACCATGGTGTTCGTTTTCTTAACGTTGATCTTCATACCATAGTCCGAGCATGCTCTTTGTACGCTATCTATAATATTCTGAAGCCCAATGTCAGTATCGGCCATGAGCACCGTATCGTCAGCATATCTTATGCTGTTAATGGTTTCCCCATTTACTCCCATTTGAAATATTTTCCATTGCGAATTTAATCAACTCCTCTGAAAAGACGTTGAAAAGGCTTGGTGATAATATGCATCCTTGGCGCACCCCTTTACGAATTTCTATTTCCGTAGAGGTGGTATTTTTTATTCTTATTTTTACCACTTGTTGCCAATAAAGACCCTTTATTAACTGGGTATCCTTCTCGTCGATTCCTAAGTTGATGAGGGAATTTATGAGTCTTGCATGCGGCACTTTGTCAAATGCTTTTTTAAAGTCGACGAAGCATATGTATAGGCTCTTTTGTTGGTCCATGCATTTCTGAGCTTAAACTTGAAGGCTAAATAATGCTTCACGAGTACCCATGCCCCTCCTAATTCCAAACTGTTCTCTCGAGATTACCTGCTAGCACCTATTCTGGATCCCATTGTGGATAATTCTAAGAAGAATCTTTAAGGCGTTGCTCATCAAACTAATCAACCTGAAGTCATTGCAATGGCGAGGGTTCGGGTTTTTAGGAATGGGAATGAACGTAGATTCTAGCCAGTCTTTTGAAATTTTACCAGAGTCATAAATTTGGGTTAGTAGCTTTAGGAAAAGATCCAGATTACTTTCACCAATTAATTTAATAGTTTCTGGATAAATATTGTCAGGTCCTGGGCTCCTGTATATCTTGTAGTCTCGAATATAATTTTCCCATATGACTATCTCTTCCGAGGCGTTAACATTTATATATACATAATGTCATTCAATTCATGAATGTGAATGTTCGAACTAATTGTTAAAAATTATATGCCTAATAATTTTTTAACATTTAACATAATAGTGTTATGTTTTTAGAATTTATCTTGGTCTATTATTCTGAAAGTATTGACATTTGAACATTATTTTTAATTTTTATGTTTGTCTAGGATGTTTTGACGATAGTTTCGAATCGTAATCAAATTGGTAAGTTTAAGTGTAATTCATATTATTATTTTATTGCAACTGTTAGAATTTTGCACTTTTCATAAATTTTTTAAATGTAATGGAAATCATAATCATTGGATTACATTCATTTTTAGGATGTATTTTAACTATTTATTACTATAGTCATGTTAGGACAACACAGTAAGAAAATTTAATGTTGATACATTGGATAAAGAACTTACACGAATCTTAAAACCACTTTTTGTCTAAAAATTGGTATGCAATTTATGTTTTTTCAAAATTTTTATATGCGATTTAAGAGTTGAAAAAACCCAACAAAATATTTATTGGTAAATAAACTCTCACACAAGCAGAGTCACGTGACTGTCCCCTGTGATGTCATAATGAACATATTTCGATAACAATAACTTTGAACAGGCTAATAAATAATTACAAATATGCATACTTTCAGGGAGGATGATGTCCCTCGGTATTAGCTAATCAAAATCTGTTTTGAGAAATTCAAAAAATATGCACTTTTTTAAATTTTACAAATACCAATGCAAAAAAATTTAAAAATTCCAATACTATTGGAATTCTATTCTTTTCTTTCACTATTCTTTTTCACTTTTTAGTTAAAATTAATTTTTGTTAATTAAAATTTCATTTGAAATTAAGGAAAACGGCCCCAATCATTCAATAGCACTTCAGTTTTTTTTAGGGAAAAACTTTCTTTGTCTAATTTATGAATAAAATTGATATTTAATACGAGTATTGGTTTATACCAATTTGATTCGATACACTCGTCTATGATAATAGTTATAAAAATCTGTATTTAATTAATGATAATAATCGCACGTTTCATGATCTAATTTTGACGGCAACCATTGTGTCTCGGGATATCCACATAGATTAACAATAATACGTCAATTCTCTAGATAAATCTAATTGAGAATGTACCGTCGAAGTGACTAAAGAAGAATCAGTGTCCTTTCCTTTGATTACATCAAAGGGGACAACCTTTCACCTAAACAGAACAAAGGCCAATAGCGAACGCGCTGCGGTGGGTATGTCGACTGGAAAGTGTGACCCTTAGGCGTGCGAAAGGGTGTGTATCGCGACCGCAGCCTAATCGTGTAGGGCATACGATTTCGCCATCGGCGGAATCCATTCTCTGGGGGATGATGGTATATGTCGAGTTTTAAAGGGGGGAATAGTTGAGCGGGAATGCCTCGAAGGGAAGATCGACAGGAGTGGGGATGTCCTCGGCCTTACTTAACATTCCCTAGTCGAAAAGGTGTCCTTTTCTCTGTCATTAATATTCCCGAGTGGCGACGTTTCGGTTTTCACGCTCGCCGCATTGTTACCGTGTCATTGTGTCTACCAGGCTGGATGTACCGACTAATAATTTACCAATGACAACAGAAATTGTATAATTCGCTCTAGCAATTGTCTCCCCGGGCCTTCTCAGAAGTTCGGGGATGTATTGTCCCAACAAAGGGGGATCGTTTGTAACTCTAAATGTTCATTTCATATTTCAAGAAGAATGATGTTTGTTTCCCACTTGTTTTCCTCTCGGTAGGAAAACGGGGAAAATTTACTCTCCGACAGTGTCGACATCTCGACAGCAACAAACGTCTACGGCTTAATTAGTAGCCTGTGGATAGATTTAATGCAGCATTTTTCAGAGGCGAAATATCAACTCTACAACAGTGTAATCGTTATTGCTCGGATTATAGTAGTGAGAAATGTGTTAAGGACAGATACGCAGGTTTACATGCAAAATGTAGCATTTGAGAGGCAAACGTAGGACTTGGCAAATAACCCAAATATATTCTCACATTTGTAGTGAGTCACTACAATTTAAAGATTTTACTGAATATACACGATTATTATGTCGTATTATTTATTAACTATTTTACATGGACATAGTACTTAAGCTGCAACAATATTCAATGAAATTAGTGAAAGTTAGGTAGATATTTGAAACAAATCTTGAAATGGCTTTCCACTTTTTAAGAATTGATAAGAGATTTGTTCAGTAAATTTACCTTTTTCTTCACATAAACTTCAGTTTTCTCTATTTGTCCTACTTTCTGATTTGCTGAGAATAATAATTAATTAAAGTATGTTATGTTACCTTGGTTTTGGTGGCATTTATCATTAATAAACAAGTTCAAGAACTGTATGCCATTTCAGGATGAACTGACACTGACTACATGCAAATAATTTTTCAAAAGCTTCTTAAATCGAAACTAAAACCTGCAACATTAGGAAAGATTGGTTTCCACCTTTTTTGAATAGCTGCACCGCCAAAATCTAATGCTAGTAACATTCCAATCCACTACCAGTTAATCTTTAAAAATATTAAAATATCCCTTTTGTAATTTATTTAAACATTTTTTAACAAAGCTTCGCGTATATAACTAAAAACAAGTATAAACTTAACATAGATAAGTGTACTCATTGTCCGGGTATTAGTACTACATAAAATTTAATTTTAAATACACTTTGCACGTTTTAAGTAACTGCTTGGTCCTTCATTAAAAATGGAAGAGCTTATTTTCACTATTGTATTAGTTTTAGCTATATTTCAATGAGGCGAATAAACACTGTTTTTCCATTTATTGTTTTGTTCAAATGTGACCTTATATTTACAATTTTTAGCCTTAATAAGGACTAACATTCAAGCGATTTTATTGCTTTGATTGTGACAGATAATGCACGGAGAGAGCTTTGTTACACAAATTTGTTATGCAAAAATATCAAATATCAAATATATCAGAACCTTTTTGAAGGGTTAATATTAATCACAACTCATTTATTCAATCCAAAATTGAACAAGGCCATTCTGATTCTCGATGTCATATCGTAACTCCTTGGACAGGTCGACGAGCTGATATTGTCGCGTCCAGGGGATGAAGTCACCCTGAGAGCGTGCTAGGGGGTAGCTCGAGGTGGAGAAAAGAAATCAGTTAGGGAAATATAGATTTATTTTCAGCGGTTAAATACAGGGGATGTGGAAAAAGTAATAAAAGAAGAAAAAAAGAATAAATGACAACAAAACGAACACAAATAAAAATGAGAATAATTAAACAAGTTAAGGCAAGAAAAATGTTACATAAAAGAAGGGGCTCTTACATGGTTATTTTCGGGGAGGCGAGGACAGACGTCGGACGTGCGACCCTTGGCGAACCACTCACTAACTGGCGACCAAAAAGCCAACAGCCAAAAGCCACGATCGATATTGTTCTTTGCATTTATAACTTTGTAAATCGCCAATTCGGCGGTCTGTTGAACTCGTAGAAATTGCCGAATAGAAGATTTACCTTGTATTTACTTGATTAACTCGTGAACATGTCGCTAAGGTCGATATCCGAGCTGCGGAAATGACTTCTATGAAAATTTGCAATTACAGGTGAACTAAAGTTTGATAACCGCGTAGCGGATAATAATAATTGCAAGACTTGTAATTGCAGGTCGGTAACTCGCGGAAATTACAATGACCTCGGGTTCTTAATTAGGTCGCGACAATATCACATTTTTACTTTCTCATATGGAATACCCATACAGTAAGAGAAAGTATTGTAATCGTACTGATTTCCGAATTTGAGATATTGGCATTTCTAGACGTTTTGAGGTTCCCTGAGTTCGAAAAACATATTTTTGGAGAATATGGAAATTGTGGAAAAACTATAAATTGTGGAAAGTTGAAATTTTGTATTCAGGCTGAGTCCCCTGAAAACTCGATACCACATAAATCTCATAACAATCAGTTAAGGACAAAGTGCATTTTACTCGCAATTTTTAGGTGTTTTAAGGTTCTTCTTAATTAGCTCAAAAACTGGTCCAACGTCCAACTCCGTGTGTTTACTTTACTATTTAATCCTTATCGACTGCCGTTATCGTTATCTTGACTGATCTGCGAATTGGCCTTTACTTCTGTGATTTTTTCAATTTTTCACAATTTTCTTTAAAACAGCTTCACCAATTCTCACCAAATTTAAGATCTAAACTGGCCTAATCAATGGCTACAACTTCTATTTGAAAAATTTTTTTGGAATACCTTCCTAAAGGGCACTATTGAACATTTCCAGTTTCTCAAAAAAAAATATTCAAAAAGGCTTTAAATGTTTTTATTAAACTTTATATTTGAATTATCATATTAAAGGTATAAAATTTTTACTCGAAATATTTTCTTCTAAAAATATTATTAAAGGCATTTTATTCTTAAGAATTTTTATTTTGTTGTAAAATTTTGTTGAAAACGATTTTTCGTGATTTATACCAAATCTCAACTCTATTTAGCTGTTTAATACCAATATTTGAAACATTTTTATCTAAAATTACCCTAAAGGACACTTTCTTAAATGCATCGGTTTGTAGAGTAATTGTTTAATTCAACCGATACATCTCCATCAAATAAAGTTGTTTTACTTATTCCAAGTCGACGATTGGAGTCTTATTTCGAAATATTTAGTGGGCAATGATTTAAGGTCATCATTTAATTTATTATAAAAATAAGTAGCTGCATATACATGACATTTTCGTCCAATTTCTTACATATTTTACGTAAACCAATATTATTATTTCTTGTTTTTTTTTTCAATTTTTCTGTAGCTCTAATTTAATAAAATTCACTGTTAGGAATATTCAACGATTAGAACTTTCGGGGATAATTAACAAGCAAAAAATATCTGTTGTATAAGTGTTGTAGAAGCAAAAATCTAATATTACGAATTAAGGAACTCTCGAGAACAATAAGTGTACAAAAAGGCTCGTTAAAATAAAATCATCTTTACGATAAGCATTATTAGGTGTCGAGATGATTAATTGTGTAATTCTCTCTCCGGTCAGTTATTTTAAGATTCGGTCACGAGCGGACGGTCGTATGCGAAGAACTATTCGGAAATAGAGTGCTTTGTGATTGTGAAAGTGAATTTTGTGAATGAAACTGACGTCTCGCTGGAATTTACACTGGAACGTCAGTTCAAAGTTTCGATTGTTATGGTTATTTTTTGATCACTGAAAGGTGTCGTAGATTGTTGATGTCTTTTGGATGGCGAGGAAAAAGAAGACGTGCCTCCAGGATCCACACATGAGAGGAGAGATTAGATTCGTGCCTTGGAGATCCTCGGGTAAGTGGTAAGTATCCCGCCAAAGAAATATTTTTAAGTTATATTGAAATCTTATTAATTTGTATCATTATTAGTGAATCTTATAAATTGAACACAAGTAACCAAATAATTGTGCCTTTCTATTCTATTGTTTATAAGATTGTGTGGTTAATCTGAGTTTGTGGCGTCTGTTAGATTTAGAGATTGTTAAATTTGTTTCAATTTCACATGGTAAGGAAAAATTACCTTAGAACAATTGGAAATAATGAGATATTTAAAACCCAATTGCGAAAAAAGGAAGAAATGTATTTGTTATCTGATTATATAATCTTTGTCACTTTATAACTGAAGAAATTTTGTTATTTTGTAATTTTAAACTTGTCTATTTTACAAAAATGAGTCGTTTCAATGTCATTCTTTAATTCGGTTTTTCACCTTTCTTTGCTGTCTCATATGGGGTACCCATATAATAAATGAAAGTATTGTAATCGTCCTGATTTTCGATTTTGAGATATTGGCATTTCTGGACGTTTTGAGGTGGTCCCCTGAGTTCGAAAGACATATTTTTGGAAAATGTGTGTGCGTGCGTTGGTGTGTGTACGTAGTTATACATATTTAACGCAGACTAATTGGTTAAAGTTTATACAACATTCATGTAGTGCATTTCGGGAAAATTTCAAGAAATACCTTATAAAGAAAATTTAGCTAAAAGGGCGACTGAACATTACTTTATCCTTTTTAATAGATATTGTAAAAAAAATAAGCAGGTTGCTGCCCGTGCATCTATTTTTATAAAATTCCAAGCAGCTTTTTAGAGAACTACACAGTCCACGCAGGTCGTTTCATTTCGAAAAATTTTAAATTGCGTTTTACAGTATTAATTTCATTGTTTTTCCGAAACGCAAACTAACACCAAAAATCAATTTGTTGTCAATATTGCTTTCACTGGTCGTGGGATATAGTTTTATCTTCTATAATGTTCTTCAGAGTACTTTTTGGATATATTGATCCATATTGGCGACATACGATAAAAATGTTCCGAGATTTGGAGTTTTGTATTTAAATACATACCTACTTAAATATGGGGTAGGTATTTCTGTGATTATTCCAGTTTATTTCATCTTAACATTTATTGCCTTTACTATCTGAAATATAAAGAACTTGTCATTTCACAATCGATTAAGGAGTTTTTCTATTGTTCAGAAATTTTCCAGTGTGGAATTTTCAATTTAAGTACCTAAATCGTTAGTGGGCATATCGCTGATCCGTTTCCTCACTCCGTTTCGTGGCACCACCATAGTAATTTTGTGAAATATTAAAAAACAATCTCGAAATTGGAAGACCTTAGTTGTTCCATGAAATCATCAGATTTGAATTTTTTTAATTCGAGTTCCTAATAATTTACTTAGTATGTCTCTGATAATTCCACACTTTGTTTAATTGTAATACGACAATTACTACTCTGATCCGTAAAGTGGGTATTCTAAAAACCAGAAAATAGAAAACATCCTTATTTGTTATCCTCGATTCAAGTTCCTAAACTAGTAGCAAGCATGTCACTGATTATTTCACAGTTTGTCTCATTGCAATATTCCCCTAACTTCATGAAATATGAAGATTTGAAATTTCAAAATCGATATAGGGAGTCGTCATTTTTTTTCAGAGAATGTAATTTAAGTACCAAAATGGATATTTCATATGTCCCTGATTATTCCAGTTCATTTCATTGTAATATTCGATTTACTCTATTCGATATTGATGATTGAAGGTTCATATCAATCAGTCGATCGATGTCGATCAAAAAAAGCAATAAAGAGGATACTTTCTTATTTCAAGAAATGTTCCAATGTGTAATTTTGAATTTAAATACCAAAATTGTTAGTGCTAATATCGCTGATTATTCCACATTACGCTTCGTGGCAATATAACTATGCTTTTTGATGATATTTATACCATGAAATATCCAAATCGGAAAATTTTACTCATTCCAGAAATTGATCAAATTTGCAATTTTTTAATTTCGTTTTCCTAATTATTTAGTAGGTATATCGCTGACAATTGTAAACGGTTTTATTGTAATTACAATTACGACAATTACCATTAACTTTTTCAAGTCGATATGCCAAGATTCTGGATGAAAATAGATATTTCTTATTACCAATAATATCCTAATTTGGCCTTCAATTTCCTAAATTGGTAGCGAGTATATCGCTGATTATTCCGCAGTTTGTCTCTTAACAATATTCCATTAACTTCCTAAAATATATCAATATATGTCAAACAAAAACTTTTGTTTCAAAGCACTCTTTGCATTAATTTGCTTAAAGACACAAATCGGCAAGCCAACGGTAACAAAGAGCGCGTATCTTCGAAAATACCTAAATTGTAGTATAAGGGCAGTTGCAAAGGATACTGAATATAACGAAACGGAGGTGTTTGATATTCAATAGGATCAGGGCATTTGAACTAAAAAGATAGAAATAAACAATTTTTTTTCTGCTCAAATTAGTTCTTGAGATATCGAAAATATGAATTAAGGGGTCTTTGGGGATGCTGATTCTGAATATGATAAAAAAAAGTTATCTAAAATGAGCCCTAATATCATTTTCCCAAAAACCAGCTTTTTTTTCACCCCCCAACACCGCACGTCAATGGTCGATGAATATGTTCACTATGCCATATACTTTATTTTCCTAACATATAATCACCATCACAATTTCAAGGAAATCGCATTATTAATAACTGAGATATTAGGGTGTATTCATGAAAAGCGGGACACACTGTATATATGTTAAAAACTAAAATTTTAAAAATCTCCTAAGTGTGCAGAGTGTGCAGGTATACAATTAATATCTATTCATAGTATAAACAAATCAGGAATGGTTTATTTCTCAACATAAACTCATAATCATTAAATCCAATCCAATAAATGCAATACTGAAACTGATTATCCCGAAATTTATATTAAATATTTTCAATGCACCTCGTAAATCGTTATATTTAAAAAAATGGATTTTACATGAAACCCGAGCCCTAGTAATCGTTAATTTCCAAAGTAGCTAGATTGAACATTGAAAGAGGGAGAAGCACATCATCGCTTGAAACGGTCAAGGTTCCAGACACGTTTAATTAAAAATTCCTGGATTATTATCGTCAACTTTTTTATTTTGAATATCAGAGGAAATTGCCTGTTTTGATGTTCATATTAAAAGCTTGCGAGGGCTTTTTTTAAATAACTGTCAGATTACAAAATTAAAAATTGGGATTCACCTACTTTTTTTGCCTGTTACCTATTAATAGATGGTCTCGTGTAGTGGCTCAGGGACGTGCAATTAAAATTAATCTATGAGAAGAACTCAATAAAAAACAGGTCAAATTGTATTGTGAGAAATGAATGAGGAGAGCTAAGCCCCTTACTGGATACTCTTGAGTGTGTAATGAGTATACTCATGGAACCAACTCCTCCAGGAAACTTCTGACTATCTTAAAGCGCCGAACAGCATACATACATACTTTGCTCTCAGCTCTATTAGACCACAAGAAGCAATAACATTCCCTTTACTCGTACAAGTATCCATTTTATCGATTGGCACTCGAAATTATTTTAAAAGCGGTATTACGCCTGTGTGCTTTTTTCTTTCTTTCTGGGATCCTCTTTTTAATCCCAGAAAGCACTGATGAAACGCGATGGATGAAACGGTGTACGTTGGCAACGCGATCTCAATACCTGATGAGGAAAATTCATTTCCGTCTCGCTGAATGAAGATGAGGAGGAGGGGATTTTTAGGGAAAACCGAAAAGATTACCGACGCGAGGAATGTCGCGATAGACGACCGTCAATTAAGGTTATGATTTTCGTTTTGGTTTCGTAACGGAAATAAGCGCGGAGGCGATAAATCCGACAAATTGAGGGAACGCGGGAAGGGTGGAAGTATTTGGAAGGGGGTTGGAGTACGGAAAACACGAGAAAATCTCCCCGTTCGGTGTAGGAAAGTGTTTTTTTCCCGCCACATAATCAGCACCTAAGCTAATAGCAGTATAGGGGGAGGAATTTTTTAAGAACGATTTTTTTATCAGGTACGTAGTAATGGGTGTCACTGTAGTTTGGAACGGAATTCGTACTGGCGTTATAGCGTTAGGTAAGAAATGGAGAAATGCGTTGCCTTCAAGATGACGCCCTGCTAATCTCACCCGTGTGAGATAAAACATAAAATTTAGGTACCCCTGGAATTGGCTTCAGAGGCCGAAAATGGCCGCTCTAAGGTGTGAAACGTGGATTCCGGGATGACGGATCCTTAGGCGAGGTCATTCATTCCCAAGCCATAGCCGAATTCGTGGCCAAAAATGTTTAGAGCCGACTGGGATTCATCTTCTTAGGTCGGAAAATGGGCCCTCTGAGGCCGGAAAATTGAGACTCGCAGGTCAGAATCGCAGCACTCGGATTTTCATGTACTTTCAAACTTTAAGACCGCAGACGACGGTGAAACACTTCGATGCCCATAGGAACTCATGCCCTGAGTCCAGAAAATGGGCCTTCGTGGGCCGGAAAATCGAGATTTTCGAGAAAATACATGAAAATCCGAGTGCTGCCATCACGACCTGCGAATCTCGATTCATTTTCTGGACCCAAGGCGTGAATTCCGATGGGCCTCGAATTGTTTCACCGTCGTCTGCGTTGCTAAAGTTTGAAAGTATATGAAAATGCGAGTGCTGCGATCCCGACCTGCGAATCTCGATTTTCCGGCTCTCGATTGGGCTCTGGGGCCAAATCCAGGGGTTTCCATGCCTTTTTCTGACCGGATTCGGATTCGGCGGTGAAAAATACATAAGTATACACATGTCTGATCTACAGATCCGGACTTTATATTTTTGTGGGGCTGAATAATATACTCGAAAACTGATCCCATGTCAAACGTATTAACATATTTCCCGTAAATAGCTCTGTTTCGTTGTTGTTGACCACCTCGTATAAAATGACGTTGGATGACACGTTTTAAAATTTTAACCACTTAAATTTGATATGTAATATTTGAAGTTTTTTGTGCCATACTTTACAAAACAGTTAATTTAGTTAGTTGCCCTTGAGGCGTCTTTTGGCATTTGCAAACTTTGTAAACGAGTTTTTAGTGTACGAAATTTCAACAAATTGCTCTTTAAACGTTGTGTCATTTGTAGAGCTGAAGTAGCATTAGGTCAATGGAATTAGGAAAAAAATGGAATTAAGAGTAGGCGATGCTCTTTGTCTATACGATGCTATGTACGGCGCTGTAGTGCAAAATAAGGACTGAATAAAATAAATTGGCAAATTGATCGATCGATTTACCACCATTCGTTCAAGAAAATTTGCATTACGCGCAAGGCTATTTATTCTCAATAGAAGTATCCTTTTTTTCAATTGTATGGGTAATACAAAATCGTTAGATTGAAACCAGCTCAATCCAAATTCGTTAATTATTTACTTGAATAACGACGAAATACCTTGAAAATTTTCACATATTATAATATTTCTTATTTCGTAAAAAAACGCTTATATTATTGTCACTTTCAAAAAATATGTACTATTTATCCTCAAGATACCATAAAAGTTTCAGCAAAAATATATATTAGTTAACTAGAAAAACTGTGTACTTTTTAAAAACACCTTAAATATTGTAACGTTTATTTTCTAATTTATTCACACTAATACTAATTGTACACTAGACTAGACACTACTTAATTTATTTATACTATTACTAAACTAATTTATACAACACACTTAACTAATTAATTTATGTCACGCTCTTACTCGTTAATTTATTTCACTTCTTTCGCTTTCGCTTGTTTATTTTTTACTCTCGTGCTCACGTCTACTACTGCTCATAATCCGACCGCAGGCCCGCTTATATACACATCTCAATTGTGTTCGCGATAGTGCCTGAAATTACTGGAACGTTCTTTGTTTTATGAAGAAAGGTCTAGAGAGGTCGGGAACGATTCCTTCTTTAATAAGATTTTGGCGGCAGGCTCAATTAAGCGTAGCACCGTTCCTTTGAGAGACGCCGACGAGGTCCGACAAAGTAAACACGTCTCGCACTGCTGTTTACAACTCGCGTTACAATATAATGTTATTTGATCATATTGCCGTCAGCCAAAATGCCTCATCCAGGGATCAATTTTTTAGCAAGAAGACATGTTTTATGAAACCGTTGTGAGAATATTTATGTTTTTCTATTGACGTGATATACGTCTTATAAATCGGTGTGCGGGCTACCTACACGTCCCAGAAAACATTGTATCGTTACGCCAGACCCATGTGTGCGAGCGAGAGCGAGAACGATAGACAGAGAGCGACCTTAGCCTTTGTCTTGCGACGCATCTATCTCTCTTCCACTATAGCGGCCGAGTGAAAGAGAGACCGGCACCACACAACCAATGTGAGCCATGCGGGAGTAAGGTGACGCATCTATCTCCCTTCCATTCCGTCGGCGGCGACGGCGACAGCACTCACAGCGGTATTGCTGACTATTATTTATAAAGTTATCTGAATATTTACTGTGCATACCATTGCTTATTACTATTATAATAACAATTGCGGCAATACGGTATTTAATTCTTGCATTCTAAGAGTTTCATTAGCTATATAATCTGTTATATTTGTTCTTGCATCGGTCAACGAGTACAGTAATAAATGGTTATGTTACGATTTCGACTAAAAAATTATGATGAATGATAAAATGATCGTGTAGAAGGTGACTGCTTTCGTTTAGTATTAAATGAAAACAATTATCCTGTGCAGCAATTCATGTAAGGTTCAAGATTAATGTTCAACTTCACACATGTCATAAAAATGTGTCTAAAATGACCAGTTGGACCGGCCAACCACAGTACGATAAAACCTAATGATAATTTAGTGATAATACATAATAATTGTATTCAATTCATAAACGTATGCCATTTTTCATCAATGTGACGTTATCACGTAAAATTATCGTCCGTAAACCGACTTTACAGACAAACAATTTTTTTTTATCATATCCTAAATAATGCATAATATTTCAAAATTTTTCCCTTCACTTTATTTCACCATTGTACACAACAGATCACAACGCAATATATCATTCATAATATTACCAATTTGCTCCATTTTAATACATAACAAAGAAGTGCTTTCAAATTCCATTAAATGAATCTGGTCATATATTTAAGGAAACACATAAGGCAGAGTATGTCAAAAGTGGTCAATTTAAAAAAAAACAATTATAACATTTTTATGAAATTTAGACATTATTTTTGGCACACAATGTATAGTGTATATCAATATCTAGCGAAATTGTATACTTGCGTAAACTCCACGCAATGCAAATATTGGATCGATCATAATCCCGTCTAGTGTTTATTTAGTAAATTTTAAATTTCCTAAAAACATATGTATGTATTTAATTGCATCCAATATGAATAATTTACCAACGTATAAAGTTTGATTAAACGTTTACGAGCACATAAAATAACATTATTTTTAAATCGAATTCCCTTATTGTAAACATGGCGGAGTTGTTCATTTCGAATAATTAAACTTTATTTAAAACTATGTTATTATGAATATTCGTAATAACGGATGTATCAAAAATATTTTCGTTATTTACAAATTGATATTACATTCAATTCGCCAAAACGAAATATTCGATTCGTGCCTTGTTTTCGATACAAGAAGTTGTTGTTCTCTTCTTCCCTTTTCCGATCTCGTGACTCTTAAGTCTCTCGAACAAGGAGTGATGCGAAATTGAAGATAAATGGAAATATACATGTAACGAAGCGGCACACATGAAACATTGGAAAATGTAACAAAGTACAATGCGAACGGAATGGGTATTTATCTGCTGCGCCTTTATTTGAAATCGTATTTGTATACGTCTGAATTCCCTTACTGCGGAATAAGACGTTTTGGGAACAAGGCGCGAATCTCCTTTGTAAATTGAAATTCGAAACTAAAAGGTTTGTACTGCCTCGAAGTTTCTATTTTTACTTTATAAATGCGTAAACATAAATAATTGAGAATCTTTACACAAAGTATAAAATTTTCGATTCGTATTTACACAAAATTCGTTCGAAAACACACTCACTTACTCCCCTACCTTTGTTCCCTTCGGGCGTAATTTTCAATCTGGTTTAATATTCGAGTCTGAATAAATATCTGATGGAGTTTACCCCAAGTCTGCCAATATTTAATGTTTTTTGTTAAAACAAGTAACATGCTTAAAACCCTTCACATTTTAACAAACTTTCTTACTTCTGACAGGTCGTTTTAACTTTCCGTACCCCATGTAGGCTCGCGGGAATCTTCGCCTCCGCTTATTTTTTCTCAGTCGACAAACGTACCTCTGACTTCACAACATCGAACTGATTTAAGACGCGAAAAAACTTTAACTCTTCGAACAAGCGAACAACGAAGTTGTTTTCCATTAAAGACATGCCCCTAGCAGACAAACAAAAAGTCGACAAACTTTTTCGCAACACCCAATTACCGAAACGAGTTCCATCGCAACCTTACTCCATTCTTACCGGCTGAAAATTCATCAGGAATACTTCGGAAACTCCCTCTTCCCTCTCCCCTTCTTTTTTTTTATTCTCTGTCACCTGTCACTCAGGGAGACAGCAGCCGAGGGAAAAACGAGTTGAATTATGAGTCACGGGGCCGAGACACGAAGATGGGCGGCGGTAAACAGCCACAACCACAATTACCGAAAACGTTGTGTGAGAGAGAGAGAAAGAGAGAGAGAGAAAATTGATGAAAATTTATTGGAGACGTGGAAGGTTTTATTGTCTCAATGTAAGACGGAGTATTTGCAAATCTAGCGAAACGAGAGGAAACGCTTTTCGCTGATAAAAGTTTCAGTTCCTACAAAGGGAACGTGGGCGATTGGAAAGCATTACGACGGAAAAATCGCCCTGTGCGTTTTCTCCGCGGGGGCGTTCCGTTTAAAATATATTTCCTCGGTTGGTTTAATCGATAGTTGGACTCTTTAAGAACGTCGTGGTTAGGTATATGTGAAAATATTCTCTTATCTGAAAAATTTTCAAAATTGGTTAGGTAAAGTTATCAGAAAATATGGTTATAATAATTGTGTTGACTTTAGAATAAGCAAACAATCGACCGTTCGAAGTGTATAGTTGATATCGACATCTCCAATATTTGATTTTCATTTTTACGGTGGAAATATGTTTTATCTATCGTTCTACACCATTTTCCGATACATTCGCCGCCTGTCTTTGTCCATCCATTGGCCATCCTCCAATCCTCCTTTTTTCCTTCAATTTCGTTTCGCAACCTTCTCCTCGGCATTTCTTGCTTTTGCCTTCCTGGTCAATTCTAAGTACTACCTGTTTTCGCAGTCGTTACTCAGTCACTCTCGTACCACCTCCACCACTACCTTCACCAACAGTAGTACCAATATCACCACCATATCCAACAGTTCAACCACCTCTACCACCGCCAGTTCCACCGCCTCTACAACCATCACAACTCCTACCATCACCACCATCACCACCTCCACAACCACCAACCTCACTCCCACTACTATTTCCACCACCACAGAAACATACACCAAATATAACATTACCTCCACCTCCACTAAACGTTCAATCATCACATCTACCACCACTGTGGCGAATCAGGTGGCCGGCAGGCACAGAACTGCCACGTCGAAGCACGCCAATAAGAGATCGTACACCACTGCGCAAGTGCGATTCCACAGTAAAGCTCGTTCACAACCACTTAACGTACGTAACGTAACGTAAAAAATTATGAAAACGCAAAGTTGAAAAGCATTAATTCAAATATGTCAGTTCACAATAGTCCGTAAATTAACAAACGTAACGTCCCACAACGCTAAATTCGTTCAACTTCAACTTAACAGCACGTAGGTTAATTCCACCAATCACGTCTTTCACTTTTTTAAAGCTTGACAGAATACTGTCACTCAGTGAAACGTGAAACATCGTTACTCAAACATAACGTCATTTTATCATATATTTATCATCATTTCATTATCATATCATATATCATTTTATTGTGTTGATAGCGTTAGGTTAGTTAGGTTAGGTGAAGTTTGTAGCGAAGGTTGACTTACCTACACATAGCTTACGGCAGCTGTTCGCCTGGAGAGCATTAGGGTCGTGCTTCTGAATCAGAAATTCTTATCGTAACGGTACTAAACAAGAAATATTGGGCGCCACCTAGGATAACCACTAGAAACGGTATTGTTGTGCGCTGGACCAGTCAATAAAACAACAATAGTGCCTGTGTGTTCGATTTAATAGAACGTATCGGTGCGGAGTAACAGACAATATTACATGAACGATGAATTACACTTATTATGAGTCAAAAACACGGCGGTACTCCTAATTTAACAAATGGTGAATTACGATTTAGCATGAATGACATTAAATAAACACAGCGGCACTCCTCACTCTGTGAAATTAAGAAACATAAAACAAAAACAAAATAATATGACCTGGTTACAGTATTTGGAAGTATCCTGGGTTCGAAAGGAACGGCAGTCCTTAACGGGAACGATAACCCTCGATATGGATCGTAGTCCTTCGATAGGGGTGATAACGGGAACGGTCCAAGAAAGTCCAGCGAGAGCAGTGGCTCTCAACGAGACGGTAGCCCTTAGTGGGAACGCTAGGGTTCGGTGAGAACGGTGGCTCTCAACAAGACGATAGCTCTCAACAGGAACAGTAACCCTCAACGAAACGATAGCGGGAACGGTAATGTCCAGAGAGAACAGTGGATCTCAACGGGACGGTAGAGTTCGATGAGAACAGTGGGCCTCGGCAGGAACGTATCTGTGATGAGTAGTCTTCCACCTACGAATGTAGCTCCCCGGGAGAAAAACCCTAGACGAAAGAGATCGTCTCATATAGGAAAAAGGAACCAATAACCATGGAATCTTACCTCGACGAAGGAGGGTTATGCATCACACTTGAATACGGCGGATATGGTAACGTAGAAAATAAACGTCGGAGCCTGAAGATAACGCCTTTGCGGAACGAACTGTGCGTTTTAATTTACACAAGATGCTCAAACCGAGCCGATAAACGCAAGTTTAGTTTCAAACAGCACATGGATTCGGAACGTCCAAATTGATACACGGCCAGCGGAAGAAGAGAGAGTCAACGAAGACGGAGCTCACGGAGCGCCTGTCGCTCTCAGTTTACTAGGCGTACCAACCTAAGCCGGACACGGAACGCGAAAGACGCTAGTCGCGCTCGACAAGAAAATGAACGCGCATGATCATAGTTTAAGTTTTAGTAATACGTTAAGTGGTTGTGAACAAGTTATTAATTTCTATAGTCTGTTAATTTAATTTTTTACGTTACGTTACGTACGTACGTTAAGTGGTTGTGAACGAGCTTTAAAACTCCTATCTCACTTCTATGTCGTCAGTTCGCTCCTGTTTGAGAATGTATACCGGATATATCTAACGATACCATAACTTACGTTTTGTTATTATGGTCGGCTATTATGGTATGCGTTCCTTATATAATCGTTTGTTAATTTGTGTCCTCTAAATCTTTTAGCTGACGGTCTCCAAGAGTTCATTCCGATGACCGATATTCTGTTGATGTCTGTTAGTTGCCCAGCGAACCAAAAAGTTATACGTGGTTGTGGTTCTTCATGCTGACTTCTTCGTTGCAATAAATGGTCCACAAGAAACTGGTTCACTCTGAACTCGTTTCTCCATATTGCCGTTATATTTTGTGATACAGATTCCTCGATGGTTGGGCAATGGTAGATACCCACAAATTAGAATTGGTGGCTTTAATAATTACGTAACAATTGTTATATAGTGCCATTTATTGTAAGGTTTTTCTTTTTGTTTCTCAGCACATTTCATCCATCTTCGAGTAAACATCTCCTTCAATTCTTGCCATTCTTCTTTTGTGGTTGTTTGTCCCTTATATTTGCCTAATTGTTAAATCATCAGACCATCTTGTTTGCTTTGCTGTGCTTCGTCAATTTTCTCTTTGCTTTCTTTCTATAATTTTTCAGGTTCCTCGGCTCATTCTTCCAAAATGACCTGGAAGGTTCCATTTTGACATGCTCGCTCTTTCTGAAACGTTCATTACTTTGGGTTCTCTTGTCATGTGGTTGTCTTTTCTTGTGTTACCTGAACCTTTTAAATAGTGTTTCGAATGTGTGTTGGAATTAAAAACTTGTTGTAGCGTACCAAACGCGAACCATGCCATGCCATGCCAATGTTTCTACAGATTTCAAGCCTCTCTGCAGGTTGTGCTTGAATAGGTCAAAAGTTTGTACCAGGTTGTTTTATGTTTGAACTTGTTAAATATGTTGATTGCCTATTATCGTGCAATTCTTTAGTTTACATTTTTCTTATTGATCAAATATTTCGTTTTTTGAAGTTAAAGGTATTAAGTATAGTAGTGTCTAGTATGTATTTTTCGAGTCAATCATTTTCTGTGCACAACAAACGGGACAATTGCTGACGAATTTGCATATCTGTGCATACGCAAATCCCAATAGGTTTTGTGGGCATAGTCGATGTAAACATCTGAGCATCGGCTCAATCAGCAGGGCAATATGTCGGGTCTATGTTAATTCAACATTAAAAGAAAAACTCATTGTCTAAGATTAATATAGTTATTTTAAAGAGACATGTTTCTAGTCATCTTGGACTCATCATTATTCATTCCAATTAATAGTGAAATTAATGTGCACAAAAATTGTAAATAATAAAAACTGGACCCAAATTGAATGGCTGTATTATGTTTTAGTATATATATAGACGAGTTATTTACAGCTCTGGTGGCCGTTTCTCGCATCCTAATTTCCAAGCCTTTTTGTCGCGCCAGTCGCCTTCTTTTAACCCTTTTCTGTCCATGGCTTCTTTCACTTCAGTTTCCCAGGCGCGTTTTGGTCTACCTCTTTTCCTTCTATTGGGCGGAGACCACTCTAATATTCTTTTTGGCCATCTATCGTTGGACATCCGATTGACGTGCCCATACCATTTCAGTTTTTTTATTTCAATAGATATCAGTGTTTCTAACTTTGTCTAATCTTGTTTTCCGGCAGCATCTTCTCCAGAAGTCCATTTCCATGGCGTTTATGCGTGAGCTATTACAATTCGAGATTTCCCAAAGCTCAGCTCCATAGCTATACTTTCCACTATGGTTTTGTAAATCCTAATCTTATTTGCTTTTGCTGTGCTGTGCTGTGTAGCTGACGGATAGCTGTCCTACCTTGTCCGACTCTGCTGATTATTTCCGCATTGCTTCCTCCTGTGTCCGTCAATTTTACCCCCAGATATTTAAATATTCGTGTGTTTCTGATTGTGCCGTTTCCCAAGATAAGATCAGATCCTGTTCCTCCCACTATTAAATATTCTCTTTCAGTTCATTCTTCTATTCAGTCTTTGTGCTGTTGATTGGGAGGCCCCACTCCTTGTATTCTTCATATAGCTTTCTAACCATATAGTGGATGTCCATCTCGTCTTCCGCCAACACAACTTGGTCGTCTGCGAAATGTAAGCTGAACAGTCTCTTATGTCCTATCGGTACTCCGAGATTTGAGCACTTCTTACTCCAGCTTTCTAAAGCTCCTTTCACGAATATTTTAAGCAGTGTTGGGGCTATGCAACAGCCTTGTTTAAGACCTTTCGTAACGCGGAATTCTCGTGATATTTTACTACCCATTTTTACTCTGGCGGTCATATTTTTATATAGCTTCTGGACTGCTTTAATATAGTTCGATTTTATGCCCTGTCTCTCCATGGTTTCCCACAGTCTGCTCAGGGGAACGTTATCGTAGGCTTTAGTTAGATCTATAAAGACTGCGTGGGTTTCCATGTTATGCGCAAGTCTTTTTTCTACTGTCTGTTTGAATGTAAAGATGTTATCCACACATGACCTACCGGCTCTAAACCCGCATTGTTCTTCGTTGTCCTTAAACTGGCTTTCTATTTTCTCCTTTAGGATTTTCCCATACACTTTTGAAATGGAGTTGATAACACTGATTCCGCGATAATTTGAGCACGATCGTCTGTCACCCTTCTTATAAATATTACTGTTATAAGCGATGTTCCATTCTTCTGGTGGGTCTTCTCCACGGATAAATTGATTAAATACATATGCTAAGAGTTCGTACAAAATATCTGGTGCATACTTCAGTAGCTCAGCCGGTATACCTCCAGGGCCAGGAGCCTTCCCGTTTTTTAACTCAGAAACAGCTTTTTTTACTTCAGTCGGTGTTAATTCGTCCTCTTCGTGCAGCAGACTGTCTTCCAGTTGGGTGGTCTCAGAGTCTTCTGTTGTGTTAGGTAAGAAATTTGGTCTGTTTTCCGTTAGTAGATCCTCATAGTATCGTACCCATTTGTCTAATTGTATGTTGTTTGGAGTTACTTTTTCTTTACTATTAGTCCTGAGGCTTTTCAACACTTTCCGCGCTTCCTTTGACTTAGTCGACCCTATGTAGTTGTCTAAGTGTCCACATGTTCGATTCCACGCTTCGTTCTTTTCTTTTGTTACAATTTTTTTGACCTCTCTATTTGCTGTCACATATCGTTTTCTATCATCTGGGTCTTTTGTGTTGAGCCATGTTTGGTATATCCTTTTTTTCTGGCTAACAGCTGATTCTACTTCTGGACTCCACCATTGGGGGTAGTTTTCTTTTTGTGATTGTCTAATTCTCCGATGGCTTCCGACGCTGCTTCGTGAATGATCCTAGTTATTTCATTATACATATCTACAGCAGATGAATAGTACACTTCTTTTAGTTTTGCACACAGGCGCCACTTATAGAGGAAAACGGTTGATTCATTGTTGAAGCTTTGTAAGTTATACCTTGGGACATTTAGGTCCATAGCGTATTCTTGATGTTGTCGGTCGCCTCTTTTCAATGTATTGTAGTAGGGCAAATATATTTTTGCACGAACCAGGAAGTGGTCAGACCCGCATTCAGCTCCTCTATGCACTTTCACATCTTGAACTTCTAGATTTGTATTGTGTCTGCATACTACATAGTCAATTATAGATTTGAGCCGACGTGTGGGTTGAGTCCAAGTGTACTTATGGATGTCACGGTGTTCGTAGAATCCATTTAGTATTCTTAGGTGAAGTTGTTCACACATCTCGATCATTCTTTCCCCGTTATCATTTATTACATCTTCCCCGTACTTGCCCACCACAGTGTCATCATCTTTCCTGCCAGTTCTTGAGTTCATGTCGCCCAACAATATGATTTCGTTTCTTTGGCTTATATTTCCGATAAGCTCCGTCAAGGTTTCATAAAAGTCATCTTTCACATCGCTTGGTGAATCGTCGGTTGGGGCGTATACTCCTATTACCATCAAGTTGCGCCCTTTCCACAACATATGAAGCTTCACTATTCGTTCATTAACCTGTTCCCAGTTTTTTATATATTTATAGAGGTTCTTTTTCACTAAAATGGATACTCCAGCTCTAGCTCTCTTTCCTTTCTCTACCCCACTGTATATATGTATATAATCGTCGATTTCTTCAGAGCCTTTCCCCTTTTTCTTGGTTTCTGTTAGAACTGTGATATCAGAGTTAAATTTGGCCACTTCTGTTATAACTTCTTTGATTTTTGTTCTCCAACCTTGTATATTCCAAGTACCGCAAATCATTATCCTTTTCCGTTTGCCTTGTCGTCTTCGTGAGCAGTCCGGCTTTTTCTCTTTAGGACGTTTAGCATTGTATATTTTTTCTAAGGGTAGAGGAGCTGGCCCTACGCCTATACCCCCTGCCAGGAGGACCGGAATTTTCTTTTAGGGTTTATTCCCTTAGCCAATCGGTTCCAGTTTTCAGGCGCCAGAAACTCGCCTTACACCCTCTCTCGTTTGCTACATCACGTACATCCATTGTACGCCATGTACCCGGTGGTTACGCGACGCATTGTCTTCGGGGACGTGAGAGTAGGATTTGTTGGCAGAGCTGAGTTCTATTCCTAGAACCTCTGACTCATTGGTCAGAAATCAGCGGACATTACTCAGAGTTTTTGTGCAGTACAAGCATTGGCATCTTGTACTGCCTCTGAGGTCCTGTACCAACCTTCAACCACCAGTTAGTATGTAACTTTCTTTAAATTGGACTGTTTACCGAGCAATTACTTGTACCAATAAAAATACACTTAGTAATAATACAATAATATTTATGAGTAAAATATAATTATTAGCACAAATATTAGTAAAATTGGTTAGTTTACTAGTTTGCTGCACAACGGTACTGTTGTTGTTACTGGGTTCCCTAATAAACCTAAAATGCATGATTCTGAAGAAAAGTTTGTGTAGGTATATGTGTATCTGTGATATTAACAGATATTAAAAATTATAAGTTTTTATATAAGTTTATATATAAGTATAAAAATTATAAGTTTTTTCAAAAATTAAATATCACACACGGTTCCAACTTTCTACTTAGAGTTTGTACAATACCAGGATCTTTCAATGAGCTTTTATTAATATCGGCTAGGATAAATGGATAGCGTACACTTGTAATGTTCGTTTTTTGAAATTTTTCAAAATCCGCTTCATTATTTTTCTAAATTTTATATATTTATTCTACTATCGAATGTGTATAAATGAGTTTTATAACATTTTTGGCTAAATCGTCTCTGAAGAACACTGCACTATTGTCGTTTTTCGGTTTGTTGACATTTTTTTCGAAATCCTTATCGAGCATTATTTCAAACTTTGAATATTTTACCTACCATCCAATATGTATATTACAGTTTAATAATACTTTTGTCTAAATCTGAAACACACCTCACTTTCATTAATTTTTGTTTTTCTTTTTGAAGTTTCTCCAAAATCCCCTCTTAAATATTTTTAACATGAAATATTCATACTACCCCGAATGTTTAGACTAAAATACGAACAGGTAGTCCGATGGACAGATCGCAATTTTAATAAAGCGAAATGTCATCTTGCCTTATTAATGTGGGATAGCTCTATTCGGCGAACCGATGTGACTTCTAAGAATTAGAGACTCTCGAATATTCGAAACAATCAGAATATGCGAGAAGCGGTATGCGAGGCATAAAAGGAGACCGACAGCCGAGAGGAGTCAGTCATAAAACTGGGACCGTGTCGACTACCTTACCATGCGCTACAAATAAACAACATCTGTAACATAGAAATTAGATAATAAGTGTTAGTCTTAATAAAAATAAATTAGTTGACATTTCTCGTAGTGTCAGTTATTTTGGACATAGAAAACGTTACAATAATTTTAAAAAATTCATAATTTTTTTTTATGAATTTCTTGATATTATGCGCCATTTTTTTTATAAATGTAACAGACAAAATAGCCACTATCAGAGATACACTTATTTTACATATACATATTTACGTTTCCTTTTATTTCTCAGGGCTCTGGAACTAAAAATAAGCCTTCAAGAGCAAAAAATTTTTTGCAATATGCCATTTATTTTACATTTTGTTATACAGTAAAATCACACGAGTATTGCTTGCACAAATATGCAGTTTGACGTGCTTTCTGTCATCCCTTCGTTAGTGATACGGTTAGAGAAATTATGTAAAAGTTCCCACTCCCATTACCGCTTACTTCACATCTTTGTTGGGGCTGCCGAAAATTCGATACATAAGTTTAGAGATATTCCACTATGTAGGGGAAATCTGGATTGTCAAAGAAAACTTATACATTTCTACGAATCGAACGTCTACAATCTACATGAATGTATTCATGTGAATTTCTAGTTGGGAACCGTGCAAAGCAATAAAGGAAAGCAAATCATAGCGACCCTTCGTGAGGGATAAAATATTTTGCGAGTTCCGTCAACCCGGCACAACTCCTATTTACACTCAAATCTATGTACGGTTTTCTTTTTATGGTGTCCCTTGTTTGAATTTCAATAAAGCCGCGTTCGCCGTTCGGCCGATCTAATATTGTCATTGAATATTTTAGGGAAAATATCGATGTATAGGGTGGAACACGACTAAAACGGGAGGATTGCGGATGATCCGTTATACGTTGAGATATATATCTGATTTTATTAGAGATTTCAAACTGAATGGATTTTGGATATGCAACATTATAAAGGTTTCTAGGAGAGTGCCGAAGGATTTACTCGAAGAAATAACATTTCCGTTATCTTTTATCCAAACAGAGGAAATTTCCTCGGAGAAAATCCTTACCGGCAAGGAAATTTCGCTGAACCCCGTCAAAATATACATTACCTTAATGTCTCGGAATCGTTTTGTGAACAAAAATTTCGCTCATTCCCACGCCGCTAGACGACACCACCTCAAGGTAATATCCCTAACGCCCTGTGTGCTGCGGTTCGCGATGTGAAATTTAATTTAAAGTTCCCCGTGTCGATATAATTCAGTCAATTAATATTCGACGCCTACCGACTTACGCGCGAACTTTAAAATTGGAACGGGAAAGTTCACAGTCATCGGGGAAGACGGGCGACAATGCCAATTATGCGCCAATTAACAAGTTATGGCTTCCAATTTCAATTAAGAGTCGGGAAGTTTCTACGATACGCGCGGACTGTTTCGGTTAGATCGGGGATTATTTTGTTGCTGGAGATACTTCTCATTAACGCTTATTAACGATCATAAGGGGAGTTCCAGAGTCGCGATGTCTCTAATTGTCGTTTGCTCTTTTGCAGCTGGTCGGTGGAGAGTTCGACATGGAACTAAACTTCGTCATTCAGGACGCCCAGAATATACGCCACATGTTGGAGCTTCTAGATCACTGCCCACCTAATTTACAGGTGAGTGACTTAAAAATGTTTACTTTTGACAAATTACGGTTTTGGTGACAAGTTGTCACCAGAAACAAAATGGATGACCTGGTGTGCTTCTAGACTCAAATTAAAGGAATCAATACAGGATGTAAAAGAAATTAAAATTCAATTCCCATTAAGCACAAACTTTATACCCAGTTAAAGTTTCAGATGTAATACATTTTGTAATTATAATTACGAATGTATACGTACTTGTATGATAACCTTAACCTGGCTATTCTTTATTACTATCTTATCTACTTACATTTTAAATACACAATTACAACTTGAAATCCTGGAAGTAAAAATGACGTTATAACGTTGACAAAACTATGCAAAAAAATAGTAATCAGATTACTACAATCAGTAAAATGAACTAAATATTTAAGTAAGTTCGATTGAATTTTTCTTGCTTTTATATAGATTTACAGAGTGTTAAAAAACATAAATAGATAAATTTTGTTTTCATTATTTCTAAATAGTATCTAACGTTCCTAATGGCCTTATCTCCTTTTAGTAAAGTGCCTGAACTCAATTTCCAAAATTTTCAATTTCCAAAAATTTTGACAAAATCAAAACAAGTGAAAGGCGCTTTTGAGGGAATTCGCAATCCAATGTTGCTCTCCCATACCTACTGTATCTCACCGTCTATTCTTTTCTGGATATTTACCTGTGTCATAATTTTCTAATAGACAAGCAGCGTGTTAACTCAAAAAGAAATTGAAAGACTAATTGGATGGCGAATTTAGCTCTAAATAGAAGTACTTTCGATATTTCGCAATACAAATTTTTACATTTTACTGTACAATATTAGCAATTAAATTTTTCTTTTATTCCCGCTATAAAAGTGATTGAGTTAATACTATCATCGTGTAAAGGACAGAACTCTTCATGTACCGTATTAGATTAATTTAATATCGCTGGAGTCGCTTAAAAACGTATACACTAAAAGTTTTTTAAAATATCCAAACATTCCGACAGTCTGAACGAAGGGTGACGTGGTCTATCTATAGTAGACTGTATGCAGACTCTAGTACAGCCCGTTCGATATCTAATGAGTTAGAATTCCAAGAAACTACTAAACCAATAGACCCCTTCTTATCGGAACTACTGTAACAAAATATACCGCGACAGAGGCGTGCCTTAAAATTTCGACATTATTGTCAATGTCGAATGCATGCACAAGGTGATATTATGGCAAGACGTAAGAGCTACGAGCGCGCCGTCAATGACGTTTTACCCCTACTCATACTCCGTCGATTGTCGAATGTCGTCGATACCGAGAAAGGTAGCTATACGTTTCCTTGGAATTCTAATTCATCAGATATCGAACGGGCAGTAGCTCGTTGTCGACAGGTTGTAAGGCTGTAGACGGTTTTGTTGAATGGAGACAGGGCGTGACGTACTCTCCGGGGTGGATCTGAGGGCGTAACGTACAGATCTGTCTTGACGTTCTTGTAGCTTGAAGTTCCTGTAGTTTGAAGTTCTTTTAACTTGAAGTTCTTGTAGATTGAAGTTCTTGTAGCTTGAAGTTCTTGCAGCTTGAAGTTCTTGCAGCTTGAAGTTCTTGCAGCTTGAAGTTCTCGTCGTTTGAGACAGGGCGTGACGTGATCTCCGGGGTGGATCTGAGGGCGTAACGTGCAGATCAGACTTGACGTTATTGTAGCTCGAAGTTCCTGTATTTTGAAGTTCTTGTAGCTTGAAGTTCTTTTAACTTGAAGTTCATGTAGCTTGAGTTTCTTGTATTTCTTGAGAGCTTGCAGTTAGGGTGAAGTAAGGGCTTCCCGAAATGCAGTATCTCAGATCGGTTTAAGATCAGAGGTGACTTAGTCAAGACCGACTACACGCCTTCGCTTTGTGAGCGAAGTATAGTATACTAAGTATACTAATTTATTGCCATAATCTCTGGAGCTTTCATACAAATTCATTTTACATTACATCTCGTGTTTGTTATGTTGGAACGACCTAGCCTTGTGTACCTGACCTTACAGGAGCGCATTATCACGTTACAGAAACATTTTGTTATGCTTATGCTAACAATTCCGTTTAACTTAACACGTTCCGTTCAATGCTATTGTCCATTTGTAAAACAAAGCGTGTTCAGGTTCAGTTCAACGATTGATTTAGGGTAAAAATTTCCTTAAATTCGTTTACAGTAAATGACAATTTCTTAACCTAACCATTCCCTTAAATAATGTTGACGTTAGCGCCGACACAGTGACATAGGAAATCATATTTACCTTTTTCACATTAAGAATTCTATTTTATGCAACTTGATGTATTTTTTAGATATTGCTTTCCAGTGAATATGGCTGATCTTGTCGTGCTGAAGTCAACACGAAGTGCCTTAAAACTTAAAACCCATTTCGAGATAACTTGTACGTGTCGAGTCCGCGACATACACAATGCGATCGAAATCTAAATGAAGCTTTCGGCGATCGCATCCGAATTACTGAAACACTTATATTAAGTTTCTAATCAATTCCCGATATAGTATACATTTTAAACTGTCCATTCGCAATTCGAGCCCGGAGATAATTACAATATCTCAATTTCACGCAGCTTCGTTAACCGGAAGCGGTCAACTAATCGATGGGAACGTTTCAATTCCCTCTCCCATCGGTAAATCGCAATGGCGAAATAGTGCGGATTGTACGGGCCGATGAGTGCCTCGGTGTGAATATCACGCCGGGGCCGGAATTGGAAACGACATTGTAATTAAGTTGAAAGCGAGTCGTTCAAGAGCGACCCGATGGGTATAATTGATCGGGGAGCCGGCGTGCGCCACGCCCGGAAAAGTCCAGAAATTAACTGGATATCAAGATCCTATCCCATTAGGTATCATTTTCCCGGAGCCTAACCGACTTTATCTTATCCCCGTAAAGTCTCCCGCTTAAACCCACGGGATATTCTTTAGGTGTTATTCGGGTCCAGATTTAGGACTGCTAAAGGGCAGGAGACAGGTACGGAATAGAAAGCAAATACCGTCAGAGGAAATTAGGACCTGAAAGGGAATA
Source organism: Cryptocephalus moraei (assembly GCA_946251905.1). Lineage (NCBI taxonomy): Eukaryota > Metazoa > Arthropoda > Insecta > Coleoptera > Chrysomelidae > Cryptocephalus > Cryptocephalus moraei. The sequence goes on from OX276454.1 coordinate 23,506,675, forward strand.
ATGTGGGACTTCCCAAATAATTTAGTGGCGTGTTGGACAGTTGAAAGATAACTGAATTCAATCTAACCGAGTGTCAAACACAAAGGATGCGAAAGGGTTAAGTGTTGCCCTAGGGCGCTATGTCACTGTCTACCTGCGGATATAACCCGTGCGAAGTTAGCAGGCAAAAATTCAGCAGCCTATTTGTCTCTCATTAAGTACAATATGAGATGTCCTTAACCCTTCGACGGCGAGGTTAATTTTTTAAATATAAAAATAATAAACAACCCATACGTGTATGAAAAATGGTTTATTATTAAAGTGTTTATAAATGTTAATAGAAAAATTTTTTTTTTAAACTACTGCTACGTATAGGTGACTCTAGCCGTTTATGGCACACGAAAGCAAAGGCAACATAACTAGTTGTTATGAAACATCACATTGCATTGTAAACATAATCCCACATTACATTTAATACACATTGTGCGGGTAGTCGTAATGCATCCCTCTCCAAAGATGTCTTTTATTGTTGGGAATATAGGTTAGCAAGTGGTCAAGTCGATCATTTCTCAGATTGTTCATAATTCTCTTGAGTACACTGGATTTGGCAGTCAGTACATATGTTGTGTAGGTGTATTAATGGTGTTTATACCGGGTGATTTTTAATGATTGTGATTATTTTTGTTAGGTTGGCAATATTTTTACAGTTTGTTTACGGTACGAAGTTGTTGCACTTGATTTTTAAATTCAAATGTGACATCGTAGTTCAAATTAAATAAAATTATCTTTATCACGATTTATTTATTGAAAAATGGTTTTTACAACTGAATATGACACCTTCATTGTAATGGCGTATTTTCGAAGCGCATTCCAACATGAAAATGGCCACTGGATATATTCCCAGCGATTGACTTACGATCAGTTTCTCGAAACATACCCACAGGAACAAACAGAATATCGTGTTTTTGCACAACATTGCGGTAGGATAGTTAAACGATTTTTAGGCACTGTCAGCGTTAAAAAGGGTAAATCTACTGGACGTCCAACTGTTGGGCAACGCCGGATGTTGTGCAAAATGTAAATGAAATTATACAACAAAATCCAAATGCCTCCATACGCCGTGTATCCCAACGAACAGGTTTCCATCAACGATTACCTTATTCTACACTTTATACTTTATACATTTCTTACATTTCAGGACTATCCTATTCATCCACTGTGCAATCTTTAAAAAAACATTTGCACCTACGACCATATAAATTTACAGTTGTCCACCAACTCCACCATCTTGATTTTCTCCAAAGAATCCACTTTTGTCACTGGTATAACAATAACCTACTCAACAACCTTGACCAGCAGGATATGACATTCTTTTCTGATGAGGCATGGTTTCATCTCTCTGGATTTATTAATTAACAGAATTACAGAACTTGGTCAGCACATAACCCCCCACAACATTATCCAAGTCCCATTACATCCACTCAAAATTGGTGTCTGGGTGGCAATGCCACGAACACGAATTATTCGGCCAATATTTTTTTCATGAAACGATTAACGCTAAAAGATATCAAAGGCTTTTGTTGGAGCCATTGATAAATGAGTTTGATGAGAGAGAGTTGACAAAAGGTTATTTTCAGCAGGACTATGCAACTGCACACATAGCACGAGCTACAACTTCGTTCTTAGAGGAATTCATTTAAGACCGTTTAGTTAGCACTGGTTTGTGGCCTAGTAGATCTCCAGACTTGACTCCCCTGGACTATTTCTTGTTCCTTTATTTAAAAACTGTTGTATTTCGAAACCATCTGGATAATTTGTAAGAATTGCAGCACGCAATTGAAGTGGCTATGGCAAATATTGGACCTGAAATTAATGTTAGGGTTAATGTTTTTAATAATTTATCGCGTAAAGTTGAATGTTGCTTACAACAAGAAGGTCTACATTTTCAGCACTTACTGTAGAATAATCTAACTTGTTTCTTGTCTCTATACAACTGTACATAACCTAAACTAAAAATGAATCAAAAGTAAACAAGTTGACAAATGACCACGCTAACCACCTACGCAGGGTGCCAACCCACAAAATTTGCTTCAATCATTAAAAATTACCCGGTATATTTTAATAGAAAAACTAATATTTTTTTTCAATTCTGCTGTTGCGTATAGATAACTTCTTCATCTTCTTCAAGTGTGTTGAATGATTCGATCGTTAACTATGATGTGATATTGTCCAGTAGATTAACAATCATTACTTTATCCACTGCAGCTCGAAACAGTTGTGAGGTAGATTTACCAAACCACGTTCTAACATGTTTCAGCCACGATGTTGTCCTTCTGCCTACACTTCTTTTCCCCATTTTTCCCCTTGTATTATTTGATGTAGTAAAGGGGTATATTTCGGGGTGTCTCATGATGTGTCCCAAGTAGTCCAGATTTCCAGCACTTCCTCATTTGTTATTTTATTCATCCAGCTAATTTTTAGTATTCTCCTATTCCGTTTCCGTTGTTGTCCAGGTCTCGACTCCGTATAGGAGCACAGGAAGGATATAACATTTAAGCATTCTAATCCTTAAATCGATGTTTAGGTCGTATGTGCAGGGAGTTTGCTTCATTTTTATCAATGCTGCTCGTGCTGGGGTTATCCGGCTTTTAATTGCAATACTTGGGTCCATTCCTTTATGTTAAAAGTTACCACTTTTCTTTATTATCATGTATTTAGTTTGTCTGCTATCTAGTGTTAAACCAGATTTGTTGGAATAGTGTGCTATTCTGTTCATAAGGTTCTGTAGTTGTATTTCAGAGCTTGTAATGATCAAAGTATCGTCCGCATATCGAATGTTATTTACAACTGTCCCATTTACTAATACGCCGTCGTTGGTATCTTCCAAGGCTTCGTTACAAATGTGTTCTGCGTATAAATTGAATATCAGGGGAGAAAGGATGCATCCCATCCTAACGCCTCTTTTAATCTCGACTTCATCAGATATTAGATCTCCTAAATGTATATTCTCCGATTGTTGCCAATATAAATTCGCTATTATTCTCACATCTTTGTCATTAACCACTGATTCATTTAACATCCGTGGCATCTTGTCATGTTGAATCTCGTCAAAAGGTTTTTCAAAATCTTTCATCCAACCTTAAACCGCAAGTTGTCACCCAAAATTTGTATGAAGCAAATACAAATACATGTCTCCATAATCGGCTACTGAACACGCTCTTTTTTGATAAAAATAACCCGACACCTGAAAACCCATGTGCCCACCTTTTATAGGCCGTAGCGCAAAATTCTGACGGTAGATTTTTTGTGCCCATTAGCTTTTTTGTTCAGGATGTTGAGATCTACCTTTTCCACCAAAAATTAGACTTTGGGACTGAAACCATTTTTCCCTATAAAAAGGGCGGGGTCCTTTAATACTTTTGCAATGTGTATTAAAGGTATGTATTGTTTTGCTACGTTAAAAACAATTTTCATATTGTCATATCAATGTCATATTACATTTCCTTATTGAGACGCTAATGTCAACTGGGTGATATGATTGTCACATTGAAAAATTGCCTGCTAAATTTTTAGCTGCCCCCTTCATACTCTTCTTCTCTTGCTGCCTATCGACTACTATTGGATGTTGGCGATCACATTCCCATAGGCTTCCCGATCTGTTGGCGTATGCACCAGATCTCCGATTCTTCTCGGGCCTGTCCATTCCCTGATGTTCCTCAGCCAGGACATTTGTTTTCTTCCCACGCCCCGTTTGCCCTCTATTCTGCCCTCAATGATTAAGTGTAGCAGTTGATATTTAGGGTTTCTTATGACATGTCTCAAATAAGCAGTTTTCCTCCTCTTTATGGTGAGCAGCATTTCTCTGTCTTTGGCCATCCTTCTTAGAATTTCGTCGTTTCTGACTTTCTCAGTCCATGGTACCCTCAGGATTCTGCGGTAGGTCCACATTTCGAATGCTTCCAATTTATTGATGATCCTGGTGTTCAACGTCCATGTTTCCATTCCATAGAGAAAAACCGTCCATACGTAACATTTAGCATAACGCATTCTTGTTTTTAGGCTGATATCTTTACTGGTGAGAATATTTTTGAACTTGAGGAAGTAATTCCGGGCTATCTCTATTCTGGCCCGAATCTCCCTTTCGTTGTCCCATTCATCGTCAAGCCAAGCCCTTCATACAACGCCCTTCAAATTCAAAATATATAACAGTAGACATCGAATTACATTAATATTTTTTATGTTTTGGAGAATAATGCAATTGGCTAACAATGGCGTTACTAGTAACTTATGATTTCACCGAACTTGAAAACTATTAGATAACTGGAGTTGCTTTGATTATATTAACAGTAAAATATAATATCAATCATAAGAAGTCTAACTTTTCAAAAACCATCCGTTTTTTCTTGTTTGTTTTCGAATGTATTAAGCATTAACAATTAATGAATGTATTGTTAAGCTGTGCATTGGAAATGTAAGAAAATATCCGAAGGTTGTCCAGCTTCTCTAAGTTGGCCATGGCAATTTAAACCAAAGGAAAACACCAAGTCTTAACCAACTGGTTTATTTAAAGGTGAGCGACCGGTTTCGGCTTCTTGGAAGCCATCCTCAGGCTCGCAAACAAGTTGTTTTTAGGGCTCCTGTTGCTCAAAATGTGCGGCATCGCACATACAAAACAATTACGTCGACATACGTTAAAAATAAATAAAAATTAACACACATCCAACAAGAATGTTAACTACATAAAATGGATACATCGCTACATGGATACAGCGCTAAAGGAGTGACTTCCCAACCTCTCTAGAATGAGGAAGCTCACTCCTTTAGGGCTGTATCCATGTCCTGAGAGAATTTTATGTAGTTAACATTCTTGTTCGATGTGTGTTAATTTTTATTTATTTTTAACTGTGTATGTCAACGTAATTGTTTTATATGTATGTTGCACATTTCGAGCAACAGGAGCCCTAAAAACAACTTGTTTGCGAGCCTGAGGATGGCTTCCATGAAGCCGAAACCGGTCGCTCATCTTTAAATAAAGCAGTTGGTTAAGACTTGGTGTTTTCCTTTGGTTTAAATAAGAAAACATAATACAATTATTAAACTGTCAATGATTTAGGATCGTAAATGTTACATTTAGAAATTTGCTGTGTAAATTAATGGGAAAAAAATAGTTAACTTGGTTACCTTCCTTAACTTACAACCTTCTTAAGGAAATTTTGCTCTTAAATTCTAAAGAAAATGTTTAACTATCTGCCTTGTAATTTTGTTCTCCGTTGTTAGAGGAGAATTTGGCTTTAAGTAAAATTAGAAGTTCCGAATGTGATGATATTTTCTCCTCTGGAAGTTTTAATACTCAAACACCAATGGTTTAAAAAAAATCCTATCATTTATCTATCCTAAAGTACATTGATTTTAGAAATCATGTAATAATTTGGAGAAATTTAGCTCAAAGTGTATACCGAATTGTTAGGCATATGATTCTGAAAAGCATAAACTTAAATCTTCTTAAAACAATTTGGAGCGATTCTCCCAAATTGTTAGGCATATTCTTCTTGAATCCATTTATTTAAGACTTAAGATTTGTAGGAATTCTCCCAAATTGTTAAGCATATTCTCTTGGAATCCATTAATTTAAGACTTAGTGTAATTTCAGAAATTGAACATAAAAATCATAATTTTACTCACACTAATGCTTCAAATGTTTTCCAAAGTGAGGCAAACATTTATGACACATTGTTGTGGTATTGAATCCCATACCTTGGCTGTAAAGAACCTGTTGGAACTAAATATGTATTATGTATGCATGGTGTATTTCATACTGGCGAAAACTAATGCCTTTAAACCATATTGATCATTCCCATTTTCCCTCTCGCACTATATAGATGGTTTGACCTCAACATCAGTTTACTTCAGATTTTCCAGTTTAATGCTATGCGCAGCTTGTTGCGAATCTTGTAAACACCATATTTGTGTTATTCAATTGACTATGGGGGAACTTCTCAAAGGAAACAATTACATTACAAAAGGTGAGATTTAACATGTTAGTAAGCAGTTTGTATTGCAAAATTGTTATATTTTTGGTACAAGAATGAATTAAGGAACACCTAAAAATCTTACTTTTGGCTCTCGTCTTAGTATGGGGCCGATTTAACTGTGTCAAATTTCCATTACATCGGAAAATGTGGAAGTCTGCGTTGTTTTTCTCGGGGCATACTACATAGAGTCCAGAGATTAACTTTTATTTCCCACGATAAACGTTACCTTATTGGATTCTCCTGTATATCCTCAGTGTTTACGTAGTAAAACCTTGGAATGGGTATCGGGAACTTGCTGCGTTCGAAGGGGCCCCTGTCTAATGGAAAGAGTGGGATAATCTTCACCTTTTTATCTGCGAGAGATATTTTCTGGGGCCGCTCCTTGTGAATATTTTACGAGGGAACATTAGACCGCTATCCGCACCCTGTCGAAGGCAACCCTCGGACGCAGTCACGTTTTGGATATTGGGTGGAGGGGAATACTTTCAAAAAGTTCACTCGGCGCTGCGGCTCTCGCCTCCCCATAAAGTATTGACGGACGAAACTGAAGCTGCGGCTTCCAACTTCCCCCACCCGACCCCTCCTTCTCTCTCTCTCTCTCATTCCTCACCCTCTCTGTGTATCTCTCCGGTATCGAATTCCTGTGGGGTGTGGATTACGAGCTCAAAGGTCGTCATTTCCTCAATCGCGATATAGATAAGGGCCTAAATGAATCAGCTTAATTGCTAATTTAGATTGATGGATTCGGAAGGCGGGATCGAGTGCCCTAATTCAATTCAAAGCACATCTAAAAATGCCGTTAAGCGGGGGGTCGAGTTCCGGATGTGTTAGCTTCAAACAAACCAATTTCCCGTATGGCCTGTTTTCAAAATCAACGTTCCGGTTTGACAGATATATCGGACTAGAACGCGCCCACTAATGAATCCTATTTGTGAATTTTACCCTCTGGTTATTTTACCGGGCGTATACATCAGTTTCACGTATTCCTTTGAATGCCCTTTATTAACGATGCCAATCGTGCCGCAACGTACGCTCCGCCGATCGATCTTCTATTAATTTTGTCCGATGAACCAAAAATATGAGAATTTTCGAGGGAAACGGTATCAGGAGATATCCGCCATGTCCTTCAATCCTTTCATGAATAAATTTCGTGGGTAGTTTCAGGAGGTTGTGACAGGGGATCTGCTGATCAAAGGTTTCGTTTGTTAACTTCTTCTTCTTTTGTACTATTTTTCATTATTTTTACGAGTTGGTTGACGCTATGCGTCGTTCCGATCCATAAATTCAATTAGTTCCTCTTCCTATCAGCCAGTCTTTTTTCTGGAAGTGTCTGAAACTTACGAAAATTTGTACTTACTGATTAAAGCTTTGATGTTCTCGGGCCGGCTAGCTCGAACGAATAAATGACTCAGGTGTGGTCGAAAAGAAATATCAAAATCCAATTATAGCTGTTTAATTGAATAAATCAAATAACCAAAACAAGAACTGAACAACGTCCAAATACATGAGTGAGTCAGATAACCAAAACAATAACTAATAAATGTCCAAATATATATATATATATATATATATATATATATACCAAAAGTTCATAAAGGAGTAATCTACATTTATTACCAAAGTACTAACATGCTCAAGAGTTCGCAAAGAAGTAGCAGAAACACATAATTACTAAAGTTTGTTTCTAATTGATGGGGAAATCGGTCGATTAAACGTTTTAACTTAAATGCCTTTAAGGGGGGAAAATACCTGTCACATAGCGTTAATCACCACACACAGAATTGTAGGCGGAGAGCTCCTTAGACTCTCCACGTCACCGTCGGCTCGGTGAAAGTCCCTGTATGGCGGAAGTCGTCCGGATCGGTTGGATCGCCCTATAAGTAGTCGTTCGTGGCGGCTGGCTGGACACAAGGCAGATTGCCCTGTCTGACGATTTTAGCATTTACGCACTCCGAAAGACACTCGAAATCAATGCACTGATTTAACAGTGATTCTACGCTAACATTGTACCCATCAAATTATTAGGGTTCGTCCAGTAAAAGTTTGTCAACGTAACTGTTAAATGCTGATTTCGCTGACCAGACCAATACACCAACCAATTCACTAAGACCAACCAAAATTTAAACTAACATTAGCTAAACTTAAAATAGCCAATCGGGGGAGGTATTGGCTCCCCCGATACCCGAAGCCAAGTCCTCTAACTTTTTTTTCTCTCTGACCCTAACTCTCCCACTTATCCCCGAAAATAAAATTTCAAATTCCCTTTCTTCAAATTTTCAGCCTATCATTAACCAATCACATCTCAACGGGGCGTTAACAATCCCTCTCTCTCTTCACATGCTCTGTTCATGATCGTAGCACGTGATATTAACGGTATTCGAATTCCAAGAAAGTTAATTATCCAAAAGTAAATATTGCGAACGACCCTCTATGCGGTGTTAAGTGGCGACGCAAAGACGAGTCGTACTTACAAAAAAATAGTCTACACCTCTTCACTAAATAATCTCGGGCTTCGCTCCGAGGTTCGGTTGCTAAGAAAAAGGTCGAACCGTTTTTAAAATCTAACCAAATTGACAGAGAGAAAATCGTAACGTAACATATCTATCTTCCATTCTACGCACTATCATCCCAAAAGTGATAATAGCGTGACCCCCATTTGCTCTTGCACAATTTCATTTCTATCCCTAGTTATTATCGATACGCAACAGCTGCGTCTCTAGAAATCTATCTCCATTACTTTTAGTCTTCCTACATTTCTTTTTGAGGGGTGCCGATCAATATTCTGGAGAGTTTACGTAGAAACGATTTATTTACCATTTACCGTTGGAATTAAACGTTCTTTAAATATTTTTTATTTTAGTTCGCTTAAAAATGAGGAGACAACCTATAAGAAAACGAAGGCTACTTCTAATAGAGACACTCCATGTCTACACTCAAACTACTCACCCTTCGCATAGACGTGCAAAAAACTTTCCCCCGTTAAAGTCTTAGTTGTATCGAATAGAAAACCTTTTCGGATTTTCCCATGATTTTCCCCTTAAAAAAACTTCGTAGAACTTCCCCGGCAAATAAACGCATGTAGAGGGAATCCGAGTCGCAGGAGATTGGCGTTTTGAGCGAGACCCGTTAACGGAACGGCCATAATAGCGTGCCGGCTTAATCAAACTGAAATCAGAGACAGAGAGTGAGAGAGAGAGAGAGGGTTAGAGAGAGAGAGAGAGAGAGAAAGAGAGAGCTCCGATAGGACTTACCGGCGTTTAAGTCGATCACGGCGAATATCCAAATTAACTTAGGAGGGTGCGGGACAGGAAGGGCGAAAGGCGAATTCACCTGCTCTTAATGTTTTTGTTAGTGCCGGAAGGGAGGGAATTAATCGTGTACTAATATTTTCTGAGGACAAGCGATAACAGGTGGAATTAATTTGAGAATTTACCATCGCCGTAAAATGGAAATTTATAACGTCCGGGCTTCTAATTATTTTCTCGTTTCCACGAATTAATACTTGTGATTTTAAATTCCTAGCTTTCCCGATTTCTCGTCTGAAGCGTAATTCTAATTAGGTTTGTGTTTGGTGGGGGTCCAACTAATGGCGGTAATAAAAAAATAACGTTGTTTTATTTACTGAAACTTCAGTTCGAACGATTCGCGGATTCTCGTTAAATAAACAACGATTTAATTAAGCCCTACTACAAACATGCATCCAGAAATTTGTTAGCATAAAAAATACATTTAATCTAATTGGTACAGAACAAAATGTTGGTTGTAATTAAATTTCGTCGATTTATTTCACCACAGGCACATTTTCTGTCGATGTAAATAATCGAAAACATAATGAACTACACTTTGACAAGGCGACGCAGTCGCACAGTGTGCCTTTCGGCCTAGCCCCTCGAGGAAGTCCTAATCTAGCACCACACTAAACAAGACAAACTAAAGACATATTTCAAAGAGGCGACGAAAAAGTTATTTATTATTGGTTTATATAGTTCTTATTTATTATTTATTGATTAGGAAATGTATTTCATTCATTCATTAATCAACGAATTACAATAACACGAGTTTCTTATGTGTGAACTATCAAAAAATGGCCTACCCTTCTGAAATGTAAATAATGACGTGATCTTGATTCTTATATCCTCACTTCGTTACAGTTTGCACCAATTACCTTAAGTGATTGTCAGCATATCACTAATTCAAAGGCAAAGTTATAATTTAAAAAATACAGCCATATTTACTTGTGTCTTATTAAAAATTGTCCCTATACTAAATAACGATGTGATAATCGTACTAAAAAATACTAGGTTAACAAACTTTTATATTTTTTTCTAACAATAATAATTAAGAATATAATGAGTATGTGTGTAAGTATATTCAATAGAACTGAATGAGTATATTAAATTAATAGGAATTTTTAAACTAGTATTCCATTAAAAATGTTGTCACGCCCAGGGGCACAATGTATCTCTGAACGTACTAGAAAAATGGCAATGTCTCCATCGAGCCAGTTTTTTAAATTTCATTACAAATATTCATTCGTAGAATGATTATTCTAGTCTAAAAACAGTTTCTTGAGCCCGATTTATGAACAATTTCAAGAACCGAAAACGACAATTGTAAAATGCCGTTCAGAGACTATTTAGCCAACATGCTATTGAACTTGATTATACTTATTCAATAGGTAGTAGAATAAATACTTAAGTTCAAAAATAATCCTTGAGACGGATTTCGAGAGCATTTCAAAAAAATGAATAATAAAAGTGTCCCTCAGAGACGATTTGGCCAAAAATATTATTTCACGGTATCATACACATTGGTTAATAAAATAAATACTCAATGTTTAAGAAAAAATATTGGAATGGGTTTTGAGAAAATTTACATACGCGAAAAATTACAAGTATAAAGTTCCCTTAAAAAATGAGTTGACAAAAAATGTTATCAAACTTTATTGTATATATTCGACTGATGAATAAATATTGAAAGTTTAAAATAATTCCTATAGCAAATTTTGACATACTTTCCAAAAACTTCGAAAAACCGACCTGGTAAATGTTAATCAAGAAAGACAGTTGGGGAAAGATGATAATTTACTGAAACGAAAATCGAACTATTAACAACGAGAAAACGATACATATTCACAGTAACTGGTTAAGCTTAGCTTACCATGGCCACAGATCCTTTCTTGACTTGCCGCATTGATATTTAAGGTACTCAAGTGGCTGATTCAGCGGCTTCATTCGTTTGGTTATATTATTTATTACTAACGGTGAATCATAATTTTGTTCGCTCCGGCACGCTTGTTCTTGATATTATTTAATGATCTAGCTGCGTTAATTATTAATTGAGTTAACATTATCGCGATTCCGGGACATTACAATATACTCCTTTTCATGTGTTCTCTATATGCACCTGTCGATTTTATACATTACCAAAATGGGAGACTACTCGAACCCACAAATTTGTAACCGCATTTTGTTGGGTTGTCAGGTATTATTGTTTTGTGCTGACCTTTCCTTTGAATGATATCATTGATTCATCGACTGCTCGAATTTCAAATAGTGCTTTCTGATAGTTTATTAAGCAGTGGTCTAACTTTACGCAACTTATCAAACTATGTATTTAGAATCACGCGGTGCCATATAATCGTCATTGGCACATATGTTAGAAAGAAACCGTCCAAATCGATGTACAAACATAGCAAATGAATAAGTGCGTTTCTTAATTCCTGTACCCGAATTTTGTTTTAATGCGTGGTTCCAACTACATTTTGGTTGACAATGTGTTTTCAAAATTGACAGTTTTAGCGTTTTGTGAATTCTTTGCCAGTGGCGTTTTAATAGTGTTTTCTATTTACGCTTAACCAGAGCGTAAATATGATTATTAAGAGCTTGACCATTTTGTTATTATTTTTCAACCTGGCTTTGAGTTGATCGTTATTTCTTCCTTATGAGTTATTTTGAGAAGTGATACGAAATTTATCATTTTGAATTATTACAATTTAGTTTTCAATTAATTTTTCAGTGACGCCGCTGGTCGGTTGGTGAAGTATGGTGATTTTAGGTCTCGGCAGATTATTCAGAATTGCAACATAAATTCACAGATCACTGACTTTAATCGGACTTTTAATCTTGATACAACAACTCTTATACTTCTTGGAATTGATATGGCTGTAGTAAATTCCATCTAATTATTATATTTGTAGGTATTTTGTCGAGATAAACATATTTCAATGACTTTCCTCTTATCCACATTCGTCTGCAAAATAAATTCTTCATCATGTACTCCGACCACATTAGGAGTTCTCTGATATTAAGCGACTTTTTTCAGCATTAGTAACTGTTTCTCTAAGAATACTACACGCATGAGATACCTCTTTCTATTTCCCTTTACACATTTGCTGCAGTTTTCTTCACAAAAACTAAACAATGACAACATTTTCAGTTATCCACCAGTAGAAACCTTTCCAACGATTTTCAAAATGATTTAATTAATAATTGTCACTGTTGACAAAATAAATTTTCATGACCTACTATTGGCAGGCTGTGTTTCCAATTGCTATTTTTAGTACTTTGCTTCAGTTAATCCAATTTTTTTCCAATCCAAAAACTCAACAAAATCAAAAAAGTTGAAAATGATATCCGAGTAATGTGAAGTAGTAAATGCTGTGTGCCAACGAGCTGTGTCGTGTTCCCATGCAGGACACCCTGTATAATCAATGACGTTATAACTTCGAGACCTGTATAACAAAGTCTCAACAACATGCTTGCCCATCTATAGTGCTACCCTTCGTCTACATATAATTTTCCGTACAAATTACTATTAGTTTATTCGACTTTATCAACCCATGGGAATTTCAGTATCCTTCTATATACCCACATCTCAAATGCCTCTAATTTATTGATGTTGATCTTGTTCAAGGTCCATGCTTCAACCCCATAAAGCAGCACAGAGAAAATGTAGCACCTAACCAACCATATCTAAAGGTTTAGTTTTGTATCGTCACTAATTAGTATAGATTTTTGTTCTGATTTCCTTTGTGTTGTCGTTGTTGTTATCGATTATCGTTCCTAACTAGTTGTACTACTTATATACACGCTCAATCATGGTATTTTTGTTGTGGTGTCTTAATTGTTTAATTTTGTGGAGTTTATTATTCATCTCATTCAAATCGATGGCTATTTGACAATCCTCATATGCTGGAATGTTTAACGTGTGTAAAGTTGTCCGTCAATCTTTTTCTATCCAATTTCCAGAAGTTTTTTTTATTGTCGTTTTAGCCACTTTTTGAAGTGTGATGTTAGTCTCGACTGTAAAACTTTGTTACGCTGCTAGATCGATACGCGAATCTTATGAACTTCGCGCTGAAAACTTAAACTTTCCTAAGCTGTTCGAGAAGACTTTTAAGTGACAAACTAGGGGGGTTTCAACAAAAATTAGATTAAATTTTACATAATGGATTATTACGTGGAGTTCTCGAGTTATCAACACTTTGTGATTACGGAACATAATAGGTTTGTTTTGTAACGAACCTATGTAAACAAATAAGACGCATACATATACACATTACTTCAATTTGTTTTTAGTATAATATATACTACGAGTATAATGTAGTAATACAATAAATAACTCATTAGTTACAAATCCTGGAACAAACTAGTAAGCTGGAATTTATTTAGTAGACCATTTTACTAGACAATAAATCGGACATAAGGCATTTAATACGGTTGATCATCTAAGGAGCGGATTTTATTGCAGTAAAAATTTTAAAAAATTGCAATTAAAACTTCAAAAATTGCAAAAGTGGCAAAAAAAACACCAAAAATTGCATTAAAAAAAAAGAAATGAAAAAATGTATGAAAAAAATTTTTTTTTTCTGTTACCGTACTAACCTATCATACGAATCTACATTATATATATATATATATATATATATATATATATATTCACAATTTGTTAAAATGAACTATTAGGTACATCTCTAAATTGGCAGCAGTAAAATTTTGTCTACTAATCTAAAGATCTAAAGATCGCTCTATGTCCACTGTCGTGATTGGAGCGTATTGGAATTTGCTAACTAAATTTGGGTCTACTTCAAATTCTTCATCGATTTCTTCACCTCGTAGAGTTGCCTCATATTTTTTGATTACCTTAAAACCTGTATTATTATTTACAATATTTACAAATTTTTTGCTTAATTGTTTCCCCGTTTCCCCTGGCAAATTGTTTATACAGGATTCAACAGAATTTATTAAATTAATTTGTTCATAAAGGGTTTGTCTTTGAATTTCCAATTTTTTTATAATTTCGGGGTGGAGTCCTAAATGTGTTTTAAGGTATGCTCATTTTGCACTACAAAGTGGAATTATTTCTTTCACTTTCTTTACAGAAATTACATCATCTTCAATTTCCATCACAACTTCTTTAAATAATTGAAAATTAGTGACATAAAATGTCCTGAGAATTCTCTTTGAACACTTAAATTTTTTTTACATGCATTACAAAAATTGCTTCCCCATCTGTTATCAACACTCCACCATTTTTGTTATATGGAGCAATCCACAACCGTATTTTGGCAGAAATCGATTCTTTCATTTTAGGCATATTGAAAATTGATGTCTTACTGCTTTGAACTTAAAATGCACACTAAGAGTAACTAAGAGCTAAGAGTAGATGCGATGAAATTTGGAAAGTACAAAGGAACAATGAGAGAAAAAATACATGTGTTACTCTTTTCGGTTTTCGGTAATGTCGCCCTTCTGGGAAGGCTGGAAGGCACCGAACATGTGCTTTTTTGGGCCACAATGGAATAATTCTACTCGGAAAATATAAAGTTGTTATAAAGGGATACAAATAGTAAAAGACAGAATAGGACATATTTGGAGCGCCTTTGTTCCTTTGGACGGTTTATGATTCTCAAAAGGTTTATACAGTGTGTAATAATAACCGTGCAAATCGAAAAAGATTGACGGGAGATTGTGAAATATGAGGGGGTGTATAAGATGATAAAGATAAATAATAAAAAGGATATTGTTGGAATTCCAACACCGAGCTAATCTCGTTCAATTTTTTGAACCTCCGGCTTAGTCAGAAATTTAACCGATTACGCCCTACCTGTATGGGCACGAAAATGCAAATCTCAACTCATAATTTCTTAAAATGAACAAAATAGGCAGAAAATGGGAATAACATCGAAAATTGCAAAAAATTGCAAAAACGCCCAGAAATTGCACAAATTGCAAAAAGTTGCAATTGCAATAAAATCCGGCCTTTAAATGGCATTCTTATTGATAGACTAGCTATGTTTGGTTTTTCACAGGGTGCTTGTAAGTTTATGAAGTCATACCTATACTCAAGAAATCATAGAGTTAAAGTTGGGAACTGTCTCTCAGACAGCTTCATTGCTTCATCAGGGTTGCCACAGGGAAGTGTACTTGGTCCCCTGTTATTTTTAGTTTTCATTAACAGCCTCCCAGGATGCGTGAGATCATCTGAGAGTCTACTTTTTGCAGATGGTTTCAAAATTTTTAAAAAAGTATTGAGCTCTGAAGACTGTCAACAGTTACAGAATGACTTGGATCAGGTAACTCATTGGTTTTCAACTAGTGGTATGTCCTCAATACAAATAAATGCCAGGTCATTACATTTACGCGTAAAAGGAACTGTATTGACCATAAATATACCATCAACAACTGTATACTGCCAAGAAAAAGTGAGTGTAAGGACTTGGGTGTTATCCTTCAAACAGATTTAAGATTCAATAAGCATTACGAGACTATTATAAATCGAGCATATAGGGCACTTGGATTTGTCATTAGAAATAGTCGGTTCTTTGGGATAAATACTGTGATAAAATTGTATAACTCTCTTGTAAGACCACACTTAGAATATGCGGCTGTGATATGGTCACCTCAAGCAGAAACTCATTCCAGCGCTATTGAAAAAGTTCAAAAAAGGTTTTTATGATATCTCCATGTCAAGAAGTATAATGTATATCCATATATGGTTTCATATAAATCAATGTTAGTTGATTTCAATTTTGATACTTCAAGCATTAGAAGAAGCATACAATGTGCTATATTTGTATTCTGTATCGTACACAATACCAAATACTGAGAGTTATGCTTAATCAATACGATTAACTTTAGGGGCCGTATTTATAATTCAAACTCAAGATCGACTTCGGTAAGAACGTCTCAAGCATAAGCTCTTGCTTATACTTTGTTTTGTTTTAGTCATATGTTCAGCTAACCTCGAGTGAGACTGTCACAAGTGGTTTGTTTCTGTAGTTAATCTCAACTCCTGTCAAATTTTTAAAGATATTTGTCATTACGCTCATTACAAAAAAAATCTTCCATTACGTTCCAGGAGGTCTGGTTTACAAATTAAACTTGGTAAGATTTCGTTTTGACAGGAGTGAAATTTTCATGTCAATGTCATTTACTTATATAAGCAAGACTCAAGTCCGGGTACGAGGTGACTCAAACTTATCCCAGGCTTGAGTTGAACTTGAGTCAGACTCAACTTGAGACAAACTCAAGTGGCGACTATAAATACGGCCCTAGGGTACCTAAGGTAGCTTTAAGGATAAGAGACTTGAGACTGTTTTCCACAAGTACCTCGAGTTGCTCACCAATTCAAAACATGCTGAATGAATGTAATCTTTTAGTAGAAAACTGTGATATAGATTTCTTCAACACTAATACGAGAGCAGTAAAAGCTTGTTTTAGGCAATTATTTTTAAGCAATTTGCATATGTAGCTGGTCAGTCTGATACCTCACGTTGTTTTAATGTGTCTGTGTATGATCTTAGTGTGAGTCTGTTGTGTAAGTTTTCCTTTTATGTTTTAGTTAGTAGGCACTCTTACATTATAACTACTTTCTTGTGCTATGTGGGAGGATAAATAAATAAATAAATACTTCTGTAAGCACGCTCAATACCGATTACGCAGCCTTACAAGAGGAAACTATTTGCTTTTATTACATTTTTATATACTGCTTTTAACACCTTATTATCCGAAGTATTAAAAAGCAGGAAAAACTTTTATATCCGAAATAGGTTCAAACATACGTCGCAGCGGTAATTTTTTATTTTTAAGTCTGTTATTTTACTTTGCGACGTTCTTTATGGATGTTTTTATATTTTAACCCGCGAATATTTTCTCGCTGGAGAGTAAAGCTTGGTTAATTTTTTGCCAAAAATATGCTAAAATTTGACACATGACATTTTATGTAAAATTTCTAAGCGAATTCTCACCATTTTTAATCACAAAATGTATTTTGGTAACATCAAAACATACTTTCTTTTATTCGATTATCCGCTTTTATCAATTTCCAGGAAAACGTCAATTCCGGCGAGTTTTATAATTATCTGTGACGTATAGGTCTGTCTCATTTTGTCGCCCATAAAGTTTGTTAAATTTACATATTGTCAATGTTGATACAAAAAGTTAATTATAAACTAGACAAAATTAATGAATATCATTTTCGACGTACATATAGGGTATCCAGGATCGATACGGTCCCACTGAATATTCCAGAGGTTTTATTTTTAGATTTTAATTAGTTTCTGGAATTGCCGGTAAATGTATTTAAAAGGGGGGAGATTCGGAACCCGAGTTCCACCGCCACCGCCGCCACCAGTAGAACTTCCATTATATTTCGAACTTGGAGAATTTCGAGGGGTACACATACGCACACACACAAGGGTCTTTTAGAATTAGATTCGCTTAGAGTTCCGTAATTGGACTCACTTTCACAGAAAATGGGAATTTAATGAAACTAAAGAGACCAATAACCGCACAGCCACGCACGTTACAGGATTTCGAAGTTTATTTTCACCGGTCGCTCGATATTAAATACGTAATTGCGTTAACGGTAGCTCGACCAAGCGGTCCATTAAGAATTCTCCCTAGTTATTTCTTAGTTATTAATTTCACGGTTGGAATAGTTACAGCTTAACCCGCAATCGATCGATCTTAAATGTTTGAGTGGTACGAATCACGAAAAGTTTAGGAAATGTTTGAAAACGTCGTTTATACTTTGTTACTTTACGTTATTACCTGATTAAATTTTAAAGCTCACGGATAATTTGTAAGGCAGTTTAAGAACAATGGAAACATACTTTTTACTTCATTCAATAGCTTTAGGTTATGAATAATTACCTTCTCAGTCAAAATTAGGCACTTGAACAAACTTGCGTTATTTAAAATATTACACAAATGAACCTACAGCGAGTGAGAATGTAGTTGATTCAACGTTCCACTTAAAATTACATTTATAAGTATAAGGCCCGGTTGTTCAGTGTCGGGTTAAACCAAATAATAACGGTTAAATTTTGGGTTTCAGGTTATCGCGTTGCACAGTACGCGGTTAAGGCTTAAACGGGTTTTATTTAATCCAAAAGTTAACCTGTGTCCGTATGGCGGGTTAACCCAAAAGTTTCACTTTAAAGTGACGACTGTGACAGTGTGACAATAGGTTTGTTGACGTTTGTGGTTTAACTTTAGGAAAAATGGAAATGGATACTTCAAGTAGTAGCAGTAGCAGTAGTAGTAGCGAAGACGCCGAGGATAATATGTGGTTATCAAGTAGTGAGTCATCTGATGAAGAGCTGGTTGTCGAAGTTGTGGCAAATCTGGACAGACGAGATGGTCGACCAAGAAAAATTCCGCGGGTCCAAATGAGACGGGATCTCTTTAATTATTATAACGACGAAGGGTTTTATCAACGCTTCCGACTTTCAAAAAATGTTGTTAGGTACTCTATTATTAGACAAAATTTAGAGTGATATAAAGTCACCAACTGATTATTTTGTGACTTACAACGTCCGTCTTTTTATTTTCAATGATATTTTTTCATTTCTCAACGAGCTGCACTAAAATTTGGACCTCTTCATCGGTAAAATTCTTTGCACGAACTGGAACTGTACTCAAACTCATTTTTAAGTTTCATGTAAAAAAAGCGCAAAACAGTTCACACATAAACAAATATATCAATTTCTTAAAACAACAATTGTTTAAACAGGCATAGAACGACACTAGGTAGAGTAAAGCGGTCGCAGAACATAACCGGGCAGTACCAACTTTAACAAAAAAGGGTTAGCAGATCCCGATTAACATCACCTGGATTTGTACACTGAACAACACCTACAATATTAACCCAGGTCTATTTTGCGGGTTAAAGTAAAACGCGTTTTGCTAACCCAAAAGTTAACCGTCAACTGAACAACCGGGCCTAAGTGACTATTATAATTTCGGTAAACGGAACTTTAGGTCGTTAAGGGTGGGTATTATAAAACTTGTTTGGCAGTTAACTAAAAGTTAACTTGGGGAATGACGTCACATACATCAGTTAACTTCAAAACGTTGGAGTTAACTTTTTTTTTTCTAATTTCGACAGTTCTTCTGTCAATAACCAACTGTTCCGTGCTTATAACCTCAACTTTTTGTGTTTATGTACGTAGGTACGTATTTATGTTTGCCCTCTTCATGTTTTTTTTTTTTTCGAATTTCGACAGTTCTTCTGTCAATAACTAACTATTCTGTGCTTATAACCTCAATTTTAATGGGACTTTTATAAAACTGGCATTATAAAAGCTGAAGCTAACTTGACTGTTAACTTCAAAGTTAACTTGTATACATGTTTATAATACCCACCCTAAGTTTTAGTAACTGACTGTATTTTTGACAAATAATGTCAGATATGCAATGACAAAATTTCTGGTAAATTTGAAAATTATAAAATATTGGCGGTGGGAGTTATGGTTTTGAAAATGCATTCTGTTCGACTCTACCAAATCTGAGAGAGAAAAACCGTATTCATTTTTTACAATACATGCATTTGTACCTCATACAAAAATTTTAAAATTTACCTACACATTGTTTATGAGTTATCAATTGTTATGTATCAAAATGTTCTTATTTTAAGACATAATTTGTAACTTTTGATAACACTTATGCAGTTATGTCCTATCTTAATTTAAAAACCAGTTATAACGTGTAAATATTTCAATGATTATTCATCATGTAAAAGGCAATCATTAAATACTATGAGAGAGGTAAAATTAAGATCAATGTACCCCAACAAGGAAATACGGTCTCGCACCACATATCCACCATAATGTATCAGTTGCGTTGCCAATATTATCACAATCAAACTGCCAAATCTATATAAACATTGTTAGCGGTATGTTTACTTAATAAATGGAATATACAGTGTGCCTAATGAAATCATGTGGAAACTCTGTTATTGTTATTTGTAAGACGATAAAATCTTCTTCAAAACCAGTTCTTCTTGATCTAAAACTTAAAATGCAAATTTCAGATGTTAATTGTATTGCGGGCGTATTTGAAGTTTTTAAAAAAAAAAATGCTTAAGTGTAAAAAGTGCCTTTATTGTTCAAAATATGGAAAATTACCATTAAGAAACGTTGATCAAAATTGAAAATTGCATTCAACTATGCAGTCATATCCACTTGTGTTGAAAATCGAGATTATTTTTGCTTTTCTGAATATTATCACTACATTAGCAATAGACACTTATGGCAACACATACCGTTACACATAAACACACATACAAGTTATACCAAATACATATACGTTAATGTGAAGTTTGACAGTTACAGAAAATTTAATATAATGCCTTTCTTAAAGATACTTCCGGACATATGTTATAATTTTTGCAAAAATTGCCTGTTCAAGTTATTACATAATTTACATAATTATCTTGAATTAAATTTAACGTCTTAATTTTCATTTACATGCACTTCCAATTGTTTCTAGTTGATTACACGCTTTAGTATTCTTTATGTCAAATGATATTTAGAAGCTAAGAGTCTTGATGTATCAGCGTTAATAGATCACGGACTGTTCGCCAAGAGTCTACGTTTTATAACAACAATGTGGATTTGTGTTTTTACATAAACCTCCCAATACTTTTACTAATAAATCAGCAACAAAAAATTTATACTTGAAAAAATTTTTGTTATGAAAATTATTAAACAAATTACTTTATTTACTTATATAGCAATTTTTTTATGCACACAAGTCATTTCTATGTTTTCAGTTAATAATAACATTCAAAAGTACTGCAAATAGTTAAAAAAAATTGAATAAATGTTTTAACAAACTATTTATTCAAAAGGTAATTAACAAGATTGTAACGTACTTTTTTCGGTAAGGCAGAGTCGTTGGTGGCACAATGACTCTGGCGGAAAGTTACGTTACTTATTTGAATTGGCGCAAGTTGCGGAATTCGGGAATTCGGGAAACGGTTTTAAAGTCGGTTCACCCTAAGGGTTAACCCCCTAAAGCCACGGGTGAGTTTAAACTCAGGAGAATGCCAGGGGGTCCGCGAAAATAAAACACACAGTACAGGGAAAAATACGGGTGATTCTATATTACATCTAATAAGTTATTTACAGAAAATGGATTTAAATTGAAAGTGAATACGGATATCGGATAAGCGGAAGATCGTAATTACATTCTTTACAGTAGTTAAGGACGGTTCGGCAGCGGGGGCAACGATTTGCCGGTTACTAGATTTTCGGGAAGGTTTGGCAACGGTGTGAGATCTGGAAATTCTGATTTCAGAGAGGAACCGGCAACGTTACGCTCCGCATTCGATCGAGCGCCCAGGCTCAGCTGGTTCGGGCAAAAACGGTTCGGTTCTTATCTACACTGACGATAATATGTTAAATGAAAGGAAATACGTATTGAGGAAATACGAGAATTAAACGTTTCTATTTAAAATACTGATAATCTATTTAAAAAGCGGGGAAATGTAAGTTATTAAAATGTAATAGATAATTAATCGTGCAGAGTCGGTTTCAAGCAGGCGTAAGGAAAACGGTATTAGCAAGAGAGCGAAGCGAGCGGAGAGAATTTTGAGCGGGTCTTTAGCGGATGCTGAAGCAGTGAGGACGAAAATCTAACGTGCGGAGATTCCCGAATGGAAATCTAGACAAGGAAGAGGCCTACCAGCGAATCAAACAGAAATTGCGTACTTACAATTGGTGGAGATACGGCGGTCGGGCACTTCGCGGAAAGTCACTCGCGGAAAGTCTCTCTCTCGGTCACGGCGGAAAACGGATCTCGCAAGAGCGAAAAACACTAAACTTTTGATACCGTTTTCGGTATTTTCGTTTATATTTAGAGCCCCCAGATAAACAAGGAGGGGTAATTTGCAGCTCGTAATTAAAGAGACAACTGGTGGTCTTTTGTTTAAACTCGGTCTTCAAAAGTTGCAGGTGTCACGGCGGAGAGACAATGGTTATTTATTTGAATTTACGGGTTTTCCGCAAACGGTAACAGAGGGAGACAAGGGTTCTAGCCACGAGAAAAATATGCTTCGTTACAAGATGTATATTTGTAATGTACTTCAAAAGGTACCCCAAATTAAAACAGGATACATCAAAACTCGTTAATAATTGCCAGAGATATCTATTAATTACTTTCTGCTTCGATTTGAAGTTACCTTTTCATTTTTTGATCTCGTAGATTTATTTCCCCCACCCCTGACTCCGAGTCGAGGTGCATATTTGGAGCTTCACCAAAGTCGATGTCGAAGTTCAATACTTTCCAATTTTTTTTTAACAGATAGTTTAACTCATTATCTTTAAAATGGCCTTAGTGAGGTTTCTTAATTATTATAAACCAATTAGCCGTGAGTAAAAAAAAAAAGCTAAATTTGTCCCAAAATGACAAAAAAGGACATTTTTTTGAAGAAAGGTAGAAATGCCAGCTTTTCAAATATGTAATAGTATATTAAAGTATGAGTGGATATTGAGCTCTTTCAAACACGAGCGAGTTTTCGAGCACGACGGCGTAGCCGGAGTGCTCGAAATAGAGCAAGTGTTTGAAAGAGCAGTTATCCACGAATACTGTACGCTATTTTTTTTATTGGTACCATTTTTTATACCAAAACCAAGTGCATACCCAATATGATTAATTTGAACGACACTCGTGACACTTCGTGACGGCCCGTCGCCCGTCGTGCGACCAATAGGCTCGTCCCGCTACGGCCAAAGACGCTCTGTTATTAGTTGAGATGGCCGTTGTTGATACGTTTCCATGGCGACTTTAAAACACGCGGGTGCGATAAAGCTCGATTTACGCACGCCAAAGCATGTTTTAAATAGGCAAAATAGCGTACCAATAAAAAAAAATATTTTACTACAAATAATAAGTATCAACAAAGTTTATAAGCTAAAACCATAAGCTAATATATAAGCATATATAAGCTAAGACCATGTTTTTGATATGATTTCTAACAATAGTGATAATTAATTTTTTACAAAAAAAGTCCTCAGGGATAAACATTTACAATTTTGCAAAAACTATTCCATGAGTCCTTTTGAATTTTTTTCAAAGTTGTAAGTTAATTTTTGCTATAACGCAAAATTTCAATAATTGCGAATTAAAAGTTATGCATATTTTTACCTTTATTTACAATTATTTAAGCAACAAAATATTGAATCAACTTTGTAACCCGTCACTTTGAAGATTTTTCAATTCGCTACAAGCGCTACACAGTATCATTGAATTGTTCATCAAATATGAAAATTTTTTCAGGGAGACAAAAATGCAACAAAATGCACATTTTTCGACCTTTAATTGTTTTTGGTCGCTAACATATAGGTTTTACTCCCGTAAACCCTTTCTGCATGAATAACTGCTTGATTACCTGGATGAGTGAAAGTCATGGAAAAATCTAATTTCTCTGAGCTAGGATTGAAATCTCGAAAAACTTCCCTTCGTCCAATTTCCATCCTACACCAGTAAGTGTTTGGCGCTAATTCGCTTTGTTCGCCCATACTGCCTACGTCACATTTTGCTTCTCAACGTCGCCTCCGTATCCAGGCTGCAAAGGCATTTATGATAGAATGACAACCTCCTTGATGAAATTTCATTACACGCCGTGGCTCTTATCATCCCTCCCTCCGTGTCGGCCTACTTTAAAATCTAATCTGAGCTTTGTCACCTCACCTTACCCGTGATCACATCGAAACCAAATTGCAATATTGCAATAACATGGGTGCCGAAGACGTCATCAGATTTATCAACAACAATTATTAACTTTGACAGCTAATTTAGGTTACTAATAGCTGGAGTCGCGAAATCTATTATATCCTACATTAATCTTTGCTCCTAATCACGGAATGGGGTGAAGGGGGTTGCTTTTGACATGGATATTGTGTTTAATTGATGCTGCGCGATATAATGAGAAGTTGTCAGTTTGGATTATGGTCGGACAATGTGAATTTTTACGCGTGTGATTAATGGGAGGCGCACTAATTGTCCAGAAAAAAAAATTGTTTCTTTCGCTTCACAATCATCAGACAAAGTCGACTTCACACTCACTACTCAAACAATAAAGTAACACGATTTTAATAAATTCCCTGACACCGTTTAATTGGCGGCCCTCGTTTGCAAGTAATCGAGGCTGTAAAAGCTTTTTTGTGTGTACCCTTGGGCAATGTCCCACTTTATATCCGCTAATGAGAACGAAAAAGTGCCCTTTCACGCTCGCTTGGACAAAAAACCTTTTGATAATTGCGCCCACATCGGTGCTCTAAAGTGTTCTCTACAGGACACCACTAAAAGTGAACTTTAATCGTAGAGTTGGGATAATAATAACTTTTTGATAATTTTTGAAAAAGGAGGTTAATCGAAAAACGCCATTGGTATTCGAGATATCATGTATTCTCTTTTTTAAAGGAAACCCATTTTTCCTAATTTTGTAGGTAGCATTGCATTGCCTATATATCCGCATAAATAGTTAGAAATGTGACCTATAAAATAATTATTTACCATTAAATATCGGATGTCTAACTAAAACAAAAACGATACACTATTCTGCCTATATTTGACATTTCACCAAGTCACATGAAATTTTCTTCTATTGTAGTGGCGTCGTATGTTAGTATACACTAATATCTACTGTTTCTAAAATTACCACGAGGAATGACCTTTAAGACCTATTCTTACCAAATAAAGTTGACAATTGTTGTGTTAAGATTATGGAATAGATTCTGTGTATCCCCTCTGAAGAACCCTTAAAAGTTTTCTTTACATATTCTCAGGTTTTGAATTTTTCAAAGGTTTCATGATTATTGCCATTTGTTTAGCTTTTTCAGAGTCTGAAAATGTGATGGTAACTAAGATTGAAACAGGATTTTGGAGCTCAACTGAAACAAACTAAGTCGAAAATCTTACACCTTTGGTAATTATTTTACGTTGCGTTGGATTTTGCAGATCTTAAAATTTCTAACAAGTTTCTGATTCTTGAAACTACAGAATGCTCTATAGAAACCTTACGACTTTACTAGAAATAGTTCCAAATAACATTGGACATTAAAACAAGATTCTACGAAAACTTTTTACAACATTGCATTTTTCAAGTTATCTTGGGTTGCCTAGAATGTATCTAAGTTTTTAAAGAAGTTATTGTAGCTTCCTTAAGTTTTCCACTTTCTAAACTTGGCAAATGCTACCTACAAGCGTTTAAACCTTAATAGAAATTGCAAATTATCATATGGTCGAAATGGATTTTATGGGTCAACTGTACCATTTACTTGCCAATTTGCAATTTGAGGGTCTCTCATGTCTCTAGCGCCGCCTGATAATATTTAAAACCTTACAGGTTTATCAACGATTTTCTCAGAATAGCTTCAAAGTTCCCAAAATTTCTTTGTTTCTCAGATTCTAAAAACTAAAGGACAAAATACAAAATCTTACAAATTCTGCATGAGAGCCTCTTGCGATAAAGTACATATCCTCAGATCCATCCCTTCTATTGAAAATGGCCGTTAAGACTCAATTATCCCAAATAAGGTAGATCTAATCTATATTACATTTTTTTTTTAATTATCCAAAGTTGCTTAGAATCCAAATTGTTAAAATTATTGTAGGGTCCTCAGGTTTTCCAAGTTCAAAAATTAGCAAAGGCTACCTACAAACATTTAAGCCTGAATAGAAATTGCAAATTATCGAAATTCCTTTCTATCGAAATGAGTTGTAAGGGTCAACTGCAGCAATTGTTTACCAATTACCAATTGAAGTTCTCTCAGGTTTCTATCGCCCTCTGAGACTACTTAAAACCTTACAGGTTTATTACTAATTTTCTTAGGATACCTTGAAAAATTCAAAGTTCCCAAAATTTCCCTAAAATTTCCAAGTTTTTCAGACTGTAGAAACTAAAAGGTTATCTGTAAATCTTGCAGATTTACGAGAATCGCATATCCTCAGCTCAGTCCCATCTGTTGAAAAGTGCAAACGAGGCCTTTAAAGCTTAATCCTATTACATAACGTTAATAACTACTTTCTGGAGCTTAAAACGAAATTTTACAACGTTCTTTACAACGTTGCATTTTAAAAGAAATTGGGAATCATCCAATCTCCTTCACAACATATGGAAATGGGCCTCAGGAGTCATCTGTGCCAATTTAAATTGAAACATTCAGGTCTAAAACAGACATTGCCAGGTTCCTAATTTCATTTTTAAGTCTTCATCCTTACAGGTTTATTAATAGAATAGTTTTCTGAGCATATCTTGAATAATTCAAATTCTCCAAAATTCATGTCAAATTTTCTTGTTTCTCAGATTTCACAATCTAAAGGAGACTTTCTAGAAATCTTGCAGATTTACGAAAAATTAAATATTCCCAGGCATCCATTTCATCTGTTACAAACGGTCTTTAAGACTTGTAACGTTGATGACGGTAACTAAAATTTAAAGCAAACTTCTGTAGCTTCTTCAGGTTTTCCAGATTTTGAAAATTGGCGTAGGGCAACTTAATGTAATGTCAATTTTAGGTAATGAATATTTATTCAAGCCGTAATGGAGTTTCGGGATGATCCAATTTTCTTCGTGTCATTTCCTGATGGAGACCAGTTTTACTCATTTACCCCTGATAAACGTTGCATTTTAATAGAAATTGGAAATCATCGAATCTCCATATCTGACGAAAATGGATCTTGGAAGGTAACCGTTATCAGTTACATTTTTAAAGCTTTTAGGTTTAAAGGAGACATGGTCAGGTTTCTCATACCGTCTAAAACTATATCGTAACAAGTTTATTAATTATTTTCTCAGGACATCATGGACAATTCAAAGTCCCAAAAATTCTTGTCAAATTTCCTTGTTTCCCAGATTCTAGAAATTGAAGAAGGATGTTTGTAAATCTTGCAGATTAACGAGAAATTGAATATCCCCAGACAAACATTTAAGATTAACAAAAATAAACAAAACTATTACAAATTATCTTTGAGGCTTAATTTAAATAATAATAAAATAAATATAAATAAAAATAATATAAATATAAATAAAAATAATATAAATATAAATAAAAATAAATAAATAAAAATAAATAATAATTAATAATAAAAAATTGATAAATTCTATGGACATTTTTAAATAAATTAGGAATAGAATAGAATAGAACTTTCTAGAATAAGAAATTTTTAGAAATGTAGAACAAATTTTTAGAACATAATTCAGAATGAAATAAATTTAGATTTAGATAGGTATAATTAGAATAAATTACATTTTTTTTACATTATGTGAATATTTGAAATGGATTGTAACTTCCTCGAGTTTTTCAGTTTCTGATAATTGACAAAAGTCACTTAAAAATATTTAAGGCTTAATAGTAATTAAGCATTATCCAACTCTTTTTGCCTGATTGAAGAATATTTTTATTTTTGATTTCATTTTTGATTTTGGAACTCATCTGAACCAATCGAAATTAATTTTTTTTAAAGAGGCAGTCTGTTTGAAAATTATAAAAAAAAACACTTTTGGGATGTTTTTTACAAAGGACTATTGCATTTACTCAATTTTTTTAGATATTGCTCTATATTTATTGAAGAATACGAAGAAATTTTTAATAATGTCAGTTGGTTGCAGAGGGCGTCTTGTGAAAATGCATTGTTTGCTAGTACCAGTCACTATGGTACTAGCCTATGGTCTTCCTGGAAAAAGTAGAGGCATAATTCAAAATTGATTCTGTTCTTTAGACTTTTTTCTAGGACGGAGATCTAAAAAAAAAAATTGGATTACAAATGTTTTTGATTGTTTTTCTTATAATGTAAAGAAATGGCTATTTTTTGGAAAAGGTACGTGAATAAAAAAGAACGAGTATTTATGTGCATTTTTATAGTCTTCATCCTAGAAAAATATATAAAAAACGGAATTCATATTGAATTTTGTCGTGATTTTTTCCAAGAAGACCACAGTGATTGGTACCAGCAACTAAAGGCATTTTTGCAAGACGCCCTCTGCCGCCGCCAAACATTATTGAAAATTTAAATAAAAAAAAATTTGTATTATGTATTAATATAGAGCAATATCTAAATATTTTTTTAATAGATACAATAGTCTTTTAAAGAATAAAATCCCAAAAAATGTTTTCCCAATTTTAAAAGAGGCTGCCCCCTTAAGTTTAAAGTAGGTATTCTCAGACTTCGAGCACCATCTAAGGCTGCATGGAAATCTTACAGGTTTAACAATTATCTCTAGTTATTTTGGATGTTGCAAAATTCTCAAAATTTCTGTCAAATTTTCTCGTTTCTCGGATTCTAGATATTAGCAAGAAATGGCGTGAATTATCTATTCAATCTAGTGGAAATTGCATTTAATGCTTAATAGTTCTAAATGACGTTTTATTAATGATATAATTTAACTAACTTGTGACGTCACCATCGACTTACGCTTTTTCGCGCACTTATTGTAACGTTCAGAATTCAAAAACGTTTACATATATCTCTTATTAGCTATAGTGAGTGCATCTGAGCAGCAATGTTTTGTGCATGTGTGTATTGAATTTTAATACCGCTGTAATCTACCACGTTCACACTTTATGTATCCTGTATGTAGGATCTCTTTCCAAGCGATTCAAGAAGCGTTGTTGATATCTTTATGTGACTCAACTGATGCAAATGTTGCAAAGTGAAAATCCGCCGGGCGTTTATAATTTGCCACTTCTCCCTAGATTAATAATTTGAATTGTAAATGATATTATGCAAAAGTAGCGCCGGCGAACGGTGAACGTGGAGGAAACGAAAAATAAGACGTTTCGCGAGGTAGAGGGGACCGACAACGTTTACGTGAATGGAAGGTGCGTAAACCAAAAATTTGCTCGCAGGATGGGCAATTACCAATTTAATTTAATTCCCCCGTGCTTAAATTAAAAATCCAATTAACCGACACTATCGTAAGGTTTTTTTTTTCTTTATAATTAAATTTCCACGTTACGTCTTTATCGGACAGGATGTTTACGAGCGGCCCAGTTTTCCGACGTTCTTCCGTATCGATTCCTCGCACTTCAGCTCCTCGATCTTTGTTAGTATCGTCGAATTTGCAAGTTTATCCATAAATTCACTCTTGAGTTGGCTGCTTTGATTAAAGGTCAGGTCAACTTCCGGATTTACTGTTTAAAGTTAACACACGCTTCGAGGAGTTCATTTAGCCGGAAGGATGTTTAATATATATAGGGTTATCCTATAAAAAAATATTAATAGTATTTTATCCAGCACTCCACAAAACCGTACAATTGAGCACTATCCCATTGGAAATATTAACAACACAGGAATCAGAGGAAACAGTAACCACCCAACAGGCACTATAAATAAATAGTACAAGGTGATCAAGAAATACTCTTTAAGTTGGCAATCCTAAATTGTACTTTGAAATGGTAGAACTGGAGCCACTTCCGGATGCTTGACAGCTACTTCGACGTTTAACAGTGACAGCATTGACACTTGAGCGGCAATTCAAATTTTTATTATAAAAATGGTACTATTTACATTAGAACAGGATATTGAAACGCATGCAATTTTGTTACTTACGTATTAATTGCTTAGAAGTTCCTCGGCCGGCTAGCTCGAACTAATTATTATGACTCAGGAGTGGTCGAAAGAAAATGTCAAAATCAGATTGTAGCCATTTAATTGAGTCAGTCATATAACCCAAAACAAATACTAACAAATGTCCAAATACCTAATCAAAATATTCATAATACTGAATCTTTAGTAAGTTAGGTAACCCAAAACAAATACTAACCAATGTCCAAATACCTAATCAAAATATTCATAATACTAATTCTTCACATATACGCAACCAACTAAAATACAGAGAAGTTCAAAAAGTGATTGCAGAAACACATAATGCATAATGTTTGTTACTAATAAAAGGGGGAATCGATCGATTTAACGTTTTATCTTAAAGGCCTTTAAGGGGGAAAATACCTTTCACTTAGCGTGGATCACAACACTCAAGAAGGCTCGGTGATGGCCGCTGGCGGCTGGAAGTCGTCCGGATACGGGGCGAATCGCCCTGTAAGTAGGCGCTCGATCGGGCAGACTGGACTCAAGTCGGATCGACCTGTTCTGGTGCCTCACGTCCATTTCACTAGTTGGCGAGTTTAGCGGTTACACACACTCCGCAAGACACTCGTAATCAACGCACGGATTAAGCACTGATTATTCGTTTACACTTTTCCCGTCAAATTAGTGGGATTCGTGCAGTAAAAGCAAAGAATATAGAAATAACAAGAAGGGAAAGTACCGACCCTCTCTATTGTTTTGAGCAAACCGTTTTCAATGACCTTGAAGACTTATATTGGGGGAAATCAGGGCCGGACCACGCCGGACTGTCAACTATTGCGGCGACAGCATGGGTCGGCGCACAGGTCCGTAATAAGTGTCGAACGGGTATTGATTCAAACATGTTTAAATATATGTGTAACAAACGTGATCACACGAAACAGGTATGTGACGTGATGTCCCGATGATTTTTTTTTAAATTCCATTATGAAAATTAGAATAAAAACCGCGAAGACTCTAATGCTTATACACAATTCGCTACCTACGCCTCTGGTTACCATAATGATATTGAGGTTAAATATGTATTGCACACCTACGCCACTGGTACATTTTCCCCCAATTTTAACCTGCGCGGACAGATCTGCGCGACCATCGGACCTCTCTCTCTGTTTCCCTTCTTGCTATTTCCCTATTCTTTGGTAAAAGTTTGTCAACATAACTCTTACTCGTTATTTTAACTGACGCGACCAATACACAAACCAATTTACTAATTCCAATCAAATGGTAAACTAACATTAACTTAACCCATAATAGCGCGTCGGGGGAAGCAACTGGCTTCCCCCGAGGCCAGAAACCAAGTCCTCTGTTTCTCTCTCGCGGGCCCTAACTCTCCCACTTCTTTTCCAAAATCCAATCTCAAAAACCCCTTCCTACTGATTTTTCCGCCTATCATTGACCAGGAATCTCTCACCGGGGCGTTACAATTTCCCTCTCTTTACAAAACACATCACTCTCGAAGCACGTGATAATCCCAACGGCTATTTGGGATTCCAAGAAACTTAATTATCCAAAACAAACATTGCGAGCCTCTTTGAAATTGTAAGTGGCGTCGCAAAGTCGAGACATCCTAAAAAATTGTTTACCAAGACCGTTCGAATCCGACTCCAAACGCTTTGCAAAAATCTCGCTACCAGTCGAGTGAAAATCATACCGTAACAATATTTTTATTGACATGGCTTCTTTTCGGAGTGTAGTTCATGACCCCATTTCTGGATGGCAATACTCGTTGGAATCCACTTTGCACCAATTTGAAGAAATGTTTCCTGAAGTTGTGATCACTATCGACGTTTTTAAACAACACTGCATACGCGTAGTTCAACGATATTTGAATACAGGCAATGTGAAGAAAGGAAAGCCACCTGGTAGACCCTCCGTACTCAGGGAAAATGTGGTGCAAGACGTCAGGGCCCGACTGCAACAAAGTCCTCGCAAATCGGTTAGGAAGCTTTCCCTCCAAACAGGTTTGATCATTATCAAAAGTTCACTAATTTCAACTTTATTCCTAATTTCCCGTATTCCGTTTCGTGACTTTACAAGGTTATCATATGGAAGTTGTTCCACTGTGTTGAAGAGCAAATTGAAATACCACCCGTACAAATTTTCGATGGTCCAGTCCCTAAATCCTCCTGACTGTCCACAACGCGTCCTCTTCTGTAACTGGTTCAATCAGGAAATGAACAATGATGACATCCTGGATAAAACTTTTTTTTTTTTTTCGATGAAGCCTGGTTCCATCTCAATGGCTATGTTAATTTTCAAAATTACAGAATTTGGTCTGGTGAAAATCCACATGCTGTTAGAACAACAACTTTACATCCTACTAAAGTTGGTGTTTGGCTGGCTGTATCGCGGCTGAGAGTAATTGGTCCTGTGTTTTTTAACTTCACAGTTAGTTTTGAACGATACATTCAGCACATTCTCCAGCCACTCGTTGCCCAATTAACCGTAGAGAAGCGCGAAAATGGCTACTTTCAACAAGATTCGGCTCGAGCACATACGGCTCGTGCTACAATGCAACATTTGCAGGAAGTTTTTGGCCATGGAGTCATAAGTACGGGAAGCACGGGAAGTACGGGAATCTGGCCAAGTAGGTCACCAGACCTGACACCTCTAGGCTTTTGTTTCTTTGGGCACCTTAAAAACAAAGTGCTAAGTAATGTTCTACATACAGGTGAAGAACTGGAAGCTGCAAATATTTCTCCTCGGATGTTAATTAATGTCTTCGAGAGCCTAAAACGGAGAGTGAATTTATGTTTAGAACATAATAGTGCTAAATTCAAGCAGTACCTTTAAATATTGAAGTTTTTTCTGGTGTGGTTATTTTAATCGTAAATAAATAACCTAAAATATTTGTGTTTATTTAGCTGTCGCTGTCATGCAGAGTGCAGAGATTTCCGGTGTAGCGTTGCAAACCCTTAGGCAAAAAATCCTCCAGGTAGGATTGCCAACTTAAACAGTTTTTCTTGATCACTCTGTACATTGATCAAGGGCGAAAAAACGAACACTTCGTTTCCGCCCATGGTGAACACAGTACTTTTTGCGCAACCCGCTAATAAGCAAATAACGAGAAACTTAATCGGTTTTAATATTAAAATACTCGTCCTATGACAATGCTTTATACTGATATGTGTATTGTGTGTTGCGACCATAGAGCAACTGTTTTCACCATATATGTAATACTCCTATATCGCTAACAGAGAGAGAGGTTTGGGCGAAAACATCCATCTCATTTGTGACTTGGTCTGTAACGCGCAGACGTCTGTTACGGCCAATAAAATAAGTGGATTCGCATCACGTGTATATTTACATCGCGTAGAGTGGCATGTGTTTGTTTACGTTTAGCGGTGGAGGTTAATCTTAGAAAGTGTGGTTAGGACATCACAATAAATACTAAAGACGAAAGTTCTCAATATCCTCCAAATAAAACCAATTCAAAGAATGTAGATGATGTTTAATCCAAACAGCTGACATCCGACGTTTCGTCTACGATCGTAGACATATTCATGGATCTACAATGATTAAGGTAAGTACTTGCTAGGAGAGAGAGACTTGACACTTACATTTCCAGTGAGCTGATGAGTCTATTATCATTTACTTGGAATTGGTAAATAAAGCTTTTGTTAAAATCCATGGCTATGTGCTGAATGTTTTATTCTTCATGTTCATGTCGATTTTTCAGTACATAATACGTTTAGTGTCCTACACAATTTTCTTATTTTCTTTTCTACACAAATCATACTAAAAAACATCATAGGGAATGAATGCTATAACAAAAATTAATGGTTCTTATAACCCTTTACGAGAATGCAGATTTTGTAATACGGGGCCATTGTTCTCCGTCGCGCTTGCGCTTCATCTACCAAGTCACTCTCTTCTGTCTCACTTGTTTTCGCCCAACTCACTATGGGACGAGATAGGACGCTAGCGATATAGGAGTATTACATATATGGTTTTCACCAATCACAGTTCGCTCATCTCTACGCCGCACATCTCTATGCCGGGCGGGAATGTGCACTTTCCCGCCCTAGAGCGGAAAAGTACGTTCGGAGCTGGTCGGCCGACAATTCGTCGCTTTCCGCGAGGTACAGGTATATAGAAATGACACGTTTTCAACCGGGTTGCGCAAAAATGATTTACTCTACTCCTCGAAAAATTAAAACTACCGCTACTAGAATTCTAAACTCCCAAAATTACGGAGCTAGCGTAAAGAAAAAAAAATTACGACTCGCGTAAATAACTCTAAATCTCCCAAAATTACAACTCAAAAGAAACTGCTCTGAAGTTCAAAAAAATTACTGCTCTCACGTCTAAACTTAACTACCATACTTACGACTTTCTCGTAATAACTCAAAAACTGTACACATCGCCCTTGCGAATTAAAACTCTAACTTCCTTTAAGGTCCCAGACCTTTTCAAAGAAAACGAACACTACCGATACAGGGTCCTCTCTCTTCATGTTACAGACTCCAATCAACCAATATCCGCAGGGTGTTTCAACATTGACGGTGAACGCATATGTAGTGTGGATGGCCGTCCAGTTTTATCCAGCCGTCCGACTCATAAAACTGAAATTGTAAAGAATCATTTGACGAAGCAAAACAATTTCGCGCTCGTTTTCTGCGAATGATTCGGGATCGTTTCTGAAAGGGACGTTAAGCGATATAAAGGATATTTGAGAAGTTCGTCTCTCTCTTTTGTAATCGCCTCCAGTCCTGTCCTGTTCATACCGTGCTCGCCTCCAAATGGAGCTACTTTAGCAGAAATGAATCGGTTCTTTCGGATTGCCACTATGTGAATCTTATTCGGCCATTATTTATCAAAAACTCGTATGACACGAATTTACTCCGAATCGATCGTTCCCCTCCACTTTGTTCGTCATATTGGATCTATTGAAGCATTGACGAGTTCGCATAGTGCACGAGCTGGTTACGTCTCGAAACTTCTCCATGGCTAAGGGCGAACTTAAATACATAGCGTCACTTAATGTTTAATATGATGTTTGAAGTCCCTGTCACGCTTCTGGGATAAAATAAACACGATGGATAACCCCAATGAAAGTACAGTATCTCCTCTTCCCTCTCTGTAAATATTTGTCGTCCCAACAAAATTTTTACTCGGACGAGCAACTCTATATAAACTTTTGAAATAATTTTGACCCCGTATGTCGAATTTATACGCGGAAAGGGGAAGACTGAAATCGACCCGGAAGCTAATTCAGCGCCGGGGATCGCAGCGGCTCACGCCTTAAATATCTTCCGTTTTAACGATTTAATATAATGCCGTTATAAAATCGACTGCAATAAAATACCGGATTGAAACATCTTAAAATATCTCTCACCGGCAATTTAACGCTCAATATCCTCTTAACAAATTTACCCCGCTTCACCGATATTTCGCAATTTGATTAAACCATCTCGTCACGACTTTATCGAGTCACTCTCTTTTTTATCTAAGAAGGAAAAATGGAATACTGGTATTGTCAGTTAGCGAGCTAATAGGGTTCTCTTTGAGTTTTGAAAGATGCATAAAAGCACTCTAGGAAGCTTTTAGAGGTATCCGGTTCTCGAGGCAAACACTTCTTCGTATTTTGCAATTAAAAGAAAATTTGATAGTCTGTTTGCCTTTCCACTGCGACGAAAATGGATGAAAATGCGGTTTAAGTGTAGGATTGGCCAAAATGTTTATTTATGCAAGTGTACAGTAATGCATAAGGATTTGGTGGCACGAAACGCAAGAAAATCGAAATATTTCATATACAATAACGGTACATTTGAAATATACCGGAATCTCGATGCAGTAAAATTATTATTAAATGCCCTTACCATACATTCACCATTTACATTTCGTTTAAATATACAAAACAGATTACCGGTATTAATGTATGTAGGTTTGAACCTACAATTTATATCACATAGACAAGTAACCAACATTTCAAAGTATGAAATATTCTCCTTTCATTCTCACTTAAGACAGCCGAAAAGAAGACACTAATAACCACTTAAGCCTGTAAAATCGTGCGCCCTTTCAGCTGCGTAATAACCATATGGTTTAACTGCTGTAGTGCCCCCACTCCAATAATCTACGCAGATATGCGATTCTTATCGCTTATGCTCGTGTGGGCGACTGCAAATCGCTCGCACCAAATATACGAGAGTCGGTCGCAGGAAGTACCGTAGATAAATACTATGGCTTTGATGTAGGACGAAAATTACTTTTTGAATGCAGTAGGTATATCAGTATTTTACCCTACGGTCCAAGTAACGTTGTAAAGCTTATACATATTAATGAAATATGATTTGGGTAATGAAAGAATTAAAAAAAGGACGGAAGGCTTATTGAACATGCCATGAGTGTCATCAGAAATTATCCTTGATTCTTTCAGATCATCTAACAGAATCTAGAATCTAGAAGACTCCAGGAAAAGTCTGTAATAAGCTGTAAGAATTGAGAGCACTTATTGTATGTCATAGCTTATCGTAGTGATTGATAATTGCTTCCGAGATTCCATAAGACTACAATAATAGATAAAATACAGAAGAATACACAACATACAGCTTTTTCACAATTTCTAAAAAAAAATATAGATAACGCACGATAAGCGATTTTCCTTGCTCGTTTTAAAAGCCAAATAAATTTTTACGATGATAAGCACTAATACATAAATATGGAATAAAATAAATAATAAGATATGACATAAATATAACTAAAATAAAAATTGTTTGATTTTTTTGAGGTTATGGGGAATCTAGGGGTCCAAAAATTTGGCTAAAGCTAGACTTTATACATAAATTATACATTAGTATTTTTTGTTGTTTCAGAACGGTCAGGGGTACTTTTTACACTCTTATCGGCTGTGAAAGTGGTGAATTACCCTTTAGTAATTATTTTAGATGTCTACATTAAATGCTTTATTCACCTTGCGCATTTGTAGTAAATTTTATGACGGTAAATTATTTCAAACTGCTTCGTGGTTTTCTAAATTTTTAACCACAGAACCGGTATTAATTCCATGTGAAAATTGTGATCAGGAATAACAAACTAACGTGGTAATTACCTGAGTTGGTAAATTAAAAGGAACCCATACAACGTCTATTACGCTCTAGTATCGATTTCGTAGTTACTCTATTGGATCCACCCCATAATATGTTGCTAATTTGTGACGTCAAGACTAATTATGTTGCGCTTGCTGCTTCCGAGAAACGGTGGATATTCTAGCACAATATTACGCTAGAATAGCCACCGCTATATCTCCTGAACGCAACAGGATGTCGGTGTGATTGAGACTACATAATTTGGTCGCTTATTTTTTAACATTCTGAAACAGATATGCACTCCCCCTCTCATCATCATAAGTTTTCTTAAATATTAATGATAAATGTATAAATTCACAGTACACAAAACATACACGACGAAACTTGTTCTTAACTGCAGAAAAGGAGTGAGGTTGGAATTGAGATGACATTTCTATAACGTTGTTTGTGTTAGAGAAGCACTTTGTTCATTTTCCTATTTTTTTGGGTATTAGGTATTTTTAGAATTTAGATATAAGTATTTTTTTCTTCAGTATTCTAGGGTAGTTGAGATACTTGTATTTCATTATGGTGATGGTTGCTAAAATTGCTGAAGCTCTAACAATTCTGGAGTTGTTAGCACTTTTCTTTGTGTATTGCCACGTATTAGTACAGTACAATGCCAAAGTAAATAAATATAAGTGCAAAGACTGTAGCACTTAAAAATATTACTTAAAAGTTTATCATGTTAGAATTTTACCCTAATGTGATGATAAATATGAAAGCCATTATTTTAGTTGATCATAAGATAGCCAGAGAATTAGGTGATAGTAATAGGGATTCAAAATTGATAAACATCTACGCTAAGAGTTGATAGATATAGCTATATCTACCAAATTGAAGTAACGGTAGATATAGAACTTGGCCAATGAAAATTACTCGCATATATACTGTGTGTTCCATAATTTGAGGATATCTTATTTTTTAATGTATTTGTAATATATATTATTTTAAGTAGGTACTCGTTATTTTAATACAGGTTTATGACCCTACATTTTCTGTTTGTTTAAAAAGGAGACTATATACAGATGTATTAAGATTAATTATCTATTTAGATATAATTAGGATTGGATGATATAGATATTATTATGATATACAAGCCGTACCCGGCATGCGTCGCAATGCCACGTAAATTTTAAAGAAAAAAGATAAATAAAAATTATAGATGACCCGGTGAAATTCCTATCATCTACATATATTTTTGAAAAATAATGTCAAGACAATACAAAATTTTTATCTACATTAAATTAAATGCAACACAGTTATACACATATTTAAGGCTTTCTGATCTACTATATTTTCCGTCTTTTTTTGCGGTGCGTAAATTTATAAAGATGATGGTTTTACGACTCGCGAACACGCGACGTATAATTGTCCATGCGCGAAACCGGGAAACTCCAAGTTTATTCCGCAAACTGTCCTTGTATTAACAATTGTATATTATCTTTTTTAATTTTTAATAAATAATTTATGAAAAACTACCCTGAAATTAGGTATGAAATTTTCCTGTACAATATGCGTTGCATCAAACGACGTCATTTAAAAGCAATTATTATACGTTTGGATGTTGGCCAAGAAATATTTAGAGTCATTTCCCACCCCAGAAACTAAAGAAGGTAATGGATCTGGTGGTGGGAACAATTACGGGAATTTTACTTTACCACCAGCACAACATAATCCAGTAGCTTCACCGCTGCATTTTAACGCTTTACAATATTGACAAACGATTGTCATTTCTCCAATCGTTACGGATTCTTCGGCACAATATCTATTTCCGGGTCGTATTGGAATGCTACTCGTTCCAAGTTTTCAGGAACACTGCGTCTGCGGAATCGCTCTATTTCATTGTGTCTTGAAGTACGCTCCATGTTTTGGGCATTTGTTGCTCGTAGTACGTGCATGACCATCTTGGTGTTGATTCTGCCATGTCTTTTTCAGCTTGTCTAAGTAGTTTTTTGTTTGTTTGTTATTTTTACCTTTAGTTCGATTCGTCGGTAATTCTGTTCGGTCTATTGTTTGGGTTTCTTCACTTCCGGTTTTGGGTCTTGTATTTGTACCTCATAGACTTGTTTCTTGGGTATTTTATTCGTTTGACGTCAGGTACAGTCGAATTGTCTTGTAGTTTTCCTCGATCCTTTTGAAATAGTGTGATCTTATATAATTGTGCTGATCGTCAAACCCAAGTTCATGGAACGCCTCGTTGTTCTCTTGGACTTTCCCCCATAGTGCTTCTAGGTGATCAATCCTTTTTTGTAAGTATTCCTTGGTTTTTCTTGCACTTCCGTTTTTCTTGCAATTATTTTGTAGTTATATGTTTTCTTGGGCTATTTTTTCTTGTTCTTGAATCAACTCATCTGCTTGTTATATCTTGTCGTAGTTGAAATTGTGAATTTTTTAACTTAATTCTCTAAAAAAGGTGGTTGTGACTTACTCAGGACTTTGCTTGTCTTCTTGACTTCCCGACGATGTGTTGGTGTCGAAGTTCTTGAAGTTTTGGAGTTGTAATCACTGGCGGCTTTTCCTCCGGCTGCAGTGACTGGATATGTCCGTCGTTTCAAATTTGTAGAATTTGTAGACTTGGTATCCTGGTGAAGTTGCTTTGACTTACTCAGGACTCTTCTTGGTTTCTTGACTTTCCGCTTTTGTGTTGGCGTCGTGTAGACTTTGTAGACTCGGTGCCCTGTCGATCTAAACGCTGTTGTGTAAGATGTGCCCGAACTCGTTCGATTCCATTATTTACTGTTAAACGTAATTCTGTCATACTAATACGAATGTTATCTGTCTCTCACCGGTCGTCAGTCGTCAGTGCGATTTGGACGTGAGAGCTCGTCTCGTTACACATTTGATTGACTTCGACGACCTAAGTCCATTTTCTCCTTGGCATTTTAAAATCAATAAAGTTCTCGCGCACTGACAAACTGATGATAGATTGTAATAATCGTCTTGACATTTATTTATTTGACAACCAACTGACACTATACTTTCATTTGTTTGATTATAAACGTCAAATTACAAAACGTACCTTTTTCAGTATTTCCCTTACTTATTATTTATGTTTTTCACCGAAAAACCTTCCCTGAACTTCCACAAATATTTCAAGATCAAAATTGGCAAATCCCGTCCAGCCGTTCTCGAGTTCAAGCTAGACAAACGAACAGCAATCCATTTTTATATATGTAGAGATTGTGAGATAATGTTATGATTTAGATATAATTGAGATTAAGATTGTACATATGAAGTACAACTTAGTGGGTTCGCAGCCAAGTTGTGTGTGGAAATAATAAAAGTACGTATAAAGATTTAATAAAGTTGTAATAATAAATAAACCACAAACAGTAGTTCAGGTTATATCACGTCTGATTCATCTGATATGTTTGCCTGTATTTCAATAGAGTCCATAGAGTCTAGCTATTGAATTTATCACATTTATCCCTCGGTATATTGCACAGTCCTATCTGATGCCCTTTTTAAATATCGATGATATTGTTGCCGATTTCCATTCGTTTGGAGTATTGCTTATTAGACACTTATTAGAGGGATCTGCCAGCAAGACGACTAGGATCTGCTTTAAGAAGTTCACTCTTTATATTTTCTAATACCGGGGCTCCACCATTTCTCATCTACCGAAGCTCATTTCGAATATCTTCAGGTGTTAAATCAGGTTAATCACTTTCTTCCACGGTTGGAGAGTCATCAATGGTTTCCATACATTCAGGTCGGTCTTCTGAGAGAAACTCATATAATTTGATCTCCAGCGGTTCATATCAATCAGGTGAATTTCTGTTAGATTTCTATTCTATATTCTGATAAAACTCTTCAGGATTTTATCAACAAATTAACGCTGAAGAAGCATATAGCGAAGAAAACGAAAGAAATATTCTGTACGTAATTCATCAAGTTCATCACTTGTCGTGCGTTAAAGTTTCCAGTGTTATTGTTATATTTTTAATGCGAAGATGGCGTGTCGCAGATTGGAGTAATTGGAGCGGAAAAGGTAATAATGGCGCCTCATGTGTTTCGCTTTGTCCCATCAATTAATTTCTTTTCGCCTGTTGTGGGTCGTTTGGAGATCATCAAAGCACTTGGGCGACACACGAAAAAAATTATCATTCCGCGTCATAGCCTCCACGCTTATCCGGCGAACGCATTGCTCCTCAAAGCCTTTCGGAATTTTCCAGAGCTTTTACTCCCGTCCCTCCCACGTCCTCGTTCCTTCGAGGCATATAGGAATCCCTTCCGCAACTCGGAGTATCTCTTTGCACGTAATACGTACGTGAAAATAACTAGGAAATCATATTTGCGGGTCACCAGCTCGAGCGTAATGCGATGCGATGGGTTTTTCTGCCCGCCAGGAACGTTTTTCCATTTCGACACGCGTTCCCGTTCGATTACACCGACAATTTCGTTTATTTCCATCTATTTCTGGTTGGCGCAGAGCGGCGGGGCAGATTCCAGAGCAATGCGACGGAAATTTTGCACCGCAGTGGATGATGAAATTACGTTGGAATCGCAACAACATATTTTGACACTGGTAATATCCCTTCGACGGCGTTCAAATAGTATGATGCAGTTAAAATTCGCGCTGCCAGTTATATGTATTAACGATTCGGCACCTCGGACGATTTAAATCGCGCGAGATTAATCCCACGTAGCATTTATTCCCGTCAATTATCTCGCTCCGGAAAACTTTGCGCTCGAATAGATTCAGTTGCGTTTTTAGCGCTCGATGTATCCACTTGACTTCACTGGATGCTAATTTCCTTTGTACCTAATTTTCTACATGAAATTTTGCATATCTCATGACGAGCTTTCATTTAAATTTATGTCTGTAATTAGGCGCAATTAGAAGTATTTTACAAATTGGCAAACTAACGAGGAGACTAATGAACGATGTATCCCTTAGTGTCTGCTAGGGTTTATTTGCGTCCAACACAAAATTGGAGAAACAATACACAACGGATGGTACTTTAAACAACGTTTGTGACTTAGTTACAATAAACGATGGGTAGTTTACTTTAGGCTAAGAAGAATGGGGAGCGATTACGTCTCCAAGATAACCACCAGAGAAACTATGTTGAACTTGACCGATGACTGATCAATCCACTCTTGACCCACCCCGTCTTCTGTTAATTTGATTGTATTAGCTTTCACGACCGATGAATTATAATACTATTCTCGTCGGACTCATGTTTTTAATAGTTATTTAAGTCACAAGGAATGTAAAGACGTGTTTACATTCGAGGCAAGTGTGTACGAGCCGAGCTGAAATATCAGCCTCAAATCTTTACAAACTAAGAACAATGCATGCTATTATCAATCAACGTTATTCAAGAAACAAATTTTCAGTGTGTAAGGAACGATTTGCTTCGCTTGAAGATATTCCGGAGACAGAGATTTCACTGCTAAAGTGTGTTAGGTAGGATGTCGTCTAAATGTGGAGGGCAAGGTTACAGTCTATGTTCTATGTGGTTCTAAAGGTGACTGTAAGACTAATAGATGCAGTTGTCGCGAAGAAAAGAAACTGTGTAACTCCAGATGCCTTCAAAGCAGCAATTGTTTCAATAAATATGGGAATATATCCTCCACATATTACTTGTGCTCATTTTTCTTATTAAAGGACAGGAATGGAATTAAACATGTTTTTATTAATGTGCCCAACGGGTGATAAACATTATTTATAAAGCCCGGGCAATTTAATTACTTTAACAAATATTATCATATTGCCTTCTCATGTTGGGCATTTTTCAAAATGCCCGGGCATTATAAACAATGCCCCATTAATCACTTAGTCCATAACAGATATGTTTTCAACCTAGAAGAGGTCCTTCCCCGTCAGTAAACATCCAATTAATGAGGGTTTCTCTTTGCTGGGAAACGGAGGTCATTCATCTTGGAGTAAAACTTCATAAAAACCTCAATTGTAAAAATCACCTGGAATACATTTGTTGCAAAACAGCAATGGGAATAAACGCGATGAGAGCTCTTAGCCGTACTTGGTGCGGAGCCTCCCCTAATACCCTACTAACCCTATATAAATCCCTAATTCTGCCTCACTTGGATCAGGATTCATTTCTCTTGAGCTACTTCCCCAAAGGTCTCCTTGATAAGCTCGACAAGATCCAATATCCGGCGGTTAGGGTGGCTCTCGACCTCATGAGATCTACCGCCATTTCTTTCATCCTTTCGGAATCTGGGCAATATGCTCTTCACTTTCGTAAACTATTTCTATCGGTCAGGTGTGTATTGAAATTTTCTCATACGAAAGCTCTACAAAACACTATATTGAGAAGGTTACCAAGAGCCTCTCCCCAGCCAAGATGCATATGGACAACTCTTCTATTGTTCAAGCCTTCCGTTTCGTGGCTCAGGCCCTCCCCAACTTGTAGTGTTCCAGTTGTATGCCGTGTTATGTATGCTCCTTCCCTTCGGCCATTAAAGAAATTCCGGT
This sequence comes from Cryptocephalus moraei, assembly GCA_946251905.1. Lineage (NCBI taxonomy): Eukaryota > Metazoa > Arthropoda > Insecta > Coleoptera > Chrysomelidae > Cryptocephalus > Cryptocephalus moraei. The sequence goes on from OX276454.1 coordinate 23,550,083, forward strand.
GTTATCCCTTCTATTTAAGAACTATGTAGAAAATAGAGAGGACTTCCTCTTATACATGGAGTCTTGTCTGTCTTCCTATCAGGTAGTTTATACTGATGGTTCCAAGGGCCCCCTGGGGGACACTGGTATCTACTTCCCTAAGTCGTTCAAAAACTCGAGTCTTCGTTATCCTGATTACTTCTCTATATGTTCCGCCGAAATGTTTGCGGTCAAGGAAGCTCTCCAGTTTATTGAGTATCATAACGGGAGCGATTGGATTATTTTTCTGGACTCTCAAGCTGCAGACGATCATGTTAGCTCTGTTAAAGAACTCATTCTTGATTTTCGCAAAAGAGGGATAAATGTTCAATTAGCTTGGATCGCTGGCCACATAGGCATTCCAGGCAATGGACTGCTGACAAACTGGCCAAAATTGGTAGGGGAAACCTTCGTTTGCTTCACCGAAAGCACATTTTTCAGACTTCCTTCCTAGAGTTAGATACATATTTGGTTAACTTGGTCTCAGATTTATTCTGAATGGATAAGGGTGAGAGGAAGATCTTTTCGCAAATCCATTCTCAGACCATATAAAAAGCATTGGTTTGCCGACATCAGTAATGGTCCTAGAAGTTCAATATCTGCCTTATGCAGACTTAGAGCTGGACACATTTTATCAAAATCTCATTTATACAAAATCAAAATGGCGGACTCTCCTCTCTGCGGCTGTGGAGAGATGCAGGACCGTCAACATATTCTTTTGGCTTGCCCATTGTTGGCTGAGAACAGGTCGCAATTAATTCAACGTATTTCTCATGACCTTCACATTCCACAGCCTCTTTCTGACTTCGATATCCTCTTTAAAAACACCCAGAAAACTCATAATCACATTCGTAATTTTCTCTCTCTCTCTCGCATATACAAATTTAATGCTTTTCCTTAATGCCCTAGCTATCTAATTTAAATCCTTTAAACTGACTCCATTAATTTGAGTCCTTGGCTGAATCGCCCTGGCAGCGGAGGCCAACGAGACTAGAAGAAGAAGAAGAAGAATGTTATGTGTCATTTTCATGCAACGTATCTATGCTTGTAAACGCTATTTACGATAGCGGCAGCGTGAAATAGTTATTTAAGTCACAAGGAATGTAAAGAAGTTTTACCATTCGAGGCAAGTGTGTACGAGCCGAGGCGAAGCCGAGGCTTGTCACTTGCCGAGAATGTTAACAGTCGATACATTCCGTGTGGCTTATTAGATTTTTCACTCTGCCGTTGAAAATTTCCTCATAATTCCTCAAAAAATGAAATGTTTGATTTAGTTTGGACGTACGTCACTCTGGCATAAGTTGACTGACATACGTCAGACTACATAATATGTCAGTGTGTAACTAGGGATAAATCAACTTAATTTACTCTTTTGATATTCCTAGGAATGTTAATGACAGTATTTACATTCCGTCGTCAAGGAAAAATAATACACGAATATTATTTGCCATTTTCATGCTACGTATCTATGCATATAAGAGCGATTTAAGATAGCGGCAGCGTGAAAAAGTACTTTACATTACACTAATTCCTAATTAGGTATAAAATATCTCGATTCCCAGACATTTTGGTTTCAAACAAATTGAGACTTGTCAATATATATGTCAATATAATCCGTTTCAACGTTAAGAACAACTTGCGGAATTTGGTCAAATCATTCTTCAACAGTTCTTAGTAACCCATTAGGAAAAAATATTTCTTGCCTAATCCAATGATTATCCACGTATATTGGTGCAGGCCAAAGCCAAAGTTGAACTAGTGTTCTTCTCCAAATTTATGTCCACCTCCTTCCTTCCGAGTCATTTCGTTTATATTTATTCTGGTTTTGCCGTTTTATCCCACCTTTTATTGCCACTTCTCTCACCTCGTCATTTCATTATTTTCTGGGTATTTTCCATGGCTTTGTTTTCCTAGGTCTGGCTTCGACAACCATTTGGTGATCTTTTCTTAACCAGCACAATTGTGACTCTTCTATGTCATCTGTGACGAACATCATTTTTAAATTTTACATTGTCTTCTTGTTGGTATCCATATTTCTAGTGAAATAGGCATTACTACCCTTTGTATTCTCCCGTACTTATTTTAGGATATTTGTTTTACCCAGATGCTACTCTTTATTGAGTTCAACAGTCCTTTAAAAATGTAGTCATGGGGTAATAGCTATAATATAACATCTATTTATGTTGAAAGAAGTCAATCTCTCAAATGCGGGTTTGTCCAGTCTCTCGTGATTACGGCTCAAAGTCTTACCACCAATTAAACAATGACGTGTCGTTTAATATTTATTCATGAATCACGTTTAGATTATATAGCGGTCATTCTGTATGTTTGACTGAGGATGGATGTTTCACGTTCGAAACATGTTTCACGAATAAATATTTAATGATGCATCGTTATTTAATTGGCGATGAGACGTCAGGCCACACATACATCATGAAGATTAGATTTATTATCCAACAGGTGAATAATGCCTTTACATTACGATCCGAATATGTAAACTTGTTGACATGCTTTATAAATCGTTACAAATAACAGTAATAAAGTACAAAAAATGACAGGAACGTTCTTGATTTTCCCCAAATAAAACAACGAGTTGTTACGGTTGTCTTTATGACAAAGCAGAGTCATTACATCTCCACTCCCCGAGAACACTCTCTCCAAGTACAAAAAATGTATATTGTCACATAGGACCAACGAGTAAATGGGCCGTGTAATTGACGTGCATTCCTTCATCTTCAAGACTATTTCACTAATTCATCACTGTAGCTTATATCATTTTATACATTGACCGTGAGTAAGCGTATGGAAGCACGATGTTACCTTAGAAATAATGATTCTAAACGTCGACTCTATACCACCATTAGATAAACAATCGTGATCAGTTACCGATATATTATATCGACGTGATACCAGAACAGCTCTACTGCCTTGTAGCGACGTCAAGTCCATCTAACGTCCTCTGACTCGGCTTAGGCTTCCGAGTGGCCCGGAAAAATTGTAAAATTCCGGGTTTCAACTACCCAAAAGGGTAGTTACCTTAGATTATGGTTATAGATGAGGCTCCCAGGTGCTTAGAAAAAGGCTGATTTGTGAGGAAATGAAAGAAAGTATTGGGGTCAATTCCCATTCTCCGGGCGAAGCCAGGTTCATCGCCTAGTAAGATATATTTGTCCAATTTGCCCCAAAATTTGATGAAACAAAATCTGAACTTAGGAAAGTTACTATTGGTCATACTCTGATTAATGACTTACATTTTATGACCTACATTTTACTCGTTGCCATTCATTGGTATGAAATGATCGCTCATTTGACACGTCCTCTCCCGACTAAAGTTACAATCTCACGAAACATTCTGCTTTTTGGGGTATAAATAATTACCTTTCACGTTGTCTTGCCGTCGCTCTACCTCTGCAATTAGGGTCGAATGCAGACGTACGTGCAGCGCTCAAAAATGGAATGTCGCACACGGCACTCGCAATCACCTCAGTGTTGTATATGTGTTGTCTTGGACGCTCCCCGGCTGTACGTGACATGTATTATTGACGGGACCGGCAATAATGGAGACGCTTAGACAGCTCCTTCTCTCCCGGAATATATATGTACACACACATAATATCTGCGCGCTACGTCCCGATGAACTGACAAAAATACAAAAACGGGTACCATTGTGAGCCAAACAATGGGAGAGTTAAATGGAAGTTTACGAAGAATAAACAGCGACAGAAGTTGCTAATCTTCCGGAGTATGGAGTTTCATTCTTTTGTGTAGACGGTGATTGCGTTAGGATATGGGTACATAAATTACTCGGGGAGGGGGTAACACACACACGTGAAGTACGGCGGAGCGTAAGATAATTGAATCGAACAAGTAAAGTCGCAGGCGGACGAACAATATCAAAAGGGGAAGTGAGAAGTGGGAGGGAAAACTTTTTCTGGGATTGAATAGGGGAAGGTCTTAGCCGTGGAAAAGAAAGTCTAACTGACGCAAATTGCATGGGAAAAGCAGGTGCTGAAAATGGAAATTAGCCTTGTTAACTATATTATGTCACGCTATCCGATACGAGGTGAGTGATAGGCAATTTACGCCACATTTTCTAGCCACTACTATAGAATATTAGCAAGAATATTACATATTCTAGAAATACAAGAAATAATAATTTATTAAGAATATTACAAAAATTTTAAATTATTTATATAGCATCAGGGGGAAATTGGTGAAATCCCATAGTTGTCCATTCCTAATCAAGCCTCATATTAAAAACGACGTGCCTCATTATTAATCAGTTGTGTAGCGAATTTCTACACATATTTTCGAAGGAAATGAACCCTCTACAAAAAAGGTCTCTTATATTTTTTTCATAAATCTAACCATTTAAACGATATTCAAGGTCAAATTTTGAAAATTTTACTAAGAAAATTGTCGTTCTTCTTAATTTTTGAACTTAGTGTAAAAGTAATTATTGTCAAATAAGAAATGTTTATTTCTGTAGGAAATTGAACGCTCTACAACAAAGTCTGTTGTGTTTAATCGATTGCTGTAACCGTTTAGAATATATTTGTATCCAAATTCCAATGCGTGCTGATTTTCATAGTTTTTTAGTAACTATTTCATATATATCAATTTAATTTTTGAGTTTTAAAAATATTCATAATAGATTGAGTTCATATCGATAAAAAGAGTTTTTAACATTTATATAATTTTTTGTTCCACAATATATTTTTTCTAATAAATTTTTTTTCATCAATCAAACTATCCCCTATTATGTCTGGATAGGGACTGTAAGAAGGCAAACTGTAGAGAAAAGTCATTTCTTTTTTTCCCTTTCTTCTCTCTCAACCCACAATGAAAATCGAAAGACAGGACGAAACTACTAGAACCATAGAATCGACTAAAGAGATTTGTTGGGAGAAAATTACTAAGTCAACCACGTTAAGTTAAGGAAATTTCTTTGTGTTCGGTGCCGTGTTGCTTTCGATTACCACACAAACGGAACGACTAGTTAAGCACGTCACTGAATTCTCTCTTTTCCTGGCACACTCAAGGTACAATTAACTTGGAATCCAAATCTACAAGATCACGGACTTTTAAAGTAATTTTCAAGAACAACAGCTGGCCACGATACGTCTCATCCCAAAGCCGTGCAGTACACTCTACTACTGTCAATCTATCAACTGTTCTCTTGGTCCTATGTTTCAAAACATGAGTAGTGGGGGAATCAAACCATCAATCAGCCAGCTATTTCCAATTTTGCCTCGTCAATAGGTGCAAGCTCAGGGTAATACGATAAGAACGACAACTATTTTAACGCAACAGTTTCACGTGACTTGAGAGGAATTTCAGCCCATCTGTCCAACCGGAAATGGACCCTAATTGACATATAAGTCGCACTTGTGGTGTCAGCCAGACGGCCAGAACTTCCTCCATTCTAGAAATCCTTTTTTATTCCAATATTTAATAATCATTTGCGTAATTAGCACTAATTGTACCGGCACAAGGGAGCTGCTATGTAATTTTTTACTTTTGTGGTTATCTTTCTTTAGCCTTTGATGAGTCAATATTAATATAAGCTTACTGTCACATCTCTATAAACTGTTTACACGAATTATAACCCATCGGTTAACCGCAAAACTAGACTCATACCAACCAGTGGAGCAGGCAGGATTTCGAAAGGGATTCAGCACTATTGACCATCTACAAACAATTTAAACAATAATAGAGAAAACAGCAGAACATAATATTCCCATACATCTATCATTTGTCGATTATCATAAGACATTTGACAGTATTGAAACCTGGGCATTTTTGACAGCAATGGAAGACGCTAGAGTGGATTCGAGATACTTTATCATCATAAAAACCATTTATGACAAGGCAACTTTCCACGTAAAAATAGATGATGACACTAAAACAAACAAAATTAGAATCGACAAAGGCAAGGCAACACCATCTCACCCAAATTATTCACTCTAGCGTTGGAATATATCTTCAAGCAGCTACATTGGGAGGATAGAGGTCTAAACATCGATGGAGTGCATTTACATCATCTACGATTTGCCGATGACATTGTTTCGATTAATACCAACATCCATGAGCTGAACATCATGCTCACTGAAATAAATGAAAAATCTAAAAAAATTGGTTTAGTTATGAATTTGAACAAAATAAAAATTATGAATAACGATATACAAAACCATCATAGAAAACGTGGACCGCTATATATATCTCGGACATAGAATCAAACTGGGAAAAGAAAATCAAAACGCAGAAATTAAACGTAGAATTTATCTGGCATGGGTGACATTCGGAAAACTGAGCTATATCTTTAAAGACAAACGAATACCACTACATCTAAAAAGAGAAGCTTACTATAGTTGTATACTACCCGTGATCACATATGGCTTGGAAACCATGGCTACAACAAGAAAAGCAGCAGAACGACTAAGAGTTACACAACGAGCCATGGAAAGAGTCATGTTGGGCGTCACCTTGAGAGATAGAATAGGAAACAGTCAGATACGAGATAAAACCGGAATAACAGATGTTATGGAACGAGTAGCTGGCTTGAAGTGGCATTGGATCGGTCATGTAGCGAGACAGAATTCGAAGAGGAGGACACACAGAGTTACATTTTTGAGACCTAGAGAGACACGGAGAAATGTGGGACGTCCCCAGAAAAGGTGGATCGGTGATATTAGAGAGGTGGCGGGAAGACAGTGGATGAGAATATCCAAAGATTGAAAGGCATGGCAGAACATGGAAAAGGTCTATATCCGACACTGGATGAATACGGGCTGAAGAAGAAAAAGAAGACGAGTGTTGACTCTACGATCAACATAAAAGAGAGCTAAGTAGGGTTGTAGGGATTTAATAAGGAATTTAGGGAGCATAATCGTCAATTAGGGATTCTTCTTCTTCTTTACCCAGCTATCGTAGTCCACTGCTGGATATAAGCCTCCCCTTTACATTTCCATTGCTTACGATCTTGAGCCACACTCGTCCATTGACTTTCGATTCTTTTTATGTCATCTCGCCATCTTGTGGGAGGTCTTCCCACACTTCGTTTGTCATTTCTCGGTCGCCACTCTAATAATCTCTTCGTCCACCTATCATCGTTGCGTCTAGCTACATGCCCTGCATATTGCCACTTTAGTTTCGCAATTCTTATTATTATGTCTTCCACTTTCGTTCTTTTGCGGATATCTTCCGTTCCTGACGCGATCTATTGGAATAAAGCGATGCTTTATTCCCAGCATAGATCGTTCCATTTTACGTTGAGCTATTCTAAATTGTTCTGCACTCGCTCTTGTTAGCGTGAGTGTCTCTGCTCCGTATGTCATGACAGGGAGCATACACTGATTAAACACTTTACGCTTTAAACAGACCGGGATATCACTCTTGAATACTCCGTTCAGTTTACCATAGGCTGCCCATCCAAGCCCCACTCGTCTTTGTAACTCCTGCGTTTGGTTGTCTCTGTGTATTTTTATGTCATGGCCTAGATATCTATATTCTCTTACTTCGTCGATGTTGTGACTTCCCAATGTGAGAGTTTCTCCGAAAACTAGATTGGTCATTATCTTCGTCTTTTGTGTATTTATTTGTAGTCTTACTTTTGTGGTGGCATTTGCTAGTTCTTTCAGCATTTCTTGGGCTTATCGTCGGCGATTAGCACGATGTCGTCGGCAAAACGCAAGTTGTTTAATCTCTTACCGTCGATGTTTATGCCTCTTTGTTCCCATTCCAACTATTTGAACGCTTATTCGAGGACGGTAATAAAAAGTTTAGGTGACATAGTGTCTCCTTGCCTAACTCCTCTTTCGAGTGGAAATTTAATTGTGTGTTTGTGTAGCCTCACGAATGCTGTTTAATTTTAATTTAAGGGATTAATAACCATTAAATAGGGTATGAGAGCAACTAGTTATTAAAACATCTTTTCTACTTGCAAATTAAGTAATCAAATACTAATTAGAACAAACATAGTCAGGGAAATATTTTAGTGTTCGTGCTTAGAAAGTAATCTATTAAGTAATAAAACAACTGAGTAGTTTAGGTGAACTAATTTTGGGAACCTTTCAACACGTTTTGTTTTACAAACAGAGAATAATTACTGACGCAGCTTAGGTAACAAGGTCTTTGGGATATCTAATTCAACTAAAAGCACGTCTTATTTTACTACGAAGAATAACAACGCAAACCGAACGTCAACAAGTCAAGTTGAAATCACAATAATTAACCGAGTAAGCATAACAAAAGCGTTTACGGAACGTGATAACAAGCGCTCCAGTTAAGGTCAGTTTCTGCAACGCTAGGTCATTGTAAGAAAACAAAAAATATCTCATTTAACCAATGTAAAACAAGATGTATAAAAGCTCTGAAATTTGGGACAATAAACCAGTATACGATGTATGCTCAAAACGACGTGTGTTGTTGGTCTTGAGTTACTTAACCCTAACCTACAAGCTCTCACGTTACGCCCTGAGAGTCCTACGAGATCTTCAAGATACTACAACTTTTATCTCTTTAACTCCAAGAACTTCAACACGGACCTGCACATTACGCCCTCAGGTCCACACCGGAGAGCACGATACGCCCTCTCTCCAATCGACTAGAACTTCAACCCCGGATCTGCACGATACGCCCGCAGTTCCAAACCCGGAGAAGTACGTCACGCCCTCTTTCCACTCAACGAGAACTGCAACTTCGAGAACTTTAAGAGATCACGTCACGCCCTGATCTCCAACTACTACTATAGTCTCCAGCCTTACAACCTGGAGACAAGATTCATCTCCGCAGCTACCCGCGAGCTACGAGAGATATCTATACAATCCACTCTCTACAGAGGCCACACTTCGTTCAAAGAGTCAATATTTATTTATCTATACAGCAGCAGCTACGCCGTATCCTTGCAGGTACTCTCACAAGTATCTCACGTCATTTGGTCCAGATGAATCTTAATTTGTTAACGAGGTTGTTATTGCTCCCCATTTCCTTCCTCCTCCCTTCCCATTTTGTATTAATCTTCTGAATACTTGTTCCTATTGGTTCTCTCATTCAGTAAGCGAGTGTAAATACCAGAGGTTAACAAATACGATATAAGGGCGCTTAGATGAGTTGCCAGAGGGGGTGGGAGCACATCATATGCCGGGATCTTGGGGACCTCGTGTCCGGACATCTCTTCCAGGGGCAGCGACAAAGTCGTAGACTGACAGGCTGAACGACAGTCAAATTTATTGATTTGAATAAACTATATATGTGTGTTTCACTGGGAAATTTATTTACGCGGAATTGATTTTAGGAAGTTCGCGTTTTACCCCTGGTTTAATTTCTTGCTCTAGATCTTTTCTATGTTGTGCGTAACAATATTGCCTTCCAAATCCCTGTACCCCGCATCTATAACGTCACTTGCAAAGCAAGTCATTTTCTCCGAGTGCTTCTAATTATTGTCGTCTCCTGATTTCGCTGAACCGGAAATGCTGACTTCCTCGTGGAAATTCCTCCTTTCAGCTCGTATCCTGCGCTGACCTACATATCGGTGCAAGTTTTTCCATGAGAACCGCCTTCGCTTCGGGAAATTAGTAACCCTCGATCGACACGATCGCCGGCGCTGACGACGTCGTTGGATTTATAAGTGTCGCGACGCCAATTAACGTCATATTCTTGTTGTAGTCGGCGTCGTCGTCCGGGACGGCGGGCGGCTCGATTCGTCGGTGGTGTCGTCGCTCATGGAAACTATTTCCACTCGGTTAGGGCCAGTTATTTACGGAACGTCGATGTCGCTCGGTTAGATCCGGATCAATTGAGCGGGAAATCTCCAATTAATTGTTTTAGTTATTGGGAGAATATGGACGCCGTAGACGGGGTTAATTGAAATATCCGTTGTGCATTCATAACATTATAGACGACAGTCGTCCTGCGTTAATTTGACCTCTTGTTGTTGCTTGATCAACATCATTTCCCCACGAATGACTTGACAGTTCTCTCTGGCTCATTGACCATCTATTTCCAAAAAACTCCCAGAAGGATGTATTTAAACAAATTGTACACACCCTATATAATTCTGTTTTATACCAACACCCTCGAAAATTTTACATCGTCCTGGTCTTCTATATTAATTATTTTATAATTACCATATCTGAAACAATTGTAGAAACTATATAGAATTAATTTACTGTAATGTCGCGTACGTATCAGAGATTTCGATTGTCTTAGATCGTTATAACTGACCGTTCACTTCACGCGCCAACTTAATATTGCGTGAATAGTTGGGAAATGATAACACGTAATTGTATTTTTTCAGATTTACTAGAACTAATTAAAACTGCAACAAACTTAATTGCAAAAAAACGGAGTAGGTGAAGATAGATAGTGATGCTCTCGCAGTTAGACGAAAAGTCTTCTTAAAATTAAAATTTTCTTAAAAATTAGAGACGGGAAACGCGATCTCCGCTTATTGGTCAGATTGATTTCAGTCCCCTTTACTCGTCGCTTATTGGTTGAAAATCACCCTGGTAAAGAGTAAAGAACGTGCTGACCATTGATGAAGATCGTAACTTTCATCTCATATACAGATGGTAAGCACATATTTTAGAAATCGCGACGTACCCTACTTCTTTGAAATGTGGTCAAAAACTTTCTGTAAAAATACTCAATTACTTTCCCGGAAGGGTCTTTGTTACCCTTACGGCTCATCGTTGACTTGACTTGTGTTTATAGCAAATAAATCTCGAAGATGTATTGGGTACTCGAGGTGACAGCAATATCGACCTCTGTAAATCATTATCGGTGCAACAATAAGTTAAAAATGTCACTTATCTGAGACGAAACATTTACTATGTTCCAGTTATTAAAATCTTAAATATTTTACATTATTGTGAGGCTTGAGTCTGAAAATGCTAGGCAACTTCTAAACAGACGTATATATTTTACCGTTTATTCTAATTTGTTTATACAGTTCCTTAACACTACCTAATTTATTTAGTCTATTCCTTAACTATTAATTCATATTGCACACTTAACGCGCTAATTTATTTGTACAAATATCGGTAGTCTGCTTATCGCACTTTTTACTCACGAGGACTCCTTGTCTACTATTGCTCCCCACCGTACCGTTTCGTATTTTATAACGCCAATAATGTCTTCGGGAACCTAGTGGATAATTCTTTCCTTAATTGGACGTTTCCGGATTGTTCGAAAATATTTTTATGGTCCCCTTTGAACTGTGCTGCCTGCGTCAGATAGGAAGGAGCACGCATCACGCTGATGTTTACATTTATAGTTACAATATGCAGATTTCAAGTACTGTGGAAGTCTGTTACATAGACGTATTGGGAACGTCTATTAAAATTTTGCTTTCCTGGCTTTCTAGATAATTTCTATAATCGCTAACACTTCTCATGGAGATTCATAGGAAGTAGAACTAATTTGTAATCTTACAGTTATGGTCATTTAAATTTCGAGACGTTCCTAATATTTTTGATTTCTTTTTAACGTCTTCTTCTTCTTCTTTTCTTTTCTAGCCGTTCTCTATCCGTTGGATAAAGGCCTCTCTCATTGTTCTCCAGGTTTCCCGGTTTTGTGCAACCTGATACCAATTTAAACCTGCTGTGCGCTTTATATCGTCGTACCAACGCTGTTGAGGTCTGCCAACGCTTCTCCTCTCGCCCGAAGGTCTCCATCTAGTCACTTTGCTGCTCCAGTTGTTGTTGTTTCTAGCAATATGCCCAGCCCAGTTCCACTTGAGTGAGGCTATTGTCCTTTCGATGTCTTTGATGTTTGACGTTCTCCTGATCCATTCGTTAGTTTTTCGGTCTTTCAGTGTTACTCCAACTATCTTTCTCTCTATTGCTCTTTAATGTGTTTTGAGCTTGTTCAAGTTCTTTTTTGTCAAGACCCAAGTTTCCGATGCATATGTAGATACTGACAGGACACATGTATTATATACTTTTGCTTTTAGTCTCATTGGTAGATTTGACTGAAACACCTGTTTTAGTTTGCCATATGCTGCCCGTCCCAGCCGTATTCTCCTATTGAGCTCTGTAAGCTGGCATTCCTTACTAATTGTTATCTCTTGGCCTAGATAAATGTACGACGTTACTTTTTCGATTAACTGGTTCTCAATGGTTAGTGTATGGGTAATTGTATCTTCGTTTGTCATGAATTTGGTTTTATTTATGTTTATCTCTAGTCCAACCTTGTTTGCTTCATGGTATAATTCCTGAATCATGCCTATCAGTTCTGCCTCGGTTTGAGCAAATATGACGATGTCATCTGCAAATCTCAAGTTGTTCAGTTTTTCGCCTGCTATGTTTATTCCTCTGTCTTCCCAGTGTAGATTTCGAAATACATCTTCGAGAACTAGCGTGAATAATTTTGGTGATATTACGTCCCCTTGTCTCACTCCTCTTCCAGTCTTTATCTCATTTGTATCTTCTTGCATCCTGATCTTCATTTTAGAGTTTTGGTAGATGTGGCTTATGATGTCGATGTATCTTTGATCGATTCTGGCTTTTCTCATTGCTCGGATTACCGCCCAGGATTCTACCGTGTCGAAGGCCTTCCTGAAGTCAACAAATGCCATCCATGTTGTGATGTTGTATTCCATGGTTTTCTCTATTAATAATCTGATAGTGTGTATGTGTTCTATTGTACTCATATTTTTCCTAAAGCCAGCCTGTTCTTTCGATAAATATTCCTCAAATTTGTTTTTTAATCTATTGGTAATTATCTTCATGAATAGCTTATAAATCTGTGAGAGAAGACTTATTGGTCGGTAATTTTCAAGACTGGCCGGATCTCCCTTTTTGTAAATAAGGATAACTATTTTAACGTCACTACCATTTTAATTTTAATAAACGTGTAGTATGAGAAAGAAGCATTGACATGTCGATACTATGTGTACCAGTCGAATCAATCTAGGGAAGTGTTGGGTAATGTTGAGTAATTCGAATAATCGATTACTCAATGGGCGAGTGATTTTCATAACCGAATATTGGATATTCGACTGAATGCAATCATTGGAGTTATTTTTCATTTGTAATTGAAAAAAGGAATTACTCGAGTGAGTGATAACGCATGTTAAATTGGAAGCCAATTGTGCCCTACATCCATGTAAGCGTGAAAAAAATATTAGTTTTACATCTGTTTCGAGATTCAAGAAAAACTAATACTGAGATTCTGCAAAATAAATTAGCATGGCATTTTTTATATGCCTCTTACTTAGAAATTAGTATCTATATTCCAGTTGTAATTTATGGAGGTTATAGGAGTTGTCTTTGTGCCTATACGACATGTCATTATATAAGCTCACTGCCCTTCAAGAGTTAATTAAGATTAAATTTTATGTGGGGTGCAAGATGAAAGTGTGGTTTTATAGGGTAATGAGGAACTTTTAATGGAGTTATATTTTGTTTTACCCCAAAACACTTTTAAATTTTAATGATTCTATTAATAAAGGAGTGGTTTGTTTAAAATTTGATTTCAATTTAAAATTAATGAGAATTTAAGTGTCGTGAATAATTCAACTGCGTACACATAAATATGTAATTAACTGTATTCATCCATTTCTGTAATTAGTACTATATTATTTAAAACATTGTCTAGCCACTGTTATGTTTTAATGTTACAATGTAAAACTGCCTCCTCTAGCATTTGCAACGGTATCCCTCATTTACGTTTATATTTCAAATATGTTTCAGTTATTATAATATGTATATATTATTCATGTTTTACCGCTTTCATATACTTAGCTTTTAGAGAGCAGTTTTGCACGGTCTGCTTAATGGGGCAGAGCCATATACTTCAGTGAAATCTAGATATGCTATAATTCGTTGTGGAAATTAAGCTATATGCAATGGATCTGTAATCCATTACAAAGTAAGTACGCAATCAGTGCAATCTGTTTTGCTCTTCCACGTTTCTCGTTTCTCCGTTGATTCGTTTTATGGTATGTACATGAACTCTTAACACAGTATTTAATCTCTACTTCCATATCCATATCTATACCCATCTACATTTATTGAAGCTTTTACGATTTTCTTTGACTCCATTATTTGATACTCATCGTTTTCTATGTTATTGTGAAGACTATTATATACCTTTCTCGATCCCCTTTCATTTTAGGGAAACCGTTCAATTTTCTAACTCTGGATATTTGATTTCCCACATTTCGTTTTAGGTGTTACTTCCTGTCCCAACGTTGTTTCTCCATTTTATTGATCCTTCCCTTGCTAACCACACTTGATACGACCTATTCCTTTCTTGCACATGGCGTTCTAAATTGCTTCTCCAAGGTTTTTCAATAATGACAGAGTCGATATCATTAGTTAGTAGATAACTATCCTCATTTTGTTAACATGGCCATAGTACTTACCCTGGACGGAAGAGAATGTAGCTCAATGCCTTCTTAAGTAATTGATCGTTTATATAATTGTTTAAAATATTTGTACAGCCTTCGATGTACCAGTCACTGAAGTTGGCGAAACAAATAAACTAGCTCTCAGAAGGAACTTACCAAATATTATTAACCTGCTGAAGATATTTTTTAACTTAATTTGCATTTGGATATGAAGATATAGAGTGGAAGTTCAAGAAAATACTCAAATAAAACTACTGGTCTGATAGTTTTTATCAATGTGTGATCATTTCAGTCCTGTTTCATGAGGAGTAAGGAGAAGATGGTCTTCGTTTCTAAACCTGCATTCAGTAAATTATAATATAGTGTAACTATCAAATCTGAATGTTGCAAAGATATCAGATTTGTAAAAATGAATCTACTATACGACTTCCCTCTAATAGGGTGGCTTCGCCAATATCCCTTTTCCCTATTTGTCTCTTCTCCTCCTCCGTACGTCTTCAGTGCTGTCAATATTAAGATTCGCTACACTACCAGCAATTTCTCTGTTAGGGACGTAATTCATTCAAGGATGGACGAACGCATCGCTCATCTCACCGCGGCTCTTACATCTGTCCGACCCGTAATTCTGTTACTCACGTTTCCAAACACGAACACCGGAAATAACTACATTCCGATATTTATGACCCATTAGGAGGTACAATTTGCTTTGCTCTTTTATAGCGTAATCACTGCTAAATCTTACTATAGTCTGTCAAAATAACCCATGGAGTAATAAAACGATTATTTCGCCGGGGACCAGAGGCGTTCTTAAAAAAATGAACGAAAATTAATAAATGGGTTGTAATGGTACACACACCCACGCACACAATTTTTCCAGTTACCGACTATTGCGTATTTATTCCTATTCCCCGAGCGTACGCCTGAGAGTGATTATTCCCTGTTTTTTTACTATAGCCAGACGTACAATATTCGCACGTGTTTAGGGTGAGTAACTGAAAACACAAAGCGGTTCCGTAAGGCAGCGTGTAAGACATCATAAAACTCCCAAAATTTAGAGGATGCCACCTTGCATCGGTTTTGCATTTATAATGAGATTTTATTGCTCCACGTGTTATTTTAACAGACTATAATTAAAATTATTGTTAATGGGTTAGGTGGTGTTAAAAAAACTTTCGTAGTAGGATCGTAGTAACGTCGTAATAAGAACTTAAATCGGATTTTTACGGTAACATCACTATCGTTCAAATTCGCGACAATTATCCGGGACGTCACGTTTCATTACGTGCGCTGAAATATATTAACTAATATCGTGTAGCTCCGAGTGTGTACCTCTCTGGCTCTATCTCATAACCGGGAACGATAAGTGTCGCCATAAACCGCACGTTATGAAAGTAATTTGTAACGTCGCCGATTATGCACACTATGATACTATGTATACACCTGCCATATTTTCCAAACTGCGTTTATAATGGGTCGACACGACAACAAGCACCTTGCTACACTCTTCATTTCGGAAGAGAATTGAATTACTCGCATGAATATTCAAATTTCTCGAGAGCAGGCAGACTAGGCTCTCGGTAATGGCGGATATTAAAACTAGCAATATGCCGTCGCGGTAAGGTTAACCAATTCAATTATCCTCACGATGTTTCGTCGAGAATAATGAGATCATGGTCCATGAAAAGATGGAAACGTATATATATTCAGAAGTGGGACGCTTCGCTAATGGAGCAAAAAGAATTTTCAATGGGGCGAGGGTTTACCTTTGTCGTTAAGAATTTCCCTCTCTCTTTCTCTCTCTTCCTCTGACATGTAACTAATCTTTTCAAGGCAGTAGGTCTTAAAAAGTTCCTTCGTTAACTGCGTTACGCGACCTTATCTTTGAGATGCTTCAGAAAAGGGAGAGCCGGAGAGGAGGACGCAGGCACACGCAACAGAAACCAGATTTCCCGTCCTTACCTTTACTCGCATTTGTATTTTCCCTTTGTTGACTAAGCCCCGTTTTAGCTAATCCACTTATTCGACTGGGCTCTTTCTCCCGACGCACTTCTTTTAATGTACGGGCGTGCGTCAGAGGATGAACATTCCCGGAAAGGTGTAACCCAATGGATTCCGGAGCTCCTTTCATTTTTTCCTCGTAGTCTCGCACAACCGGCTGAATTATTGTATTAGGGAAATTACGTACGAATGGGATGCTTTTGTAGGAAAAACGGGCCGCTACGAGACGTAGAAAGACGGCAACTGGAGATATACAGTCGAGTACAAAATTGAGAGTACAGGAATCATAATTGTGTTCTTTATTTACCAATTTCTTTCTACTCTACAATTCGAAATGAGATAAATTCTGTTAAAACATAACAGATAACAAAAATTAATTATTGTCCATTAGAATGTACTGCCGGATTTATTCTTTTTAATTTGGTGGTACTATTATAATAACAGTCAAATTTCATCAGACACAATTGGTCGTACAAAAATATCACTCTATAAAACAAACTAAAATGAAACTAGATTAGTGCATAATAAGAAATTTCTTCCCTTCGGAGCGTTAGTGAGTCATTTTCGTTTCGTCTGTATTACATTTTTGGAAAAAAAATTGGTTCAGTAATATTTTCTTTGCAAATTCTAAGCTGTTTCTTCGATTATCTTCTAAAATATGAGGCTTCCTAGTATTATGAAAATTGGTTTTTGGCCGAGTGTTTTTCGAACTGTTTCAGCTGCAAAGTTAAACTAAGACATGTCATATCTTAAACTCTCATACGTATTTTACTTTAGTAGTAGTAGCCCTTTGTTTCAATCACATTCGGCATCGTAGTATCCTCGTCCTACTTATTATTGGCTTAATCTATAATCTGCGCAATCAGATCTATTACGTTAATTTCACGAACACGCGTGCCGCAGAAAATTATATCGCCATCTATTTTTTCACTAATTATTAAAAGTTTTCTCAACGTTGTAAATCTAGTTGATTAATACGATCGCGTGTACAGCGGAATCATTATTTTAATTCGTCCGCCGCAAAAATTAAATAATAACCATATGAAGTCGCTGGGTTAGCGGAAAGAAGTGTCTAAAATACAACGCAGAAAACATATGGATACAGTCGTAGACATAGGTCAAGTTCATAACGTTTACTGCTAACTAATTGTGGAAATACCAATTTATATATTCATTTTAAAACTTGGTTGCCATAGCACGACATTATATTGTCACACCTAAGGCCTGAGAGGTCTTAAATGGTGCCCTGTTGATGATTGTAACCCAGAGAGTGCTGATAGATACGGGTTAAACTTAAAGCAGGCATATATATTCAACCACACACACTTAACTCGCAAGTGCCATTTTTCACTCAATTTGTTAAATATTATTAGGGAAGAGAAAAACGCTGAAATCTTCGCAAATGTTGTAGAAGTATCTCTCGGGAGCTTCAGCACCACTATCAAGCTCATAAGCCTATCTGCCGCTTGCTCACTGATAACAAATAATCAGTAACCAATAAAGCACATTCAACCATACCTTCAGATCTTGATCAATCGGAGCCACTTGGAATCGGAATGTGCTGCACTCAGATTGTACTTGTTGACCCACTCTAGAAGTACCAGCAATGCGTTTCAAAGCATTTTGAGCACCTCTATTAATTATTGTCACTACAGGCATATGATCAGATATTGTAGTCATGTTTTTGTAAATTTTTCAGGTTTGAAATTCAGATTCTTTTCGCACAGTGTTTGGTTGAACTGCAGGAAGAGAACCATTTTTATCGTTTTTTAGACTTTTTAAATATTGGGGGTGGGTTTATAAGCAAAAGGTGGTTTTTGAATAATACAATGTATATACACAAAATACGTTTGTCTTTATCCTGTATCTGAATATAGCTCATTAACAGTAAAATCATTTTAAAGCTTGTAGGTAGCAAATTGCAATTAATAATGGTTTAATCATTCAATGCCATACAGAACATGCTAGTCTTCACTTAAAACTACGTGTAATAAGAAAATTGAAGTGGAAAAATCGCATTAGGCTACCTTTCGAATTTGCATCAATTTGAATTTAACAGGTGATAAGTGAAATGCACCAAATTGAAAAATACAAAATTGTTATTTCTATAAAAACATACGAATAAAGCTCATTTTGTTTTGATGAACAAATATATTAAATGTTTTTGCATCTGATGTTTTTTGTCCGAGTACGTTACTAAATTATTTCTCCGTATTTCAGCGACTTCAATAACATTCAAACCACATAGAATCATTCCAATGTATTTGTCATGTACATCTCCCAAATCTTATGAATATTCCGCATATAAATTAATTAATTAAATATTTGTGAAATTGTGTTGCATAGATATGCACATATTTTATTGCATATAACCCGAGTCCGAATTATTATTACGGACGTATTGCAGATAATATCCTACAGTAAATAAGGTCGTCGTTATTTTTAGAATTGGGCGTTTGCAGTTGCATTCTTAAATTGTGCAAACATGAGTAAAATGGTATGTTATAGGACTAAACTAAACTAAAAGCCATTACGGACTCATATGATAAGAGTGTAGGGGCCCGTGGGAGATGAGTTGTGAATAATATTGTAAAAAGTGTAAATAGTTCTCTTCCCACGGGCTGCACTTTCCTTTTTTTACAAATGTGACTATCTCGAGAGTCGATTCTAGGAACGCCCCGAAACTTAGTACCATTCAAAAAAAAATATATGTTTTCCTCAAAGAACGGTTTCGGAGCTTTCTACAAAGTCGAGCTGTCGGGATGGTCTCTAAAACTTTCACCCCATAAAATCGCCGCACCGAGGTACCTGCCATGTACGCGTCTACCGAGGGATAGAATCTTCGGGCGGTAGTTTTTAAGGTCAGTTACCCCCGAACCTTCCTCGGCGAACAGCTTGTATAAAATTGTAAATACGTTTTCATTTTTATCAATAGACGAGTCAAACTTATCCGGCCTATTTCTACACTCACCCATCACCGGCTAACACAACAAGAGGATGGTGTAGGCCGTAAAGAAGTAAATAATCAAAAAATACAAAAAAAAAACATATTAAGTGTAATAACGATTACAGCGATCTCCCATTTAATTAAATGTAATACATTCAGAAAAATAGTTTTTTTTGGGCACCTTTTTAACAATGACAAATTCAGAGTTCATTTTATATTAAATAAATACAGTTTAATGTTATGCTTAAATCGGATCTAAAATTGATTAAACTCATCGATGAAATCTGTAAAATAGGTAGAAACAAATTATTATGAATCTTATTTAATAAATAACTCTACTTTAACTTTACCAACAATTCAATAAAATATTTGTTTTGTAAATATACTCTGAGAAAATAATTTGTCTTATATTGTTAATAGCAGAAATAGTAAATTTAAACTAAAACTAAATATAGCGTGGATGAGATTGTACAACGACAAAAATTTCCTTCTGTCTTCTACCTAGCGGTAGATTCGAGACGAGACGAGAAATGACATGGTCTCGAAAAATCCTTAAGATTTATCATATTAGTCTCGTCTCAGTCTCGAGAAATCTCGAATAATATTGAGTGTACACATGTTATTTTATGGATTTTATAATTTGAACAGGATATTTAGTTTTTTGAAAATATTTAATCAAAAAACTTGTAATTTGGAGAAGAGGTACAAAATGAGAAATCAATTTTGTTATTAAATAAATTTGTTGGTATACCAAAGAGTCTTTGTTGTGGCAAGTCTCGATCTTGTGTCCACCGTCGAAACTTTGGACTGCCTGATCTCGTTATGAGTTTGTATCTTCACTGAATATACACCAAAACGTGTTCCTTTTTCCTCACAATTTGGTCTTGTGTTATTATTCTAATTCTTACTTCCACGGCGTCTTCTAACGATTTGCATATGTATTAGTATTTAATTAATTAAACGACATCCATTTATGCTTGGAATATGTACAGGGTGTTCATGACAAACGCCGTCTTTGGATATATGGAAAGGAGATAATGGAAAAGTTTCAAAATCGGACCTCAGCTACGATAAATTTTAACGTGACTTTGCCTACTAAACTCCTTACTTAGATACTTTTTTTGGAAATTTTCAATCCTGTGTCAAATGCACTTTCCTGCATTTGATTTTTTTGTTAAAAAAAATTTCCCGTGTCTTATTTGACGTTTTGTACAGGACATTTTGACGTATTAAATACATTTTTCTGTAAATGGTATACTAGTATATTCAGAAAATTGTTGAAAATTGAATGCAAAACCTGGCCGAGAGTCAAATGTTTGTACTAATGATAAATTGTCTTATACCACTATAGTATTATATACTCTTTTCAAAACAAATCCCGATGCACGTCACTTTCATGACGTCAGAATACTTCCAATACTACCAACTTAATATAGTCCCAGCACATCGCAATTTATGTGTTCCGTGTCTATTTTAGGTTGACAATATACATAACTATATATCTAACTAACCTAAAATATACACGGAACACATAAATTGCGATGTGCTGGGACTATATTAAGTTGGTAGTATTGGAAGTATTCTGACGTCATCAAAATGACGTGCATCGGGATTTGTTTTGAAAAGAGTATAGTAGTATTTGTGGTAGTATAGTAGATGCTAATTATTTTATCTCATATTAATTTTATTGTTAAATGTTGTTTTCGTTAATTATTGTGTTTAATAAGTATAAGCCATCATTTGATTATAAAATTATTTTATAGATATATTTATAATTCTACCGTATCAAATGAGGAAATTAAATATTCCAATAAGACGAATTGGAATGTAATCTCACATTTTTCAGATTTGGTAATTTAATCAATGACATTGTAGATACGATTATCGTTTAATCTTAATTAGGTATTTAATATAAAACAATCTTAAATCTTAAAGGGCACAAAATGACGATTTTGCTGAATACATTTTCCTTGTTAAAGTGATAAATTACTCTATTTTTCAGTACATCTATATTACATTTCTCTCTTACCTGTTTAGGAACTGCACCGTCCTCCCATTATCATAATTCCATAAATCGGTAATATCCTTTGGTGCAGTTTACATCCCAGCTTTTTACCGAATGTCAGGTTGAGATGGACCAGTGTAGATTCCCGAAATCAAATTGTCCCTGGATAAAAAAGATTAAGGGACGTGATGTCCCAACATATCTTTAATAATATTATTAACGACGCTGAAATAAATGCGTTAAATCTTTGTTGTATCAATAATAAATATCGACGATGATGAAGTTACTTGCTGACATCCCTGAAAAAACAATGGCATTTCCCATTTCACAAAAAATAATTATTAGCAACTTATCTTGTTCGTTACCGCGACACTATAATTAGCTCCTTTGCGAAAACACTTTTTTCAGCGGGACGAATCAAATTAGACATTTCAAAGTAAATTTCATCCTCGATGTTGCACCACGTTTTCCGTTCTTCCTCCTGCCGGTTACGTATGTTGAAAAATAGCCGAGGTCGTGCCTTTCATTAAAGCGGTTCACAGGAAAAAATACGTGAGAGTGTTTTCACGGCAATATATTGCCGCTGGCTTCCTCTGACGCAACTCTTCCTTGCAGCCCCGTCAGAATTTATATGAGGGTGGAGTGTACTTCTGAAAATTGTATTAGCCGTGGAGCCGAATACCTTACATGACGTACGCGACAAGGATAATTGACGTTTAAAGAGGGAATATATTGCGAGTTTCAAAGGACAAGTTCGTTAAATTAGGAAAAAAAACTACGTTTAAAGATGGAGAGAGGTAGACAGGTAAAAAGGTTTTAATTATACAGGCCAGCAGCTGTGTGACTTCCCACAAAATATCTCTTTAATAAACTTAATGAAACTTTTCTATTACACGAAGTAGTGTTTATTATGGGAGCAGCGTCTACGGGAAGCTAAAAGATAAAAGCTTTATTACTCTCCCACTAACTTCTCCAGAGTACATTTTCTATGAGGCATTGTTTGTACACCGTTCATACTGCGAGAGAACAGGGAGACGTTAATTTATTTTTTTCCCCGTAACCGGTCTTTGAGTGCGACTTTAAAGAATATTAAATTTCTCCTGAAAACCTAAGATCCCGACTCGAACCCGTTACATCGATGGTTACTTCGTTTCTTTTATCGGTATTTTATTTTTATTTTTCTCGGGGAAACGATTTCACGGCTTTTCGCCGGCAATCGGGGAACTTTTGGGCATATTCCCCGGTAAGCGGTTTCCGGTTTTAGGGGCTGAATAAAGGGGAATTAAGTCGGACTGCCGAAGGTTTCGGGATAATGACGGATTTAATTTGATTTCGAAAATTTTCCTCAATTAGAACCGGCGCGGGTCCTCTTTAAAACCTGAATTATTTATATTCGGGGTCGGTTCCTTGACAACGAGCAATATCGGTCTAAACCCGCGAAGGGAATATTTGCGACACTTTTTAAATGATTCCCGCCGAGCTGATACGCGAAGCCTTTCTCTGGAAACTTTTTCAATCTGGCGTGTAACAGAAATCCTGTTTACTCCTTTGTGTACTTATACTTGAACAATTGGAAGAATAGACGGTGTTTGGTTTCGCTATAGACAAGCAGTACGGGCCTTTGTCGAAGCTTTTAAAAGTCCTGTCACGTTCGGCTCCCTAAATGGAATTCCGTCGCTGAAGAAAGAAAATGTGTTTTTCCGTTATATTAACAGCAGGGAATACCTATCGGTGATAACGACGACTTCCCTCCGTCGTCTGCCTGCAGGAAACATTCACTTTTGCGACGGGCTTTTCGAAATTAATGCCTAACGATGAGATTCATGTATTTGCCGCATCCACGGGAAAAACCTTCGTTTTGCCACCGCCACTAATTCCATGCGGAATTTGTGAGCGAACTAAACATATAAATTACAGTTTATTGCTGGAAAGTCCTCTTATTATTATAGAGAGATCGATACCTAATGCAAACAAACGTATATGTTACAAAGTTTGCTGCTGCATGTGGGCTTATCGTATACGTTACGTCCATACATATATGTAAATAATGGAACACCCTTGTTGTAATTACCAGTGCAATAGATGAAATAGGAGTGTTTTGGAATTTATTGGGAAAGTTTTAACAAAAAGGGTTTTTGTTTCATTAGGTTTTTACGGAACTTAGGAATTTAACAAAAGTGTGCAACGTTAAATTTACCAACGTTACCAAAAAGTTAGGCGGTCTTAATAATGAGACCCGACTAGCTCAACTCGTCGGTGAGTGGTCGTGGATGAATTACCATACGACCAGATACTCGATGATAAAGGGGCGCCAACAACTACAAACAAAGCCCAGCCCTGACTGATATCTCGAGCCCCCTCTAGTTGTTGAGGGGAGTCGATCAATGTCTCACAGCTATCAAACGTCTCACTTACCTTGACGAATGCTTAAACGAATCCGAGAGAGAGGTTGAGGTTAGATTCGTTGAATAAAACTTAAGCAACTCTAATAAATGAATTTAATAGCCAATACCCAACTCTCAGATATGCAACCAACTTATCGTACAATCGATTTTCCCTAACCTGACTTTTAAAAGGACTTCCAACCTGTACGGGTGCTCCGCGACGCCGCCAATGGTCTGCAACTGAGGTTCGGTTGGCTCTATCGGGGACGACGGGAGCGTCAACGGAGCCTTCTGCCCAGCTCGGTCGAACGGCTACCTCCTGCCGGGATCTGATGATGGCTCGGACCCCCCTGGACTATTGAGCCCTGTCGTGTCTGGAGACTGGAGTCTGGACTCCTGGAGGGGTGCTGATGACACCGCAGACGACACCACGGAGGCTGCCTTCTCCGGAACGGAGACTGGATCGGGTGATGGCTCGCCCTCGGACGGCTGATACTTGGAGGTTCGACCTCACGGATACCCGGCTGGAA
This sequence comes from Cryptocephalus moraei, assembly GCA_946251905.1. NCBI lineage: Eukaryota > Metazoa > Arthropoda > Insecta > Coleoptera > Chrysomelidae > Cryptocephalus > Cryptocephalus moraei. The sequence goes on from OX276454.1 coordinate 23,574,318, forward strand.
CGGCTGCTCTGGGCCCCCTTTGGTCGGACGGTGGAGTCTTCGGGTTGGGAAGATGACGCCCCGGACGGCGGAGATCTCTTGACAACGGAACGGTCGGAACGGAGAGACTTCACTTCGCTGTCGCCCGTCAGCCCACGAAACACTGTTTCCGTGATCGATCGTAATGGATTCCGAAGTCCGCGCACTCATTGAACTCAACTAGACTTAACTCGGCGATTGGGAGTGACTGATGCGCACTCGAACTAACGATAATACTCTCCGTAACACTCGGAATAACACTCGGAATAATAACAATAATCGCAATAATACTAATACTCCTACTAATACTCGGAATCGGAAATCACCCAAAAGAGAGAGAGACAGGGGAACCTGTCCACTTTTATACTATCCGTTCCTTCTATAAAAACCAATCGAACATTCGAGAAGGTATTACTGTAAACTTAACGAATATTCGTTACCAACACAAATAAATGTTCCTAGCTATCAACCAATCCGGATCACGTGTGAGAAAGAGAGACATATTTGTATGAGCGAACTAAAACTACTTGTATGAATGGTTGTATACCCTTAACTTCTAAGAATAGATAGAAATTAATCAAATTATCCCTATTTCCTTTGGTACTGTTACTGTAGGGACTCACTATGTATTCCTAAAAGTCGCCCATACTTCCCACTAGACTTTGAGCCGAATATTCCTAATGAATCTAACCTCTCATCGAAAAATGTGTTCACAGAGGAAGGGAGATCAACCTAAGGGCTCAACCCTTAGTTATGGACTACGTAATAATCTATCATATCCCCTGTGAAGACATCCCGCGTACATCAGTTCTATTATCGACAATTCATTACATGTGTTATAATTGGAGGTTTGAATTCCTAGATTACCTGTTCTCTACCTAGTCCACACAATCCTAGCTAAGATAAGTTCGTTCTTGTATCACTACATATTCTCCCGGAGCCTTATCTGACGTTATTCGTGTTTAAGCTAGTTCGCGCACATAACCTCTCATGAACCAGAAATGTGTTCACAAAGGAAGGGAGACGAAACTAACGACTTAACCCTTAATGAGGGACAACATGATACCCTATCCCTTGCGACACCAGTCCTGTTACACCGGCCCTATTCCTGGTATTTAATTACATGTGGCCTGTTAGAGGTTATAATTTACATTTACATTCACTACCTGACTCCTGTTGGCCTTAGGGGCAAACGAGCTATGTCAACATGTTATTCTGGCACTCGTGGAGGTAAATTGCATAAAATGTGTGAGTATAAAGTTAAGTGGAGTTGCTAAGTAAAGAGCTAAGTTGATTGCATATCAAAGATCTTGAATAATTTTTATTCATCTTTCTACAGTTGTCGATTCATGCCTCTTCTCAAAAAAATAACGTTACAAGTGCTCCTAACAAAGTATGTCTTTTTTTCCCACATTTCTATTTGTGCTTATATTTTCACATCATATGAACTAGACATTGTTTGTCAGGATGACGAAAATACCAAAAAGTATTAGGTAAATTACAGGGATGCAGTCAATTCAAAGGAGGTGTGGAAAAGTGACCACTTCTATTTTAAAAACGGTAAACTTCGAAATGTAAAATTAAGCTTCAAAGTTTGACAAACGTCACTCCCTTGTCAACTTAGCAGGAAACTGTACCTTAAACCAATTTGTATAGTATTTGTTACTTTCCTTTTTTACATTACATGAGATATAATTGGATTAACTAGATAGTTAGATTGGAGATTAATACCACCGGCACACTAAACAAATTAAGTGATCTGCACTTTTTAATAAAACCCACCTCACAGATATTTCCCTTCCTGGTCTATTCTAAATATTTCGTAGAAGGGGTGACTGTGTCGGTATCATGTACAAAGTGTGTATTACGAGATTTGTACTGTATGAGGACGAAGTAACACTTTCACCCTTTCATCCGAGGATGGTTAGGTTAGGCTTATCAATTTACTTGGCTCTATTTTTTTATATTCTCTTTCCGAGGTTAACCCTTCTGTGGCTTTGTCTTCCGTCAAAATATCTTTTAGTCACAATTTCAGTTACATAAATGTTTAGACCACGTCATTTGTGAGGGTTTTGGAAAACTATATTAATTTTACTGTTTCAGTAGAGCTGTTGTCCCAATTTAATGTCGAATTGGAATTTTTGATGTACTGACCTATTGCATACAAGGAAAGTATGGTTTACGTCATCTAAAAGTCCGCAGTATAGGCTTTTATTTCAGACACGCTCCTTCTTAACCTGTATAGATACATTATAAAGCCACCGTCTCCAGTTGACAATATCACCACGTGGTTTCTTACTTCCCCCTTAAAACGTAAAATTGTAATAAGGCTCCTCGTCCTATCAGATATCAGCAGTTTCCGCAGTTGCGTCCTTTTTCTATGTGAAAACATATGTTGGCGCCTGTGTTGGTAAATTGTAGCTTTTCGGAATAACAGCATGTAAGCGTGTTTGTAGTACCTCGCTTGCCCCCTCTCCACATAGCAATATATTAGAATCTACATGTTACCGACAATAATTACAAGAATCTTTGTAACCGACAAACCAATTATACGCAAAAATGCATTTTTCACTACTTCAACAAGATATTTTGAACACAATTTCAAAAAACAGGACACCACATTGCGTAAGTAATATATTCCCAAAGTTTAAAAACTTCAATTTGATACGGTCTATGAAGTCATGACGCGTGATTGGCCTTCCTCTTTTGCTAATTTGACGCCGAGTCTCATGAAGTTAGTTACAGCAACGTGGACTTGGTGCAGATTTAACCAGCACGGCCGGCGTCTAGTTGGGAAAGTTGGTAAAATTTGATTTTCCACACACGTCCCGTCGTGTTTTAATACATACAAAACAAGCAAGGATGCATCGAAGGAAAGAAGGTTTCTTTAAAGAAAAATATGTGAGATTATTTTTGATAAATTCAATTGCGAATATTCAGGTTCAATTCAATTTATTATTCTGTTTTGTTTCTTTTTCATATAAATACGACGTTTCCGATCAGTTGGTTCCAATTCTGGAGAATTGATTGCACTCCAAACGCATTATTCCGAATTGACTCATTAATATAAAAGGTATTTCTTATTATTTTTCGCTATTTTTACAAGTTTCAGTCATCTACAGTCAGAAATTAACGACGAAATGATGTTCAGCGCCTAAAAATACATAAGACGAAAACGTAATTCAGATCCATTTTTTTTTTCAAATTTAATCAATTAAGATTTAAGCCACTTTGAGATCTTTCGCTGTTTCCACTATTTTCAGCTATTTTTGATAATTTACGAAAAATCTGTATTGATGAAGTTTAGCAGACTTTAGATTGGAACTAAAATACGAGATCGACGAGTCTTATCGAAAGTAATGATAAACTGATAAACTTGATAGAATGAGTTTCAAGAAAGTATAAACCTACTAAACCTTTAACAATGTACTTAAATTCTCAACATCATACTTAGAGATGTGAGTGAGGTTAATAAATCTTTTGCATCGGTATTTAGCTTTGCCTATTTACGTTCCTCGTCATCGTGTATACAGAGTAAACACAACAGACTAAATGATAATACTAAGATTCATCATTTTAAATGCGAAATTTTAAAACAGTTGCTTATGGTGTTAATAACATTTCTACTAAAATATTGAAGCACCCTTTGCCTTTGTGCTTTGTGCATTTGTCCTTAGGTACATCGCACACGTGGTAAATCATTGCATGGAAATGGTTATCCTTAAACTCTTAACACTTAAACTTAAACTTAAAACTTGATCGGTAAACTAAAAGGGTACGAACCTCTCATTTAGTTTTTTTTTTGCTGCTTTAACTGCTATCTTATTAGTTCATAATAGAAAAATTGGTGCGGTGCAGTCAAAATTATTAATATTGGTTAAAATGGAAATAGTATTCTGTTTTCGCACGTGTGTATATTCTAGAGAATAAACTAACCGTGAACGATAAGGCGATTTAACTGTAACCGTATTTAATAATAAGCAAGTCGCATTTGTTTCTCGGAGAAATACGCGACTTAATAAATAACCAAGATGTTATATAGATATATCGTTAAGTTTTTATTTTTTAGAGATTTACACATTTATCATTTATAATTTCGGAACTTGAAATGTTGTCTCTCAGTTTTCTTCTCATTTTTACCATAATTTTGAAAATGAGGTTCAAAAATCAAAATTTCAAGAGGTTATGAGTCTTTAGCCATTGTGACCGTTACGGATTTAAGAAGATTGACTTCATATTTGTGGGAATTCTTAACATGCTTAATTCTCGTTAAGTATTTTAAGAGAATCTTGCCATTTTGTATTTTATACAACTAATATTAAAGTTACCTTCAGGGATTGAAAAGTGAGCCTCAGTGAAGTGCCTAAATAATTTACAGTTATTTTAGCTTAATTACTTATCCTGGCATTTTAGTTGAAACGTTCCCATTTTTATTTGGAGGAATAGATAGCATCCCTTCAACGACATATTTGGATTCAGCACTTTCCGCCCTCTGGAGAGACTGTCCCGAGGGATAAAAATCGAGACCTTTCACTTAATCCGGCAAGGTAATAAAAACATAACCTGGCAATATCAATTACCGAACTAATCAGCATAAAGTTTTCCAACCACCATCCCAAGAGTAGAATCTTGCAATCTTGCACCGTCATTTACTTGAAGAGGAGACCCTCATCCTAGGTAATCCGGGTTATATCAAGGAAAGCCAACTACGTCACCCTTCCCTCCCTTCTTCATCTCTCTTCCTCCATCCCCTTGCGGTGTATATCGATGGGGTAGTTATTTAATCGGGATATATCTCGGTCGGGAGGCGGATGTGTCGGGATTTTGAATGATTGCGTTGCGCTTTTTGAAATATATTAGACGGCGAATTTTGTTTTACTCGTCAAAGTTTCAGACGCGAATCTTCCACATCCCTGATGGGGTGGGAAGGGGGGGGGGTAGAAGCCCGATATTGAATTATATCGGCGTGAGGTGAAATAAAGATATGCGAGGGTGAGGGAGAACGTTGGGTAACGTAGCTTTATTTGAACGCGAAGTCGGATTAGATGGAAATTTCTCTTGGAACTGAGGGAGGCAGGGTTTCGAATTCGACGGGAAATGGTGGATGTCGTATCAAGTTTCGATTTGTGTCGTCTTTACTCGCTCGAACAGAAGCAAATCGGGACCGAGTAGTGGAGATCTCTTTTTACTTGAAACGCGTTTATTTGGGTTTTTGCTCATTATTTGTTTCGGGTGATCATTACGAAGTTACAATTTTTTCTGGGGAATTTTCGGAAAACGCTGGAAAACGCTCCCCAAATACGTTTGAGATAGTTTTCATTCCGGAAAATAAGTAGTGTAGAAAAAAAATTAATTTTTTTAGGGCGATGGTGTATACCCAATTTATAATGACTTTCCACCATACCTTTTGGTGAATTCACAATCTAATCACAAAACTGGACATTTGAAGGACGTGTGGACTAGTACTCCAGGATATAGAGTTACAGTTCTTTAAAAATAGCAATAATTATATGACTCTCACTGAATAAAATCGAAATAAATAACTAATAAATATTATGCGCCAATTTTCGTTGACCTGTGACACCTTTGACAAATGGTGTTCCATGCTAAGTGTATCAAAACGTTAGAACAAATCAAATTGTCGTGAATATTCTGCAATGTAGCGTTCCATAGTTTTCCGTGGACGCTTCTCGCGTTCTGTGTTGATCGTCATTCAATATGGCTACCGTTTGTTTACAATTTTTATAATTAAACATCTCGGTTATTAAACGGAATTATGTAGATTCCTTAACCAGCTAAGGGTTTCATTGCACGTAGCCTCCGCTGATATAGTCCGTGTCATAATACACTTAAAGGATTTTGGTCCCAAAATGATCACGGTCGCCACCCACTGTTATCCAAGATTTATTTGGAAATTTGAACACACCTTACGCACCTACAATAATAAATCCAGGTATTGTTAGCGAAGAAGATTATGTAGTCATGTCATGTAGTCGTAGTTTATATCCTCTGATATTACCACGAGCTATTTTCCAGTCTGTTAAATCGACCTGCCACAAGGCGCTAAATAAGGTTGATTCTAGTTAACGTGAAACATTTTTCTATACGAACTAATTAGTTCTAATCAGAAAAGCTTACCAAGGGAGACCTTTATACAGGGTGTCCCTCATAAGGACCGATAGAGTTCCTTGGCATGCAGGCTTATCCAAAATACGATAAATTGCTGCAACTTACCTTTAATAAGGTATCCCTTATTGTTGCATCTTTGTTGAGTTACGAGTGCATTGAAGGAAGTATTAATCAGGGGTGATCTAACCTTAAAATCTCACAGGATATTTAGCTCTCTACTTATTATAAGGATTAATACTTATTACTACTTATAAGGATTTCAATGAAAATTAAATTAATTGAGGCAAGAGAATTAAAAAAAAATGTTAATTGGAAAAAATGTAAATGTCATTAATAGGCCATGAAAATTTGTTGTGTCAAATCTGACAACTAATAATTAACTCGTTGTGAAAATGGCTGGAAAGTTTTCTTTTGGTTAACAGGTTCTTAAGTTCTTTCGAAACATACTGCAGAAGTGTAGAGTATCAAATATCAAGAGAGATTTCCAATCACGTGCTTCCCCATCGAGGAACATTTGCCAATGTTGGGAGAACTTCTCGAGATACTGGAAAGTTTTTTACTAACACTTTATAACGTCCTAATGTGGTCGGATTACAGAACAAGTAACTTATTCTCGTAGCGATTGAAGAAAGAGGCAAATGAGTTAAATATATTTATCTCGACAGACAGGAGCATCAAGCACTTCTGTAACAGAATAATTAGGTGTAATTGACTGCATCCACCTCATTTCCTAAACGTACAACAGTTGTTGCCTCAATATTTAATAGAGCGAATAATCTTCTTAAATCGGAATAACAATTTTCACATGACGCTTGTTCACCCGCAGATCGGTGAAACAACTGTCCAGTATTTATATGGATTTATAGTTCATTCCAAAATTATCATAATTCGATACAATACGATACGAGTTACAAATAATCATAATTATCATAATTACGATTGTCATTGCAATATAATATGTAGTGATTACAATAATAATTATCAAAATTATAATAAATTTTCCAATGAAACCTTCTGTACAATTTCATATCGAATTTGAAATAAACTTTTGGGGTAACGTTGTTTATGTTTAATTTGAACAATTATTTTACCAAATCAACTAACCGAAATTTCGTCAAAATACTCTCTGTGATCTATTAGACGAAACTTCGGTCTACACATGATAGAAGACCACTTCATTTTAGTGATGTTAGAAAATTTTTGAACTGCCAGTTTCCAAATAAATGGATAAGGCGAGAAATAACTGTCCTCAAAATTGGCGACCGCTATCCCCAAGCTTCTCTAAATGTGATTATATTTCTTATGGGAACGATAAAGAATTCGGAATATTCTTCGCCAGTTGCAACCCGAGAAGAATTATGGGCTCGCATCACAAATAAATTCAATTCTATGAAAATTGATTCCGTTATTAGATAGAGCGGACCTCAATTTTCGGGTACGAATAAATTTAGGTATATGAGAAAATGGCCGTTACTTTGAACAATTTCTTTAAATTTATGTAATTCATAATATTCGATCACATGTTTTATTACGTACCTACTATTGTCACGAAGAGCCGTAAGGAGACTAAAAATCCAGCGAACTGAGTGAACTTAGCTCACGGAAAAAAAATATTTCTATGAATGACACGTGCGAAAATTATTCTCTTCACTCGTTTGACAATTTGGCAGTAATACTAATTACTATAGAAAGGCAAATATTCATGAAAATGTATACCAATAATATGAAACAAATGTAAGAGAATCTGAAAATGAAATTTGTGGCTCAGCCGGGATACGAACCCGGATCTCCCAATATCGCGTCGGGTGTTCTAACCAATTGAACTACCGAGACACCTATCAATTTCATTTTCGATGTTCGTGTTAAACGTTTTTGAGAGGATGATACTGAGGACGTATTGGTTGTACGCAACACACCGTACCTCCTCTCACGTCAATAATGTGGTCTCTTACGTGTTCTCTTACATTTGTTTCATATACACCATCACTTTGAATAAATTTCGAGAACATATTCCATATACCAATAATAATTATAATATGTAATATAATTTAACAATTATATGCAATAACTGTAGTAAATATGCAATTAAAACCGCAGGTTTAAGGAACCTATATTCCAATAAATAGTATTATTTTCTTTACTGAATTGTGACCACTGAGGAGATTGTTAAAATGATTTATAAAAAGGGCAAAGAATAGATATTTCTTTCAACTCCCCGTTATTTTTTGTTTTCTATGTAAATGCATGTGTTTCTACACATGGAAAACCTCCCTGTCACTTTAACAAAAATTTTCGAAATTTTATAATCCAGTCAAAATTTCAGGATCGACAATGACAACTGGAACCAATAAAATTTCGTCTTACATCACTGGCTTTAAACAGAGACCTGTATCCACTATTTTTCTGCTAGATTGTTTTCTTAGAAAAAAAATCAAAGACAATTTTATATTTTTTAAGCCTTTTGCACACTTTTGCCGTCTTCTACATCTCTAGATGTCGTTTATTACCCTTATGCTTTCGACATGTAACAAATTGGATGATACTGACTAAATTAGAAATAACACTATAGTTGCACCACTTAATAGATGAACACTGTTGTTAAGAAAATTGTTCTAGCACTTCCTCAACTTGCCAAAGAGATTTCGAATTTTCAGCTGTCGAATTAAATATTACAAGAAATTACTGTTTTTCGGGTAATTTGCTTTTTACGCGCTTTATATTAGCTTCACTTGTATGTTTGTTTGTTTTTTGTTTTAAACTTCTAAACTCGATGTTTACTCACTTTCAAACTTTATATTAATTCAAAACTTCGCATATTGATTAAGAACTAATGACAGTAGAATAATTTAATTACCAAATCATTATTTTGTATATATTTAATTACACATAATTGAAGAAGTGACATTGACAAAACAAATTGTCAATTTTCGTTTATGTAGATTACGAGCTGCTTGAAAATTTTCTAATGTTAATCTCAGATAAGAAAAAATTGTGTAGAAACGTTGCCATGGGTTACCATCCCCTCTACCAAATGTCTTTCGTGATTACTTTCCTCGCGTATTAAGAACTAATGACAGTGCAATAATTTACTAACCAAATCATTATTAATTTATCTAGGCTCTTGAAAGCCTTGTGAGATTTCTTCCTGCGTGCAGGTTAACAGGGAGAGTCCCATGTAACACTGAAGCATTAAAAGAAATGACTAGATTGCGAAAAAGTACTTAAGACAAGGTAATGAATCGAATTAAAGGTGCAAAATAAATTATAGTTTTAAAAAACTAAACAAAAATACGCATTAACGGTGAATCAAAGTAAAAAGTTAAAAATACACTTTTTTAGAAATAAGAATAGTATAATTAGAGAGAAAATAGATGTTATTGTAATAAAGCGTGGGGTGCTTGACATATGTGCTGTTAAAAACATTTCATCAGTACGATTAGTATAAAATTATTGTTCAAGAAGAACGCCACGCTTTATTACAATAACATCTATTTTCTAGTTAATTATACTATTCTTATTTCTAAAAAAAAATGTTTTTACGTTTTTAGTTTGATTCACCTTTAAAGCGTGTTTTTCGTAGTTTTATCCAACACATGACATTTATGACTGTCATTATTAATGTCATTTTAGGCAAGTAAACTATCAAATAACACACTAGTGTGTTATAATCCGTAATTAACTAGTGAGTTATGGATTATAACTCACGTTCATATTTAAATTGGTATTCTATTTATTTATTTATTTATCGCCCGTGGCAACCAAGCAAACAACCTGCTTTAACCAAAATGTAATAAAGTCACTGTCAAGTCATTCTGACATTTATAGGGTACTGAGACGCAAGTAGCTTTGATTTGATCACAAACCTTATTAATTATTATCTCATAAAAAACTGATTTCTTCCACTTGTTGGATGAAACATTGTATGCCACTCGCGTGTTATGTTTCCTGAGTCACTTGAGAATTTATACCACTCGACCTGACGGCCTCGTGGAATAAATTTTCTTGCGTGATTTATTTTCAATATAACACACTAGTACCGTAAATAACTTTTCTAAACTATAATTAATAATCAGGATGACATAATGATCATATAATTTATGTATGTAATAAATTCAAGCATATATTGTGAACGTACGTTTTTTATGTTCTATGTTTTATATGCAGTTTTATGAGAAAATATGCAAATGACTTTAAACATTCACAGAATATGCATGATATGCAACATATTCAGTTTGCATAAATGCATTTTTTTAATAATCACGCTAGTCACTTAATAAACCCTTCTGTTTATATACGAGGCGATGTAGGACACACTGGCCCCATACAACAAGCCGAGAAAGGATTTCGACAGAATGTCAAAAACTGAGGTATTCCAATACGTTCAATTCTCATTCTCGTGTAATGGGCCTACTTAATACCATCTACACTTCTATTTATATAACTCGTTTCTGTCCACCACCCTCATGAGCTACAACTCCCAACAGCGCACCCTTAACTACCCCTACCAACCCCTAGGCGTGACACTATGTAAATTGTCTTTTCCATTAAATCGTTATTGAATCTTTCGTTTCAGGTTGGAAGACAAATTTCTTTCGCCTACATTCCATGACATCCAATCGACACTTCTTATTGCCTTACTTCATTTAACCCCATTTTTCTTGACGACCACACGTTTTGTTAAAATTTTACAAGAGTAAAAAAATTTAAAAAAATAACTTTCCCGTTAGGTGAAATTATCAATTGTTTAAGTAAGCAGATAGATAAAATGTTCTGTAAAACTTTAATGGTGGATCATCCCGGATCAATCTCCTTACGATGTTTTAATGGACCTTTTCTCGCACATAAATTATAAGTTACGAATTATAAATTAGATGTACGATACACCCAAAAATAGGCATTAATAACTTGGGATCTAATTATAAATACTTTGTTTTCAAGTTGGAATATTAATTTAAACGTAAATCTGCACACTTGACCTATTTAACGTACATTATGTCTATACTATTAACACAAGTACCCATGTTAACTCCACTTAAAAAAATCACCCTGTACCGGAATCTGCACTAAATCGTAGTAAACGGTTTGTTTTCAAAACCTTACAAATCCGCTGTAATATTGATTGCTCCTTTGACCCATTTTCCGTCATTCTTGCCAATTTTACCGTACCTTGCTCTCCAACCCAGTCGTATTAACTAATGTGATACGAAACAGAAACTTATGACAAATTTCACACCGACGAAATTTTAAAATTCATTCCGTGCATCCTTCCACGTCGTATTATAATACGTCTTTTTCTGCTATATAATTTATGTCGACGTACCTACGTACATACACAACCCTGCTTATTTTATTATTCTCCGAGTAAGTTAACATGGTGGTCTGCAACTTCACACTTTGTGAATGTTTGCTCCTCGCGTGAATATGAGGATTTATGTTCTGAAATATTTAAAATTTAATTAGCATTCCACAAAGCACGGGCTGAAGTCGGTTAATGCAAACAAAACTTCTGACATTAAATATGCCGGCAACATAAGGAAGATAACAGTGGAGAGTTACAGTGAAACGTAATGCACTGCCCTAATTTAATGTTTGTTTTCCCGGGCCGCTCTCTTCCTGTATTTTTTTAATTAGTAGGTAAACGGGTTTTAAAGTCATAATAAAATGAACGAGGGTGGTTTCGTAGTTGAGTTACATGGAATTACTTTTGAGGAAATGAGGTATTACGGTATGTTTCACTCATAAGTCTACGAAATTAAACGAAAACTTCCCTTACTAAATTATCTTACCGAAAAATCGTTATGTTCAACGTGCATAATTAATAGTGTTATACGCTCCAGCGTGAACGTAACTTAGTAACAATTTCATCCTATTGTTCGTGTCTTTCCAGATGTTTACATATAAATGCGGATTATTCGTTGTATAAGGAACAAATCTCCATAACAACTATGTGTATCTTAGTAGATGTTTAATTGTTATTGTTTTACTTCCTCGTAACGTTAAACGAAGTTATGTTCCTCGTCTTGCAGCTACTACGTGTCTGTTACTTCGTTCTTTCCAACATAGAGGACTTTCAATTGATATTTGCACGTTGCGTTGATACAATGCCGCAGATTATTCATTACATAATAGATCGCATGTATTTGAAATGATGCCTAGTAAACACAATGGAAGCGTCGCCATTTCATTTTCTAAATTCTATACATTCTACACGTGAGTAAGTACTACGTAAGATACTTACGTTGTGCTGTGAAATTTGAGTAATCTATATTGTGTATACTATGTCCAGCCACAATTGGAACACCAACAAAAACAGTTAATGGCTTTTTAAGTAGTGAAGAGCGATGCCGCCTTGTCCTCCATGGGCGTATCATTACGGATAATAACTCTAACAATGAATTCACTTCCAAATCGCACAAACAAATGGCACACACATTCACACACCACTGCTTTCTCGAGTATAAGTGCCGAAGAAGACATCACAAGGAATGCACACGTGGCCGCTGTGTTATGGTCCAGTGGACCATCCAGTATCTGTAGAGTCTCGCGTACTCCCTCGTACATGATTTCACTGATCGACTGTACACCTACACCTTAGAAGAAGAAGAAAATACAAACGAAGTGCAGCTGTCGTAAAAAAAATTTGCGGTCCAATGGACTCTCTAGTTCTTTATCTGTTCATATCCATACATTCACATATATGATTTCACTTGGGCAACTGAACACCTGCATTTTAAAAATACCAGTGCGTTTCTGATTAAGTAAAAAGATAAGTCCCATGGTTTTGTATAGAAACAACGGGATCTTTTCGAATGTCCTCGGTAAATTCAGATTTTATTGAGTGTTCCAATTGCTACTGGTTAGAGTATACAAGTCGGCATATATTTCTAACTATTACCGAAAGAGAATTGTAACTTTCTGAATCTTGAGGAATTTTAACGTATGTCATTTCAGATTCTCAAATACGTATGGATTATATTATTTTTGAAAAGTCTCACAAACTTTTCATTATATTTTTGAGACTTAACGAAGCATGTAACGTTCTTGCTCTGTCACTTTGAGTCACTTCTAGAAACTCTCAAGACTCCTAAGAAACAAGAAATTCTTTTTAATTTTTTGTGAAGCCTAAATCTTTCAAACTTGAACCAACCTTCTTTAAGTTAAAAATTGATTTATTTTTGGAAACTAATTTACTAATCCGAACGTTAATGTACAGTATTTAATTAACGATCCTGGGGAGGTTTTCTGATATAATTTAATAATTATCAATAATTAATAATAAGTTACGATCAATTTGATTAAGCGGTCTATTAGTTTACTAAAAAATACAGACACGGATCATGAATGATACGTCAGATGAGAACTAACAAGAGTTTGACTTAATTTCTTAATTACGCCATTATTAATTAACCACAATATTGAGGATGGTCTCAAACAATAGTCTCTTCATTCTAGGTTGAAGGTTGAATAAAGTTGAAGGTTTATATAGTTAGTATAAATTCTATGAAAGGTAAAGGATTTTTGGTTTTTTCTTTACCCATGCATTAGTTGCAGAAATTTGTTTTGGCTTCGATGCTCGAGTAAAGAAATTTCGAAATTAAAATTGTGGCAAATTCCTTAAAATCTTATTTTATCTAAGAACACACTGCAAAAGGTACAATAAACTTTATTAAACTGCAAGAAGTTTCTATTTTAATGATAAATTGCTTTGGCTTTTTTTAGTACAATAATTATCAAAATTAAGTTTTTGGTGACTTTACCAAACTCTCTATTTATCAAAGATCAAATCTGGGAAAAGATTATATAAACAGTATCGACGTTGAAGAAGATTTCCATTTAGTAATAAATGAAGTTCTAATTACTTTAACGTTCATTAAAGTTCAGACAAAAGTACTATAAGTTCCATTAGAATTTAAGGAGTTTTTTTGCTTTAGCCAAGCATTTACTTGCGAAGAGTTGCTTTTGTTTCTACTCTAGAATGCAGGACGTTGTAAAATTAAAGTTTTTTATACCTTTCTTAGTTTAATATCTAAGAACAGATCTGAAAAAAGTAAAATGAACTCTATGAAGTACAAGACGTTTTCGCTTTACATAATGCATATAGGGCTTAAACGCGTTAAAATAAGCCCTTGCGAAACAAAATGGCATGATGGTGCTGGACACAAAAAGATAGCTTATTTGAAAATAGCGATGTGTTCATCAGAGTACTTTCTCATATTTTATTATAAATTTTATAGTATAATAAATACTTAAATTTGAAATAGAACTTTTCAGGCGTGTTTTGAGAAAGATTTAGCCCAAACTGTGAATAAACTTTATTCAGTAGAATAAATATCCAAAGTAGAAAAAATATTGGAGTGTATTTTGAGACGTTTTCAAAAAATCGAAAAATGACTATCACAATTATTCAAAAATGTTATTAAAATATTAATTAAAATAAGTTTATTATACATATTCGATAGTTAAAAAACTATTCAAAGGTTAAGAAATAATCAGAGATAGAGTAGATTTTGACAAAATTTTGAAAAACCGAAAAAAAATATAAAGAGCCCTTTGGACGTGCTTTAGCGAAATATGTTATTACAGTTTATATACAAATTCGATATTAGAATAAACGTTTAAAGTTTGGAAAAGAATATTGGATTGGGTTTTAAGGAAAATTCCAAAAGCCGAATGGTGACAAATGTAAAGTGCTAACAATGTAACAAATTCAAATTATGAACCGTTTCTAGTTTTTACTTTCAAAGAAAATAAAGTACAAAAATGGCGATGTGTAACATGGCAAGACTCATGGCTGTACCAAATGTCCATTGCAATATTATTAGTGTCCTTTAGGGATATGTAACAAATGTAAGAGATATTTTATTACTACACCTTTATCAAAACATCTCTTACATTTGTTACATATCCTATGATTTCATTCGAGAACTTCCATCTATTCTGTCCTTTAGGGAAGTTTTAGAAAAAAAAATGTTTCAAATAAAAGTTGTAGACATTAGTTAGGTGACTTCAAATTTAAAATTTGGTAAGAATTGGTAAAGCCGTTTTGGAGAAAATTAAGAAAAAGTAACAATTCACATGAGTAAAGGGCCCTTCGGGGAAGATCAGTCAAGATAACGGTAACGGCAATCAATATGAATTGATAGTAAAGTAAATACACAAAGTTAAAAAAAACGTTGGATCAGTTTTTAAAAATGATAAAAAAAAAATCTGAAAATGACAGAATTAAAGTGCCCTTTGCCCTGATTCTGAAGAAATTTATGTGGTCGTGAGTTATCAGGGAACCCAGGCTAAATACAAAATTTTAACTTTCCACTATTCTGAGAAAACGTTGACCACATGTAGCATACATACACATACATACATACATACATACATACTTACATACATACACACATATAGACATGTTTCCAAGAACATGTTTTTTTGAACTCAGGGGACCTCAAAACGTCCAGAAATGCCAATATCTCTAAATCCGAAAATCAGCACGATTACATTTTCTCCTATTATATATTATATTATTATATTATAATAAAATAAAAAATAAAATTAAATATAATTATATTATTATACCCCATATGAGCAAGTAAAAATTACTTTTTTGTTTTACCACGATGGGTTGGTTTGAAAATGACGGCAGTTTGAGAAACATCTCTATTTTCATTTTCAGGATATGTTTTCACGATGTAAATTTTAATATGACGCCTCTGAACATCAAAATTTTTTTCCAAAAAAACAAGAAAACTCGTGTTTCATTGAATTCTATGTAAATTAACATCCCGAAATTAAAAAGAAATCAATTTAATCGAATTTCGTTGGTCGTGGAATCCACGTGGATGTGGCCAATACTTATTTTTAAATCCCTTACGAATTAAACGTTAGGAATCTGAGAACTTATTAAATTTGCAATGAAAGTAAGTGATGAATTGCAAAAGCCAAAAATTGTTTAATAATTATTCACCAAGGTTTTACCACTCCTTTACCCTAACTTACATACAATTTTTAGATAGAGCAGTTTGTATCTTCTTCTAAATAAAGCATAGTTTTCTGTAATGGCTTCATGGACTGATTTTCCACATAATCGTTGAATATCTTTTAGACAGTTTTCTAGGTTGTTGAAAATTCATTCCAAAAGTAAAATTACGTAAATACAAGATATTTTCGAAACTTTATAACGGATTCTAGAGTATGTAAACTCCAGATTTACTCTGCGAAATATAATTGAAGCAGTGAATAAAGATTTACCTTCAAATCCTCAATGAACAATTCATCCATTCGTTTCAGTTTAATCCACCATCAGGTTTAAATTACGTCCCCCAAACCATCGGCACATCTCATTAAATTGAGGTGTGAGTTACGCGAGACTTCGAATAATCAATTCCAAGGTTCAGTTTCCGTGTAGACAAAACAATAAATGTGTTTACTGTACTTACATAGTTGTACAAATAGAAAACTATGCAATTACTACTAGAATTACTAATCGATTTAATATTGTTATTAAACGCTGGAGCTCCATTACAGGAATTATAGCCCAGTCTGTGTAAATTTTTCACGACATTAATTCATAACCGGATGGGAGTGGTCAAATGTTGTAGGCTCTGATTAGTTGATCATGCCTATATAGTTTTAAACATTCGAAAAGTGTGCATTAACAAATGGGAGGGGTCCAAAGTTAGCAAAAACAAGTTTTTTTATTCTACAAGCCAAAGTATGCATTTTGACGAGAAAAGTTTCAAATATAAGTTGTAGTGAATTTGAAACCCTACAATTTGAGCTGCAGCACGATTCATTTTGTTAAATGTTTATTGCAAAAATGCCAAAAAACCACTGAAAATGGTCATTTTTTGCATATTAATTATTTATTGCAAAAATAATATGATTTAGGATTTTACTACTTTAGAAGCTAGCTTTTAAAATTCCAAACCTAAACAGCTTTTATAAAAGTCAATTATTTAATTTGTTGCTGAGATATTGCTATTTGTTTATCCCAAGACGCATAATGTTCATTGCTGTTACGTCTTTTTGGATAAACATTTCGAGGTGCACAAAGGCTTATTCTCTTCACAAATAACCAAATTTTCATATCCCGTTAAGGAAATATGATAAAAACAATTTTCAACCCCAATTTTAAAAAAAATGGGGTGATTTTTTTTATAAATAAATAGACCTGGAGCCATTTTCATAACTTGTACAAATTTCTGACTTACACATTCGGATAGCTGGATTCAAAACGGACAATTGAAAAAAAACAACAACTTTTTTCGACCATTAGAAGACGAGATAGGAATTTTTTTGAGACAGAGATACGGATATTTTGTCCGCGCTCAGCCAGTTTAAACGCTTAAATTTGGTAGTCTCAGCACAAGAATAACACAATCAGAAGACTAACAGAAAGAGAGGTCCGATACGGTCCGCAATGACCCTGAACGCACGTGCTTTGGCATTTGCCGATTTGTGCCGTACGCACGTTCCTCCAAGTTCCTCCAAAGTCCGACCGACGACCTACCTGATTATCGGACCTCTCTTTCTGTTGGTACTTGGTCTTCTGATTGTTAGTTATTCTTATGGTCTCGGCGCGAGCGGTTGCGAACTGCCATCCCCACCACTCGCACTCTAGCGTAGTTCGAGAGTACCTATATTCCTTCAAAAGATATAAGGCGTTTATAACCGTACCTTCTCAAGTGGCTTAGGGTTCCCTGTCGTAAATGACCAATAAATGGCACGTGTCCGAAATCCGAACGTATTCAGGATATTTTAAGCTTAACCATAACGTAGCAATTCTTCTTAAATCCTAAGATAGGGTTGTTATTAAATGGCTTTAACATTTAATGATCTTAAATTTTTGTGAAAGGATTACAATTGACCATACCTCAATTAAAAGAAAGGTTAATTCCAATAATCTTACTTCGGTGTTTATTTCGATTTTTCGAGTACGCTCCCTTCAAGGTCGGCTAAATTTCTATTAAACGGTGTAGCAGTAGGCGAAGCCCCTGTAAAAACGGCAGAGGGTGCACTAAACCACTTAAGGAGGTACAGTCATAAACGCCTTATATCTTTTGAAGTAGTATATACACCTTTATTCTGCATATACTGCATCATCATTACAGCTTTTTCAACAATAACAATCGTGTTTTTTTTCTTTTCTAATAAACATTTAAAAAATATAAATATTGAACTATCGAATAGATCAAAATTCATTTCTTAACTGTTATAAATAAAAGGGTTGCGAATTTTTAAAATAAAAATTCCTATCTCGGCTTCTAATGGTCGAAATCCAGCTATCCGAATTTGTAAATCAGAAATTTGTACAAGTTATGAAAATGGCTCCAGGTCTATTTATTTATTAAAAAAAATCACCCCTATTTAAAGCGATAAATAATAGGTTGACAATTGTTTTTATCATATTTTCTTAACGGGATATGAAAATTTGGTTATTTGTGAAGAGAGTAAGCCTTTGTGCACCTCGAAATGTTTATCCAAAAAGACGTAACAGCAATGAACATTATGCCTCTTGGGATAAACAAATAGCAATATCTTAGCAACAAATTAACCAATTAACTTTTATAAAAGCTGTTTAGGTTTGGAATTTTAAAAGCTATAGCTTTTAAAGTAGTAAAAACCTAAATCATATTATGTTTGCAATAAATAATCAATATGCAAAAAATGACCATTTTTAGTGGTTTTTTGGCATTTTTGCAATAAATATTTAACAAAATTAATCGTGCTGCAGCTCAAATTGTAGGGTTTCAAATTCACAACTTATATTTGAAACTTTTCTCGTCAAAATGCATACTTTGGCTTGTAGAACCAAAAAACTTGTTTTTGCTACCTTCGAACCCCTCCTATTTGTTAATGCACACTTTTTAAATGTTTAAAACTATATAGGCATGATTAGCTAATCATAGCCTACAACATTTGACTACTCCCATCCGGTTATGAATTAATGTCGTAAAACGTCAAAAAATGACTACGGTGACTGGATTATTAACATATCAACATTATTTCGTTGTTCGTCTGTATAGGATTTTAGTAGCCACTCTGAATAAGCGTACAGTGCATATGACTTGGTGCAACCTCTTAAACACGGAATAAAACGATTTTTTTGACATGTTATTCCATTTCCTCTCCGTGTATTTCGAAGATTGGTTGCGTGCATTCATCTATCGTTATGATATCCGACGACGTCCCACTTGTGAACGGCGAGTTCGAACGATATTTCTGGTAACACAAATCAGAATAAATGTGTAATATTTACATTATGTCGTGTGCGTGTGCCCCTTCTAGAGTGGCAAAATTTCATTTTCGTTTGCCCGAAAAAGCGAATACCCCATATGCACAATACGACGGGGAAGATTGGAGCAAGATTGATCGACTACGGGAGGGGAACTTATTGGGCCAAACAGATCGCGATTGGTTTTTAAATAGATGTTTTTGTAAACAAAAAAGAAAAAGGGATTGCGTGCGAAGGGAATCGTGTAAACATTATTTCCGTTATCGTTATAGGATGAATTATTTCCCCCCCGTCCGCACCCGTCTTTAATATTTTTTTTTTTTTCTCCACCGCCGATTCCCCCGCCGGATTTAGCGGCATCGATTATCGTTAATGACCTAAAACTAAATGTTTTTTAACGACCTCTTCCCCGTTCATCTTCACCGCCATAAATAAAGTCAGCGGCAGCCGAAGCGTTTAACTTCATAACTCTCCCTCCGTCTCCTCTCTGTTAATCCCCGTTCCTCCGCTCCTCCGATATTATACGAAGTTAGCAACAACCTTAAGCAAGCCGAAACTTTATCCTCATTCGACCCCAGAAATTCGAAAGTAAGTTGTTGAAGAACACGTATAAATCCCCTCCGACTTATTTGCATACGCTCTCTAACGGCCTCGGGATGTCCGATCTCCATCCGTCTGGATTTAGGGGACGCCATATCAATGGCGCCTCCTTTTTTGATAAATCCGGAGGGGACTTAGTGCCCTTCACGCTCACTTAATGAAAATGTTTTTTCTTGGCAGACGTTCGGAAGCAGGTGGAAGAATTTATAATTTCTAGCCCAGATCCCATTATTATTGCATACGATCGAAAGTAACTAGGAGAGCTGGTACTACAAGACTAATTTTACTAAAACAGTTAGCGTTTTAATGATTTAATTTTATCTGAGGCAGATAAGGGGAACTGTGTTGTTCTCATAACTAGACATGACTATTACTTTGAGGTGTTAAACTTTATCTCTTCTGGACCATTCAACCCTCTGCACTCTAATCCTAACTCAAACTGTACCTAGTATACTTAATCGATGCTGCAAACAACTGAAGACACCATTACATACTTTGGGGGTAGAGTTTCTTCACTTATTCCTATTGTCGCGATCGACCTCACAGGAATCCAGAACCAGGATAAGCATCCTCGGCAAAACGAGAATTAACAAAACATGACCTCATAAAAGAATCTCCTGGCTAGGCACGTATGTTTAATTAAACCAAGCAGCGCACGGGAAATAATAAACATTAATTTGAATAAATAGGGGCAATCGGAATCGATTAGCACCTATAGGCCCCTAGCTTCCAGATAAACTACGTGCCCGTCAGCTGTTTTTATTGATGAGTCTTGCCCTCTGTGATGCTGCGATTCCTGCACCAGCTACCCCTCCAGGCTCCCTGAGGACTTCTGTAAGCATACATTTGTTCACCATTTCATTGTTTTTGTCCTTTTTGTGTTTTTGACCTTATGTTCATTTTACTTCGTCTTTGCCGCCCCTTATCATGGTCTCTCTCTCTCCCCTGTACTGAACCGCTAGTTGCCTATAAATGTTATTGAATTTGTTTCTTTCGCTTCTCCCTTTTTTTCTGAGCTACCACCCCCAACCAGAGCACCCCTCTTAATCATAGGCCCTTAGGACCGTGACACTATGATTCGTACGGCACCTAGACTTTAAGGTCTTCCTAAGATACATAAAGCCCAGATGCCTATTTTGCCAGTGGTTTTCTTTGGAAGTTCTTCCTACTTCATCATTGTCTAGGTGGTTAAATGATATCATCAGGACTATCACAGGTTTCCATAACCCTAAAGTCCTAAAAAACTCAGGAGATTTTGATTTACCCTTCCCTCAATGGTCGTTTTGGCGTCTTTTGACATGGTAAACCTTTCTCCTAGCATCCTTACAGATGTTTGTGTGCACCTAGTTACGGAGTTTCATTTTGAGCTTGGTTGTCCTACTGCATACACACTTAACCTTTGCCTGATTTTGGATACGGTCTTGCAACACAATTACTTTATTTTCAACAACCAGTTTTACTCCCATTTGACAGGTCTAGCTATGGGGTCTAACATCTCACCGCTTTTAGCGTAGATCTTTATGTATAATTTTGAGTCTCACCTCTCGACTGATCCTAGGTTTCAGAATGTTCTTGTTTTGGTGCCGTTATGTGCATGATGTTATTGCATTGTTTCGGAGTAAGAGGAATGATCTCCCACATTTTTTGGACTTCCTTAATACCACCTATCCTTCGATCAGTTTTACAATGGTGGTTGAAAGTAGCAAATGTTTTTGGATGTGAAAGTTTAGAGGAGTGATAAGTAACTTTTATAGGTTTTCTATTTATAGGAAACCCACACACACACACACTGGCACAACCATTACATTTTGTTCTGACCTCCCTATGTCTCATCAGCTAGCTTCGTTTCGGTTTCTGTTCCACAGGTTGTTCAACATTCCATTATTCCCGGAGTGCTTTAATCGAGAGTTGTATATGATTTTCAATATTGCGAGGAATAATGCTTTCTCGCTCCACCTAATCAACAAAATGTTCCACGGCTTCAGGTACAATTATCTCAATGGATCTGTGACATTCTTCCACCCTTAAATTAGATCTCAGATATATTTCTGTTATTGTCGTAATTTTGTTTTATTTCACAGAAGCTAAACGTATCTTTCAAAGGTCTTTCATTCCCATTCCCAAGCAATTTACTTATATTAGTCTTAAACACTAAAACATGACACTTATAGGTGCCATATTATTATGATAAAGGGAAGGCAAAATCTGATTTTTTAGTAGCTGCATAAATTAAATTTTAATTTTTGGTTGTGAATATCCGGAAAGTGTTCTTAAAATTCCTGAACGGTTATTACCACCCGACGTAACTATTACTAGACATGATTGAATACTGTAATTTTCCAGTGATCTGTTCTATTTTGAACAATTACTATTGTACAACAGTGCAATAATTTATATAGGGAACTAACAGCAGAGACATGTTCTTGGTTTTTAAAACGGACTAGTATGTATGCAAACGAAAATCTTTGCATTAGATTATTTAAACTTATGTGACGAAGTATCCAATGCTAAGATGCTACACATTTACAATAATGCTCTATGGAATAGAAGCTGCCACTCTAACAACAGAAATGCTTAAAAAGATAGATGCCTTCGAGATGTGGCTTTACAGAAGGGTACTCCGGATATCATACGTTGACAGAATCACCAATGAAGAAATCTTACGGAGAGTCTCAAAATATCTAGAAGTGTCCCAAGAGGTAAATTTCAGAAAACTCCAATATCTGGGACAAGTAATGAGAGGTACAAGATACAAGCTGCTACAACTAATTATCCAGGGTAAAATAATAGGGAAAAGAAGCATAGGAAGAAGACGGATGTCTTGGCTTCGAAATCTCAGAGAATGGTTTAACTGTACATCAAACGACCTGTTCAGAGCAGCAGTCAGCAAAATAAAATTAGTCATGATGGTCGCCAACCTTCGCAAGAAGTCGGCACCTTAAGAAGAAGAAGACGAAGTATCCAGATACATATTTGCTATTATAAGCTAGTATTGATTACTAATTAATTAGTTAGTCAATTAATAGGCACAGTAATTCAATATTAATTATTAATTACTTTGTCTGTTGTCTCCTCGGAGCGATGTTTTTCCTCATTAAGAAAACTTAAAACTTGGTTGAGGTGTACTGTGTCTCAAGTCAGATTGGTTGGGTTGGCATTACTTCACCTGCATAATTTAAATCCTCCCTAAAACAATTAATATTTTCCAACTGCAATTGAATTTTTCGAAAAATGGAATATTGTCGCACTCAACCTCCCTAACATATGTCACGCCGAAGGAGTATGACTTGTCCCTGAGTGTGCGTTAACGAGTAGTTCATGGTGCTGCACAGAAATGGGTTAGGAAATAAATGAATTTATGTTCGTGCAACACGAAACAAATTAGGAAACGTAACACAACAAATGGTACTCAAAAAGTTAATTAGTTTACAAACAAAAGAAATGACCTAATTACGATAAATGATTAAGGTTAACTTACTTTGGCGGTGATGTTGAGAACCACCATCGTAGCTGTGTTGAACTTGACCGATGACTAAACCTCACAAAATCCTCTCTTCATCGCGCAGTTCAAAGTTAAAGTATCTAAGTTGCTGATTCAGCCTCTTCCGTTTATTTAATCAAATTAATTTTTGTGGTGGATGAAATTTAATATTGTTCTCAACAGTGCGCGTGTTCATAAAAATAATTAACATTGTCTGACTATTGGGACAAGCCTATCGTGATTCCGTCACGTGACAATATTACCATTAGAAAATGTAATGTTCTCCAAAGAAGCCGAAAAAATCGATATTTATGAATAATATAAGATAGTTCAGTAAAAGATGGCAAAACATACTTTTTCAGCAAACTTACTAAAAACAAGAATCTTGTAAAAGCAGTGAAAAATAGAATATAATATTGTAATAACTATGGATGTGGAAAGAGTTTCTGGTTGACTTTTGTGTTTATAATGTAATTCACATGTTTTACGGAGCTTTGCCTCTTCTTATGAATATGAATCTATTAAAATGAGTAGAATTCGTATGTTAAAAAACATGACTTTTACAGATGGTGTCAACTCGCGGCGATGATAGAACAATAAATAGATATAATATATAATAGATAAATATATAAATATAATATAAATAAATAATAAATAATTATAAAATAACATAAATAAAAGTATAAAATATGACAGTTGTCATATTTTCATTGTCATTTTACACATTTTTTTTATTTGTCAACTAACTGAAATGAAACAAACAATAAGTCCCAATTCAGGCTTTTCTCCATACATCACTGAGAACGAAATACAAATTTTATTTGGCAATTATCGCGAACAAACAAACGTAAATTGTGACACAAAATCTGATTACGATTTTATTGTAAGTTTATCAGGCGAAGGACATTAAAATTTGACAATTGATGTAGTTGTTGAAATGTCTAACAACAAAATTGCTAGAATATGTTTTAAATCTTATATTATAATCATGTACATTTTAGTAAGTCCATTATTGTATGACAGTCAAGATAGCAAATAAACGTAGACCTCTGGCGGAAGCTTCCATTTATAATTCGTGTGGATTTTAAGAGATGTCAAGAGCTTCAACTACTCCTATTGATCGAAGAGTTTACTAAAGATCTCACGTATCCAGCTGAAAAACAAATATTGGTTTGTTTTAAAAATATATATATCGATAAAAGGCTACCACGGACACTTTGTGGATATACACTTTTGCAAACACTGCAGGCACGTATACCACACATCTTTTGAATTACAATTAGTTGTTTGTAACGCTCCGAGCGAAAACACAATATATTAAAGTTGTACTGTATTTACACGGAAATTTTCATAAAAATATATTCAGCGCCGCGTTTCGTTTTCCATACCTGCTCGATTCGCTACGAGTGCATGCCATTATTAATAAAATATTAAAACTAGGCTCGCTTCTCTTTGTTTCATTTCGAAATTTAAATAATGCCCTATAGGGGTTTTGATTAAACGGAAAAAGGCGCAGCGCACGGATGAATTCGTAATGCCGCACAACATTTTGGAAACGCCGTCGGCGATTGGTCGAATATGAAACGAATTATCAGTACATTGTGCACTAATACAATATGAACAAAAAGATCAATTGGTAATGCAACGAAAACAAATTGGAAGTGCGCATTCAACTCAGCATACAATTTACTCTAATATAATTGACCAGCGGTTATAATTGGATTTTTTTTATTTAGCTGAATGTCTGAACCGAATATCTGAATAGGGAAATCAATAGAAAAATGTTCCTTTATAATTGACTATATGGCTTTTACTGTTTGGCTACTAGTTAACTACACATGTTAATTCTTATATCTATATTCTGTATTCTGTTAATTCTGTATAATAATATTTATAATGAAATATAACGCTCTAGATTCCTCAGTTAGGAAAAACAAATTGTAATTAAAATATTAATGCCCGTTTGCACAAATTCTACTTAAATCAGTACATAACAAAGTGATGCTTAATGTTTAAACCCAGCTTAAAATTGTGTGACTTGCACCAGTTGCACTTAAAAAATACTTAGCTAAGGTACGGTGGAAGGTTGGTAGCACTTGGAATTATCATGTTTCGTGATTAAATTGTCAAGTGACAACTAGTCAGGTCGTGGTTTTGTGGTTATGTTTGTTAGTTGTTGTTGTTATAGACTGTTAGAGCCAGACTGTTGTTCCTAAAAAATTAATGCAAATATGATGAAATGCCAACTAAACAATCAAGAAATATTTATTTTACATATTGTATAAGATACTTACAAATCACAAGGATATTCTAAATGTTCCTCAATTTCTTCCAACGACAAAAGTGTCGTTGCTTTCGAGATTCGAAACCTTTAATAATAGGTATCATCATCAAATGAAAAAAAATATATTCTTCTCTGATATAGATTCTACGTGGTATTTCAAATTCTATTAAATTAACAGCATTTTATTTAAAAATATCTTCATCATCTTCAAATATTTGCTACATTTCTTTGCTTCTCAAAATAAACAGCACAAAACCGTCAAACCCTCTATACCACCACAAGGTTAAGTCAGAGTTGAACCGAGAATATTATTGGCTTAGTTAAACCTCATACTAAGGTGAGCTTAGTGGTGAAATGTCACCATGTGCAAACCATTTTTTGAATTAAAGTGTTACTTAGGGTTAAGTGTAACTGGTGCAAACGGGCATAAGAAGTTTAAGTTTAGTTTAAATGAAAACTCATGTTTAAAAAATCCCCTGCAAATTTCACGAGCAAATTGACAAGTTTAATATTTAATTCCCAAAGAGGAGGGTTGAGGAACCCCTTTACCTTTCCAAATAGTGGCCCAACGTCGGATTCTTCAAGTTTGGGTCGAAAAGGGATGATTTCCTCGTACCAACATTAACAGAATTTTGTGCAAAAGTTTACTTACCGACATACAAACTGCTGAAATGTACTATTAGAAAAAATAAACAATATTTTCGAAACTGTCGGAGTTCACGTTTTTAAGCTTCAAAATGCATCCCTTCGACTCAATTTGTGAATTTCAATGGAAAATTCGTCTTTAATTGTTGATTTCATTGATTCCATAATTTTATGTTCTTATAAAGCGGTAGGATATCCGATTATCCGGATGATCGAAACAATTGTTGTTATTCGATTATTCGTTAAATCTGATTCGATTAACCAGACATGTAAAGTGTTTTGAAAAAGGTAAAAGTTTATTCACAACTACATTGGAAATCCACGTTTTCTTTTAATGACAAATACACCGCAAGCCATTCTCGGATTATGATAATAGTGAAATCCTACTCTTTCAATACCTGAACAGATGGCAAATAAATCCTGAGGAATAAATGTAATTGTTAATGTGTTAAATAGTAATCGTAATATCTAGAGACATTTCTCCGCTTTAATTTAAAGAATCATTCGTCATTTCGGGGGCTTCTAAACGGATAGGTTCATAATTTTATATCATATAATAAGAATAAGTCATACCAAATCTCTCTTTAATTTTAAAATAAAATAAATTGTGCAATATTCCAGTATAAACTTCCTAAAGTTCCTACTGTGTTACTACTCGAAATTTAGTAACTATATTTCGTGGTAAATACCTGACTACATATCAATAGCATTAGAAGGCACAATGAAATATATCAAATATGTCTAAGGAAATATCCGGATAATTCGGTATTCGTATAGGTATGTGCGCCGGTTATTCGGAAACCCCGGGTACAGCGAAACTAGGTTTGCAGCATTTATAACTTGTAAAAGCCACAAATAGTTATAAATAACATTTTTTTGTAGCCTTACTTCAGCGATAAATTGAAAATATTTAAAAAAAGTTAAGATACTACATGAAATGGTCTCACATTTCTTAATAAAATAATGGTGAATGTTATCATAACTTGCCATTTAGTAATAGCTCTTATTACAGCAGCCTGACATAAAACAATATTTCTGAAGAAATCAAGATCATCGTTGTATTTGATGACTGCCTAGACTTTTTTAAACTAACTAGTAAATATGTAGTATCATTCGGATTGTAGAGAGAAAATTCATATGGAACACATATCAAGTGTATGTAACTACATACAATTAATTCTCCGTGAGAAGTAGCAATTAATAGGAAAACATCGTGCAGATAAACCATTATTATCATTCGTTTAATTTGTTATTATTTATTTAGTGTCATTTACGTACCTGATTGCATCAATTTTTCAACTCTAATAATGGATTAGTTCAAATGTTGATGGTCGATTAGAGCGAGATTAAACTGTAAATATTTATATGGTAATATCTCAGTTTAGAGTTTCCGGTTAGTATTAAATATTGTATTTTGTATTTCCGGTAATGACAGTATGTCGAGCACATCTCCAAGCGACATACGTTACGGGATTAATCTCCAGGTTTCTCAATTAGCTACTTCACAATGAAACCATACAACGGTCTACATACATAGTATGTATTACGTACGTACGTTTACTAATAACGGATAGATTAAAATCTCCCCCGTGCTCAACCGTTTCGTTTTGTAGCGTGTATCGATAATTACTCTCATATTACACACGAGAGGATTCTCCGCCGGATACGCTGCAAATTCGTATTATACGTTCATTGTGTTATGATCTGATTAAAGTTTGTTAGGAAAATCGAAGAGTATGCGTAGTTGTCCTTTTTGTTGTGTTTGTGTTTAGTATTCAGGGTGTTCTGCTTAAACCCCATCCAATTTTGTAAACCGCCCCCTGTCCCACAAAGTAATAAATCTATCCCGGAGAACCCAATTCCTGCGACGGAGTTTTAGTTTCGGGTACTAGTCACGTCTCTTATAATGTCATCTGTTTTCTGTCTGGTCTGTATCACAACTTGGACCTCCGTTTTGAGTTCTGAACATTCCCGCAACACATTTACCCACTTTAAGTTCCCCTCGAGGCAGAATGATAAGACATAACTGAGTTTATCAAACCCCCGACAATTTGGAAACGTTTTCGGGGCCGCGAGGAATTCATTAAATGTAATTTAGGAGTTACACTTCCTTTACGCACACTCAGTGTTGATGAATTGTTCTGTTTTATAATTTTTTTAATCATTATCTTTTAATTAGTGCCGAGGGGGCCGAGAGGTGTTATTTAGTCCCGAAACAAGCGCCATTAGCGAAACGCCCGCCAACTGTAAATCATCGGGCGAGTGGGAAAAAATCTCCCGGAACGTTCACTCTCCCCTCCTCGCTGGAAATTAATTACACAAACATGGCGAGCCTCAAATTAAACAATGATCAACACGCACGGGCACGCAGTGCGTTTTTCAACTTTTTCATTAAATAATCGCGGCGCTGATCTCTCTAGCAGTCCGAAACACAATTAAAACTTGTAGGGGGACCCGAGCAAAAAAGTTAGTTATCATCGAGCATCTGCCGGTTTCTCACTTGCCGCCTTTGCTCTCGGCTTATAAAGTTTAATTAAAAATTGCGAGCGTCTCGACATTAGCCCGATATAGGTACCCTCGAAGAAAATCGTTAGGAATAAATAAAAGTAAAAAGGGGAGGATTCGGAATTAAATCTTGTTCGGGATTCGGACCCGACCAGTGTGGAAAATTCAGGTTTTACTTACACAGTTTGTATGTTTACTTACATTTTTAATTACACAGAAAGGAATTTGATCCGCGTGTAGATTCAGTTTAATTTTTTTCAGAACAAAATGAATTCCAACTCTAGCCAAAGTAATTGAAAATTTTCATATTAAGTTGATCAGCCATCCTCTTGCGCGACTTTTTTTTTAGTATCCTGTAGACGTTTAAAACTCGTATAAACGCAGCTAGTACAGCTAGACTGTATGTAGAATCTTGAGTTCTCCTAGCTTCGTTTAGTGGCTACAGTGCTGAGTATTATCTACAAGTTTTAAGGCTGTAGATGGTGGTGTAGAATGAAGACAGGGCGTGTCGTAAACTCCGGCGTCGACCTGAGGGCGTATCGTGCAGGTCCTAGATCCACGGGTTATAAGGATGTAGATCACTTGTAGAGTGGAGATAAGGCGTATCGTGCAGATCCTAGATGTGGTTCTTGAATAGTTGTGACAGGGCGTGAAGTAATCTCCACAATAAACTCTTAAGGCGTATCGTGAAAGCTTGTAGTTGAGATGAAGTATGTGCAGTCTCACAAATCTGTTTAAGTTCAAAGGTGACTTGGATCAAAACCAAACTATACACCTTCGTTTACTAAGCATACTATACCCGGGTGTCGATTTATTCCGCAGTAAATTCCTGGAAGCCCGTAGTGCTCCGAGGGATGAGGAAGTGAGGGGAAAGTAGAAACACGGGCGTGTACAGTCTTTCCATAGTCAGTTTGCAACGAGAAATCTTCCGACTGCACCTGCGACAAAGAGACCGACTCCATAGGCGTGCCGTTTAAAAGTTCTTTAGAGAAATTAGTAATAATTCTAATAAATCATGTACTTCCTTAGACAATGAAATTTATGAAAATAATTTTACTGCGATAAATTTATTAATTTTTCATAGATTTCATCGTCCAGCAAAGA
The DNA here is from genome assembly GCA_946251905.1 of Cryptocephalus moraei. Taxonomy (NCBI): domain Eukaryota; kingdom Metazoa; phylum Arthropoda; class Insecta; order Coleoptera; family Chrysomelidae; genus Cryptocephalus; species Cryptocephalus moraei. The sequence continues at coordinate 23,604,312 of OX276454.1, forward strand.
CCAACGAGGAAGTGTGAGTACTCGTTGCCAGAATATGGATAGGGACGGGATTGTTGGGAATCGGATTGGGATCAGAAATAGAAAAGTAATTAAATGAATCTAGGGATATCACGAGTTAATGCTCTGAATCTGAATTATCCGAGGAGGAATCGTTCATACCGTTTATATTAATAATTAGCGGATTAACAGATGGTGTAACATGATTTCGATGCTCTATAGAAATGACGTTACGGACACAATTTTTCCATATCTCGGTATTAGAAACGTCATTACACAAGTTTCGTATATTCTGTAACACGATGTTTGAGAGCGTTGGAGAAAAATTGCCCCGCCTTAGTCTCTTCTTCACTGAAGACCAAACCTCTTCTATTGGATTAAAAATGCAATGATAAGGTGGCAACCTAAGGCCACTCGTTTCTGCTAATGAATCAATGAAATATTGAGGAGTGAAATGATGTTCTTTGACGATTTTAATTAAATGAGCCTTTGTCTTAGCTGTAGCAGGGATATCAATATTATTGGTACGTAGAAATTGCAAAATTTCCGGTTTCTTGAAATTTGAAGTCAGCGATTTATTAATTCTTCGGGAATGATACGGCGCGTTGTCCTCTACAATTACAGAATTTGATGGTATGTTCGGTATAAGTTGTTTGGCAAACCAAGTCTCAAATAAAGATGATGACATGTCTTCATGATAATCTGCAAAACTTTGCTTGATATTATTCGCCGAAAGAAGTAACGCCCCTTGAACAAAGCCGTTTTCATTCCCCGCGTGCAAAAAAATAGTCGTTTCCCCCTCGAACACGGAGTTTTCAAGGCACAATTTTTGGAATCGTCTGCTCAACCTTGCTGAACCACATCGTGGGTGTCAATTAAACCACGTTTCGTCTAAATAAACTAATGTTTTTGAATTTTTTTTCTAAAACAATATCGCCTCGTTTTAATAGAATAAATCGTGGAAATTGGAATATTCGTCAATTTATTAATACGCTTACCAACATCGTGTTGTGTTTTATACAATTTTTCACTTTTTAAAAGGCTATAAATATTTAAAATGACTCTTTGAGTTTCTACAGGTAAATCTTTATTTGTAAATTCCCAAATTTGTGCCTTGTTTTCTTCTAAATTCGGTTGTTGCACAGGCGACAGATCGAAAACGGGAGTTTTCATCATAAATTCCATAAATTCATTTCAATACAAGGATTAAACAATACCGGTATGCACTTCACTGACCCAACGTGGTAGGGAACGAAATAAAACGTACGCGGAGAGAAGAGAAAGAGATACATGCGGCACCTGCATGAGAGAAAGAGATGGAATTACGACAGTTGCCCATATTTCGCGTTGTTGCCAAAATGTGAATAAATACATTTATCTCGCAAGGTTGACGATAATTTGCCGTTGTATGTTTAGCTAATGTTGGTATTTGTTGTTCGGAAACTCTGAATAATACCGTTTGTATTGTAGATTTTAATACTAGGATACAATTCCAATATAATTGCTAACATAGGAATACCAAAAATTAGTTGTAATAATTGTTAAATATATCTCTGTGATCAATATGACAACAGAGCCGTTGCAAACTGACTATGGAAAGACTGTATGTTTCATTTTGTCTTCGAAATATAAATAATCGAAGTTATTTCATTTAATGGAATGAAACAATGTTAGTTTGCAACTATAATATTGAAATAATCATAGCGCTATTACAGAAATCAAAAGACTGGAAGAAGTATTGCCTAATGAAAAATAAAAATAAAAAATAAATAAAAACGTGTACTAACTAGCGCGTATTTCGCCGGGCACCGACACTGTTCCGTCGACACGTGTACGTATTGTAAACAACTTTCTCCATATTGCCATTCTAGCTAGCTGATTACTATACAAATTATGTTTCAAATTTAACGGAGGTTTAGTGTCTTATAAAAGTTGGAAGAGAAAACTATAAATATATTATAGATACCTAATACATGTATGGCTTGAAACAACCCAAGTTTGTGATAGCATACGCATTATATGCACTCTCAAAGTGATAAGGAGGTGAGGATGTTCATGAGAATATTTCAAATGATTAACTATAAAACTTCAATAAGATAATCAATATTTTTAACAAATCCGTGTGTTGTAAGATATTAGCCCGTTTATCCAATAAAAGTTTATCAACCCGAAGAGACATCTTGGGTTCCGTTCTTAACTTTTTATCGTTATTTGGTTTGGTTATTTTGGTTTTAACGTATCTGTCCACATAAAATCTGAAAGTTTCTATAACATAGATGAAGAGGAAACACTAGACATGTTTAATCTGAATAAAAATTTGTTATTTATTTATTGGCGGTGAGATTTAGGACATCTTTAACATCTCATGTCATTTTGCGAGCATTCCACCGTTACTAATAAATCCGTTTACTTCACTTAAAATCCTCACCAAATCGCGCACACACACACCGAAATTTTCAAATATTTACCATATTTTGTGTTTCTCATTCTCGTCGGAGTCATTCCGCGGCAAAATAAACGCGTACCTCGGGGATACTAACTTAATTTAAGAGTTTCCCTGGGGATAAGTACACATTTTTTATTATATATGTCATTTCATTAGTCTAACAGGTACGACTGTCCTGAGAGAACGCCGGAATGCATTACGCCCGCGATATGTATCTTTCCACATTTATTCGCTTGACGAAAGGAATGAGAGGGATATCCAGAAAAATTCCAATTACGGCGACAATATTAACGGAATTTTTCGTTATTTCATTTCGTCGTCTCGTGTAATAAATTAACGTTACTTATGTAGAGCGGGTCGCAATCCTCTCGACGAATACCTGAACAATTGTATCGAAATCAATTATTTCGTTTGAATCTCCTTAAGGGAAAGCCCGTGATTAAAGCTGTTCCCCAATCGCGCAATATCCCCCCCCCTCCGTTAGAACCCTCGGATGAACGCGGAATCATTAAATGATATTTTATTAAAATCGCATCCCTCCTCTGATGATTTACGTACATTAAATCTTCCCATGTAAGTCCGAACTTTCCCTGGACCAATGGAGCAATTCATTAGAGAAACTTCCGCCGCATTAAACTCCACTTTCAAAGACTATTGAATAAACCCTCATTGGGTCCGGGGAGTAATTTCCAATCACAGACGCAGTCAAAGTTCGATTTTATTGCCGCGACCAGAGCAGTAATTTAATTTAAAGGAGGAAACACGGGGAATCAAAGGGAACTGCACGGTAGGCGAAAGGAATGAAATTAGAGCTATTTTAAAATGAAAATCTGGATCGTTAGATAGTAAAAAGGATTAGTTAGCTCTTTTTAAAAGAAATTGTTAACGAGTTTTCGCGTCGTCAGGTATACTTGTTGGCGTTTATGTGCTTTCAGCTCGATTTTTATATCGGTAGTTTGACGAGTAGAGCAAAACTTTAGTTCTTAGTAATTTAGAAGAAAATTGGCGAAAGGTTTGTGTTGCGTTCGCCATAAAATAGTAAAACTGATATTCACCAAGTTAATACAGAAATTGGATTTTATTTGTCAGTCGATTTTTTGGCGAGGAAATTCCAACACACCATTTTCTACGTATTTCAATACGTTAATACATTAATTTAATGAAAAATCTAATTATGACTTAATAAGGCTATTTTAGTATTCGCGGCCTTGTAATGTTTGTATTTGAAAGCAAGACCTTAATTTATCTCCAGACAAGGTGTTCTAACATTAAGGGCACACAACCTAACTAGAGCTTCCAGATGTTAAATGGAATTAGTTAAACCGAATATACCTTATTACAAATGTACCCCTTTAAGAAGTTATAGCGTGACATTTTGAAAAAAAATGGATAAATTTGTAATTAAATATATTTCATGTTGAATGAACATCAACATTGGTACCTATATTATTTCATTTCAGGAGATGCCAAACATTTTTAGGACCTATTATCGAATTCAGAACAGGTTGGCATGTGGAAAAATGTTTTGCAATGGCTCTTTGAAGGGGATCCCATTTTAAAGCATGTCGTCATTTTTTAAACAATGTTTATTTGTGCAAAAATAGGTAAAAATTGTTTTTTGAGCTATCTTTGAGGCAACTTTAGATAGAGGATTTAAATTTTTACGGTTTGTGAGTTGTTAAAAAACGGTTAATTTCAGCTCAGGTTGATTAAATTTGGTTAATAATTTGTTTAAATAATTGCAAAAAAGTCGCAAAATTTTGCAAATGTTGAAATATTTTTAATTTTGTGAAAATAGCACGTAGAAGCTTGAAACTTTCAGATTTTGTGTCCTTTAGTACCCTTAACTTACCATAAACTTTTTGTGCAAAAATATTAATTTGTTTATGAAAACAACACTTTGTAAAAAAGGTGTTAAATGTAAAATTCAATTTGAACCCATTTTCGTCGGCCTAGAGGGTTCATCCGCGGCTCTGTTTCTTCATCAAGAGTTAGATTTTCGATATTGAAATTGAAGGTATTCAATTTTCACCATTTTCACCTTCAAAATGGCGTCGGAAAATGTGTAAATTTTTTACATCGGTTCTTTGCAATTATTTATGCAAAAAAATAATATATGCAAAGTTAAGTTTTGGAACGCTGGCAATTTTCCACGCATTTTCAAAAAAAAACGTCTCTGTAGCTCAACTAGGACCCAACATAATTTTTTTCTTCTAAAATTCGCCAATTGTTCATTTATAATTATTAAGAGCTAAAATTGAAAATGGAAGTAACAGGATACTTGAATTTTATGATACCACCATTGTCAATCGAAAAAAACAAATGTATATGAGTGAAAATAAATATTTTACTGACGTTAAGTTCGGCACGCAAGTATTGAGTCGTTACTAGCGCGAGCAACGTGGAAAATTGATCGAGCGAGTTCAAATTCACATTGCCATAAAAATTCGGCATATCTCAGCTAATTATGAACCGATTTGGACGTTTCTTTTTTTAATCTGGGGTAGCTCGCGAAATTATTAACAATTAATACATATACTATTTCATCAGCATATTGAAAGAATTTGTTATAAACAATTATTTTTGCAAAAATTCACTTTTCTTAAATATTTGAAAAGTTATGAACTGCACGCAATCCTCTATTTTTACCTATTTTTGCATAAATAAACATTGTTTAAAAAATGACGCCACGCTTCAAAATGGGATACCCTTTAAAGAGCCATTGCTTGTGACCAATACAAAACATTTTTCAACACGCCAACCTTTTCTGAATTACGATAAATTTTAAACCTTTTTCATCTAATTCTACTGTGCTATATGAAATATTGCATGTTGTAGAGAAAAGCTATTGTTTCCATGTATCCTTAGATTTTATCAAATTTTTGTTATCACCATTTTTGGTGTTACAACTATAATTCAAGCGACTATTTTTTTTACAGAAATTAAATTACAGAACTATTTAATTTCATTTTTATATAACATGCATCGTATCTCAGAAAATCCAGCCTGGGGATCACAGTGGTTTGTGACGAACAGTTGAATAAGGATAGTTATCCTTATTTTACTTCCCTTTCAAAATACAACGCATAACGCCTCTGCTAGCTTTATCTAACGACTCTTCAAAATTTATTACTCTCATAAAGGCGTAGGGGAAGATTAAATTATTGGGATGAATTAAGTACACGTCGTCTGTTTAAATCAATCAATTCAAATCCGAACAATTTGACAAAATAATAGCTTATCACATGTAAATTGCTGCTGGTGTCATCAGACCGTCGAAATTTCGCTATTTGGGAAATTTCTACTATTTTCTACAAATGCAAAATACATATCTGATACACGTTTTCGTACTTCAGTAGTTCAGTTTATCATATCATCGCTCTTAAAGTAATATAGTCATAAGTGTCATTCTTTCCAATAGACGTTTTAAAATAAAACAAATTTCGTACGAAAACCCTCTTTTAGTAAGGTATGTTCAATTGAAACTAGCACCATCTAACATCTAGGGACTCTGGTTGTGCTGTGTCCCAACGTTTATTTTTAGAACGCCCTATATATGGGTTATTAAAATCAATCAAGTGGTCATTTATAATTGATATATCTCATATATATATATAACATATGATGACATGTGACAAATATACATATGTTAATTAATGTATGCAATACTCTCCATTGAAAACGCAAAGTAAATACACTGTCGTTTTATGCATTGTTTTTCGTAACTTTGCATACAATCCTGTGGGTGTGGCTTTCCTTCAGTTTTCTACACCTAAACTGTTCATATCTATTCTGATGTTCCTTCATCTGAGTCTTGGTGTTCCCAATATGATTCTTCCTAATGGATTTTCCTTCCAAACTTCTTTGGTTAGTTTACAGTTTTGTTCTCTAAAGATGTATTCACCATCCAGTCTTAAGCTATGAATTATGCCCGTTTCCCGTTACTTGGGATGTTGTGGGTCCGAATATATTCCATAATATTTTATGTTCAAACCGCTCGTCTTGTACGTATTCACGTCTCTGAAGTGCATGTGTTAATTAGTTTCAATACTGTGTAGTATATTGTGAGTTTCTTATTTCTCGATAATAATTTACTCTAAAAAGTCATAATGCGTTAGAGCACCTTTTGCCATTTTGTCTTCTTGCTTTTAATAATAATGGCTTCTATCTATACTGGAATTTCGTTACACTTTCAAATTGGTGCCCATTTTTAGGTTTTATCATTCTCTTCTCTTCTTACTATCGACGTGCATATTGTCACGCCTAGGGCTTGATGAAGCAAATGATGGGGTAGAAGAGCATGTTAAACATACCAATTGCTATGTTTATTTTTTTGCTATGTTTATTTTTATATTAATAAACTTGTTTCTGTGGCCGTCCGTGTAATTACGCTTTCAATTCACGGTCAGTTTATGGACTCCAATTAATTAATTAAAATAATTCACCTATTGCTCATGGCTTAATTACGCGATCCAGTTACTCCCCATGTACGTGACAATATACTAAGTTTTATCTTCGTTGATATTAAGTTACACTTTCGTGGTTTCTTTATCCAGCTATATAGAAATATCTCCTTTGTGCTTGCTGTACCCTACCGTATCGATATCATTTGTCACAGTGTGCTACTTTAACATATAATAATGTGTTAAATTGCAAGATAGACAGCCAAATGCCCTGACACTGATATTTCTGTGGTGTTGTTACTTATCTTGACTTTGATTGTATAATTTTAACGCATACTTTGATTAAAAGTGTTAAATTACTTAAATTGTAGTATATTGTTGCGTGCAAATTATTGTTTGAATATGAGCGGCCTATCCGAGGCAACTTCAGTGTATTATGGATATTAGTTGTGTGGCTATTTTTTAAACATAATTCACTGGTTGTTCTCTATTTAACGTCTTGTTATTTGGACAAAAGTTTAGATATCTCCGTGTTCTTAGCACTTCTCTCGTTTTTTGAAATTGGCAATAGAGATGGTTACAACATTCTCATCTTCTAAAATTTATTTGCTTTGTTTGTTTGATGTTCAGTCATCATGACCAAACTTACGCGATTTAGTTGCAGGTATGTCAGTTGAAATGGTTTCTACGCGTAATACAATCTTTATATATCATTTATTTCTAATGTTAGATTCTTCTGTTCGTGAGCAATAGTTCAATTGGAGTTTGAAAGATTACTTTCTGATATGCTGACGTCACACGGCAAATTAATGACGAGTGACTAATTTTAACAGACAACGAATAATATGAAATATGGTTTGACTTGTTTATTGTGAATGTAGAATAGTGATGTTTACAGATGTTAAAATGACAATTAACGTTATGGAGTTTCAAATTATTCTGAGAGGAAGTCTAAAAGTAGTGTAGTCGTGATCGTAAGTCGTTAAATCATGAGTTAATTTGGCTGTATTCTCATTCTTAAGTATCATTCGCATAAGCAGTAGTGCAGTTGTAGATGTAGTGCGGTGGTATTGTAAAAAGTTAAGCCTGGGTATGTTAACGACAGCGTTCACATCGACGACCTTGTGTGAAGGTAGTGGTAGCGGTAATGTAGAACCTAGCAAGCTTTTAGCTTCTGCACTACACGGCTACACGCGCATACAAGCACCAATCAAAGACGAGGACTGACGTCGGCCGCGTCGGCGTGTGTTGTTTTGTTTACAAATTGTTTAACCTCAACTACAACTACAGTTTTGTTTCGCGTTAATTCTTTCAGTAAGTTTAAGTTTTCAAGATGGACTATCCAAATGAAGAATACAATTTGCAACAACGACGTGTTTGTCTACTGTTGTTGGGTGCTGCTGCTATTCTCTTGAAACGAGCAATGGAGGAAAAGGAAAGAAAACGATGTAAACCGCGAAGCAGCCTTTCACACTACGTCCAATGTGAACAGGACGACTTGATACGTTACCGCTGCTATTGTTCCAAATACACTCCCCCTGCACTGCAACTGCATTACTGCTTATGTGAATGATACTTTACAATACCGTATTGAGAGGAATGCGATACACCCATACACGCTGAGGAAAAGGACGATCCGCGAAGTAATTGTCTAAAATCCTCTTGTCAAGTGTAGCGACTTGAGATTACCACCATCATAAATAATAGCGGACATAAACAGCTTCGTAAATTTATTACCTAATAGTTCTTTTTTAAGTACCAGATGGACCTTGCAATAAATCGATTACGTCGCATCTTAAATTGTGACAATGTAAAAATGTAACATTAATAGAAGTATTTAATAAATATAAAGGCAACCGGGGGCCGTCAGTTGTACCACGGAGGATACGAAACCGATAAGCCTACCCTACAGTTGTGCCACGGATGTCGCTATTGTTTAAAATGTTGCTGTATTTATAGTTCTGTGGAAGGGTGGTGGATACCTGTAGTCATAATTAAGTGGTTGGTGCTGGTACAACTGAAGGGTGGGATTAAAATTACCTACAGGGTCCAGGGTATTATCTCAGGTATTCGTGGTATAACTAAATAGTCCCCAAAGGCAACCTAGGCTCAGTTATGAATTACCCTTATAACTTAAGGGAAGTTTCTGAAACATTACAAAAAGGCATTAAGCTAATTGTAAAAAGTTTTTCTAACTTTTGGCGTAAATAACATCACATAAATTGCCAGATGCGACGAGACATTTCCCTTTTTAAAACATATCATAAACCCTTAGAAGTGTGGATGCTTTAGTTTCTATCAAATTACATTTTCGGTATTACCAAATTTAACACTTAATTGAGCTACGAAACTGTCACTTTCGAAACAAAAGCACAAATCTTCCTCTTTCTTTTCCCCCGAAACAATTCGAGGCTTTATCGGGACAGGCGTTGTAAATTAGATACAAAGTCTCCCGGCATTGTCACCAATTGATTCGTGATAGTTTTATATCGCCTCCACGGGGACCCTGCGAATTCTTAGGGGTGATGTTTTCCTTCGCTTTTATCCCTCCCGTGTTCCTCCCGGGGAGAGGGAGGAAAAAGTCCCGTTTTTCCTCTCCCGGGCAAAAAAGAAAACCGAACCCGACCGAACACGAGATTCGGCAATTATGAGTCCGGCTGATGGATGGCGTCAGACGGTAAAATGAGGCGGAAACGATTACCTGGTTATCCGGTTTTAATTCGTCGACAGATATACGCTCGGGGGGAGGGGGGGCGGCGAGGACGACGTTACGTAAGGGGGGGATTAGGGAGGAGCGCCAGCCACAAGTCAAAGGTGGTGGAATAAAAATTGATTTCGCCCTAGTAGTAATTCCCCGGAGCCATAAATCTCTTCGTCGGGAGGCGTGAACGGTCCCCCCGGGGACGGATCTGCCAGTCCTAAATCCGAATTTAAGTCAGTCCATTAAAATTAAGCCGGAGACCGGTTATTAGCTACGATTATGTTACGCTTAAGTCGCCCTTATTCAAGATTCCCTCTAACATTGTCCGACTAGTCTGTCCGTTTGAACGCAAACTATTGCAAGGGAATTTAATCTTTTAATGGCATCGATTCGTCCCCGGATCAGAAATGGAATCCGAGGAGATTTAAATGATAGCGTCGTGGCTACAACATACTAATAACTCATTTCTAACGAAATATACGTTTTATTTTTTAAACGCATCAGTTGAAGCGTAATTTAACATAATCAAACTTAAATTGGAGTTAAAGAAATTTACACAAATTTTCAAAATATTAAGCTATGAGGAATGTTATAATCCAGTCATCAAGTGTAAAAAAAACTTAAAACTGTGGAATTTTGGGAATCAACGTCGATTTTCATAAAAATTTGGACTCTCTACTTACCCTCTTCTAAAGTTGGACATGTGACGAAGTGTGCTTTTTATTTCTTAGGGTTGAAAACTGCCCCTTACTGTAAAATATTCAAAAATCAGATTTTAGCATGCATTTGGTTGATATTAACTTTAAATAAATTATTTATAGATTTCTCGACATTCTAGAACAAGTTCATGATTAATAAGACAAATTCAACCCCTGTAAATCATCTCCTGAGGGTAGCAATTTTCAAAGCTAGTTTTAAATATATTTTTTCTTATTTGAAATGATTGGAAATTGCATTATATTAAATTGGAATCATTGTACTTCATTTATAAATGACAGTATTATATCACCGAGACACTTCGACCCTTATAAATTATCCCCTTAGGGTATGAATTATTACAAAACATTTTATTCGATTCTTTTTAAATTAAAAATTATTTCAAAGTGTATTTATACTGAATTAAGGATATTTCATTAATGATATAAAATTTGTTGTTCTTTAAACAACTTCAAGTCTTTTAAAAGTCACCCCTTACGACCAAAAATATAAAAATGGCTGTCATCAGCGGTAAAAAAGCTGTAAAACTGTGTACTTTTCGGAATCACCGTCGATTTTCATGAAAATTCTGACTGTCTTTTCTGATTCGTGAAAATCGGTTAAAAACATTCGTTTTTTCAATCTAAAATGTGTAGTTTCAATCGTTAATAACTCGAAAAATATCAACTTTACAAAAAGTAGTTGCTTATTATTCTAAGCAACTTAGGTCAATCTATCGATTTACGGGTTTATTTTAATTAAAAAAAAATTTAACCCTCAGAAGGGGTGCCTTCCACCCCTACGGAAAATCCACGCTTCGGCACAAGTTCAACTTTAAAGAAGGTTATAAATACTACCTAAATCCCAATTTTCAAAGAAATCGACCTTGAGTTCTCTGATAGAAAACTGACGGGTGCCCGGACGAAAACCCACCCTAGTTAGGATATTTAAAATTTAACGGAGTCTTCAAAGTGTTTCTTAAGTTTTAAGTGAAATCCGTTGTTAAACTTCATAAGTACACTAAATTGAAACTCTTGTCATACTTCCTCTAAATTGTTTAGATTATAGGAATTATCGTGGCCTTGTTGTAATTAGCCGGCAAACGATTACCTGTATAAAAAAAAACTAGCATTTTCTTGTTATCATTAAGATTTCAGCAATGCATACTAGGAGGCTAGATACCTATTCTAAAATGTTTTATGGGACATGTGTTTTTCATATTTAATAAGAATTTCAATTTTGAACTGTTACCTCTAAAGTGTTTTTTTTATTTAATTTCTAGATAATTGTTTATTTTGATTTACAATGTTTGGTGTACTTATTAGGATGTTTGGTGAATTTTATACATGTAGGTATTTTTCTTTTTTCTTATGTAACATTTCGAAATTTTGGTACATCCAAATCAATGGGAGAAATGGCGGTCTCCAATTGGAAACATACAATGATGTCATTCGAAAACCAATTACGACACTTATTGCTTTCTTGCCAAAAAAGTTTAAGAACTAAAATCGATTTGTCTGAGTGATTAAACATTTAATAACACTGCAAAACATTATATTCCAGACTTCTCGAATCCAATTCAGAGCCGACAAATGTGTAATATAATGGAAAAAATAGTTTCAAAATTAAATGTGAGTTGATGGAAAAATCTACAAAGATGCATCAGAGTTCATTAAAAAGTGGAAAATAATGCGCATTGAGGAAAAATGTTGAGAACTTGTGGTAATGAATGACCTTTTAAATTTAAAAACAGCACTAAAATGTGAAAAATACAAAAAAGTGATTTTATTGTTGAATAAAAATTTTGTACATTTTCAAAATTTCATTCAAAATTTTTAAAAAAACACTCTTGGCAAGATACTTAAACTAACAATTTCAACAAAACACAACTTGGCACTTTTTGGTAACGTTAAAGTTGCATAAGTATATAGATATGAGAAATTATTCATTCACACAAATAACCGTCTGCTTGATTAATGGGTGATTTAAAAAAATATCTAAAAATTCAATATATTATTCACTTCTAGTTATATTTTTTTAACTCTCCAATAGTCCCATATCACTATTTATTAGGTAATTTGATTTTAGATAAAAAAAAAACTTATGGCATGCCAGGCTGAAAGGTAGATTTATGGGTAGGATATATAGTAATATAACACACGATGTGTCAAAAAAATGCATACGAGGTGTGGAAAAAATACAAACGACAAAATTTTAAAATATTTGCAAATAACTTTTTCTCTGTACATTTTTCAAAGATATGTTTTATACAAAAGTTGTTCGTCTCTATAAGGGCAACAAAAAATCTAGGTAACATTTTTCTCTCAGACGCGAAATAAAAGGTTTTTTTTAATTTTTTTATTTTTTTGACAAAAATAACTTTACTTTTGTACGTTTCTCGACAGATTGTTTTATACAAAAGTTGTTCACCTCTATAAGGGCAACAAAACACTTTAGTAACATTTTTCTCTCAGACGTGAAATAAAAGTTTTTTTTATTTTTATTTATTTTTGAAAAAAATAACTCTTTTTTCTGTACATTTCTCGAAAAAAAAATGTTTTATACAAAAGTCGTTCGCCTCTATAAGAGTAACAAAAAACCCAAGTAACATTTTTCTCTCAGACGCGAAATAAAAGTTTTTTGATTTTTTTGGAAAATAACAAGCCGCCATTTTGAAACCGCTGGACCGATTTGGCCCATTAACGAACTCGACCGAGATTTTCGGCCAACTGATTTTTGTACCAAATTTCGTTGTGGTTCTTTAAAAAATGCGACCTGTAGCCTGCCGACAAATTTCGTTATATCCGATATATATATCGATATATATATATATATATATATATATATATATATATATATATATAAGGGATATATATATATCCCTTTCTATATAATATATATATATATATATATATATATATAAATTTTTGGGAAATGATTAGGTATGATCTCTAGATACCAAAAAACTGAAAACCGCATTTTAATTCCTATTTTTTCGACTTCGTTAACGAATGCAATACTAGATATAAATCTACCAATTAAGTTTTCTAGTCAAGCTTCGGTTATAGTCCAGTAAACGAAGGGGCGAACCTATCAAAAATTAGTTACCATTTTTATTTGCTATTTAATGGCTGATATTTGACACCCTCTTTAAAATGACACAAAGTTTGCGTAAAAATATTGTGTGACAGGGGGAGAAAATGGCCCCAAACGGCCCGAAAAATAGGTTTTCCGCGAATATCTCCCAAAATATGGCAGTTAGAGATTTTTTCTTCAAATAAAAATTGAAGATGAGTTAATTCTCTACAAAAATGGTCCTCATGAGTTTTTTCAAAAATTTGACCGTTTTCGAGATAAACGGGCCCAAGCGCACCCAGAATATTGAGTTTTTTGTTGTATAACGGATTGCACAGTCGGTGCATTTACACATGAGCGGGCGGACAAATTATTCAATAACTTTTTTAAAAATGCGAATTTTGTCATTATTCAAAGTTCCTCTTGAAGAGAAAATCTACCGCTACCACATTCGGTGACTCGAGTCACGTTTTTAATCGTTGGCTGTATCGAAAAAAGGGGCCAAATATTGTTTTTCCATGCATTTTTAGCCTGCAAGGAATTTATTCCTATTTTTTTGTGTTATACTAATTTGCTCCAAATTTTCTTAATTATGGGTCCTCAGAAGGTCCTTTATCATCTGTGATATGTGCATACTTTAATTTTCTTGCATTTTAATTAAAACTTTGTTTGTTGAATCCCAATGTTTTGCTGTTTTGGAGTGTAGTGAAATTTTGTAAACAACCACAAATAAAAAATTCATACATGATCGGATTAGTCTCCAAGGCATATCATTTGAAAGCTGAGGAGGTCTACTTTTCGGCTGTGCAATTAGTTTTTTTCACAAAATCGTCGATTTTCCAATAAATTCGGAAAACGCGGGTGTAAATGCACGGACTGTGCCCTCCGGCATACAACAAGAAAAATTCAATATTCTGGGTGCGCTTGGACCCGTTTATCCCGAAAACGGTCATATTTTCGAAAAAAATCATAAGGACCATTTTTGTAGGGAATTAACTGGTCTTCAATTTTTAACTGAACAAAAAATCTCTAAGTGCCATATTTTGGTATATGTTCGCGGAAAACCGATTTTCTTGGTCTTTTGTGGCCTTTTTCAACCCCTGTCACACAATTTTTTAACGCAAACTTTGTGTCATTTTAAAGGGGGTGCCAAATGCCACCCATTAAATAGCAAATAGAAATGGTAACTAATTTTTGATAGGTTGGCCTTTTTTTCCTTCTTCATTTACTGGACTATTAATTAATAACCTAACCTAATTTAGTGAAATATCACTCAATTAAAAAAATTCATGAAAATTTTACTGGCAAAATTTATTTTTCTAACATTGACAACAAAGTAACAAAATTAGCTAATCTATTTATACAAATCGTTCTCATAACAACTCAAACTTGTATTCACGATGACTAAATAAACTTGTTTTTTCGGTATTTGAGCTTTGTACTTTTTATAATCTTACTAATAATAAATACATAATTACAATAATAATGTACTATTTATGATTCTAATTATTCAGTAAATTAGGGTGATACGGTTTTTTGTGGTTTTTCATTTAATTTATAATTAACAGAATCAATAGAACCTTTTATAGAAAATTTAACTTGTTCCAACAAATTGTGTTATAGTTAAAAGTATATTTAATGGCAAATGTTTGTTAAAATATTCTTTTTTTCTAAAATAGCCCGTTAGCTCGATAAATAGTTACAAATGGTTATTGGAGTTATGATTTTAAACAAGTACCATTAAAACTAAAGAAATTATTAAAATTTTTAGGAAATTTATTTTTTCTGGAATAACCCATTACTCCAATAATTGTTTATATTGGGTGATTGCATCTTTTTTTTACAAACTTTAGCAAATTTACCAAATCTTATCTTTTGTTAAGTTTGATAATTTAATCATGCTCTACTATAAAAGTAGTACAAAAAATATTTCTTTGAGAAGTAAGAATATATTTTTTGTATTTCTTAAGTTGTCAGTGCATTTTCCAACGTTAACAGGTCAATCATGCTCTCAATATTATTGCATAATCTTGTTTCTTTCTAATGGCCCTTGGCACACTCCTGTAGCTCTTTTCGAATGAAAATTGTGCGACGTTAAAAGTCTAGATTCCAATTCCAATACCTTGAGCTGTACGTCGTTATGACAAACAGTTCATGAGAAATACGTCTATTTTAAATTATAGCTGGAAATTTTATTTCGTACCTACGTACTGTGAGTGCTTTTGCATTGGGGAAACAATTTAACTCGAGCGACGCAATAACTGCAATATCATAAAATTACTCTCCTTTACCTCGGAGTCACTTCACATTATCAGACGCAGACTCATATTTAAAATTTCCACTTGGGATCGATCTTGGTATCAAGGGAGAACGGGTATAATAGAAATTCGCATATCTTACGTTTGCGTTAATCGAATCTACGCTCCAGTTAATCGATTTAAAAACTTGAACTTTTTTCCGGGCCATATGTAAATCGACCGGATTTGAATTGTTAATGTTCTAACCGTTATCATTAAATATTAATTTAAGCTGAGTTAAGTAAACTTTAAAATTCAAATTTCCCGTATAATTCCTAGTCCGCTGGGCGCCTCCGAGCGAACGAAATACGTGAGCGTACAACGTTGGATTGAATTCGAAGGAAAAATGGCTTAATATCACATATAGTTTATACTATTAAGTACATATTAATGGCTTACGCGATGATAAGGGTCCCTGTGATGTCCTAATTTCCGTTATGTTTTGAAAGGTCGCTGCCACTTACCCTCTGGTAATTAGGGCAAAGTTATATGGCGAGGGGATGAAGAGAGTGCCTTTTTACAACCCTCCCTTGTGACTTTATTATTCTTGACCCCAGCAAATCTAACCGACGTCGATATTTACGATTCATTAAATTTCTAATGGGGGGAAGCTTAAACAGCCCGTAATTTGCGCTTTAACAAACACGATTACGTGATTTACACTCGTGCGGATCCGAGCGTAATCTCTCCATTACTGCCGAACTTACGCCGTCAAAAAAGTCACGACCACTTTCTAAACGTATTACCTACCTCGGAATATTTTCCTTTGAAAAGTTTTCGTCGTCGTTTTTCCCGACAATCAAATCCGTAAACCGTGAACTCCTCGTGTTGTTCCCTCTGCTGGGCAATGTTTGTTTGTCCGCATTTTATATTTATGTGAATCATAACTGCTGCCATTGTCCCAAGCAAATTTGTCCTGCAAACATACGAGCAAATAACAACAGTCCGGAGCGAATATAAATAAAGAAGAACTCGCCCTGTTCCCTCTCGTAAAACACCATCATTAAGCAGTAATAGAAATAAATGTGGAATTATTAATCATAAACTTTACACTGTGTTTTTTATGTTAATTTGTACGTTTTTATAGAATCATAAAATCTCCAAAATAGCTACAATTCCCTCGGAATCACAGCGAAATTTCGCCTCAGTTCGTACCTAACGATGGGTTTTTTGCCGTGGAAATTACGATTTGACACGTTTTCCGCGTAATTCGGAACGGAAAAACGGCATCAAACTCGCAAATCATTCGGTGTGCAACTGCAGCGAGAAGAGCAGGTGTGTTTGCTGGAAAATAATTCTGCGATCCAGGAATAACTGAATTTAGAGCGTTTACAATGGATTCCCGGCTGAGCCGTACGGTATGCACGCAGAAAAATTAATGAGAAACAATCCGAGATTAACTGTGGAGCAAACGGTTTTGTTTTCAACGTTATGTTACGTCGGGAATGTTTAAAATGTACTGGAATACGAGAGAAATGTCGAAAAGCGAACGGTGCTTTTTCGTTTTTATTTTGGTATCATTGCTCGTAGCAAGGGTACCTATAGTTTTATTACTCTTGACAGAGATAAAATAAGAAATTTTTTCGGCTTAATAACCTCTAAAAGCAAAGCCTGATGGGTCATACCACTCCATTCCTTTTCGTCAGTCGGATTTCTCCTCTGTGTTCTCACCTCAATCAGTTTTATGTTCAATTACTGGCACACACGCCAACGGCGCCTCCACCATGTCACAACCGACGGGTATGATGTGTTCCTGAGTATTGATTGGGCTATGGGGTGACTCAGGATGGAGAACAGAAAAGGGTTACAAGGAAGCCAATTTCGTGCAATACAAAACAAGTTAGGAAATAATACACTACAAACAGTACTTACAAAACAGTTTCAGAAAGGGAATAATTATTAATTTAAATAAGTTAAGGAACAAAAGTTAAGCAATTAAAGGGCAATAGAAGTAATGTAGTTACAGTAAATGGTTAAGGGTAGCCTACTTTGAGCCAAGGAAACTGAGAATATTGAGGTCTCGATGAGAAGTAGCAGCGTAACTGTGTTGAACTTGACCGACGACTAATCGATCGTCTTTTGACCCGCTGCGTTGGTATTCAAAGTACTCAAGTTGCTGATTCAGCGTCTTTTGTTTATTTGAATATACTAGTTTCCTTGTTCTTGCCGATACGCGTTTTAAATGTAATTAACATGAGCTGACGACGGTCAACTTCTTGTTGACTTTGATTCACGTGAATCACGTTTGAATCACATTATACGTGATGAACTCAAAATGAAGCCAAGCATCTTCTTAATTAATTTTGGAACGTATGAATCGTTGGGAAATTGTTAGATTAACTAAGAAACGGGTATTCAGCCTGCTGTGTCACTAACTTCTCTTCAGCAGTTTAAACGTTTTCAGTTCTTTAATGTGTTCGAATACTTGACGCAAGTTGGGCTGAACATTGCTTTTCAGCGCTTAAGCGTCATCTGTGTAAGATGTTTTCTCCTTGTACTTTAAACATTCTTTTTTATATTTAATAATATTTTATGTTCTAGATTATTCGGGTGATCATTTGAATGGCCCTTTGTTAGACGTGTGAATTTTAACTTATTTATTCTTTTGATATAGCCTTTATCCAGTAGTATTAGTTTTTTAACTAGCATGGAGTATATAGGGGATGTTTCTTTGTTTTAACTTATGTCTAAAACTAGGATTTATAGGCAGAAAAATCCAAATAAAATATGCACATATGGAGACAGTGTATAATCCTAAAAATGGCAAAATATGTAGACAAATAGAAAACAAATACAGTAATATATATTATGTGGGCAAGTAGGTGCAAAAATATACCTTTTGTCAAAATGTACACTGGTTTAATAAGTTTGTTATAAGTAATAGCTGTCTATGTGCATTTGCAAAATAGTATTAACTGATTTTCATTATACAAAAGAAATACCTAAAAATGTCTTTTTAACTACCATTTTAACTACTAGGATTTATAGGCAGAAAAATCGAAACAAAATATGCACATATAGAGGTAGCTGTATAATCCTAAAAATGGCAAAATATTTAGAAGAATAGAAAACAATGTAGGCATGTAGGTGAAAATCTGTACCTTTTGTCTACACTGGTTTAATAAGTTTGTTATAGGTAATAGCTGCCTATGTGCATTTGCAAAATAGTATTAACTAATATTCATTATACAAAAGAGATACCTAAAAATTATATTTATCATTAATAACTAAAAGGAACCATTTTAATTTCAGTGTGGCATATTTAAAATTATTTCATTATGAATTAATATGTATTTAAAAACACAAATATATTATAATTTAAATAATACATATTATTAGTATGTATTTAAAAATTACAATTACATTGCATTTATTGTCCTTAAAGAACTTTCATCCAAAATGGTCCTTACGCCATATTTGTCTAGAAATATATTAAAAATAGGATTATATATATATAGCGGGGGTCCTACGTCTACTGCCGCTTCCCGCACTTCAATCTCCAATCTCTTCTATTTTCCCAGTCTCCTTCATTCATATTCCTTTTCCTCATATTTTCCTCTATTCCCTTTTTCCACGATGTTCTTGGTCTGCCTTTTTTCCTTCTGTTGATTGGGATATAGGATATCATTTTTCTTGGCCATCTTTCGCTCTTCATTCGCATCACATGACCGTACCATATTAGTTGTCGGCTTTCTATTCGATCTACAATAGTATCTTCTACATGCGCCTTTTGCCTGATGTCGTCATTTCGGATATGGTCTAGCCTTGATATTCTACACGACCGGCGTATAAAGTCCATTTCTAAGGCTTTTAGTTGGCTTCTTGTTTTTGATGTTAGTTGCCAGCATTCCGCTCCATATGTTGTTATTGGTTCTACGATAGTATGGTATAACTGGATTTTTGTATTTAAGAAAATTTTCGGGGACCATAGAATTGAGTTTAATTTCTGAATTGCCGTTTTTCCCTGAACAATCCTCTTTTGAATATCTTTTCGCGTTGAACCTTCTGATGATATGTAGGTTCCCAAGTATTTGAATTCATTAGTGCTTTTTATGATTTCATTGTTGATTTGTATATCAGTGGACTTCTCTCCGATGACAACGTATTTAGTCTTCCTAATATTGATGTTCAACCCCCATTTATGATATTCCTCAATGAGCTTTCTTGTCATATATGTAATGTCTTCTTCATCATTTGCTATCAGTACTTGGTCATCTGCGAACAGTAATGTATACAAGCAGGTGTTTCCAACTTCAATTCCCATTCTATGACATTTTTTCATCCAGGTGCTCATAGCTTTTTGTAGATAGATTTTGAATAAAGTCGGAGATAGACTACATCCCTGTTTTAAGCCTTTGTTGACTCTAAATGGAGCGGATATTTTGTTATGTAACTTTATTACACATTCCGAATTCCTGTACAGTGTTTTTACGGCTCTAATGTGGCATTTGTTAATGTTAATCTGATGCAGTACTTCGAACATCTTATTAATGGGGACATTATCGTAGGCCTTTTCCAAATCAATAAACATTAGATGTGTGCTCAAATTCCTTTCCGACCTTTTCTCTATTTATTGTTGTAGCGTGCAGATATTGTCTAGGCATGATCTACCCGCCCTAAAGCCGCATTGCTCTTCAATTTCTTCAAATTCGTGCTCTATTCTTGTTTTCAGGATTCGACCATGCAGTCTTCCTATAGAACTGGTTACTGTTATGCCTCTATAGTTAGAGCATATTTTTTTATTTCCTATTTTGTGTATCGAGTTAAGATACCCAGTTTTCCAATCATTTGGAATGTCGTCCCCTTCCAAAAGGCATTTGTTAAATATTTCCACCAGTTTCTCTAATAGTATGTCCGGTCCATGCTTCACCAACTCTATAGGTATACTTCCAGGTCCAGCTGCTTTCCCATTCTTCATGTATTTTAGCACATTTTTTAGTTCTGTTACACTGATTTCCTCTATATTTTCTGTGGTATTTTCCTCCTCCGGTATTGATGTCATAAACATAATAGGATTATAACTTGTTTATTGTATTGAAGTTTAAAAAACACCGAGTTCTTTATTGTCCAATTTCTCTTGTAAAGAGGGGTCCCACATTGTTGATCCATAAGACAATTCTCCGTGCTTGAATTTTATAAAAGAAATTTAAAATACATTAGGCGAGAATACAGTTTTTGATTTTTCACCCAAAAACACAAGAATGCTTAAGATGTTCTAATTTAGCACCATTAATTTTAAACATTTTGGATGAAAATTGGAAATAAACTAGCAAAATTTAAAAATGAAGTTGGGATAGTGGTCATCATTCTTAATGATATAACGATAAATTAATTACTCTAAAAACCAACATGTACTTTTAACAGGTACTAAATTCAATTTAAAGCAATCACAGCTTTGCAACAAGGTTCACAGTAAATGCCATCTCCACCTAAAGACAGCTCCCATTGCGGCGAGATCCATGAAAATATTTTGAAAGATATTGTTACGTTTGTAATTAATTGACAAAGGACTGTGGTTCGCTTTGTCAATAATATTGTAACGTTTTTACTATTTACTAAAACTAAACACTACGCGATTGGTACTAATTAATTTATTTCTTACACTACACTTATAAACTTAACTTAACAATCCCTTAACTTAATTTATATTCGCACACACTGATGTTTATTAATTTACACAACGATTCTTCAACTGCTCTCCTTGGGTGCGGCATTCCTTATATACCAGGTATAAGCCTTCTGGAACTTTCGCGATAAGTGCTAGAAAGTTCTATTGTCGCGAAACCCGTTATCGCATCGAACCTTCTCGGCTCTTCGACCGTCGGCTTCGACCTGTCTTTCCCGGGATCGCAATTCGGCGAACTTGTGTAGCTCCCGGCGTGTTTATGTCGCGGTGTGTCGTAGAGTCGTTTCGTTACAATATAGACAAATGAATGAACGTTTTAGAACAATGAAGAAAACAGTGCACATTTTCTTCTTCCATGCTCCCTTTCGTTATCTTTAGGAATTAAAGTTTTTCCAAGAATCGTTACTAACGGTTCACATTAACCGTCTTTAACACTGAATATAGTGATTATATTCCCACACCTTATTACGTTCACGGTATTAATCTAATTATTCTAGGAATGTCTCATAAATAGGCTTCCAGTGGATTAACAGGGTTAAAGTAGGTGAACGTTACCTGCTAATTTGCCTTGAACAATTGACAAAACGTAAAGTACGAAATACACAATACAAAATTTGTCAGACATCCAAAACATGGAAACTGCATTTTGTCTATAAATTCGAGCTTTACTTATGATGATCTTAACCTGTAAGTACTCTTCGTTATACTTCCTCTTAACAAAATTATATATTTTTCTCCTTCGCACAGTTCTGTTTAGCTGAAGATGGGCACAAGTTGTATGTAAGATGCCCTGTAGATTTACTTTTGTATTAAAAACCGTTAGAGGCTAAGTTGGGTTTTAATTTGGTAGTCACCTTGATACAACTCTCCTGGATTAATTTTGAAACAGCTGATCTGACGATAGTTGCATTAACTATTTCACCATTTTTGAACACTGGAGAGACACGAGAGTGCTTCCACTTATTTCAGAAAAATGCCTACCCAGCAAGATTTTATTAAATACGTTGACAATACGTTATAAATATACAAACTACGAAATACACAATACAAGATTTGTCAAACATCCAATACATAAAAACGGCATTTTATCTATAAATTCTAGCTTTACTTATGATGATCTTAACCTGTAAGTAAATGCACTCTTCGTTATACTTCCTCTTAACATAATTTTATCTTTTTCTTCTTCGCACAGATCTGTTTATCTGAAGATGGTCACAAGATGTATGAAAGATGCCCTGTAGATTTCCGTTTGTATTAAAAACCGTTAGAGGCTAAGTTGAGTTTTAATTTGGTAGTCGCTTTGATATAACTCTCCTGCATTAATTTTGAAATAGCTGATTTGACGATAGTTGCATTAACTATTTCACCATTTTTTAACATTGGAGAGACACGAGAGTGCTTCCACTTATTTCAGAAAAATGCCTACCCAGCAAGATTTTATTAAATACGTTGACAATACGTTATAAATATACAAACTACGAAATACACAATACAAGATTTGTCAAACATTCAATACATAAAAACGGCATTTTATCTATAAATTCTAGCTTTACTTATGATGATCTTAACCTGTAAGTAAATGCACTCTTCGTTATACTTCCTCTTAACATAATTTTATCTTTTTCTTCTTCGCACAGATCTGTTTATCTGAAGATGGTCACAAGATGTATGAAAGATGCCCTGTAGATTTCCGTTTGTATTAAAAACCGTTAGAGGCTAAGTTGAGTTTTAATTTGGTAGTCGCTTTGATATAACGCTCCTGCATTAATTTTGAAATAGCTGATTTGACGATAGTTGCATTAACTATTTCACCATTTTTTAACATTGGAGAGACACGAGAGTGCTTCCACTTATTTCAGAAAAATGCCTACCCAGCAAGATTTTATTAAATATGAAGCACAGAGGCTCACATACTGACACGCACATTCCCGGGAAAAAGGATTTATGAGCATATCAGGAGCTTATTTAAATTCAGTCCCAATATGTCTTTCAGCAGATAGTCGAAAAAATCTCAACGCCTCCTGGGTTAGATTTTTCTTTCGTAATTTCCTATTTTTTTTTTTTCAAAGAATTTTCTATGTATTGTATTTAACCCTCATTCTTTACTGGATATTTATACATCGAACTGTTCATACATTATTATATCGGGATGTGAAATAGACACCAGACAATTAGACAGGTAACGACCGAAGGTTGTCCAGCTTCTCGAAGTTGGCCATGGTAATTTAACCAAAGGAAAACACCAAGTCTTAACCAACTGTTAGATTTATTGAAGATGAGCGACCGGTTTCGGCTTCCTAGAAGCCATCTTCAGGCTCGCACACAAGATGTTTTGTTTTTAGGGCTCCTATTGTTCGAAGTGTGCGGCGTCACACATACAAAACGAATACGTTGACATACACAGCTAAAATAAATAAAACTTAGATATTAACACACAACGAACAAGATTAACTACATAGAGTTGTTTTAGGACCATGGATCGAGCCCTAAAGGCGTGAGCTTCCTCATATTTGAGAGGTCGGGAAGTAACTAACATCTTGTTTGCGAGCCTAAAGATGGCTTCTAGGAAGCCGAAACCGTTCGGTCATCTTCAATAAATCTGACAGTTGGTTAAGACTTTGTGTTTTCCTTTGGTTAAATTAGACAGGTTCTGAAACTGCGTCGTACATCTACAACATTTGATGCTCGAGAAAAACAATTTCAAATCCGCAAGCTTACGAAACCCACTCCTTCACCACTGGTTTTCCCAATTAGCAGCTCTGTTCTGTTGTTCTCGTTATACGCCGCATTAAAGCTGATCCGAGCTCGTCTGAAATTTTTATACCGCTTAGATAATCAACACGGTGGTGGTGTATGTGTTGTAACATTTGCGCAGGAAAATCCTGCAGCGGCCGCTTTTTGCAACAATGGCGAACCCGTCGAGTGAACACTTTTTCCGTGTAGTTTAACAAATACCCATAAATTAGTAAATTTCCCATCGCAGTAAATTCAGCCGAGCACATGTACGCGACAAACAAACATTCCGTTCAGCCCGGGATACCGTTCACAAAAAAGGGGCGAGATAGAGACAGAACGAGTGGAAGAGGGGAAAAACCATAACTTTCATCCACTTTTTCAAATAATCTCTTAGCCCGTTTCACCAAAACGTTATAACGAAGGGAAAATAACGAATAACACGGTCCGCGGCCAGGAAATACTCGTATAAAATACAAAAAAGTAATTTGGTTTCTCGTTCGAAATTAAATGTGAAACCCGGATTTATGTCCGCTGGCCGTGCGCTTGGAAATGCACTCCGCCCGAATGGAAATTCATTTTCTTCTTCCGTCTTTTCCGGGTCGTCGGGGGAGAGCGAGACGGGACGGGCCCGTGTTTAACTTGGGGATGAAAGGAGTTTATGAAGGGTGGAATGTTTTGTTTTTACCCCTTTTTTTGTTTTGATGAACCCGTATTCTGTCTCGCTGCTTCCCGGAAAAAAGGATTTTTATGTCCCTCGCTGATTTTCGCTGAGAGCGATCATCGCAACGACCGTAAATGGGTGTGCTTTTTGTCGCTGTACTTGAGAGTGATTGCGAGTACAGAGTCGCTGTTAGAACCAAAGACACCTTTCCAAATGTGTCTGAAGCAATCCAGTACCTTTCTTGAGGTTTGTAGGCAACCAGCCGCGCAACGAACCCTTGTTTACAACCCAGAACCCGTCCGTCCCTATGCCTTAATGTTTAAAAATTTTTTTTTATTGGTATGCTATTTTGCCTATTTAAAACATGTTTTGGCGTGCGTAAATCGGGCTTTTTCGCACGCGCGTGTTTTAAAGTCGCCATGGAAACATATCAACAACGGCCATATCAACCAATTACAGAGCGTTTTGGGCCGTAGCCGGACAAGCCGATTGGTGGCACGACGTGCGACGGGCCGTCACGAAGCGTCCCGAGTGTCATTCAAATTAATGTCATTAATTTTAAACTACAATTTATTTTTCACTTTTTAGTTGGATTCATTACCTTGTCTTTTGAAGTACTTTCTCGAAATCTAGTCATTTCTTTTAATGCTTCAGCGTTACATCCCTGTTAACTTTGAGCAATCAAACACGCACGCAGGAAGAAATCTCACAAGACTTTCGGAAGCCTAGATAAAATAATTATTATTTGGTTATTAAATTATTGTACTGTCATTAGTTCTTAATACGCCAGGAAGGTAATGACGTTAGACATTTGGGAGAAGGGATGGTAACCCATGGTAACTATTTCTACATATTATTTTTCTTATTGGAGATTAACAGAAAATTTTCAAGCAGCTGGTAATCTACGTAAACGAAAGTCGAAAATTGACAATCTGTTTTGCCAATGTCACTTCTGCAGTTATGTGTAATAAATATATTCAAAATAAACTACAAAATAATGATTTGGTTATTAAATTATTGTACTATCATTAGTTCTTAATCAGTATGCGAAGTTTTGAATTTGTCTATCGTTTAAAAGTGAGTAAAAATCGAATCTAGAAGACTAGCATGAAGAGTCTATCCTTACTTATAAAACTGATGAATTTATCAGACATTACAGATTAATAGATTGGGTGTGCCATTTCGATATTTAATTTAATGTAGGTATGTGTCCAATCGTATTTATTAAAACTAATAAATGGAATGTTAATAGAGAGAGGAATTGACCTCGACCTCAAAAATAGATCGAAATATATGAATCAGTTTAGGTAGGGAATAATACTGTTGGTTGGTTGTGTGCGTGTAGTAAACTATTGAATGTACATAAAATTTATTATTACATACGCAGATATATAGTCCATTAATTTTCATTATTCTTATATTTCTAGTTAGTCAAAGGTTACTTGTGAATTATCTCTTCAATGTTTCGACAACGAGAGAAACGGTTTACTGGAAATAGCTATTCCATAACGCTGTTAGTGGCTTGTTTACTATAAGTCATAGTTTTCCTACTGATGCCACTGAACATAAAAAGTGTATAGTTACAACTAAGAGAGAAGAATTTACTCTTTCAAATGCAGAACTAAAATCTACACTTGTTAAAGTCACCGATTTTATAGATAACTGTGGAATAAAAATGTTGAAACTGATTTGTGTTTCTACTAATTTTACTTTTCCATGTCATCTTATGATGATGAAGACATTAAAGTTTGAGAGATTATCAATATTAGTAAATACCTAACTAGTGGGGACACATTCTTGCATATTAATGTTATTTAATTGATCTACATTATTGGTCTACACGAAATATCATTAATTCGGAAAAGAAAGAACGTAAGTCTGATAGCTCATCGACAGTAATAGTAGAAACTACTTCGTCTCAAAGCGTAAAAACAGCAATTCCAATTGATCCCTGTTATTTTTTATACAAGCCAATTATGTATTTCTATCAAAAGAAAATCTGTAGAATTCAACTATCCTCAACCGTCAACATAATAATTAACATATAAGATGGTAAAAAGCTTGTATATTACAAAATGCGTGTATAATACTCTCAGAAAGAATTTTCCTTCTCTACCCAAATATGTAGAAGGTGTTAGTAAAAAAGGTAGCAAGTGGCGCAAATTTTTTGGTCTGATTTTACGTTGTATCGGCAATTTGAAATTTCTTTCTGCTTGTGAAAATGTACTGTACATTGTATATAAATGGAATATCGCCTCATGGTTCACGGTATTTTAAACAACTTCTTACCATGCATGATTCAAAAACTAAAATTGCCCACCAATTTCGATGCGCTAAATAAAAAATTTAAGTAATAAAAATATAGATTCGATTGGTTATGGATTTGAGGATAAAGTATGGTTTACGGAACGGTTTGTTCGGGTGGCTGATTTGTAGGGTTTACTCCCTTAAGCCTTAGGTAGTTTATAGTCGGAAGAATGCCTGGAATTCTGTGAATATGTATAATATAAAATACGAAATGAAGCATACACACCATAAATAAATTTATGTAAGTATGGAAAGTAAAAACCATTTTGGGTGTACAAACTCTTCTAGGACTAAGGTCCTAAGGTGAAAATAATTCACGTTAAAATTGTAAAGTAAAATCTACAATGCGATTCATAAAGCAAGTATCCTCGTATATATACAACAATATGAAGGGCTTTAACTTAAATAATAAAGCGGTCAAGCATAGAGAATTTGCAGCTATAACGAGGGTCAAAACGGGAAAGCAGTGCAAGCAGAACGAAACAAAATAAGCAACTAAATCTGTTTACGGAGGCAGTATTACTTGTCGAGGTCGGCGGCCATAGTTTGCGTGAATGTATTAGAAAGTGCCCAGAAATCCACCGACATGATCAAGTCATCAAGGTGCGATCTAAAAATATCGGAAAATGCTCGATCTTAATTTGTGGAAGTAGGAAAAGTCGCGAATTCTCGATGACTTTTGTAATCGGTTTGTAAGTGTTGTAGTAATGCGAGGTGATCGGAAAATATGTGATGTTAATTCGCGAAGGTCGGAAAATTCGCAGATTTCTGTCACAATAAATTGTAGTCGGTCGGTAGGACCCTTGTACTACGTGGTGGACGGAAAATTCGCGCTTTCTATTCGTGTAGGTAGGAAAATTCGCGGCTTTCTTTGCGATAAAATCTGTAATAGATCAGTAAGAATCCTAGTAGTACGAGGCGGTCGGAAAATTCTCGATCGTAAGTAGCGAAATTCGGAAAATTCTCGATTTTCCGATTTTATTTAGGGCAATCCCGATACAAGAAAATCCAATAGTTCGGATTAACTTGCAAGAAATTGATTTTGTATAAATTTTTTAATCCTAGCAAATGAACGTGTCGGTGTAATATTTGATTTGGCAATAATTCTGCCGAATGATCCCTGGACCATTCATCACCTTGATTATCTAACTGATTTTACTTATGTTCAATTATAAAAAATGTCATTTTATCACCTCAAATTCAGGCCACTGCTTCTCATGGTTTGTGCTTAACAAATGCGAGCGAGTTAATAGAGATTGTTACGTTCCCTCAAGAATAGGTGTAAATTACACTATATCTCGAAAAGTAGCATTTTGCTATTTTTGGAATCTTCTTGGCAGTTTGATGCTCAAACTATATTAATAATTTCAGGTTCCTATCTATTCTAGAACTTACGATATTTAAAAGTTTTTGAAACGCACCTTACCACAAATAAGATATGAAGAAACATCCTTCAAGCTTTATATATTAGATTATTTGGTCAAAAATTTAAATTCCGACAGATTCTAAAATTTGGGCGGCTTGTTCAACGTTCTTTGAGTTATTTTTAATTTAGTTGAACATCCGCTTGTTCATAGTTCGATTAGTTGGGGCAGTTAAGTCAGTACACTCCACTGGAATGTTTTGTAATGTTGTAAAAATCGTAGAATGTTGAATAAATTGAAGATAAAACATACTGAACTTCAACTGTTGGAACTCGTAATTGTTAGAAATGTTGGATATTTCATTATCAGCAACTTCTTTTAAATTAAAACTATAAAAAATATAATATAACTGTATATATAAAATAAATTTCTTTTCGTCAATTTTCGATCAATGTTAGAACTGGATCAGTTGATGAATATGTATTATAGTAAAGTTGAATCGAGACTCAGTTATGACATTTGCCTCTGGGGGAATTCAGCTTGTTCGAATCTTAAGTATCTTTCGAATATCTTCCTGCGAAACTTGTAAAACAATTTTTGAAATGTTTCAGAGTTATGACACTTCCCACTCTCTTCATATTCGAGATGTCTGTTTAAGTTTTCAAACTTAAAGAAAGTTTATTAAGAATTCCGATATTCAAGACTATGGAACACGAACAATGCACCATATTCACGTTCATTTTGATAAAAATATATGATAGCTAATGCTCGTGATCCTGTTGGTCTTAAACGCTTTAATAATCTTCCTGAAAAACTGAGGAATATAAATACACTATATTATTTCAAATATAAATAAAATTGGTTTTTACTCGAGAAATGGTTTTTATAGTGAAAACGAGTTGATAGAAATTTAGCCCATATTTAACGAATTGTTTGTAATGCAATTTCGCTGTTTGTTTGTTTTTCTTGTTCACTTCTCCCTCACTTCATAATAATTGTTCCTTTATTTCATTGTATTATATTTTGTTCGATATTATATATACTTTTATCCGAGCATTTCCCTCGATTTTTTCCCTGTAAGGGAACGAGCATTAATTTAAAAATACACCGAGACCCTTCAGCAATATACCCGATGTATGTGTACGTCGAACATCAATAATAATTTATTAGCTCTCGAGGTGAAGAAAAATTTGCATGAAAATGAGACAAGCACAATATAAATATGTAAATCCGGGTATCGAGGGGTGTGGTGGCTGCGTCCCATTTTTCATCCTGGAGCGCGCTTTATAAGACACAAGCACCTGGAAGTGCTTTACGGGACACCTGAATGAGGTTCTGTTGTGATTAAATTGATGTGGAGGAAGCGAGAGGATGAGAACTATGCTTTCGAGGAAGGAATAAAAATCTGAGGAAATCCGCCCTACGGGCGCTGATGTTGAATATTTATTTTAAGGCGGGGAGATGTAGTACGCCGCTTTGAAGTCGGGACGTTGTGGAAATTTGCCTCATTCAAAATTTATTTCCGGTGCTCTAAAGCTGGTTTGTCTTTATTTTCAAGCAGCTACTTTAGGTTTTAGCATCAACAATAAAATTGAAATTGTCGTATCGGCTTACCGGTATATTAAATTATGAAACGAGTACATACGTATAATTGCTCGAAATAACCACTCGTAACTCGTGTTTCCCGAAACTGTTGCATCATAATGGTAAGCGCTCCTTGTTGCAACACTCGAAAGCAATTAAAACTTTCCGATTGTGTGTACCTGCTCGCTTTACAACGCCCATTATGCTGCGAAACTACTTCCCTTCTGAACTACGACTAGTTTTATTTGACTAATGTGGCCGGCACCCACCAAAATACGCCACGTAATTCCACGTGGATTGATTAAAAGTTGAGCGATCCAAAGCCTCCAGTTTATCCCTTTTGCAACAAACATCTAGCCCGACAAGTCCACAATCGACGGCACTTACGAAAGCCGATTAAGCTCGGCGGAAAGTTGCAATCCTCTGTACGTTAACGTGAACGAATGGATTCAAATTGAAATCCAAAGACCTCTGAGTTGCGTAATCCCGCCCGATCGGCCCCCGTTTCGCCAAGGCGAGAATTAAACCACAATAAATTCGACTTACCGGCGAAAAATCACGCGAGCGCTTACAGATTAAGCCGTCGATCAACTTTTGTCTACCGTCGGGATACCCTTCGGGAGCGGGCGGTTCGGAAGATTAATGCCGCACTAAAACTGCATATTCCTACGTATCTCACTACTTGCATGACGCATCATCTATCCGGGCTGGGCGAACGAAAACGAGACAAAAACCTCGCTCAACATCCGCAAGAGCTATTCATTGCGACGCTCCCGTTATCAGCGTTCGATTTAATGGACAAGCGACGCGGATCTGCCGCAGAACATATACGTGCTTGATATTTGTGCACGCGAGAGATGCATTCCATGGAAAACAATGCGGAGGATTTCTACACGGGATGCGTTCAAATAGATGGAAGCTCTCAATGATTGACGGTTGAAATCGTGAATTTTCGATAAAACTGGTTTAAAGCTGGATATACTACCAAACACTAGGTTCAATTAATAAGGTGAATGTGAAGTGCTGAAGCTCATCTGGCTACAGATGTCACCTCAGATTCTTCTTCATGTGCCTTGTCAGTATCATCCGACGTTGGCGATGTGAAAGGCTTCACGGTCTCCTGCCATATGTAAGAGGTGTCCTACATTTTGTATACCGGTGCGTTCTCAAAGATTTTTAAGCCAAAACACTTGTTTTCTTCCCATACCTCTTCGACCTTCAATTTTTCGACTCATAGTCAGTTTCAAGATCCTATAACGACTTCCTCTCAATGGCCCAGATAAGACATTTTCCTATATTTAACAGTCCTCAGTAATTCCATATCCTTATTGATTCTCCTTAGCACCTCTTCGTTGGTTATGCGTTTATGCATCTGAGATTACAAACACTATTTATATATGTGCAAGTTCTTCCTTCGGCTGTCACCATTTCTCGCGTCCCTTTTTCCACCTCTATCTGTCGTGCCCCTGTCCCTCCTGAAGGCCCCTTGCATTCATGACCTCATCAAGTTCATTTCTCCAGCTTCTCGATGGCCTTCCACGCTTTCTTCTCTCAGGAGGGTTCCATTGCCACACTCTTTTAGGCCATCGGTTCTCGTTCATTCTGTCTAGGTGGCCGTACCACAATAGTTGCTTAGTTTAGATGGTATTTATGATTTTTCTCTCCATTGTCATAATTTCTATAATTCTACCGATCCTGATATGTTGAGGTGTAGAGATCCCACTATTTCTTCTCCATAAGTCTATTTCCATACCTAAGAGTCTGTCACGGTCTGTCTTTGTCATTTCCCAGGTTTCTGAGCCGTACTTTGTACAATTGTTGGAAAAAAATGATCTTCGAGTTTAATTATTCAATTGCTTTCTTTGCTTAGATAGACTTACTCCAAGGTATTTAAATGTTTTGCAGCGTTTGATCTTAGTTGTTCTAATATCTAGATCTTCATCATTTTCCTCGCCAACCACTAGATATTCTTTTTTTTTTAGATATTAGTTATTAAGCCCCAGCGCTCGTATTCATCCTTCAGTTTTCGCAACATGTAACTGGAATCTTCTCTATTAGCAGCGATTATGACCTGATCAGCTGCAAATAACAATGTGAAGGGAGTTTCAACTCCTATAGGAATGGAGGAAGAGAAAAATTGTCTTCACCACACGAATAGAAATACCCGTTCCCGCACATTTAGATTTCCAGGATTTTAAGACTTCTTCCAAACAGGTTTTTGAACATAAGTAGTGCAATGGGGTACCCTTGGCGAAGTCTCTTTGTAACCGAAATGCCTTCTGATATCGTTTGGTCCACTTTCACTGTACTGTTACAACCACAATAAAGATTTTTCACAACAGCAATGTATAATTTGTAGATACCATTTTTTTCCATACTAATGCCACAACTTATTTAATGGCACTGTGTCTTATGCTTTGTGTAGGTCGACAAAGGCAGATGGACAGCTTGGTTGCGTGCAGTACGTTTTCCAATTAGGTCCTTTAATGTGAATATTCCATCTATGCATAATCGTCCTGCACTGAACCCATGTTGTTCTTCAGATTCTGTTGTTTGCCTTTCTATTCTTTTCTCTAATATTCTGCCATATATTCTGGCAATTGTACAGACCACACGAATTCCTCGATAGGTTCGACAGTCTTGTCTACTGCCTTTTCTATATACTGATGTTATAAGCGCTGTTTTCCATTCTGCTGGTACTGTTGATCTGTTCATTACTGAATTAAATAGTTTCGATATACACTCCATCAGTAAAATTAGTAAAATATAATCTCAAAAATTGTATAAGGATCAATTCTTACACTGTTGTGTATTAATATACCATACATGAGTGTCCAGAAGCTGGATGTACTTTGAAACACTAGTTTCAAGTAAGGTGAATATATAGTGCTGTTTTGTTGCGATATAAACATTATTAGTTCGAATTGATCTGGTGTTATTATTTTGGGACAATCTTAAATTAAAAACGCAAAATGCAGACTCCAAAAATGTATAAGGAGCTGCATAGTACTGAGTATGATCCACAGGTTATAAGACTGTAGATCTCTTGAAGGGTAGAGACAGGACGTAACATAATCTCCGAGGTTGATCTGAGGGAGTAACGTGCAGATCGGAAACAGGAGTCACCTGAATCGTAGTAAACTCTAAGGGTGTATCGTGGAGTAGTTATGTGAGATAAATTCTTTGTCCTCCCAGTGTGCAGTCTCGCAAAGCGGTTTAAGATCAAGGGGACTTGGATCAATAACAGAATTACAACTTCGTTAATTGAGTATAATTAATCTACTGGTTTATTCAGATACGTCATAAAGATGTGACCTAGTTGTGTAGATTAGTTGAGTTTTTCCCATAACTTCTAATTTTAGGGTCTCTAATGAAATACTGAATCCCCTATTGGATATAATTTAAAGTCCTCAAATAATATTGAACTTCGCATCAACAGTCATATTTTCTTCTGTTTAAATGAAAGTTGCGCAACCACGCCAACTTTGCTACACCAATTTCAGCTGATTGCAGCTAATGCTATATTAACTCTTTACATGAGCCAAGTATTCCCAAGTAGCTACATTAGAAAAATTACATTGACTTATTTTGTATTAAAAAATAACATTTTAAGGTACTTTTCTTTCGCGTCATTTTTACACTTTTTTTAAACAATTTTTGTACTTTTATTTAGTCAGCAGTAACGAACAAAATAATATTTTCTAATTTATAGTACCAAAAAAACAGTATCTGCTTTTTTAAAGTGGGCGATAGTATAGCTTAACATATATAATTCATCTAAAACCACGGTAATGTTAGCTCTGCAACATCAAAAAATCGTCTCTTAGAAATCTGGACAGGATGTCTTATGGGCTCTAATAAGTCATCGGAGGAGTAGACCATTTACTCCAGTTTTTGGGACATTTCCATGCTTTTAAAGAATTTAGCATTGCTTTAGTTGTGATATATATATATATATATATATATATATATATATATATATATATCCATGAAGCATACTATTTTACTTGGGAATATTTCTCCCATAAAAGTTAAAGTAACAACTTGCCTTATTCCTCTTGCGGCAACCATAAAAGTAAATTTTTTTTAACTGGTCGATGTAGTTGATGAACTTTCCTTCTTTCTACTATTCTTTAACAAACGTAACGATACTGTACACACTAATTTAAAATTATTGAATAAGCGCACGTATTACATCAATTCAAATTATGTTTTAAGAAATACAATCGCAGCAAGTAAAATTAATAAGTTGTATGAAATTGTCCTACTTTAACACCTGATTAGCACAATATACAATACAATAATAATCCCTAACTTAATTAAGTCCTATAATTAAAGATTCTCCAGGTAATTGACTAATTAAAGTTAAAGAGTGGACTCTAAAGGGTGCTCGGTTTGGGGTAGATTAAACAGCCTAAACAAATTAACTTTTATTGGACCTACCAAAATTAAATGATGTACAGGGGAGTGTGGTCGACTAATTGATCATCGATGACTTTGTTTGTTGTTTTATGTTAATATATTTAACGGACCAATTTTGTCGACTTTATAACAAAAGTGCGAGGATAAAATATTTCTTTTGATATTTAATGTAGAGAAATTCACGTTTTGCCCCTGGCGTAATTACCTGGTCCAAATACTCCCATGTTGTACTTGACAATGTATTGTTGACGTGAGCTTCCATATATAATATGTATCGTTTGATCAGTTTTCAATAACCTCTTCCTCTTTCTTTGTTTTAGCTCTCCCTTTTGTTCCTTTTCTCTTATCTTTCGATTTTCCTCGTTTTCTCCTCATTGAAATTGATCTTATTTTCTTTGTCTTCCAAGGCGTCTTTAACAGGAGTGCTGGTTATTGCGATGACGATAGCTCCTTTCTTTTTTGTTTGTAAGGATCTAAGAAGCAATAGGCAAGATGTATAGGGCTATAAATTAGTGTTAGTAGGGTTTTACATTAGAAAGACCTGCAATTGCAGCATCTACGGTAGGTGATGGTCATGTTCATTTTAATTTGTCGAGGCATCTGATGACTTCTTAATTACAGTTCGACATTAACGTCATAATTTAACGGAGAATTGAACGGAACTATGCCGTTTGCTTTAAAAACCATGCATAACATATTTTATTGCCACAAGTCACAGTAATAATCTGGCTACATCCTTAATGGTAATTGAACGAAATGTGAAGTGGTCTCTGTTGTAAGTGGACTGTATAGATCTCTTTCGTAGCTCGTGAGCGGCTGCGCAGATGAATCTTGTCTCCAGGTTTTAAGGCTGGAGACTGTAGTAGTAGTTGGAGATCAGGGCGTGACGTGATCTCTTGAAGTTCTTGAAGTTGAAGTTCTAGTTGTGTGGAGAGAGGGCGTGACGTATTTCTCCGGGTTTGGATCTGAGGGCGTATCGTGCAGATCCGGGGTTGAAGTTCTAGTCGTTTGGAGAGAGGGCGTGTCGTGCTCTCCGGGTTTGAAGATCTTGGAGTAAAAAGTTGTAGTATCTTGAAGATCTCGTAGAACTCTCAGGGCGTAACGTGAGAGCTTGTAGGTTGGGGTGATGTAAATCAAGACCAACAACACACGTCGTTTTGAGCATACAAGTATGCTGGTTTATTACCAAAAATTCACAAGTTTTTATACATCTTCAAATTACATTGGTTAAATGGCAAATTAAGTTTTGTTATCGTTTGGCGTCGTAGATTTTATTTCTCCTGATCATATTACGAGGACTGGTGTTATGCTTACGGATTAATTATTGTTGTAAGATTTTGAAATTATCACTTTGATCCGCGCTTTTTCGTCCACCTAAGCTACTCAGTTGTTTTAATACCCTTTTAATAGTTATTAATTACTTGATAATTGATTACTTTATCAGCACACACACTAAATTATTTCACTGACTTAGTTGTTCTAATTAATTTTTGAATACTTAATTTGCAAGTAGAATTTTCATCTAAGATTTTTTTTAATAACAAGTTGCTCTAGTTCCCTATTTAATGGTTATTAATCCATAATTGATGACTATGTTCCCTAAATCCCTAAAATCCTACTTAGCTCTCTTTTATGTTGATCGTATAGTAAACAGTAATGACTTGCCCAGAGTTGCATTAAAAGGTCATTACAGCAGTTTTTGAAAGGTACTTAAATAGCGACGTCCAACTAAATCCCAGGACAGCAATATAGTTTTGCGTGCATAAATTGGCTGTTTGATAAGTGACATGTGATGGATAATTATCAGTCAAAAGCAAAATCGGTTTTTCTCACAAATTCCTTCATTTTGTATTAAGCTATTCTAGAAAAATCTCGTATGTTTCCCAAAAAATGGCGAATTTCAAAGCGTAGTCATAGAACTAGAGGCATTTCCCTCAATCTAACCCCTTTATTGGCGACTTGTCCAAATCGGCACCCTCATCGACTGATCTGACACTACAACCCGTTATCCGGACGAACGAATGATAAATGATGATCTATTCAACGTACCGGATATTTTGATTTTACTACGAATATTTCGTTACTACGAACATTACTGTTAGCAATTTTTACGGGAATCTGTTATTTTTTCAAAGGGTTCCTCCCAATGATTTGCATGTTAAAACCGAGCCTGGTTTCTTTTCATCCGCTCAATCTTTTTTTTGTAATTTCCATGAATATTCACGACCTTACCCTGTTAGACGATGATGAAATGGAGTATATCTCGCACACATCGCGCAGCAATTAAAAGTGAAACCGGGTCGACGCTGTTACATCTAGTTTGCGGATAATTGGCGCAGCCGAATGTTAATTAACGCGACACAATCAAAAGGGACCGGACTGTCTGTATATCAAAATAATCATGTTAATGCGGTCGACAACGACCGGCCAGATAGAAATTGACTTAACGAATGGTATAACGCTGTTGTTCATCGTTGCTATTGTTATCTCTCTGGTCGTGAACGTTGGGCGTTATTTATGGGTTTAATGGGAGCCGTTCGATAGCCGGCGAACATGACCGGTGGTAACGTTTGAAGCTTTTTGGTTTAATTTGTTTTTTAGACCTGTTGGTTCCCTTTGTGCTTTTTGTCTCGGGGGCTAATTATGTTGCATGGTAAATCCCTTTGAAAACTTCGAAAAATGAAAACTCCTACGTCTTTAAGAGACTGCGTTAATTATCTCTGCCCAAGGGTTCTCTCTGAACTCTGCGAATCGGGCAGTGATGTAAAGCTAATTTAGTTTGTCTTCCTCATATAGGAAGCCGTAAAATAAAAAGACAAAACTTCAAATAAACCTAAAGGCAACTTACAAAATCTCTCGTTACTCGAGTAATCAGCTAAGTTGTAGTAGTGCTTTTCTTACGTTTGTACAGCCTAATTAGAATTCATTCGAATTGACAAATAACGATTCCCTTGTCCGCATTTTAATACCATAATTAATAAAACTTCAATCATTATGAATTAGGCCTGAATTATTCAGTTTTAACGTTTACTCCAAAACGTACGCATATTAAAATTCTTCCCTGCGGATATATTAAAAATTTTTAACATGCTGCAAGAGCGAAAATAACAAGAGGATATTAAAAGTTTACTAGCTTCTTCTATTCGATCTCGAGCAGCAGATTTTCATGTTTTAACGGTCGTTAAACGAGACGCCATATTTTATGTGGGAGTACTTGTTCGTGTATATAAATTGTGAGAACATTCATGAAATGTCCGAAGGACTTTAACAGTTAGTTGTTTTACTCTATTTTTATTCCGTGATGTTTCGCTCGACGTGTGAACTATAATCTGTAACGGTAATAGCGCAGAAACTCCCGTGTTTGTTATTATAGCCATATAATCAGATATTCCCTAGTTATGATACATTTATGATGTATCAACTGACTTCTGCACTATCAATTTTTACCTGCCATCAGAAGCTTAACTACATCGAACCTCCACAATACGCTCGCTCAGACGAGATGTGATGAACGTGTATTTTTAAAAGATATACATAATATAATTATACAGTTATATTTCTACAAAAACAACAAATATCATTTTCTCTAAATTGTAGTTATCAAATTTTCTCTCTAGGATCATAATGTACTTATTTTATAGGTATTATAAATATTGTTTTATAGGTAATCATCAATTATCTACCATATACCATAATCTCTCATACCATCAATGTCCAATTATATTTGTTGTTTATGATGAATTCTGGGCTAATGACTATTTACTTTCCAATTTCTTTACTAAATCTAGAATGTTGCCAAAGTTTGTAAAATATGAACTAAAATTCTTCTGCTTTTAAATTGACAGGAGAAAATGAGTCAATTACCTGTAAAAAAATATCGTTGTAATTAGTCATTATGTAGAATTGTTATATTATTATTATTATGTATAGTAATTTCATGCTTTTATTGCATTGCGTTCCCCGTTTCTTTAATATTGATTCCAGACGCAACCTGGCTCCAGGAAGCATCTGCTTGTAATGTGCAGTTATAAGAATTACTTTCAGAAAGCCTAAAATATACAGCATATTACCGCCTTACACAATATATGAATTCAGCTCTAAAATTTTCCACAAAAGAAATTAATTTAATAGCTAAAGAAAATTCTCACTCAAACTCACTAATCTTGTAAGTATCACGTTTATAACAAACTATTTTAAAATATTTTTAAATGTTTCACACCTTTTACCATGTAAGGCATAATAATAAAATAATAACAAACAATAATAAACAGTGATAAGTCATACATAATAAAAATAATAATAAATTGTTATAAAAGGACTTTTTGTTTGTGGATATTGCAGTTAATTATAATATCTTTAAAAAATATTGATAAAGTCGTTATTTGCACTCTTGAGGTGTCATAATTTCTAACTTCTTTTTCCTCTTTAATTAAACCCTCTTAGTTATATATTTTTTTAAACATTATGTAATAAATGCTTACTTATGTTGTCGTCAAAAAATTTAAAATTGTTTCGAAATTTATTTTTTTATTTTCTTTTTTAATTGTTTACCCGTCAAAACACCCTCGGGTACCTGTATTTAATTTATCTATTTATCTACAACTAAATTCGCAGTGTATCGTCCAACAGTATCTGTAGTCCCATCCACTCGACCCCTAATATAGTGTTTTCCCATATCTCCCCTTGTCGTATTTATTTTCTGGAACCAATAAATATTGGTGTATATCCTCCAAAGTTCTTAAAGTGACTTTCGATGATGAGGGTAGCGAGAATAATCCTTCGCTTCATCTAAAAGCTCTGTTTAAAATAGGGTGGCCAGTTTTATTAAGCCATTGGCAGACCGATGAAGCCAACTTGGATAACTAAAAAAATAAGCATTCCTTTATTATTAAATTTACTAATTAATCAGATAATTATTTCAGGTGTGAATTATATTCGCTTAATTAGTTTTTAAGCACTCATTGTGAAAATTTTATTGAAGAAATATAGAATCGGTTGATTAAATTTTTAAATCAGTTTAGAAGTTTTAATTATTTTGCACAAATTTGTTCATGGGTTGTAACTTAGACCACAAATAGTGATTTCTGATTAACAGTGACATTTTTATTAGAACATTTTATTAGACAATTATTAGAATTATTCAACGGAAAAATGAAATATGGAAAATAAATTGTTTGTTGATACTAAAAGTGATGTAGAGAGATTTCTTTACACCTGCATTAATCTTCCAATGAGAGATGTAACGAAAAAATTAAATAATTAATGGAGTGTTCCTGATGCTTACCTAGGTACTCTACTAATACGGCTCCAGAATTTTAACGATAACTGCTCAATAATGATGAGTGATTCATAGAAAATATGGACATTTGAAAAATTGTTCATAATTGTAAGATTTTCTGAGAAGGCCATTTTTATATACTCAGAAACTCAAAAAATGACAAAATAAAGCAAAAACAATAAAATAGGCAAATTCCCGAAGAACAATAATTTCAGGGCAAGGTTGTAAAATACACAGTGTAAATCGTTTTCTTATTATAATGTTATTTTCGAATTATTGAAGGTAATGGTCATGATGTCATGATTTGTTAACGATGAAATTTCTGAAGATGGAAGAAAAGCGGATTGTACTAATGTTTGCCTTTGGTTTGTTAAATTTCTAGCAAGCTTGGTAACCAAAATTCAAGCTACTATGTTCACACTGGCCACATATTATCAATATCAATATTTAAATAAATATTTAATTTCGTTTTTATTGAAAATGCTGCCCTTGATGTTCGCATATAATCCTAACGTCAAGTAAACATATATCGTCTTAGTGATTTTATCTTTCACTTTTTCTTTCACCGAGTTGCTGCCCGATTCGTTTTCTGAGTTTTGTTATATAGTCGCGTCAAAGTAAGCATAAAAACTAAAAAACTGAGAATTTTCTGCGGAAAGGTCCTATCGGGCTGATTTTTTTGCAAAATCTTCATTGAGACATGACTTTCAAAGTTGACTAAAATCTAGATGCCGCTCGGCCCTCCCTTCCCCCAAATTCACCCCAATTTGGTAGATTTCTCGGCTTTTTCCATCAAGGTACTTGCCTCATAAAATTGTCGTCTCAAGCGGGCCAAACCTTCCACTCGGGGGTTTTGAAGTGCCCTGAATCCATTTTTCGGGTCGGTTCGCCTTCACGACCTTCTCAGGGCTGTGTGAAAGGGCGTCTGGGGGTCCAAAATATGAGATGTACAAGGAAATGTGTTTGGGCTCCCAAATTTGGTCAGGGGAGTTTTGAAGAACGGGGATATCATTTCTGTCGGGAATTAAGCCTTCTCAACCCATCAGGGCCGTGTAAAAACGGGCCCGTGTGGTCTCAAATACGCGGGGCTGAATTTAAGCACACAGAATCGGTACGCTGTGATGTCATAAGGCTGCCAATATTATATTTAGGCAGCTTGCGACCCTATGACCTAACCAGGGGTGGCAAAAAGGGGTCCCGGGGGCCAGAATATGAGATTTGATTTGATTTGATATCAGCATGTAAAATTGATATGAAATGAAATGAAAGTAAATAGCCAGTGAGTATACTGCTTAGCCTTCTAGTGTCCATGTCACTCTCTCACTAACAAAGTTCTTCTTATACAAAGTAACTTCTTATACAAAGTTGGTATGTTGAGGGTTTGTAAGGGTGTGTTTTTATATTGCCCTGACATGCAACCATGCGGCCCCAGGGCTGCACAAACAAGAGGTCTGAAGGGGTGAAAGTCTCATGTTAACCTGGGACTCGATTCGATTTGATTTCATTATATAAAATTGATATAATTGACCTTGTTGGAAAAAGCCGAGAATTCCCCCCAATTGGGGTGAATTTGGGAGGAGGGAGGGCCGAGCGGCGTCTAGATTTTGGTCAACTTTGAAAGACATGTCTCAATGAAGATTTTGCAAAAAAATCAGCCCGATCGGACCTTAATTCGCAGTGAAAACCTACTTTGACGCGACTAATAATAAAGTTGCAAAATTTAAAGTTGATGGTTCACATCGTCACCATAGTTTTACAGTTTTCATGAGTTTTCTTGAACAAGGTTTTTGGAATAGTAAAGGGATATTTGTTCTTTTAGTGAGACGTTACTGTTTTAAAACTT
Source organism: Cryptocephalus moraei (assembly GCA_946251905.1). Lineage (NCBI taxonomy): Eukaryota > Metazoa > Arthropoda > Insecta > Coleoptera > Chrysomelidae > Cryptocephalus > Cryptocephalus moraei. Next base: position 23,645,748 of record OX276454.1, read on the forward strand.
TTCTGAGAGGAAAGTTCTCAACTCTCAACAATTTAAGATTCCATCAATGACTTCCAACAACTTGCGGGGGAGTTTTATAGATTATGATTAAGTCACAAGTTTTTTTAGATATCTAGCACTTTCATAAAAATTTGCTCATGTGTTCTTAATTCTAAGTTCATCCTCTATATCTTTCGCAGGTATTATTTTCCTCTTTCAATATTTTTTTAATGTTGCCTACCTCCTTCGTTCTTCCTGTTTTTCGCTTCCCATATACTACTTACTTATCTGCTGTTTTTTATTCTGCTGGCCTCGCCAACTTAATTGCCTTTTCTCAATGGCTTTTAAAACAGGCTCAGCTTGAAGATTTCTCCTAGTAAGTTGACTCCTTGTACTCTACTTTTCCCGCTTAATAATGTAATTACTCAAGATTCACAGGCGAATTGGTGTTGTGGATTATAATCTTCTATTATAGTGGTTATTTCTTCTCGTTTGACATAAGACTGATCCATGGCATAATATTGTCACGCCCAAGTGGTTAAAATGACTCGGTAGGGAATGTAAAGTGGTTCCTCCACCATATGTCACATATTGCGCGATCATTTGCTCATTGCGCATCCACCATATACCATGCTCAGAAGTATGATGTATTCCTGAGTGTGCACCAGAGTGTATCTCAAGGTGGAGAATCGCAAAGAGTTGGAGAAAAGCTACGTATATTTTATGTAACACAAAACAAACAGGGAAACGATACACAACAAATGGTACTGATGAAAAGGCACTTGGGAGAGGAGAATAATTGGTTAATTAAAAGAGCTGAACGCCGATTAATTACAATAAATATTTAAGGATATTACTCTAAGAGAAAATCTCTAGGAGAATCACCGTGGTAAATATGTTGAACTTGCCCGATGACTGATCGATCCTGATTTGACCCATTGCGTTGATATTTAAAGTATTCAGATTGATCAGGTTTCGCTACCGATGAATAATTATAGTATCGTTCTCATCGGCACGTGTGTTAGTCCAGTAAACGAAGGTCTCAACCTGGACATCACATTGATCCCGTACTTTTGTTTTTTTAACTTGTAGGTATACATGGGTACATCAATTTTTGAAAAAATGTCCACCGGGAAATGTGCGGAAGGGGCTGGAAAATGTCTTCATGATGTTAAAATCGACTATTTTTCCCGATATTGGCCAAAATATGACACTGAGGCAATTTGTGTTTGAACAAAAAAGAAGAACAGATTATTGCCTACAAAAACGATCCTTACCGTTTTTGTAAAAAGTTTAACCGTTTCCGAGATAACCAGGCCCCAGCGTAGCCTGGATTTCAAGCTGCTGCGTCGCGTCTCGGAAAGTACGCTCCGTGAATGTAAGCATGACCGGGCGGACAAATTGTCCCGTAACTTGGGTAAAAATGAATATTTTTTCATGATTCAAAGTTCATATGAAAGGAGGGACCTGTAGCTATAATATCGTATTACTTTTTCCTTTTTTTTATTATTCTGGAATATTGGAAAATCTGGCCAAACTTTGTCTTTCTTCGATATTTGACCCTCCTAATCAATCAACTCATATTTTTTTAATTGAGAGTAGTTTCACTGAATCATTTTGGATAATGAGGCTTTGATGGGTGATGAATGTATTCCTAAAGAATCAATAAATAATTCTTTTGTATTATTATAAACAACGTGTTTTCCTTGTGACGTTTTTTTTTTGATTTCCGGAGTTTTCGAATATGCTCGGGTCTATCGAGAATTGATAAATAATGAAGGGCTATATCGGTATTCAATGTATATCACTTGAAAGCTGAAAATGTCCCCTTCTTGATGGCCTGTTTTATTTTTTTCCGCGTTTTTTTGTTTTCCGGAAAATTGAGAAAATTCTCACCTCAATGAAAAATCTACCTTTTGTTTTTAATCATTGTTTTCTTCTCAGGGTTGAACTTTTGGAGGTTAAGGATTATACTAGATGAAAGACCAGACTCCCAGCTTTTCATCAATATATATATCAAGAATTTTAATACGTGCACGCGAAAAAACTCTGTCTCCAAACTTCCTTGATTGTGATATACGTTTATTCACCGTGCGCGGCCACGCGGCGTCCATGTATGGTATTGTACATGCGTCTAGAGTAAAAAAGGAAAAAGTAGTATGATATTATAGCTACAGGTCCCTCCTTTCATATGAACTTTGAATCGTGAAAAAATATTCATTTTTACCCAAGTTACGGGACAATTTGTCCGCCCTCTCATGCCTACATTCACGGAGCGTGCTTTCCGAGACGCGACGCGGCAGCTAGAAATCCAGGCTACGCTTGGGCCCGGTTATCTCGGAAATGGTTAAACTTTTGACAAAAAATGATAAGAATCATTTTTGTAGATAATAAATTGTTCTTCTTTTATGTTCAAACACAAATTGCCTCAGTGTCATATTTTGGCCAATATCGGGGAAAGAGTCAATTTTAACACCATGAAGACATTTTCCAGCCCCTTCCGCACATTTCCCGGTGGACATTTTTTCAGAAATTGATGTACCCATGTATACCTACAAGTTAAAAAAACAAAAGTCCGGGATCAATGTGATGTCCAGGTTCGGCGGTTTTCCGGCCTTTATTTACTGGACTATGTTCTGGACAATAATTAACATGGCGTAACTATGGTAATTATTAGTAGGTTCAAGGTTATTTCGCTTATTTTTAAATCCAGTCTTCCTCTTTCTTATGTCACTACTAAATTTCCAAAATACTTTACCTGTTTAGTTCTAGTGTCATATATTATAAAATAATTATGACTTACGTGTTCTTCCCATATTTCCACCACTTTAGATTTCTTCTAAATCCATTTAAAATTCTTCATGTCCTCACTCCAGACCCTTCAGCCTGATAAGTTTACTTGTCGATATTGTTCACCTCTTGCCATTGTCATTACATCACCAGCCACATCAATTCTCTGAAGCAGCGGGCGAACTTTCGACGGCAAATATTGAGGTACCTGCATTAATCGAAGGGTCAAATAATCTTACAAGAAATTTCGACGGTCGGCTTAAGATAGGTAGGTAGGAAGTGTATCGGTAGGAACGGTTCAAGTTCAAGCCCTTTTAATATTTTCGTATAAAGATTTCCCGTAATTTGCGTATTCCCTTGCCCTTACCCATTTTCCGTGCCCTTTAATATTTTCGTGATAAAGATGGGATTTCCCGTAGATTTTCCTTGCCCTCTTGTCCTGTAGTAACAAATAAATTGTTTTGACGTATATCTCCCCTTATTTTCATTCCTAATTCAACCATCAATAGGCGGGCTTGTTAAATTTCTTTCCCGTCGACAATACCTGTACAATAAAACCACCTTTTCGGTCATGCCGTCGAAAATTCGCATCAACCCATCGTAAAACACCTGGTCCCGTCGAAAGTTCTTCCGCCCTTAAACGCCCCTGTGAAGGTATGTTGGTTAGATTTTCGTAAAGTAATACAAATACCGTATAGGTCGACAGTACTTAATTATTCTGACGTTCTGATAGTTTCAACTTTGTACTTTAACGAACACTTCAAATTTTCCTTTCATAACAATTTCCTCAATAAGATACTATCTGCACCTTTCATTACATTTTTATTTTAATTATCTGATTGATTTACTGATTTTTTTTTTCTGTACAACTTACGAATGGGTAAACCGAATATTAGTTATTTGTGGGATTACACGATTATCATGGTTATTTTCAGTTTGCTACAACTATTCCGAGTAATTCGTCTTCATTCTGAATCGAGGCAGCTCGAAAGGGGAGCAGACCACTCCGACATTACTCCACCTGTTAGTTGGATAATGAAACGTGAAATTCGCTAAGTGACTTCATCAAGACGAGTAATAAAATATTCGCTAACCTAATTAAAACGATGTGTCTCGCATCTAAGTACCTTAATTGCGTGCATTACACGTCATTCAACTCACCCCTCTTAGAATGCGGTCGTCGTCGGAACTATAAATCAGAGTTGGAAGCTGGAATAAAATTTGTTACAGTCGAGCGCGGTTTAGGTTCGTTTCGAGCCGTCCTTATCAATTATTGGGCCCGTCATTAATAGAGTATCTCGTTAAAGTTCGAATTGATTCGATTTTTCCGTAATAAGCGAAGATTACGACCGTAGAAAGCTTTTAAGCCGCCGATAATAGGGTTTCGAATGCATTATACGAAGGAGCTGCAGGGACAATTTTAATAATCTCGTTAAAAGTAATTAAGGTCGCGAGGATTATATTACATGATTTGTACGGGGGAGGATGGCTGCGTTAATTAATTTTTTAATAGAATTGTGTTCTGGATTAGAGAGAGTTCGAATTTCATTACAGGCGGAAACTATCCTTCGACGTGGAAAAATGACGCGGATAGTATATGCACCCCTCTCGGGGCATATTTGTTTGATCATCCCACTCGTAAAAAATGTCGCAATGTTTGCGGATGATGGTACGGAATCCGGGGCGCTTTATCACCCCCGGATGCTCATTCTCGCACCCCGTTGATGTCCGAAATATATTTCACAGCCCTTTCCCTGTTATTGGCAATCTGATTGTGATAAAGTAAACTGTCGTAAACGTGATAGAGCAAATGACCTTCGTTTCGGCCTGAGAAATGGCCACCCAACGTTCCCCCGCTCCGCCGGGGCAGGGAAGGAAATATTCTTTCGTCTTCCGATAATACGTAGGCCGTTCCAGTTTTATGGACAGAGCAAGCCTCTCGCCCTCGAGGATTTATCCCCTAGCGCGAAATTCAAATGACGGGGAAATGGAGGTTTGGAAATATTGAAATTTTCGCCGTATTGGGGATCCATCCAAACTTCATAACTAAGGACTGGAAAATATGCACTATAAAATGTGCAAATATGCATGCAGTATGTACTAGAACAATAACTAAATATGCAGTATATGCACTTAAATATGCAATATGCATTTATGACTGGTGTGGTACACAATTATTATTTTTAGGAAATTAACCATTGACAGAAGGTTGTCCAAGTTCTCGAAGTTGGCCATGGTCATGTGTATCCGAAGAAAAACACTAGTCTTCTCCAACAAATTTATTGGAATTGAGCGGCCGGTTTCGACTGCTTAACAATCATCATCAGGCTCTCTAACAAAAGATTTTAGGGCTCCGGGTATGCGACATGTGAGACGTCAAACGGTAAAACAACGTGGACCAATACAGTTAAAATTAACACATATCGAAACACGAACTACAAGTGTATGAAGGAAACCCTAGGATGTTAACGTCCTCATGATACGAAGGTTGATCGACAACTCTATTTGTTCTTACCTATGTCCCCCAACCAATCTCTGAGATCTCTATCTAACATATCAAATTCTAGGTTGCTAAGTCTCGATGTAATAGTGTAGTAGGCAGTCCTGAGCTCCAAATTGATGAAGTTAAGACAGGAGTAGAAGTTCCTGACTTCTTCCTTTAGCCAAAATTCCTTGGCTTTTTGTATGGGTCTCTTAGCGACATTTGAGGTCATATTCGACTTCAAAGAGATGGAACGTGAAAAGACGTTGTTCCTCCTGCATTCGTTGATGAACCAAATTTTTATGAGGGTCTTCTCGCGAAGTAATAACCTTTTCTTGTAGAAATGGACAACGTGCGCTCGACTAGCTGACTTCAATGACAGAAGGTTGTCCAAGTTCTCGAAGTTGGCCATGGTCATGTGTATCCGAGGAAGAAAAGTCTTCGCCAATAAATTTATTGGAATTGAGCGACCGGTTTCGACTGCTTAACAGTCATCATCAGGCTCTCGAACAAAAATGTTTTTTTTTTGTCGATCGAAAGTTGTCTATCAACCTTTTAATGAGAACCTTAACATCCTAGGGTTTCCTTCATACACTTGTAGTTCGTGTTTCGATATGTGTTAATTATAACTGTATTTGTCCACGTTGTTTTACCGTTTGACGTCTCACATGTCGCATACCCGGAGCCCTAAAAACTTATGTTCGAGAGCCTGATGATAACTGTTAAGCAGTCGAAACCGGTCGCTCAATTCCAATAAATTTGTTGGCGAAAACCTAGTGTTTTTCTTCGGATAGAAATTAAACATATTGTCACGACCTAAGTAAGGTCAGTGAAATCAGTAAGATTTATTGAGTCTACAAATACAGTCGAGAGAGTATACCCATGTTAGGGGCTGCAATGGTAAAATGTAACATGAGAAAAGTCAAAACAATGGATAAACAGTGGTCCCCGGGAGGCCTGGAAGGGTATCGGGTAATGATGGGGATATTCGAATGAATTTGATATTCGAATCATATGAATGCGAATTAAACAAATATTCGTATTAATCATTCACATCCAGTATTCGCATTTAGGCGACAGAACACACGTCACAGGCACGCACAGAACACATAGGAATTTCGATTTAGAATTGCAATGTTTTTTAAGTTTTGTTTTATATTTCATTATATAGTAAATGTTTGTTTTGTGAGTTATCTGACATCTGTTATAGACCTTCTAAATTATAATTATATTATTATTAATATATTATAATTGTATTAATTATATTCTGTCTAAAGGCGAAACTTAAATTTGCCGCCCTTTTTAAAAAATCAGTCGCGTGTTGTGTGCCGTGGTGTGCAAGTGTGCATGTTCTTGCTCTGTGCTGTGCATCCGCATTCGCATTCATTTCATTTAAACTATTCGAATTCATTCGAATATCTTAATATTCGAATCCAACAAAATTTTAATTCGAATTATCCTCATCACTAGTATCGTGTGTGAATCTCTCCCCATAGCGAACATCTCTCTTCACAAAAGGGGCGGCGGGCTCGCGCGTAGGTCAAACTGGCAGCGACACAGGTTGCTGGTGCTTGACTGATTCTCCCTCGGTAATGATCGCTCCGTATTTATTCGGATTACTAATGTTTGTTGTCCCGTACGCGGCGGCGTGTTAAGTTTGAATCTGCGCTTTCATCTTGCCTGGCCAATGGTTCTTTTCTACTGTTGTATCTTTGCAATTTTTTACTACAGAGCCTAACGAGGCTGAGGTAGGTTAGATTAGCTTCTTTAAATATTTCTTAAACAAATTTAAATGTAAGAAAAAACTTTGCTAAGGAGAGTTTGGGAATGCTGTTCAGTAAAGAGAACATAAGTCCTTAAAAATAGTTAAGAATTATTTTATGTTAAGATTACTTTATCTTAAGGAAGGTTTATGAATACAAAATCATACTTAAATAACCATTTGTGTTGAAAAAACCTTTAAAGAACACCCTTAATCCAATATCCTTGTAGGTACTTTAGTCGAACCACTACAATACACTAAATGTTCTTACATCCATTTCAATACTCTTATCGGTTGAGTGATTAAAAGAAGGTTTAAAAAGAAGTGTGATGTTGCAATTGGTATTTATACTAAAACCATAACTTCACTGTATTAACTATAATTTTTGAGAATTGGTAAGAAATGGTAAGGAATTAAATTAATTCATGAAATTCTTCAATCAATAATTAACCAAGTGATTGAAATTAATAATATAATGAACGTAATACCACAGGTAATATATCCCTTCGACAAACTTTTAAAATAATCTAACATTCAGATGTTGTGAAATTAAATGAATTACTAGGTACTAAGTAGTATTAAAGATCTGAAATGCCTTTAAATCTTTTGCAAGTTTGAAGATAATTTCAAAATTTTTGTAGACCTTTAGATAATTGCAAAAGTTTGCCTAAAGTGCATATATTTTCAACAAGTTTCTTGATAATTTCTCATGTTTACCACTAAAATGTTGTCTTACACAAGATCAAGTTATACAGTGAACAGAAAGCAAGAACTTGTTGTAAACTTGTCTTTTGAAATGGACAATGAATCTACTTCAAGACTGTTCCAATTATCTGAGAAAAAATTGTAGATTATAAGAATGACATAGGCTTTCATATATATTGCACAATAATATTTAAATCGGTTATTATTTTTGTTAAATCTGTTTTTAAAGTTATTACTTAGAAGAAGTCGCTAAGGAAGTTTTAACAATTGTATTGAACTAATAACACTTAAAAAAGTTGCCCTAAAAGCAACTTGAAGTTTAAAATGTAAGAGGTGATATGAAGTTGTAGACTTTTTAAGTTACTTATGAGAGATGTAGTGTGGAAACACAATAAATCTAAAATAGTCTTAATTTTAGACATACTATATTAAAATAGGCATACGTATACAGAATTGCAATAAAATACAAAATGACATTAAAACATTGAATCAGAGGAGGATTAGTTGTCATTTAAAAATAATTTAAAAACAATCAATGCGCTTCAGAAGACGTCAGTGTCTAAACTCACAACACGTAATTATCAAGGTGTTGTGAGAATTTGCGCCATTTGAGTACCTCTTCTCCTTCTGAATTTAAGAGCAAGTGACTTTATTAAAGGTGACATTACGCGCATTGGAATAAACATTATTATTGATTTAACGCATCATTTAACATAGCGGATATTACATAAATTAAAATTTAACCAAACCGAGAAATTACCCTGGATCAAAGTTAGGCCAAGCTTTAAAGGGATTTTTAAAAGCTTCTGTTTTTAACTTATGGATTTTACATTTTATACGAGACTAAAGTTGTTGTGGTGTATTTCACTGGTATTGCATGTTGATTGGTTAGCTCACTACTCTAATTTGGTATAACTGCGCAGCTTACCAACTCCTAACTGTACAACATACGTTAAGAACGCTTTCTCTTGAAGGTTCATTTGTTGCCTAATGGCTGGAAATTGAGTTGTCTATTGACATTTAACCCTTCAGATTTATTTTTGCTAGTGACAAGCCAAGAAGTATTAACCATAAGGGGGAGACTTCAAACTTAAAAGAGTTATTAATAAACGAACCAGCTCCACGTTTACAAAGGTTTATTGGTTGTAAATTATTGCCATGCCAGACAAACATAATTATCTTGTCGCAACAGATACTTTTCTTCAGTTATTGCGGTATTTTTACATTTGTTACCTTCAATAAAGGCTAATTTGTGGTAAATATTTTATCGTTGAATTCTAATCAGAAATATTGGAAATAGTATGGAAACAAGGTGAAAATTCTGGATTCAATTGTAAATTTTAAAATGTAGTTCTAAAACTATTCAAAATTAGTGCATTACGTTTCAATAACAACCCTTGGCTCTAGAAATACATTCGAAATAACAACATATTACTTTTGTTATTCTAATCGTATTTTCTACCTTCACAAGCAAGTCTCTATTAGGTTTGATCTCAAATGGGTCTCAAATATTTACGATAAACAAGATCCCTCGCTGCTGTGTACTTTCCATGTATTTTCTAACCGTTTCCCCATTCTTTTGTTTCAGGCGGAAATATGGAGCGTCTTCATAGCGATCCTGAGGAAGAGCGTCCGAAACCTTCAGGCGTGCACAGATGTCGGCCTCATCGAGCATGTGCTGAAGAGGTTGAGGACCGCAGATGTTGTCGTAGCAGGTGAGGCACTTTTCGGGGAGAACGGTTCTCGTCCCGTAACGGGGGGTGTAGGTGGGGGTGGGGGTGGAATTTTTAGCTATCCGAAGATTTAAATGGGGCCCGACCGGAAAAAAAGGAACTGATATTGCCTCTTTTTTTTGTCGGACGACGGGACGGGGAAAAAAGGAACGATACGGGTATTTTCTGGATTTAAGAGAGTTAACCGAATGAAGGGGGCGGGATGGACGTCGGGGGTGTGTTTATTTGGATTTTGGGACGAAACAGTAAAAGGAAAAATTGCCCGATCTTAAAAATATGTTCTTCTTTTTCCAGATTTGCTTATAGAAATGCTAGGAGTCTTAGCTAGCTATAGTATAACGGTAAAGGAACTGAAACTCCTATTCGGCGCCATGAAAGCAATTAACGGAAAGTGGGTGAGTAAACTTTACATATTCAACGATACTTCTTATTATTTTGTACTGTATACGTTTTGAGGGTACGAAGCTTTAATATCAACTACTAAATTCATTACGTGCGATGATTACGATATACCGGATGCTAGTTGCACTAACTGCAATGTGGAAATTTCAATAACCCAAAACTTCCAAATCCTTCTTGTAGGTTTTGTATCAAAGTTATTTTACAGTAAATCGCAAAAACAAACAATCAGGTTTGCTGGTGTTTCAAATATTTTTAATCTATCTTCTTGTTCTTCTCCATTTCAATTATTAGGCTTTTACTTGTTACGGTACCCATTTTTTGCTTGGTCTACCACTTCCAATACTTCTTCTGCCTCCACATTTATAGTTCAGTAGGTACTTTCTTTGGGATTCTTTCATCTTACATTCATCTGCAGATTCTTTTCATTTTCTCCTATTTTCTCTCATTTTTTCGTCTATACTAAAGGTGTTCAATTCTCTTCTTATACTGTTCGTACGTGTGCAACTTTTAACCCTTTAAACATTTCATTTCTTGACTTTGTGATCTATTTTCGTATTTCTTAATTATTGACCATGTCTCGCTACCGTAAATCAGGATAGGTACTGCTATCACCTTATTAAATTTTATTTCTGTGTCTTTCCTGATTTGATGTTTAAGTGTTCTTGATATTGTTCCACAGATAAATGCAAATTTATTAGGTTTTTCTTTAATGTCTCTATCACAACTTAGATATTTGAAATGTGATATCTGATATTTCATTATTTACAACTTTCTTAGATCTGACATGCTATTTACCTAAAAACACCATTACTTTGATCTATGCAGGTGATATTTTCATGTTTATACTCTGTACATATCTGTTGTAGTTTGTGTATTCCCATTTGCAGGTCGACTTCTGATTCTGTCATTATAGTCCAAGAGCTAGCTACATAAAACAGTATCGATAAGGTACACGACATTTAAGTTCATAACTAGTTGTAAAACAGTAACCCAACACCAAATGGCTATTCTGCCGGTTTGCATAGGCCGGATATGTAAATGGCGGCCAGTTTTCCACGTCGGAAAAACATGCCTGAAAAACCGATAAGGTACACGGGTTAAATATTTTTTAGGCATTGTTTAGGCCTTGACTAATGCCCGTACCTATAGTCAGAACTTCGATCAAACTTGGACTTGAGTGCAACTTGAGACATGGACTGTCTACTATAATCACGCCTTGGCGAGTTAAGGGGATTATCGCGCATGCGTTAGCGGAGTCTTACTCAAGTGCAGTATTTGGCAGTCTTTAGCACGACTCAAGCTACGACCCCGTCATTGTCAGCTGTCAAGTTATTTTAAAATACGATAAAATTATCCCAGAATCTATTCATTTGTGTACTGTGTTTGTTTACTAGTTTTTTGTGTGTTTCCTGTCGAGACAGGCTTATTTTGGGCTTATTCATGATTGAACAAGATTATCAAGAATTTTTGGAATTTCTTGATTTTATAGAAATTGTTCAACATAAAACCAGAATACCAAAAATATATGTGCGGGATGCAGCGAATCCTCTTAAATTTTACGATGATCAAGATTTCAAATGCCGTTACAGATTTTCGAAAATTATTATAACAGATATTATTTTACCTTTGGTTGCCCAAAGATTAATGAAGGTAAATAACCGCGGTTTACCAATCCCTCCTTTAATCCAATTACTGACATGTTTACGTTATTTTGCTACAGGAAATTCTACCTAAAATGAATTGAAAAATCACTTCACAAAACACGCCTCACAAAGTTGTAACACAAGGTTGTGTTTTCAGTTGACAGTTGACATAAAGAAATGCGGTCAATCATACAACATCCAGTTGCAAAAGTTACTAGAAATCATACTTCAAACACGAAAGTTACTAGACGGAATACGCTTCGTCTCAGCCAAGTAAAGCTCGCCCGAGAATTCCCGAAGATTCAATTATAGTACAGCCGATTTCTTGAGCATTAAGACAGACTTGGCCAAGCACGACTGAAGTCACAGATCAAGTTCTGACAATAGGTACGGGCATAAGAGCGGTGCGATAGTGGCAGAACGTTAGCAGGCCGGAAAACCCTCGGCAGAAGGAATTGAAAGTCGGGAAAATTGCCATAAAAAAACCGATAAGGTACACGTGAAAAAGTTTTTTCCCGACATCCTCTGGGCGCCAAGGAAGAGCGGTGCGATAGTGGCAGAACGTTTGCAGGCCGGAAAACCCTCGGCAGAAGGAATTGAAAGTCGGGAAAATTGCCATGAAAAAACCGATAAGGTACACGTGAAAAAGTGTTTTCCCGACATCCTTTGGGCCCCAAGGAAGAGCGGTACGATATTGGCAGAATGTTAGCAGGCCGGAAAACCCTCGGCAGAAGAAATTGAAAGTCGGGAAAATTGCCATGAAAAAACTTATAAGGTACACGTGAAAAAGTGTTTTCCCGACATCCTTTGGGCCCCAAGGAAGAGCGGTGCGATAGTGGCAGAACGTTAGCAAGTCGGAAAATCCTCGGCAGAAGGTCATGAAAAACGCCCTGTAGGAACTACATGGACGCCCTGTAGGAACTGAAAGTCATGAGTGACATGACAAACGCCATGTAGTTTCTACAGAGCGTTGCATGTAGTTCCTATAAGGCGTTTTTTATGACTTTCAGTTCCTTCTGCCGAGGGTTTTCCGACCTGCTAACGTTCTGCTACTATCGCACCGCTCTTCCTTGGGGCCCAAAGGATGTCGGGAAAAAACTTTTTCACGTGTACCTTATCGGTTTTTTCATGGCAATTTTCCGCCACTTTCAATTCCTTCTGCCGAGGGTTTTCCGGCCTGCTAACGTTCTGCTACTATCGCACCGCTCTTCCTTGGGGCCCAAAGGATGTCAGGAAAAAACTTTTTCACGTGTACCTTATCGGTTTTTTCAAGGCAATTTTCCCGACTTTCAATTCCTTCTGCCGAGGGTTTTCCGGCCTGCTAACGTTCTGCCACTATCGCACCGCTCTTAGTCAAGGCCTAAACAATGCCTCAAAAAAATTTCACCCATGTACCTTATCGGTTTTTTAGGCATGTTTTTCCGACGTGGAAGACTAGCCGCCATTTACATATCCGGCCTATGCTAACCGGCAGAATAGCCATTTGGTGTTGGGTTAATGTTTTTACAATCAGTTATGAACTCAAATGTCGTGTACCTTATCGATACTGTTTTATGTAGCTAGCTCTCCGACTATTAATACTATGTCATCTACATGAAGAATCGAGAATCTAATTTAATTGTTTTCTTGAATTTGTTTTTCCATTTTTTTTGTGATGTCGTCTATATATATATATATATATATATATATATATATATGTTAACAAAGTTGGGGAAACACTGCATCCTTTTGGTTTGTTATTATTTATAATATTTCTCTTCCGTTTATGTCGAGTATTGTGGTACAGCCTTCTTATCGCTCTTATTAGTTGTTTTGAATATTCCCGTCTTTCCATGATGTTCCATAATTTTCCTCTATTTAGGTTGTCGCCAGCTTTTTCTACATCTATAAAGCTGACATGTGTGTCTTTATTAAATTCTCTGTTTTTCAGTCACTTGTCGCAGTGTGAATATTCCATCTATTGTTGGTCGTCCTTTTCTGAAACCGATTTGTGCTTCTCCGATTATTTGTTCTGTTATGGGTTTCAGTCTATTATTTAAAGTATTGGCATAAATTTTGTAGGATGATTCCAATAAGCTTATCCCTCTATACTTGTTAGTATTGTTTTTATCGCCCTTTTTAAATACTGTTAGTACTTTCGCTTTTTCCATTCTTCTGGTATTTTTTGTTTTTCCAGAATTTATTATATAGTTGGAGTCTCAAGTCTCTGCAGGTCTCAGTTGCAGTAGTGTCTCTCCGTATTTCAGCAATTCTAAGTTGATACCGTCTGTTCCTATTGTTTTTCTGTTTTTTGTTGTTTTAAAAGTTCCTCTTAGTTCCTCTAAGTTCCTCTAAGTCCATATCATCTTGACCTTTTACATCTGCGCTGTCTATTTCTTCTTCTTTTACATTTGCATCCTGCTACAGTTTCCTGTTAATGTTTTACCCAGTTATCTTCATATATTTAGTTTATTTGGTTTCTATCGTTTTTTTTTTGATGATTAAGTGCTGTCATTATCTGGTATGATACCTGTTGTGTACCATTTTCATCATTTTGAATTTCGCTAATAAAGCGTTCCCAGGATTGCTCGTGTGTTTTGTTAAATCTACATGTATCAAAATTACATTATCCTTTGCTCCCAAGTAGTATGCGTCAGACGCTATTGCTATTATTTATAGTGCCCATGGGACCAATAAACCTCCCTTTAATGCAATTTTAACAATGCAGACTATCAACATTTTATTTGCCAATTACCACTGTAATCAAGGGGATTGCTCTTATGTGGATGAAGCCGTCAACATATTTTACAAGTTAATTTATGATGCAGTAAAGGGTTTTGAAGACGCTGAATGAAACTTCACATTTTCCCATCAGATTGTACCCGAAATTGCTAACATCTTAATGAAAAGGCAAAGCGTCAGAAAATTCATACAATTTAGAGTATGACTAGGGTTCGGAAAATATGCAAAATATGAGTATACTAATATGTATTTTAGTTGCGTATATTTACGACTTCGTACCGTTGAACAGGCTTTTTGAAAAACGTAATTTGCTACATGTGTGACGTCCATTACTGCAAAGCTAACAACAGTAGTCTGAAGGTATTTCTCGGTTACTCGCATTCATGAACCAGGGAGAAAACCTATGCATTATGAAATAAATATGGAACATGACAAATACTCTCTATCACTGTTAAACCATATGCATTCAGCATTATGTTTAGTAGTGAAAATTTGTTATATCATAATTTTGCTTTTGTTCTAAAATAGGCATACGTCTATACGTTTTGTACAGATTTAGTTACAATTTCCAGTTGAATTATGTACTGTAGCGATTAATTTTTAATATTCATTACAAATCATCTTTCATTAGGAACTTCGAACAAATCAGATTTTTTTAAAGCCACTTATTAACCTAGTATTTTGGTGAAGTTTTAGGTTCTTCTTTCTAATATTTTTATTGTTAAAGACATTGAGGAACTTTGAGAGTAAAATTGGTAATTTGCTTTAAATGATCGCCCAGAAGATTAATAGAATTTTCCAAGTACGTTGTAAAATTTAGCTTAGATGGAAACGGAAATCTAGCAAATATTCTTTGTAGAGTTGTAACTTGTTAAGTAAAAGCAAAAGGTAAAATTTGGTACTTACACCTGTGCTTATCTATTTTTAAAGACCATCATATCACGTTTAGCATTAAATAGAATGTGTTGTCTTTCATTTAAAAGAGTCATCTCGGCAAGGGAAATGAAAACTGACAAATTGAGTATAAACGACATGGAATACTCAAAATATTTTAAAAAAACTTTGATGCCAGTGCTAAATTGCCGATACTTGTAAAATACGCACTCAGCATACATATTTTCCGAGCTATAATGATGACTATGCAGTTTTCTCTTATCTTCGAAATAAATCTAAAATAGTGAATTGCTCCCCTTAAAAATATTATACAAGTAATATCCATAAATCAACATATTTTTCACTGGAATTTGGAATCACTAGTGTAATTAATTAGTGATAATCGAAAGCATTATGATCGCCCTTCCACAACCAATATATAAATTCTTTGTATGGTGTTTCTAAATTCAGGAATTTTCCAGATTTGTGAAAATTAAGTCCCAGGAAAATTTGATACGCAATCAAAAGTAAGCTTTTTAGTTTTCTTATTGCCAAACAGATTACTTGGCGTGCAAAAACCTTATAGCAGCTTATTAATAACGTTTCTTCAATTGTAACAATATTAAATTACTTATCATTCCCAACTATGTAAAAAAAAACTGTTTCTTCTAAAATTCTATAGAAATAATAGAATTTAAATTTGCATTATTTATTAGAATTATCCAATCTTAAAATTATAATTAGCTGCTATAATCATAAAAATGTGTTGTAATGGTACCTACCTTTTTACCAACCTGATTCTCAAGATAAGGGAAGTATTTTAAATAATTGAATATTTATAACAATCTATACCCATTAGGCTAATTGATCTGTTCGTCCGTGGTCAAATTCCTCAAACGCAACTGAGCAGATTTTGATTAAAATTTTATATTGAAGCTTATTTTTATTATTATTATTATTATTATTATTATTATTATTATTATTATTATTATTATTATTATTATTATTATTATTTCATTATTAGAAGCATTTCAAAAGAAAGATATCTTTAAAAAATATGTGGAACGGTCATGTATTAGTCACATCAGTTAGTTGTACTATACTCAATCAATTACATATTTTCTAATCTTTAAAAATGAATTGAAATAAATGTTAAATGGGTGCACTAGTACAAACAAACAATCTGCACTACTTTCCAAATGTTGGTCCTATGCCAAATCCTTCTAAAATTCCAAGGCAACAAGAGTTACTTACATGAAAGTCCGGAAAATCTCACATTACTGAAGAGGAGCTAAATTGAAATATGAGTCACTTATTTTAAAGTTCCGAGTCAAGTAAGAGATTTTACTGACGTGTTTTGTATTAAATATTTCAGGAAATCGTAAAAGAAATTTTAGAAAAAATTTTTACAAATCCACAAAAATTGAATTAGTCAATTTTGTTGGCAACTAGAGTTACAAGGTAAAAAACATTTCATCAATTTTGTGCGTGTGCTATGAAAGCAGTGTATTTTTCGTCTTGTAAAGTCTTTACAGTACTAGTCCGGAAAATTCTATTTTCCTACGCATATTTCCATAAGCAGGAAAATTTTGTTTCCAAGACGATTTCGGAAAAGTAATTTACCGTAAAATTATGCGCAGTGATACCAATAAGAGCCGGAAGTCCCGTATCGATTCAATGGTACCATGAATGATCTTGTTCCTTTATGAAACCTGCATCTTCGTGCTTCATGGCTCTGGTGGTTTTATTGACAAGATATCTCGGATATAACATTCGAGACTTTTCGAGACCAAGATTTGATCTCGTCCTGTATCGAAATTGCATGTTTTTTAGTCTCGGATCGTCTCGTCCCAAAATTTTAGACGAGCCGAGATGTCTCAATCTCATGTCAACCACTATACAAGACAAAACGAGATTTATTTTTCCAGAAATTTTTAGAGACATGACGCGCCCTCCGCTCCTATTTTTTAAGTTTTATGTAACTATTAGACCTTCCTTTAACCCCGTTGTCCCTTTTTTGTTCTAGCCCCGGCATTCGGCGAAGTTACTGAACGTCCTTCGTCAAATGCCCCAGAGGAGCGGCCCAGATGTTTTCTTCAGTTTCCCCGGCAGAAAGGGATCGGTAAGATTTATCGCGTTACTTAGCATTTTATTTATCCCGGGACCTTCTCCCGGAACCTTTCCTCCTCTGAAACGCCGGAACGGCGGATTTGATAACGCGGCCTGTTTCTCGATATGTAGAGAGAGGGAGAGAGAAAGAGAGATAGAGATAGGAAAGGAAAAAATTAAGAGTTCTCTTATTACCAAAGTTTTTCCGTTGTCCGCTGAAACGCCCCGTCATACGAGCTCGCCCCTAACGCGAGATGACGAGGGTCGGCGGACTCAGAGATGTTCCTGACGAGGGTATCCGAGCTGGGCAGATCTAAGGTTGTTGAAATCGAAAGTAAAGAAAAAAGCAACAACGTGATAAAGTTTCTAGCCGCCCCCGAAACAGCGCACGTATAAGTTGAGCAACAATTTTGATAACCGAATTGGATTCTGCTCAAAAATGGTAAACGTAGATGAAATACAATATGTATGATATTTTGAATTTCCCGTCGTAATAACGTACCTACGTTGTAGTGATTGATGGGTAGATGGAGGACGTTGTATATTTAAGTTGTCTTATTTTAATATATTTTCATAGCATTTCACATTTCAGGCGTTACATTACATGCTTGTTTTCTCTGTTATGTATGAGCACAGACAATTCCTAGATACATAGATAAGTAACCAAAAAAAAAATGAATTTAATGTAAAAGTTAATAACAAATGATAATTATATATTTAGCAATAATTTATAACCTTAATATTACGAGTTTTTGATCGGGACTACCAGTTCACCTCACATGATTCTCTGACCAGCGCTCTCCGCCCTCTGTCTCGAAAACAGTTCGAGGTATGAAGAAATGTTAAATACAAAAGTTGTAGAGAATTTGATTCTCTACAATATCGATAATAAATACAAATAGCGAAAAACCCATAGAAAACGAGATATTTACAAAAAATTTAGAAAAAAATCGAATTTTGTGACTTTTGACCCCCGACTTTAAAACTTGCGACCATCCTATAGATGTGAATTTTGAGGAAAGTTTTAGGATGCCAAAATAAAAGTGTTTACGTGTTAATATACTGGGTATCTCGATTTTCCGAGATATTCACCTAATTTGGCCTAAGATGACTCGACTATTAGCTAATATTTCTGCACTAAAATTGTTCATGTTAAATAGTTGAAACATACATATCCTGTGTTTCCATGTGACAAAAATACCTAAAACTATTACATCCATTCGGTTTTCACCATAAATCACAAAAGCCAGGAGCGTCGATGTTAATTTCGTTTTTTAAGGGCGAACCTTTTAATTACGGAACATGTGCAACTAACAATACTGGCTTGCTGCGTCGCTATATGGAATCAACAAACAATAGCTAGTCGATGAGAGTGTTCGAAACCGTAATGAAAGAATCATAACAATGAGGCGCGATTTTCGTGTGTTGCAACTTTTTAAAAACGCAATTTGGTCTCTGAAAAATTGTGAAGAACTGAAAATGTTCACAATGCTCGACGGTATCGCCAGGAGAGTGGGAAAGAAACTATGCTTTATTGTACGACTAATGGAAGTACAGCGTAATTAAGTTTAATAAGTACCCATTAACTGTTTGCCCTCTATTGATATTACCATAGAAATGGAACATTCGAAAACGTTAATATTTTCCTAAACGCGTCCAAGAAATTTCCTTCCCTTTGCACTTTTTTTTGAATTCACATCTGTCCTTAACAACATTTGTTAAGGACAGAACATCAACGATCTGTTCTCTAACAATATTATTACATAATTCGAGTAAGTAGTCAGAATTTTGAGTTTTCCGAAAGGCATCCAATACTTTAAGCTTATTTTCGAAAGCTTCATCTATCCATAACTAATCACCCTAGATCTATAAAATGAAGATTCCTAGTAATAATTAGCTAACGGTCCTATATCGAGGTGCTCTCATAAATGGAAAATTTTGAACTTTAGGAATTACCAATATCCATACCACTCTTTGTAGACAAACATTGGTCAGCTGTCCGGTCCAAGTCATGACCAATTCTAAAACAGTAATGGCAACACCACTCATCGTTACCAACATAAAATATGCGCTCGAATTTGAAGCTTCATGGCCTTCGAAATCTTTGAATCAGCTGGTCACGTGCATCGATTTTCATTTTTGCTTTTTTAAATATATTAGGTAATTAGTTTTAATATTTTTAAAAAAATGTTTGCGTATGTGTCTGTTGTACATTTTTCTCGGTTATTAAAAATTTTTAATAATATAATTACAAATGGATCAATCTTTGTATTTAGAATTTGTACTATTCTGGATCCTCCCAATAAGCTTTTTATAAAATCGACGGGGATAAAGTTGTAGTTTACTCTTTTTTCCGTTTTTTAAAAATTTTCAAAATTTCCTTAAATTACATATATATACTTAAAAATCGTGATGTGTTCATCAGAGTACTTTCTCATATATAGGGTGTTTCAATATGCGTTTGCCAAATCCAAACGGGAAATAGATACGGTTAATTTAAGCAAAAAAAAGTTTATTTTATACTAATTCAATGGTAGAATATATATTCTAAATTTAAAATAAATTCTTGTAGCAAATTTTGAGAAAAATTCAAAAACCGAAAAACCACAAGTATAAAGTGCTCTTCACAGATGATTTAGCCGAACACGTTACAAACCTTTTTATACATATTTAATTACACAATAAATTTTCAAAGTTTAAAAAGAATTCTTGTAACGAATTCCGAGAATAATACAAAAAACCCAAAATCGACAAGTATAAAGTATCCTTCACAGAAGATTTAGCCAAAAACATTAGAAAGCTTTTTTATACATATTCAATAGCAGAATAAATATTCAAAGTTTAAAAAAAATTCGTGGAGTGGATTACGAAAAAAATTGAAAAAACCGAAAATTGACAAGTATAAAGTGCCCTTCACAGAAGATTTAGCCAAAATCGTTAGGAAACTTTTTTATAGGTATTTAATCGTACAATAAATATTCAAAATTTAAAAAAATTCTTGGAGCGAATTTAGAGAAAAATTCAAAAAACCGAAAAATGACAAGAGTAAACAACCCTTTTATCCTGGCCGATTTTAATGAAAAGCTTATTCTTACGTCCTGGTATGGTACAAAGTCTAAATACAAAGTTTTGACCGTTTGTGGTTTTTGGTTTTTGAGAAAATCCTACCACAGACACACATACACACATACACACATACACACATACATACAGACGCTTATGCTGGGATGTTCTCGGGGTCAGGAGCCGAAGCTGAGTTGGTGTTCTAGGTGGAACCCCCAAAAAATGAAACACTCGTTTCAAAATCCAATCTTTAATAATTCAGCCGACGTTTCGTCCCGGATCAAGGACATATTCATGGCGCTATAATGGTCTAGGTAAGTATATGATATACTTATTATCATGATGATAATTGTGATATGATAGTATATGATATTATGATCATATACTTACCTAGACCATTATAGCGCCATGAATATGTCCTTGATCCGGGACGAAACGTCGGCTGAATTATTAAAGATTGGATTTTGAAACGAGTGTTTCATTTTTTGGGGGTTCCACCTAGAACACCAACTCAGCTTCATACATACAGACGGTTTTCCAAAAACTTGTTTTTTGGACTCAGGGGACCTCAAAACGTACAGAAATGCTAATAACTCAATTTCGAAAAATCGACCCGATTACAATACTCTCTCATATATGAGTACCTCATATGAGAAAGTAAAAATGATATTAATTAAATAGTATATTATTTAATTAGCGTATAATCACGTTTATTGCCTAGGAAGATGAAATTTCAGCACAAGAACAATACCACAGGACAAAGAGCGACAAAACGTGAATTAATCTATTGGCTGGTTAGCTTAATTTGGATTTCATATAAGAGTGGAATATAGAATATAGGTATTACACTACTCTTGTGTCATTATTATTCCATTGTAAGTTACAATCAATTTCATTATCTATCAAAAATTGCATACTCATTGAAGCCATTATTTGACAGTTGTAGATTAAGGTATTTTATTTACTCTTCAGAAGGACTCTCGTGTTTATGGTGTTAAAAAGTTGAAAAATATATTTTGGTAAAATGCTGAAGAATTAAAAAGAAAAAATAAACGAATCCAAAAGTGAACACAATGTATATAGCGACGTGTCCTCTATCGGTATTACAGCCTGCAAAATCGAAAAATCATAATTTCCAATTTTTCCTAAAAATGTCTTGTACATTCCCTTTGAACTTTGATTCGTAGCGCTATGCATTGTAACGACCTTATCCTCCGTCGATATTCCGTTATTTCATTTATACGTTTTTGATGAATTTCAGGAAGATTTCCCTGATTTTCCTCCTTATTGAGTCTTTTCTTTTAATCCTGCCAGGAAAAGGAACACTCCGTCCGTCTCGATTCGACATTTTGTCAAACCGATCGCCGTTATTATCCTACGGGATAATTAATGTGGGACCCTTTTTCGGTCGCCGGTTCTTTATTCGTGCCACATCGCCCGTATCTCCCGGCAATGGACAGCTGACAAAGAAAAAGGAGACGGGAGAGAGGAAAGGAGAGCTTTATTTAATGTCGTAGAAAAATCCAATGGCGACGTGGAGCTCGCGAGTGGAAATCCTCGGGAAATGCCTTTCTGGAGGGAAAAACGTTCAGCGGCGGTAGGAGAATCGAGACGGACCTTTTCCGTGTTCCTCGCCGGTTGTATTTGCTGTTTTTCCTGCTGCGGTCGTTAAAGGGAGGCGCGTATGAAGTCGGGAATGCAATCAATTCGGATTGGCACGTCAGAAATCTGGGTAATTGGTAGATTTATATCTAGTATTGCATTCGTTAACGAAGTCGAAAAAATAGGAATTAAAATGCGGTTTCCAGTTTTTTGGTATCTAGAGATCATACTTAATCATTTCCCAAAAGTTTATATATATATATATATATATATGTATATACATATATATATGTATATATATATATATATATATATATATATATATGTATATATATATATATATATATATATATATATCTATATATCGGATATAACGAAATTTGTCGGCAGGCTACAGGTCGCATTTTTTAAAGAATCACAACGAAATTTGGTACAAAAATCAGTTGGCCAAAAATCTCGGTCAAGTTCGTTAATGGGCCAAATCGGTCTAGCGGTTTCAAAATGGCGGCTTGTTATTTTCAAAAAAAAATCAAAAAACTTTTATTTCGCGTCTGAGAGAAAAATGTTACTTAGGTTTTTTGTTGCACTTATAGAAGCGAACCACATTTGTATAAAACATTTTTTCGAGAAATGTACAGAAAAAAAGTTATTTAAAAACAAAATCAAAACACTTTTATTTCGCGTCTGGGAGAAAAATGTTACTTAGGTTTTTTATTTATCTTATAGAGTCGAACAACTTTTGTATAAAACACTCTTTCGAGAAACGTACAGAAAAAAAGTTATTTTTTTCAAAAATAAATAAAAATAAGAAAAACTTTTATTTCGCGTCTGAGAGAAAAATGTTACTAAGGTATTTTGTTGCTCTTATGGAGGTGAACAACTTTTGTATAAAACAATCTGTCAAGAAACGTACAAAAATAAAGTTATTTTTGTCAAAAAACTAAAAAAATAAAAAACCTTTTATTTCGCGTCTGAGAGAAAAATGTTACTTAGATTTTTTGTTGCCCTTATAGAGGCGAACAACTTTTGTATAAAACATATCTTTGAGAAATGTACAGAGAAAAAGTTATTTGCAAATATTTTAAAATTTTGACGTTCGTTCGTATGCATTTTTTTGACACATCGTGTGTTATATTACTATATCTCCTACCCATAAATCTACCTTTCAGCCTGGCATGCCATGGGGTTTTTTATATCGCGTTAGCAGAAAACTGTCTAGAGATTTATCTTATAAAGTTAACAAATTCGACTTTCTAAATTGATAAACTGTTAGTCATGAATTCACAACATTTGAGATCGACAATTTAGACCACGTTATGTACGAAATACATTGGAACTTAAGTGTGAGAATTTCATATTTAGATAACCTTCTTTCTGTTCCAGCATTTCCACTTTGTAAAATTTTCTATGATTTCTTCTTCTTCTTCTTTAAGTGCCATATCCGCGGCGGATGTCGGCAACCATCATGGCTATCCTGACTTTTGAGGCAGCGGTTCTAAAAAGATGATTTGAGCTACTTCCAAACCATTCTCTCAGATTTTTCAGCCATGATATTCGTCTTCTTCCTATGCTTCTTCTGCCTTCTATCTTCCCCTGCATTATCACTCGTAAGATGCAGTACTTTTCGCCTCGCATTATGTGCCCCAGGTATTGCAACTTTCTCTCTTTGATCGTACGTTCAACTTCTTTTTCTTTACCGATTCTTCTTAACACTTCAATATTTGTGATACGATCCGTCCACGCGATTCTCAAAATTCTTCGATAAGTCCACATTTCGAAAGAGTTAAGTCGTCTCATTGCATCTGCATTTAGCGTCCATGCTTCTACCCCATAATAAAGCACACTGTGTACATAGCATTTTGTCAAACGCAATCTGAGGCCTAATGTCAGATCTTTACTACACAGAACTTTTTTCATCCTTATAAAGTTAGTACGAGCTTTTTCGATTCTGCTCTTTATTTCTGCGGTATATTCATTACTTTCTGTAATAAGTGTTCCCAGGTAAGTGTATCTTTTCACTCTTTCGATTTGTTGACCTCCAACCAATAAGTTTTCATTTATGGTATTGTTCTTACAAATTTTCATAAACTTTGTTTTTTTGACATTGAGAGAAAGTCCGTACTTTTCACTACAACTTGATATCTTGTTCATAACTCTCTCCAAATCCTTCAAACTATCTGCTATTATTACTGTATCGTCAGCATATCTGATGTTGTTAATCAAAACTCCATTCACCCTTACACCAGCGGTCTCATTTTCCAAGGCTTCTAATATAATTTGCTCCGAGTACGCATTAAATAACAAGGGCGACAGTATACATCCTTGCCTGACTCCTCTCTTTATTTCTATTTCTTCAGATCTGTCTTGGCCATTTTTTACCGTGGCCCGTTGGTTGTAATACAGATTTGAAACCAATCTTACATCTCGTTTGTCCAGGTTTTTGCTCTTAAGAAGGTCTATGAGTTGGTCGTGTTTTACCTTATCGAAAGCTTTATTATAGTCTACGAAGCAGATATAGAGGTCACGATTAACGTCCAAACATCTCTGAATCAACACATTAATAGCAAACAATGCCTCCCTTGTACCAACACCATTTCGGAAACCAAACTGAGTATCACTAATATCCAGTTCTAGTCTGGAATATATTCTGGTATGTATAATTTTTAAGAGAACTTTCAAAGTATGTGACATTAAGCTTATGGTTCGATAATCGCTGCATTCTCTGGCACTCACTTTTTTAGGTAGACATATGAATGTTGATGTTAGCATTTCTTGTGGGATAATCCCTGTATTGTAGATTGTGTTAAATAGATTCACCAATATATATATATATATATGTGTTTCTGGTTAATTAGTTTAAACAGCTCACTTGGTATCTCGTCGGGACCTGCCGATTTCTTATTTTTCATGAATTTAAGTGCATGTTCAACCTCCGACTTAGTTATTTCAGGTCCCACGTCTCCACCTTGATATTCTTCATAGTTGTTTTCCAGTATTTGATCATAATGATTTCTTACTAACACGATATGAGAAATGATTGCAGGAAAGAAAATTCCAAACAGTTGGAAAGAGGGTATCATCGCTCCTTTACACAAAATGTGCGACAAATTACAGTGCTCCAACTATCGGGGAATGTCGTTGAGAAATACTGTATTACCCGAAAGACTAACTCCCTATAGGAAATTAGTCTGCTTTTCCAACTTTATAAGACCGACTGATAGGCTATTGACTATGTCGAAAATAACAGGGGTAAAAGGAACTAACGCGTGCAAGGTATTTTATTTTTTCATACGGTCAATTGACCTCTAAAGAAATAAAATCCAAAAGTGCTGCTGCTACTAAAATTAGCCATTCGTTTTTGAGAACGGGGTAGGTTTGTCCACCTTTCGATTTTTCGGCTATAGCCAAAAACTATGCATTTTTCGAAGATATGTGCCGTAAGATTTCTTGTAGAGAATAAAATTTCCTATGAAAATTATATTTTTTGAAATCCAAAAAAAATTTTTTTAATGAAGTAAATTCCAAAAACAAAGTTAAAAAATGGAAAAATTTCAAACTTTTTTTTGAATTTTTGGCTATAACTTTTTCTGAGTGAATTTAGGTATACGCATTGCTTCATAAAAAAGAAAGCTTATGAAATTCTCTTTAAAATGGTGGCTTGTAAGACTTTATATGTTGAATAATGACTGAGATATAAACGTTTAAATTCAGCCATTTTTTCTCTATTTTTTACTTATTCTTTAGAAAGCGTATTGTTTCATATTTTTACCTGAAAAAAATTATTTTATGAAATAATAATTTTATGAATATAAATTTATCAATAATATTGGATATTATTCTACTAGAACATATTATACAAATTTAATTTAAATGGTTGGAGGTTTACAATGCAATAATAAACTACAAATATAAGGATTTAGTTATAATAATTTTCGGTCTACATTGTTGCAAAATATAATTTTTATGTTACGAAATGATTGCATTGATTTTGCAAGTTTCTGTATATAATTTAGTACACAATAAAAAAATTATATTTTTGAATAAACCTACCTAAAGAAAGACGACCTTTTTTCGCCCCTCTACTAAATAAGAATTTCCCGCCTGATCGCCACATAAAACACAAAGTTTAGCATAATCAAAAGTAACACCTTCCTTGGTACGACTTGGTTCCCCAATCAACTAATCAACTCATTTATGTTGGCTGCTTTCCTTTTTTTTGCTGCTTTAATGTTTCACTCCCTAATGTATGCTTTATAACATTTCCATGCACTTGAATACTTGCAAAATCACTCAATAATTCATGTTTTCCGTAGTCTCTTTCAATACCAGCAGCAATTACACTTTCAATACTCTCTTTTACTAAAGTTCTCGAATCACTTTTAATCCGGTCAAATTAGACCAAAAAATAGGAGTGTGGGTACAAAAATTCCCACCCAGCTGAAAATTGGTAGTATTGTTCAAAACACCATTATAAATGAAATCTAAATAGTGTCTCATCGATCCGGCACGTGAAAAGAAATTTACTCGGGGTCAAACGTCACAAAAACGGAGTAGTACAAAAGTAAGAAATAAGGAACAAATGGCTGATTTTAAACGTTTATATCTCGGTCAATATTCAACATATAAAGTCTTACAAGCCACCATTTTAAAGAGAATTTCATATGCTTTCTTTTTTATAAAGCAATACCTATACCTAAATTCACTCAGAAAGAAGTTATAACCAGAAATTAAAAAAAAAAACAAATTTTTCCATTTTTTTAACTTTGTTCTTTGAATTTATTTCATGAAAAAAA
Organism: Cryptocephalus moraei; assembly: GCA_946251905.1. Lineage (NCBI taxonomy): Eukaryota > Metazoa > Arthropoda > Insecta > Coleoptera > Chrysomelidae > Cryptocephalus > Cryptocephalus moraei. Next base: position 23,672,405 of record OX276454.1, read on the forward strand.
AATTTTTGTACTTCACAAAATATTTTCATAGAAAATTTAATTCTCTACAAGAAATCTTACGGCACATATCTTCGAAAAATGCATAGTTTTTGCTCTATAGCCGAATAATCGAAAAGTGGACAAAACCCCGTTCTCAAAAATGCATTGCTAAATTTAGTAGCACTTTTGGATTTTATTTCTTTAGAGGTCAATTGACCGTATGAAAAAATAAAATACCTTGCACGCGTTAGTTCCTTATTAAATGACATAGTCAATAGCCTATGAAGCGATAAGGGAAGAATTCGCACAAATTTCACAAAATTAATATTAATGTCCGTTGAAACAACGTAGGCCGTTCATGTTTTTATGTTTGCTGCTCATGGATTTGATGACAATTGTTTCATTAAAAATATTGTAATGTTTGATTTGTTTAATAATCCTCAAGCAATATTTCAATGGATTTTTACACTATATTGATGGAAAAAATGTTTAATTCTTATGTTCTGCGTTTATTGTTTAATGGTGGCCCATTTATTGTTCCAATGCACTGAATTATTCATTTTGGATAATAAATCGTTGTTACAATTAACCCATTCATAGTATTAATGTTCAGGAAATTACCGACGGCCATTCATTAATTTTACGTCCAATTTTCTTTCTGTGGGGAACAACCCCCATGTAATTTTAATCGTACTTTATAAACATTTTACCTTCACCTTAAATATAGTAGAGTGTAGCAGCGCTACGATGTTATTCTAACGTTTAATCGCGTGCCATCTAGCCAAATATGTACATTTACCCACAACGTACGTTAACCCATTAGACTTATGTACCCAGCTTAATAGTTTTGAATGCATCAATTATTCGCGCATTTCGTCAGCGGGCAAACCGCATCAGCGAAGTCTGATTCTCCCACTCTCCGAACAATGTCATCCCTGCAGGATGGGATTCCTTTTCCGCGTTTATTCCGGCGAGTCGATTTTCTTTTTTTTTTTGTTCTATTTATTTGCCATCGGAATTAGCGAGCGCACGGGGAAACAAACAGAAAACAACGATAAACTTTTAGTTCTCCAAACAACGTTCAGGGGATAGGAGAGAATAGTGTAAACACGGATGCTACTGCTATATATACTACGACGTAAGGGGTTTTGCCCTTTTTCTCTCCTTTCGAGTCCTTTGATGGGAGGTGGAAGACCTTTTAGATGGAGCCCAAGAAACAATACGTCGGCGCTTTATTAAGAAAAGGACATACCTAGATGCTGGAAGGTTACGAAAACCTTGGAGAATGTCTCCATTTGTCACACTTTGTAGGGAGTGTTGGATTGGTTTTATCGCAGATGAAATCGTAAAAATTTAACGATCCGAGAGATAGAAATTAGAAACAATAAAATTTATTGTTTTATTTATCGTGAATGTCAAGTTGCGGTAAGACACTCAACAAGATTCTTGGCAACGAGTTTATACTTTATGGAAAATTTTATACATTACTATATATTTTATATAAGTAATAATGAGGTTATTATAATTTACCTTGGAGTAAGAAAGACTTAATGTATAGGTGGAATAATGTAGGATATTCCACTAAGACATTTTTAACACGTTATTTGACCCTGTATGAATGTAGTTTCACTTTAGTACGTGCCCAATTATTTTTTTAATTCAATTTCATTATAACCTGTAATTTACAATTGTGATCAAGAGGACTGTATTTTCAAAAACGCCTTCACTAAATTTGTTGGGACTTCCCGGAAGATCCTAAGTTTTTTATTCTTTTCTAATCTTGAAATAGTTCAGTTAAAATGGAAATAATTTATAGGAAAATAGCAAATCTTGTACTGGATGCCCACGTACTATATACGTGACACACATATACACACTCTATGAGGGTGTGATATTAGTTCAGATTATCATCAGGCCTAATATGTTAAAACGATGATGATGAATGAAAATAATTTTTCTAGTGCTAGGATATTTAACGTCTTTGAAACTGAAACTTCCAGTAGGTACTTTCAAAAATACTTACTGAAAAATGAAAGTCGGAACACGTTCATTCAATTCAACAAGAGCAGTCCTATGGTTTGTGCATTTAGTGCAGGTCACATGTTTATTTTCAATCGATAAAGGATGAATCCGCATTTGCAGAAGAGAATTTTCCTATTTTCCTGTTCAGCAAAGGGTTGAAAAATGATTTTTCTCGAATAGCTAAAAAGATTATTCAACCTTCTCCCGACGATCCAGTCCTGTTGGTTATTATCAGTAACCTGTTGTCTGTGGCTACCCACCTGATTGTATTTTTATTATCTTGAAGATGTATGCTTTATTTTTTGTTTCTGTAAATTTTAACAATAATTATGAGTCACTTGTTCTGTTGCTGCATCAAATAACGAAAATTTAATATTAATAGCCCAAAATGAGAATAATTGTTTTAAATTTTATTCTTGCGTCCATTTCCATATAGTCACTTAATAGTTCAGTTTAAAAACTTACTATTTTTTAAGAATTTTATCTTAGTAAATGAAAAAAATTTTGAAATGCCTTGTTCTCATAATTACGATTCTTACCGTAACCAGTAGAAATAAGTCTATAGAGTTTAAAACCTGTAGATCTATGGCCGATGGTGTACGTATTTGGATACTTACCAAATTTTGCGTTGAATATTTCTGAATTTTGCGTTGAATATATCTGCAGGTTCCCAATTTTGCCGGAATTGGAATATTACATTTCTTTTGCCCTTTTAGCTTTTTACTTTCTCACATTGGGGTACCCATATAATAAGAGAAAGTGTTGTAATCGTACTGATTTTCGGAATTTGTGATATTGGCATTTCTGGACGATTTGAGGTCCCCTGAGTTCGAAATACGTATTTTTGTAAATATGTCTATGTATGTGTGTATGTATGTGTGTATGTGGCCAACGTTTTCTCAGAAACTATAAATAGTGGAAAGTTGAAATTTTGTATTTAGGCTAGGTCCCCGAAAAACTCAAGACCACATATTTTTATCAGAATCAGTTAATGACAAAGGGCATTTTACTCGTAGTTTTTGAGTTTTTTCTTTGAAGTTTTTTTTTTGATTGTCTCAAAAACTGGTTACTATTCATTCCTTATCGATTGTCATTATTGTTATCTTAACTGATCTTCTGTGAAGAACCCTCTACTTTTGTGAATTTTCAGTTTTTCTCAATTTTCTCCAAAATGCCTACACAGATTCTTACCAAATTCTAGATTTGCACTGATCTAACTAATAGCTACAACCTTTATTTGAAACATTTTTTTCTAAAACTTCCCTAAATGGCCTTATGAACAGTTTCAATATCTCAATTTATTTTTTTAAAAAAGGGTTTTAATGTTTTCACTAAACTTTATATTTGAAATAACATATTAAATGTATACAATTTTTATGAGAAATATTTTTTCCTAAAACTCCTAAACGGCACTTTACTCTTAAAATTTTTTATTTTGTTATACAATTTTCTTTAAAATTGTTTTAGTGATTTATACCAACTTTAATGACTTAAGTTAGCTGTTTAATGCCTATACCTTTTATTTGAAACATTTTTATCCAAAATTGCCGTAAAGGGCACTTCCTTAAGTGCATCGGTTTGTAGAGTGAGTGTTCAGTCTAACCGATGCATCTCCGTTGAATAAAGTTATTTTTATTTATTCCAATTCGATGATTGGATTCTTATTTCGAAGTATGGACATTGAAATTTGTTGTTGTAGTACTACATAAGTAAATTTATTTATAGTTTCGATAAAGTTAGTTGTATTCAAAAACATTTTTCAGAAACCTTTGTCATCTAAACAACCAAAAGAAATATTTACGAGAGTAAATTAATTTATTAATTTATTTTAATTTATTAATTTATTAATTTATTAAATTAATATTAATTCTCTTATTTAAGAGAAAGTGTTAATATTGAATACTAGATTTATTTTATAAAACGGTGATAATGTCATGAATACTTTATTCGGCCATATGGGAAAGTCTTAATGTTACACATCGCCTTTTTTTAATTCAAATTATTTTGAGAAATTGACCAGCATTAAAATGTAGCTATCAAACAGATATTTTGAAATATCACAACCACAGTTAGCCTCATTTTACAAACCTTCTGTCTGTTTTATAAAAGTTTGGTCGTGGGATGCCATAAAATCAAATAATCATCCTCATTTTTAAGTCGAATTCTTATTCTCTTTTGTGTCTTGTCATCAAGTTTTTCTGTGATATTTTATTTACTGTTACTGTATAGTATTAACAATTTCATAACTCTGGTTCGCACTCCAAATTATTCCCCGTTGAAATGGCGAATGCACTTGTCCTCCGCCATTGCATACAACCCTTTCATGCACTCTCCTGGCTAATCAGGAAGGTCGTTCGTTGAAGAGACCATTAAAGCTTTTCGAACGTTCGACAATAGGAGCACATCGAAAAATGTGGTAATCGTCACTGAAAGCCCGGCGGAAAATTTATCGTCGAAAATTCCGACGTGACAACAATCCAAAGCATTCACAGTAGGAAGGGGTAACGGGAATTGCGGCGGCTTAGAACTTGCGGGTGACGGGGATATTTTAATAATTTAGATGTGAGGTTGAAGCGTTTAACGTTTGACGTTTTTGTTTCCAGGCGATAGTTCTGCCGCCTCTAGCGAAGTGGCCCTACGAGAACGGCTTCACTTTCACCACTTGGTTCCGCTTAGATCCCATCAATTCAGTTAATATAGAAAGGGAGAAGCCTTACTTGTATTGGTAAGTAAAACAGTAACACTCTAAATATAACATAAGAACGGTTAACGTAACGACACACTCTCACATACACCTACGTCGTTTCTTACGTTCTCTCTTCCAATTTGTGTACAGCTTTAAGACCAGCAAAGGCGTAGGTTACACCGCCCATTTCGTCGGCAACTGCCTGGTGCTCACATCGATGAAAATCAAAGGGAAGGGCTTCCAACACTGCGTCAAATACGAGTTCCAACCGAGAAAGGTAAGCGCTAATGAAATCATCCCGCATTAAAGCGCGACCGTGTCGTCGTCGCGACGCCGCCGACGACGGGGATCTCCGTCGCGAATCGCATTTTGATTTTATTAGGAACTGACTGGGAAATGGAATTATGGGAGTGCCTGTTTGTTTTTCCCTTCGCCGGAGTCTTTCAGGCAGGGGAGCGAGAGAGAAAGAGGGGGACGTCCGAAAACGAAATTTACAAGATAATTGAATCTTTCTAATTGATCGTATTTAGAGTGAAAATTTGTGTTATGTTACTAATTAGGCATTGTCGATTAAAACTTTTAAGTAACCTACACCTGTGAATTCTGATCGAGTCATATAGGGGAAAATGGACAGACACTAAAAAGGTCGAATATTCTCTTATTTCATTTTCAAAATTATTCAATTTATGCTCATCAATCTAATATTGAAATATATTGATCTCATACAAAATGAACAACTTTCTCACTTCTTTTCGTTGAAACATTTCTTCACGTCTTCAGCAACATCCAGACGTTGTGAAAATTTAACCTGTTGTAGAAACCTAATTACCAATCCAATTAATGTTTGTTTTTAGTTTTTTTTTTTCACTTCACTTCACTTCAACTCATTTCTTCACAGTGGAAAAGCAATTTTCAAATGTGCTGTGAAAATTTAATATGTTACAGAGACTTAATTATAAATATAGCTACCAGTCTAATTAATATTTGTATATCAATTATTGGAAGATATGAAATTCGTGAGAGATTAACAACTTTGTCATTAATTGCCGTTGAACAATATATCATTTATTTTAAAATGGAAATTGTGAAGTTATGTTAGTTGCAAATATTTTAAATTTTTACAAACACTTAAAAAACATGTATTAGAATTATTCCAATCTCTCTCTCTCTCTCTCTCTCTCTCTCTCTCTCTCTCTCTCTCTCTCTCTCTCTCTCTCGTTCTTGTTGAGCAATATATTATTTATTCTGAGTAGAAAATCAATACCTTATAATTGAAAATTTTAAATGTTACATTAGAAATCTAATTAATAACATTACAAATATGTAAGCCAATTCATATATGTTAATCAATCATTAGAAGCTATTGAACTCCTGAGAAGTAAATAATTTTCTTACTCGTATACAATATACTATATACTTTTTGCCCTATTTATTTATACGTTAAGATTAGTTTTCTCGAAATCTATAAATTCCAATATTAAACATGACACATTTCTGAAAGCAAAAATCGCCGTTTGGAAAAGAGTATAGTGGAGGTCATGCGAAAACAAGTGAAGCTAAAAATTTGAATTTGGTATTCCAATATGTATTATTATATTACATTTTATTGTTATATTTCATAGCTTCGTTAAATCCTATTCCCTAACTACGGCGGAACTCTTTTTCGATTCGGGGATGTGTGCTTGAAGACTCACCTTGGTCGTATTTCTTCTTTCATCCTCCCTCTTTCGTATATCATAGTATTATTAAAATGACTCAAAAATAGTAGTATTTATATTTAATCACTGAGTATTGACAGTATGGTTAAATGCATATTATCGCCTGCCCCAAAGTATGGACAGGATAAGAAATGCCAATTGCACGTGTAACTGAATTGTTGGCCCTCCAGGGGAACAACGCCACCTGGTTCTAGAAGTGAAATTGACATAAGTTATAACGAAACTTGAGGAGCATCGCAGTGACACAGCGACATATATCAATATCCTTTTATAAATTCGTACATATTTCTTAATTTTTTTTTTTATTTTGTAATTGCATGTAAATTTTTGTAATAAAGTTTTTATCACATCCTTGTGCTTACCTAGCCGACTCCTATTTTGGCACAGAAATAAAAGTTTTGGTTACAGTTTCAGTGGAACAATAATGCAGTAAAGTAGTATTGAGTTTTGAGTAAAAACAATGTTTGTTTTATATTTTACAATTTCATAGTTCCCGCTCAATAGTGAGATGAAGTGAAGTCAGTTATCCATATGTCGTGTGTCAAAATTGTTAAACTATCAAAAACTGATAGTTTCCATAAATCTTGACGTTCCATCAATTTCGTTACATATTCTAGGCATTACTTATTGCTTATTTAGTTACTTAGTTACTTACTTTATTTACTTTTACTTAGTTTTATTCTTCTGGCAGATGAAATGGAGACAATTATTCAAAACACTAAGGTGGCTTTTGTCTATGAAACTAATGTTGTCAGCCAATTTCCCAAATACTGTTATTTCAACTAAGCAACAGATTCGTGAATCGGACCTTGAAGGAAATTCACCATTTTTCCGAAAAGTCTGATGAACTGTGTTCACCTTTAAGAACTCCACCCAACTTGAATCAAAAATGTGTCCATAAATTTGTCTTTTGTACCAAACTCAACAATTCCTGTGTTTATTCCAAAAGTCAGAAGAAATGGATTGAGTTATGCAGAAACATTGACTTTGCTTTTATCCAAAGAATTAATATTGTAGCCAATTTACAGAAACTGAGATCACATCGAAACAACTTATGCATGAATTGGGCTTTTAAAGGAAATTCGCTATTTTTTTTTTCTCGAAAAGTCATAAGAACTGTAGTCATTTTTCCAAAAATCCACCCACCTCTTCGTCAAAAAGGTGTCGATAAATCCGTCTTTTGAAACAAATTCAAATTATTTTCCAAAATTCTTATGAATTTTAGGTTAAAAGTCAATTTGACTTTTAACAAGCAAATTTGGATTGTGTACATAATTCAGTCTAGTATCTAGTAATTTTCTACAATTCACATAACTTTCGTCCTGTTAACTAATCCTCCAGTTAAATATCCAGACACTGAGAATTTAAGCAAACACCTGTTCCATTAATCCTTTCTGCAGTTTACACCACTTTCAATATTTATTCCAAAATTCAGATGAAGTAAAATCGATTGTTTAAATACATTCACATTTTGGCCTTTATCCGAGAAACTAGTGTTATAGCCAATTTCCTAAAACTGAAGTTCTAACTAATTATCTGCTACATGAATCTGGCTTTTGAATTAAATTCACTATTTTTCTGAAAAGTCAGGTGAAGTGAAGTGATTTTTCCAAACATCCATCTGTTGATACAAAATGATAAATCTGTCTTTTGAGGCAAATTAACCTTATTTACCAAAAATCTAACAAATTGTGGTCGACTATCCACAACCCAGTTTGACTTTCAACTAAATATATGGCTTTGTTTAATCTGATTTACTCTCATTTTTCCAAAATTCACTTAACTTTCATCTTACTGATTAATCGTCTAGTCAAGTTTTCAAGAATTCAAGTTTTAATCAAGCACCTTTCATAAATTTCAAATTTACATCAATTTCACTACTTTTTTACTTCCTGTCCAAGAAATTGTATCCAGAAACTGATATTTCAACTAAGCAACTAATCCATGAATAGGATTTTTAAAGAAAATCAATGTGTTTCTGAAAAGCCTGATGAATTGTAGTCCATTTTTCAGTAAACTACCCAACTTTTAGTCAAAAATTTAATCCGTAAATATGTTTTTGAACGCAATTCAACTGATTTCCCAAAAATATAATGAATTCTAATATGAAAATCAATTTGATTGTTACCAAAAAGGTCTTTTTACATCTAATTCAGTAAAGTCACTTTCCACAATTCACATAACTTTCGTCCTACTAACTAATCCTCCAGTTAAGTTTCCGGAAACTGAAAATTTAACCAAATAACTGTTCCATAAATCTGGAGATTTCAGTACTTATTCCAAAAGTCAGATGAAATGGGAGTAAAGTATTAAAAAATACTCTTAGCTTTTCTCCAGCCACTTTTCAGAAACTGAGTTGCTAACTAAACAATTTATGCCTTAATAAGGTTTTGAAAGGAAATTCAGTATTTTTCAAATGATTCATCTGAACAAGAATTAGGCAAACTGTAGTTAGTTTTCCAGAAATCAACTTTTAATCTAAAATGTACCCATTAGTCTGCCTTTTGAACCAAATTTAACTTATTTTCCAAAAATTAATAAAGCCTAATGAACAATCCAGAAATTAATTAAAATGGTAAATAAAAAATCTGGTTTTTTCATATGATTCCGACTAGTTACTCTTTCAAAAATTCACTTTTGAGTTGTTCCATACAGCATGTTCTATAGATTTTCAGTTTACACCTATCTCAGTACGTATTCCAAAGGTTAGATAAAATGGGATCAATCATTCAAAAACATTCGCGTGGCTTTTGTAAAATTGCAATATTTATAAAACCATTTCTATAAACTAATTATAGGTAGGTAATCGACTGATTTATGGATTTCCATTTAAAAGAAATTGAGATTTTTTTCCAAAAAGTCTCATGAGTTGCAGTCAATGTCATATGAATTAACTAATCTTTTAATCAAAGTTCAATGACTAATTTAGTAGGTATTTTCACAATTTTTTATGGTGCAACCTACCTACCAATTTCGAATACCTAACAAACAAATTCGTTTACCAAACTTAATTAGGTATCAGTAAAATTGTAATTTCTACAATTGCATCAATATTTTTCTGAAGCATGATTATGATAATATGCTCATGCTATATTATAATAATATTGTAATACAATATTAACTAAATCGATCACTTTTAAATTTTTGGCGAAAAATCCAGTCGGAATCACCCCGTATTTCCATATTCTAAACTCTTATGCCGCACTGTACAATTATTGTACAATCCACAGTATTCCCCCTTCACTTTTATTTTTCGGTATACACACCGTTTCCTAAATTATCGTTTCTATTTGTTAGTGGTACATGTTGGCGGTGGTTTACATATACAACAGGTGGACAAAGAGCGAAATCAAATGCCTGGTGAATGGTCAATTAGCATCCAGCACGGAAATGGCATGGTTCGTTTCGACTAATGACGTGAGTAGAATTTGTGTATAAATCTTTCCGGAATTCTCTCCGTTTGGGTAGGTTTTAATGATACAGTCAAAAAGAAGCAAGCTGAATAACGAAATAAAGCTAATTACATATCCTCAGTTTTGTATGATGAATACCGAGTGGTATGAATTGAAGTTTAATTAGATTAATGGGTTTGTTTTTTAAGGTGTTCGATAAGTGTTATATCGGAGCGACTCCGGAGTTGGATGAAGAAAGAATATTTTGTGGACAAATGTCAGCCATATACCTCTTCAGTGAAGCCTTAACTACACACCAAATATGTGCTATGCATAGGTTAGGACCAGGGTACAAAGTAAGTGCCTCACGACAAGAAGTATTACACGAAATCAATTTTCTCCGTGGAAGTAATGTTCCTTTAAAGATCAAATCTAAGTGTGTGAACTATGGACGATATTGAAATCTTTTACGTTTAGTTTCAAAGTTCTCTCATGTAATATATTTTCTCATTGAATGTAAGTTAAATTTCATTATTCATTTTTCAGAGTCAGTTTCGATTCGATAACGAATGTAACATTAATTTGCCAGACAATCATAAAAGGGTGAGTGACAATGAATCGACCACTAGCATGCATCAGAATATGTCTGCAGCCGATGCACGTTCAGTAAGCATTTTTTTCCTTTTATTTTATCGTTTTACGTTCAGCACAGATTTTTAGGACTTCATGTCGCAATCGCTGTCGGGAACATTAGTAGAGTAGATTTTTAGAAATAGAAAGTAGCAGTGTGTTTCATTACTTTTATTTTGTTAGTCATAAACCGAATTGTCACGGTTTAAATAGAGAGATGAATTCTAGTGATTTGTTAGATTAGTGTTAGTGTTGCAATCCTTGTTTGATCGCACGAAATGCAGCTTAACATATAACATGAATAGATACTCGGATCAAATAACGTTGCTCCCTAACCGCCTCGTCTCTCGCTCTCAACTTCACCAACTAATCCCCTTATCGTTTGTCCAGGTGTTATATGACGGCAAGTTGTCAAGTGCAATTGTGTTTATGTACAATCCGGTAGCGACTGACACCCAACTTTGTCTACAATCGGCCCCGAGAGGAAATATGTCTTATTTTGTCCACACTCCCCATGCTCTCATGTTGCAAGTAAGTTTCAGATTAAGCTCATTAATATTAAACGGGGGGGATTGTTTGACAACTCCGTAACTTCGGCGGAAAGGGGTCGAATTTGAATATGAAACACCCGACTTAATTCGAGCTAACTAACCGATTATTTACCGATTATTTTTAGGATGTGAAAGCTGTGATAACGCACTCCATCCATAGCACTTTAAATTCAGTTGGAGGAATTCAAGTTTTATTTCCGCTGTTTTCTCAATTAGACTTGCCTTACGAGTCCAATGGTTCAATGGACATCAAACGCGATCCTACATTATGGTAAGAGTTTTCTGTGCGGTCTAAACAAAATAATATCCGCTTTCCTTCTGTTTAGCTCAAAACTATTAGGATTCATATGCGAGCTGGTGGAGACCTCGCAAACGGTCCAACAGCACATGATTCAGAACCGAGGGTTTCTAGTTATCAGCTTCATGCTGCAGAGGTCGTCGAGGGATCACCTGACAATAGACGTATTGGGCTCATTCCTCAGCTTAACAAAGTACCTTGTTACTTGCATAAGTGCCAATAGTGAATTGCTGCTGAAACAGGTAGGATTTGAATAGATTTAAACATAGAGCTTAATACTACATTAATACGTAATTAACTTAACATGCGATCAAAAAAATCGTTTAGAGTAAGCTGTGGAAGGACAGTTTAACCGACTAAAGTTGCCTGGAGACTGCTTTCACACCCTACACTAACTGATTTTCTGATCGCTCGTTACATTTATTTTAGAACGGCTAGGTACTAGTTCTAGTGGAAACTAGAGTTATTTGCTTTAGGGGATTTTTTTACTAACATAGAATTCGAAGAGTTAATATTGAAAACTGCAACAAGGCTTGCATGTTGAAAGCACAACTCGTTGCCTCCTCACTTGAATCTGCTATTTTTCACATCCCGCACATCTAAGAGATTACCTTGACAAGTTGAAGTTCAGATGTGTAAAGAAATCTAAAACAGAGAGAAGGAAACTTGCCTTACCTTCACCAACGAAAATCTGGAATGTAACATTTCCGTTGGTTTCTTCAAGATTGAATATGCTACATGAACCTGATTTGTAGGGACCATTAAACTTCTCTTTTATAATTCGGCTGTACACGTACAAAGTTATATCTGAAGAGCGTAAAATATTTAAGATCATTTAAATTTTATAAGTCAATGTAGGTATGTTTGTAATACTTCAATTTAGGAATCACTCAATTTCTTGTTGAAATGTATTTTGTTAGGTCCTAGTTCTTTTTCAAAAGTTCAAATTGCAATATCTCAAAAATTTAAAAGAGTTCAGATTGTTTAGAACCTTCCATAGTCATCTAGATTCTAGTAAATTGTTATCTACTGTTAACCTTAAATTGGCCATCTCATTTTGGTGCAATTGAAAGTAGTAATACATTTAAACAATATAGTACCATTTTTGGTACTAGGTATTAAACTTTTTTTTAAATTTTGCTTAAAAGTAGGTACAAATTTAATATCCAAGAATGTAAAATTTATTATGATCATGTATAGTCATCTAAATTTTAGAAGTTAATATATGTTTGTAGTCCTTCGATCCAGAAATCACTCAATCTCTTGTTCAATTCCTTTTGGTTCAATAAAAAATCAAACATTTCAACTATTTTTTCCTAATTCTGTTTCAAAAGTTTAAATGCAACATCTCAAGAATTTAAACGAGTTGAAGTTCTTTAAAAGGACCTTCATAGTTGTTTAGATTCTATAAAATTCATGTATATTATTAGTACTGAATTTAGGCGACACTGAGTTCCTCGTTGGACTCATGTCCATGATTTCAACTTGGTTCAGTTGAAAGTAAAATATTTGAACAATTTGACATTTTTGGTACTTACTATTTAACATTATTTCTTTGTAATTTAGGTTCAGAATTATAAATGCTATATCTCAAGGATGTAAAATATTTTATGACCATGTATAATCTAGATTTTAAACGCATCAAAAGAATTCAACTTAGAAAACACTCCATTTTTTTGTTGAATTTCATTTGGTTAGATCAAGTCTTTTTCGAAAGTTCAAATGCAATATCTGAAGAATTTAGAAAAGTTGAGAACCTTTCACCGGAAGGTTCAAAAAGATCAGTACTGGATACTGTGAATCTCTATGAGTAGGTATATGAATATGCAGCGCGCTACACGCACTGGTGTAGTAAATTGTGTTTCCTCGATGGAATGTGGTTTATGTTCCTGAGTTTCGTTGCTAAGCCAAGCTTTTTCTTTTATTCATTTGTGTAAGTATTTGAATTCAAACATGTAAATATCATCTTTAAAAATAAATCCAACTAAAAATTTACATATAGGTACACTGTAATTCAATGCCGGTAAGGTATTATATAGTCCACAAGTAGTTGTTCCTGTTGTTTTTTTTTTTCAAAATGACTACACATTTGCTTTCAAAAATGTCTTCTTGATATTACATCTTGTTTAGTTATGGTATCTTATTTGGCAAAGGTATATGTGGGGATCAAAAATAACAAATTCGTTTAGTTTATGTACACAACGAAAAAATAATTTTTATTTAGTAATGGATTACTAATGTAGGTACATAACTCGTTTTTCGTTGTGTATACAAACTGACCTTTAAAAGATAGTTTAGAGTTTTATTTAACCCAGTTCAGAACTATGCTTGATAAGGTTTTTAGAAACCTTAGCTTTTTATTAACATTGTACAAATTACGCAGATAGTTTGTTAGAAACAAGTAGTCACCTTTAGGGCAGTTTTTAAAGTTCACCACTCCCAGGACTACCTTTTCCGTAATTATCATTTGTACAAAATTGTAGCATTAGTTAAGTAGCTTAAGTTACTTATGAATAAATTATGAAACGAAAGTTTGTAAAATAAATTTCTTTGTGAATTTATGAAGACACATGTTGCAATATTAAACAGTAGTGTAGATATATAAACAATTTTAATTTTTGAGTTATGTTGTTTTTAGTTTTTGTAATTTGTAGATCAAGTAGTGTTAAAAAGTGGTAATTATATATACGCATGTTGATATACGCATAGTGTAGTTTTTAGGATTTTTTTTAGTTTACATGTAATGATAAATATATTGAAGAAATTTATTTTTCAAATTAGTAGTCTGTATAAAGCCGTTTATAATTAATGCGATATTTGTTTCCCTTCTTTTATAACGAATTAACGCCCTTGATATGAATCTAACATTTCAGCTTGTATAAATAACATTTTCCAACTTGTACTTATCCCAGCATGTCAAACTTTCTTTGTTTAAAAGCTTCTTTTCTGTAAATCGCTGTAATGCCGCTCTCTCTCCCCTTTTTCATTACGTAGAAATTTTAATTACTCTCTCTCCCGTACGAAAAATCATGAAAAAATTCAATCCACTTTTGCGAACATGTCAGTGGGTAAGTGCAAGGGACAGAGTGAACCGTCTTGATTTAGTTGTTTTGCTTTTCATTCTTGACCTGGCAGCTGCTCGATCACGTCCTCTTCAACCCAGCTTTATGGATATACACGCCTGCCGCGGTCCAGACCAAGCTCTACTCGTATCTGGCGACCGAATTCCTTTCGGACACTCAGATCTACTCGAACGTGAGAAGGGTGTCGACCGTTTTGCAGACCGTTCATACTCTGAAGTACTATTACTGGGTGGTGAATCCTCGATCGAAAAGCGGGATCTCCCCCAAGGGATTAGGTGAGTGACGGGTCATATTATAAAGTTGCTTGTTGAGTAGGGTTGACCTAATTTTATACCAAGAAGGTTTTAGAAAAGTATCAGATCGTTTGACAATATAAAATTTAGTGAATATGCTACATTTGCTGAGCATTAGTGATGACGCTTTCAGTGGTACTCGTCGTCTAATTCTAAGGTTTTACACTCCACAGTTTTGAGAATCCCTACACTCATGAATACACTGAGTACAAACTCAACGAGCATGTACACTTAGCCTAACATTTTCTATTAACTTATTGGAACAACATTAATTGAACCTGCAAGTTTCAAGTTAATTTGGCTAAAACTTATTACACTAGAAGTTATAAATTTTCATTTGGTAACTTCAACTTAATTGTCGAGAAAGTAACACAATTCTTTATAAGCTTGCAGCGAAATTTATTGTGACCTATAGGAAATAACTTTTCAGAGACACATTTACTTCATAGCCTATAAAAGTTTACAATTTATTTTGGAACCTTTTGTGAAAGGTTCCAGGAACTCCAATTTGACTTTTAAATGGATAATTCAATGGTAGACTTCAGTTAATATTGTGGAAAGTGCACGTTTTAATAGAAACTGTTTCAAATTGAAATCACACTAATGGGATTACAACTATTTAAATATGAATGGCTGTTTTACCTCCCCCTTCACCACTTAACTTTCTTTCTTTTGTTTATCCGTCTTTCCAATTTAGGTACTTTTCAAAATTATTGACAGGTTCTCAGAATTCAGGTTATTTACGATTTCCGTTAGTAAGTCTTTTGTAAATTAAGGTTGGATATTATTACCAGGTTGTCATTACTAAGCGTAATAGTACGAGAGCTAGCAACGTCGGGAAAACAAGAATTTTAAGAAAGCTGATTCTTTAATATATCTTTCCTTATGCTCTCACAAACAGCGTGTGGGGCATCTGGCTGCCGGCAGACGTTGCGTTCACTACTGCGCAGCTCACCTGTGCAGGTAAAAATATAGATTTGAAACTGATTTTAAGAAGATTATTATTTTTTTCACTAACTTTTAAACACTATGCAAAACAAAAAAATATTATTGCCAGACATATTCAATGTTGCTAACATCGTGCCAGACTTAATTTTTTATAAACAAAAAAAAATAATTTCAACTCATTTTAGTATGGCTGAAATTTTAATATTACTTTATTTACATATAAAGAAGTACAAAATTAATTTGCCAGACATTAATTCGGTTGTTAAGTTACTGCCAGACTGATTTAATGTTGTAGAGTACCGCGGTATTATGACGACTGTTAAAGAGAGATGGCTGCCAAGTAGATGGGTGGAAAAGACACAAGAATACATTACACTGTGTGAAGCATTAAAAGTAAAGTTTTTAAACTTGAACTCTTCGATTATTACCCGCGAAAAATAGCCGAATGCAATATTTTTAAGAGACATAGTCCAGGACGCATCTGTTTTGACGGAGATGTAAGAGGTAACCGCAATGTTTTTACATGAATACCTCTGGATAATGCCTAGAAGAAGGATTGACATATACTCCAAAGCGCAGATGTCGGGAACATTGTTTAAAATGCAACAATTTAAATAAAAATAAAAAAACGCGTTTTTTCCGACTTGTCTTGCTTCTAACTTTTGAAGTATTGAATTTAGAAGAAAGTTGAACAGAGAAAAAAGTTGCAGAATCGCTTTTTACATAATATGGCATAGGTTAGAAATTGAAAAATTTATTAGCGGTTTTGCAAAATAGCAATAAAAAAAGAATCGTCCCAAAAAGTGTTTTTCTTAATTTATTATTTTAGGCACTTTAAAATGTAGTTGGGACTTCCATATCACAGGTAGAAAATCTTGAAGTTATAGTAAAAGAATCCTGTAAATTTCGTTTCGATCGGTTTATTAGATTTTGCACAATAATTTTGCAATCCAGAAAAATAAATGGAAGAATATTGAAAATTTTCAAAATTGGTTAATTTTTTTCTTCATTATTCGATTATAACAAAACTGGCTGAGCATATAATTATAAGAGGGAACAGGCTTTCATGTGCTTTTTTCAGAATTAAAAAATATTGATTAGTACGGTCACAGCAATTGTGTAAATTTGGTGTCGTTTTTTGCTTATAAACAAATAAGCGAATTTCTTCGCCGCGAAAAGCGGCGAATTTTTCGTTAAATGAAATTATGAAAACATAGCCGGAAAGTACTTACGCTTCTCTTCATATGATAAGTTACTATTTTGTTCATTAGCTTCTGAGATATAACTCGTTAAAGTTGATTAGTGTTTCCGGCAAATGTTTAAACAATTTCGAGTTTTTTTTCCACCATTCCATTTGTTTCGATCGGTTTATTAGATTTTGCACAATAATTTTGCAATCCAGAAAAATAAATGGAAGAATATTGAAAATTTTCAAAATTGGTTAATTTTTTTCTTCATTATTCGCTTATAACAAAACTGGCTGAGCATATATAAGAGGGAACAGGCTTTCATGTGCTTTTTTCAGAATTAAAAAATATTGATTAGTACGGTCACAGCAATTGTGTAAAGTTGGTGTCGTTTTTTGCTTATAAACAAATAGATTATCTCGGCGAATTTTTTGTTAAATGAAATTCTGAAAATATAACCGGAAAGTACTCCGAACATACGCTTCTCTTCATATGATAAGTTACTATTTTGTTCATTAGCTTCTGAGATATAACTCGTTAAAGTTGATTAGTGTTTAAATCACTGGTTAATAAAATTAATATTTTTTCTCACATCTTAAGAAATAACTGTTTCTCACAGGAACCACTATAATATTTTTGTTGAAATTTACATTAAAAAGATTGAAATATACATTAAAAAAAGTTTTCGTAGCGAGAATTTTTCTTGTTTAAATAATCATTGTTTAATCAATATTAGCATATAGTAATAAACATATTCGCCTTTACATGACCACAGTATGAAAGTAAACGAAGTATGAGATAAATAAATCGAATAGTATAATGTATAATATGCACTGAATATTATGCATAAACAAACTAATTTGTTTGTAACAAAATGTATGCATATTACATCTTTGGCATAGTGACATTAGTTTTTAGCTCGAGTTACCCCAGTTAAAATTAAATTTTTTTCGCGCTTCACCGTTTTGAAGTTCCGATCTCGGCTTCGTAATGTTGATTCGCCCCACCCTTTTTTAACGTTTCGCTGTATTTTTACGCGCGAGGATCACTATTTTTATTATTTTTACCTATCTTGCCGATAACTTACGCATTTGCAACTATTACCTCGCAAAGAACTCGGAACAACAAATGGAATGGTGGAAAAAAAACTCGAAATTGTTTAAACATTTGCCGGAAACACTAATCAACTTTAACGAGTTATATCTCAGAAGCTAATGAACAAAATAGTAACTTATCATATGAAGAGAAGCGTAAGTACTTTCCGGCTATGTTTTCATAATTTCATTTAACGAAAAATTCGCCGCTTTTCGCGGCGAAGAAATTCGCTTATTTGTTTATAAGCAAAAAACGACACCAAATTTACACAATTGCTGTGACCGTACTAATCAATATTTTTTAATTCTGAAAAAAGCACATGAAAGCCTGTTCCCTCTTATAATTATATGCTCAGCCAGTTTTGTTATAATCGAATAATGAAGAAAAAAATTAACCAATTTTGAAAATTTTCAATATTCTTCCATTTATTTTTCTGGATTGCAAAATTATTGTGCAAAATCTAATAAACCGATCGAAACGAAATTTACAGGATTCTTTTACTATAACTTCAAGATTTTCTACCTGTGATATGGAAGTCCCAACTACATTTTAAAGTGCCTAAAATAATAAATTAAGAAAAACACTTTTTGGGACGATTCTTTTTTTATTGCTATTTTGCAAAACCGCTAATAAATTTTTCAATTTCTAACCTATGCCATATTATGTAAAAAGCGATTCTGCAATTTTTTTCTCTGTTCAACTTTCTTCTAAATTCAATACTTCAAAAATTAGAAGCAAGACAAGTCGGAAAAAACGCGTTTTTTTTTATTCTTATTTAAATTGTTGCATTTTAAACAATGTTCCCGACCTCTGCGCTTTGGAGGATATGTCAATCCTTCTTCTAGGCATTATCCAGAGGTATTCATGTAAAAACATTGCGGTTACCTCTTACATCTCCGTCAAAACAGATGCGTCCTGGACTATGTCTCTCTTAAAAATATTGCATTCGGCTATTTTTGGCGGGTAATAATCGAAGAGTTCAAGTTTAAAAACTTTACTTTTAATGCTTCACACAGTGTAATGTATTCTTATGTCTTTTCCACCCATCTACTTGGCAGCCATCTCTCTTTAACAGTCGGCATAATACCGCGGTACTCTACAACATTAAATCAGTCTGGCAGTAACTTAACAACCGAATTAATGTCTGGCAAATTAATTTTGTACTTCTTTATATGTAAATAAAGTAATATTAAAATTTCAGCCATACTAAAATGAGTTGAAATTATTTTTTTTTGTTTATAAAAAATTAAGTCTGGCACGATGTTAGCAACATTGAATATGTCTGGCAGTAATATTTTTTTGTTTTGCATAGTGTTTAAAAGTTAGTGGAAAAAATAATAATCTTCTTAAAATCAGTTTCAAATCTATATTTTTACCTGCACAGGTGAGCTGCGCAGTAGTGAACGCAACGTCTGCCGGCAGCCAGATGCCCCACACGCTGTTTGTGAGAGCATAAGGAAAGATATATTAAAGAATCAGCTTTCTTAAAATTCTCACTCGAAAACGTTGCTAGCTCTTGGACTATAATAAAAGATGTGTTTCGCAACTATAAATGTGAATATTCACCGTTCTAAGTATGCTGAACATTTCCGTGTACTTGCTTTGTTAGCTTAGCAACACAATGGGGATCTCTATCGACGAAAATAAGTTATTTACCCTTCACTTCACCGAAGTCATAATAGCTGAAGATGAAGGTGATATAAGCTGTATGCTGAAAAAACTGGATCATGAGTATCACAAATTTATATTTCTGTGTATTAGCTTTGTGCAAATTTAAGAATGTAAATTTTTACCGTCATCATTTTTAAACTTAATGAAATAAGTGTTATGCATATTACACTCGGTTAACTGGCAAAGGTAGCTTCATTGCACGTTAATTAATAACTTACTAATGTAAATTTACCAGAACAATAAAATGTAAATTTCTTGAAAATTTTTTCATGTTTAATGGGAAGCTCAAATTCACCTTAAGCTATAAGTAAACTTGGATCACGATGCCGACCTACTTCGGTTCCAACATTTCCCTGATTGATTGTTTGATCGTAGATGGCCCGAGACCCGCCCAGAAGGACATCCTCGCCATCCGCTCCTACATCCTCCTATTCCTCAAGCAGCTCATCATGATCGGCAACGGCGTCAAAGACGACGAGCTCCAGAGCATCTTGAACTACCTCACGACCATCCACGAAGACGACAACCTGCACGACGTGCTTCAGATGCTGATCTCGCTGATGTCCGAGCATCCCTCGTCGATGGTACCAGCTTTCGACGCGAAAAGCGGAATTCGGACCATCTTCAAGCTCCTAGCGTCCGAGAGTCAGCTCATTAGGCTCCAGGCGTTGAAGTTGCTCGGGTTCTTCCTCAGCAGGAGCACCCATAAGAGGAAGTACGACGTTATGAGTCCGCATAATCTGTACACGCTCCTGTCGGAGAGGTTGTTGTTAAACGAGGACATCCTATCGCTTCCTACTTATAATGTATTGTATGAAATCATGACAGAACACATCAGCCAGCAGATCTTGTACACCAGGCATCCGGAACCAGAGTCGCATTTTAGGCTGGAGAATCCGAGTAAGTACATATAATTTGTTTCGCGATTTAAAAGTGAGAAGTCTCATTAAAGGAATACGAAATTTGCTTAATCAAAATCATTTGTCAAAAAGTTGTAAAATTTTTAATACTCCTTCCTAGTACATTTTCGAAAAATATTCACAATACAACCCCTTCTCTAAAGTGTTAAAAAGTTCTATCACTCGTTTCCTTTTCAGTGATTCTGAAGGTGGTGGCAACGCTAATCAGGCAATCGAAGCAAACCGAGCAACTGTTGGACGTCAAGAAACTGTTCCTCTCGGATATGACTCTGCTCTGTAACAATAACAGGGAGAATCGACGGACTGTGCTTCAAATGTCCGTGTGGCAAGAATGGCTCATCGCTATGGCTTATATTCATCCCAAGAATACAGAGGAACAAAAGATTTCCGATATGGTCTATTCGCTGTTCAGGATGCTGTTGCATCACGCCATTAAACACGAATATGGCGGATGGAGAGTTTGGGTCGACACTTTGGCTATTGTGCATTCTAAGGTAGGGTAGTTAATTCAAGTTTAAAATTTTTCAGAAATTCAATATTGCATTGTTTTTAGAATGAGAGAAAATATAGAGGTATAGATCAAATATATATCTTCAGTTTAAAGATTTTTCATAGGGTATCCCATATTTTGTATGTATTGTGTAATCTGTAATACCGTACATTATAGTGTTGTTCACAATGCAAGGCGTATTACAATATGTTTATGATGATCCACTCTGAACCACTATGGTGAATCCACTTTTCCTGGCTTAAATTCAGGAATGTTTGTATTTAATTTGACTTATCTTTTCTGAAGAACATTTCTCAACGTAATCTTAGAATATGACTCTTCCATATTACATGTTCTCGTAGGTCTCCTACGAAGAGTTTAAACTGCAGTTCGCCCAAATGTATGAACACTACGAAATGCACAGGGCCGACAACATAACTGATCCCCTCCTAAGGCAGCAGCATCCGATCAGTACTATCTCCGGCTGGCATGAATCGTCCCAGACCATTCCGAACGGCTGCCAAGCTGGCAACGAGAGGTGGCAAAACTCCAGGGCCTCGCTCCAAGAGATCGAGATGAACGAGAACGATAAATCGGAACAGGTATATCAGAATTTTCTGTATTTTTGTGGAAGCTGGTAAATTTCCTACCAAGCAAGTAGATAATAGATTCTTCACTTGAGGTTATAGGCAGTTTGCCTTGCAATGTCCATCTTTTCCTTGATCTGCCAACGCCTATTCTTCCAGAAGAAGAGAACTTCTTTGTAGAGTGTCATTCTGGCAGACAGCCTTTTTTCATTCATTCGTTCTATGTGTTCTTTCTAAATTTTATTTTCTCGTTTATATGAAAGATTAATCTCTGTTATTTATTATACCTATATATTGTTCTTGTTTTAGATAGGTATAGATCGTGTTACAAAACTTATATCACACATTAAAAGTATTTTGAAGAAATGATGTAGGTATTGATCGTTTTTGGTGTACAATAATTTCCGGGCTCTACAGATTTCTAATAGTTTTTTCGTCATAAATTTAACATATACATATTAATATGAGCGAAACAGTTGTATTCATAAAGTTTTCACTACCTCTTTAGAACGTTAGGTATTGTAACAAAAACAGAAGAACTGAGAACTTTTTTAAGGTATCTTAAAACATATCCATTCTTTGTGTGGTTTAGATAGTCAGCGGCCATCGTTATGTTTTAGGTATGCAGCTGTGACTACAACTCAACGCTGTCCGAGGGCAGCCCGATGTCCTACGTGGCGAAGCATGAGGACAGTGAGGTCGTATCGCTGGACTCGAGGACGAGCGATTTGTTCAGCGACGGTAAGATCAGCAAAGAGTCCGCCTACTCTCAGGACTCGCCGATGAAGTCTTCCCAGCTGATCGAGGATCACATGGACATCGCGGACGACTCGCCGTTGTGTAACGGGGTCCATCTGGAGAGCTCGCCGAGCTTCGGCAGTCCGGCCAGGGTCGACCAGAAGAGCGAGATCATCGAAGAGATCGTCCAGGAAATCCTGTCGAAATCGGAGAAGCTCCTCGAGGAGCACGTTTCCTGCTCGGGGAACGTCTCGCCCGTCGTCGTACATGACGAAGAGATTGTCCAGGCGGTGCAGGAGGTCGTGAACAATGTGTCCGAATTGAAAATTTCGAACGAAGGAGGAGACGTCGAAGGGACGAGCAGAACGCAGGATGAGGTCGTTTTAGGTGATGAGGCGAACGTCTCAGAGAAAGACGGCATCGTGCCTGATAAAGAAAAGGAGATGTCCAGCTTGGAAAAGGAGTTCTCTAGTCCGGAGAAAGAAGTACCTGATAGTGATATATCTGAAAGGTGAGGTGTTACCACAAGAAACCGAAGGTGTGAGGTTGTTTTACCCTAAATTCACCTGTCATGGCACTGACATCACACTACTATGAGCGTGAGATTATAGACCCTTGCGATGTCAAGGGGAAAGGTGAATCCGATTCCAGTGGCGGGTAGAATATAGGCATGCTGCTCTCATATAGCGAATTCCGGCATACACGTTTTTTACCATTGTGTCTGTTCACCGCGATTTAAAATACGCTACTATACCTTTCTAGTAAGAGTTTTGTTTACAGCTGAGTGCCGAGTCCACCATCATTCATTTTATTACCAGTTATTTCCGAATATTAATATACCGAAATTACTCCGAGATAACACATGACCCGACAATGTTCTCCACAACACATTACTGCATTGAACAAGGATGCCATATTCCGTGTATGTGTATATTACCTACAATGGGAGAGAGAAAAAGAGATAACATTTGGCAATGCTAACAGAACTCGCGTTACGTTTGGTGGTTGTTGCTGCTAGTAAAATAAAAACCTAGCATAGTTACGCCTCCATATGATAGAACGTTTTACAAAAGGTTGTGTTAAAAATTAGAACAAAAAATCAAATGTACTACAAAAAAAATATAAATATATTGATTTACTATTATGCAACATGTTTTTAAGACATATTGAGACATAGTATGTAGCAACGCAGCATTAATACCATCAATATCCTGAGAAGTGGATTTTGGGTTATAAAGTGATTTAATTTCCACAACTGTTTTTTAGAAATTGGTAACTCAAATACAGGTTTTGATCATGATCCATGACCAAAAACTGGGATCTATGGGATTCAATCGTTGTTATTCAATTTTCTTCAGCGAATTATCACATATGAAATTGTGTATCAGAAACTGATAATTCAAGATTTTTTAAAAACCAATAATTCATATAAATACGAAAAACAAATTCCGCTTTTTTGAAAATCTTACTGTTATAAAATAACATTTTTCTTGAAGCGGTTTGCCACACTTGTGTCTGAAACTGCCACAAATTTTACTAGAAGTAAATTCACATAGAAAGAAAGTATTAAGTTAGCCTTTATTGAAAATTTTTCTGAGTTCAATAACTTTATACATTAGAGGTTTGAGCATTTCTAAAATTAATATTAGAAGTACCACTTCTAATAGAGGTACTTCGAAGGGAACCACTACCATAACATTGCTATGGGATTTAACCGTCTTAATGTGTAGTCAAAAGTGTTACTTTTCCATTTTATCATTACTCTAGGTGTAATTGGTTTTACAATTATTGTATTTCGAAATCCAATCAATTTTCGTTTTGCAGATATCTTACGCCGACTGAGGAGATGATCGAAAAGAAGGAAACCGACGCCGAAACCGCCGAGAAGACTGAAATAAGTGATAAAGTTGAGGAGAGAACAGTACTTAGTGTTTCAGGCAGTGCGGCAGAAACGGACAGTGAAAAAACCGAGACGACGACGACGACTACATCTACTACAACTAAGAGTGAAGAAAACCCAAAAACTGTTGTTACAAATGAAACTGTTATAAATAATTCTGAAGCTGTGCCAATTGTTGAAAATAGTGCTGTGTCCGTAGAATTAGAGCCGTCCAAAAATGAATCTAGTCTAGACGAAACCGTCGTTCAATCTAGTGATAACGATTCTAAATTAGAGGGCGCTACTAGTGTCAAAAGTGAAGCTGAAGTGCCTCCGGTTGAAAATATACCAACGATTTCACAATACTGTGATCCTAGTCATTACGATACTAACGTTACCGAAGTTGTTGTTAATAATAATAATACTAGTGCTAGTATCAGCAATCAAGAAACCACCAATAACGTTATCAGCTCCCAGAAAGCGAACGAGGAAGTGAAGAGGAGAGTCAGCCTACCCACTAACCACATGGAAAAGCAACCAAGTGAACCCGGTTGTGAGACTACTGCCCACATTTCATCTCCGCAGAAGAGACCGAGGAGCGCCTCCACCTCCACCCAAGTAGATGCCAATCTTTTTGGTAAATATTTCAGTCCTTAAAAGTAATCTTTGTTCTCGCCTCGATTTTGAAAACGAGTCATCATACCAATTTTGTTCATTTTTAGAACCGAAGCATCCCAAGTCGACGTCGTCCAGACCTATGTTCAGTCCAGGCCCGACTAGGCCCCCGTTCCGGATACCGGAATTTAAATGGTCTTACATCCATCAACGGCTGTTGTCGGACGTTTTGTTCTCGCTGGAAACGGACATCCAAGTCTGGAGGAGCCATTCGACCAAATCTGTCTTAGATTTCGTCAACAGCAGCGACAATGCCATCTTCGTAGTCAACACAGTACATCTTATATCGCAACTGGCCGATAACTTGATCATAGCTTGTGGGGGGCTGTTGCCGCTGTTAGCTTCAGCCACATCGCCAAATGTAAGTTGAGATATGAGTAAAATTCATGAAAATACTATGAAGTCTGGAACGCCAATAGATAAATACCCCAATCTGATGTGACTGTATCAATGGAACTCGCCTATAAAATCGCTGCACCTGATTGGCCCACCACTGTGGCAAACTTCAATGCAGTGGAGTAGGTCTTGCTCCCTCCTATGGCCGCGAGGAAGTAAAAAAATCAAAGAATTGTTTTATATGAGCTAGGGCACTTTTCGTCTTTTCTTCTACTTTCCGCCAATTCTAAAATATTCCATTTAATTGTTTTTAATTCTTCTTCTAGTTCTTGTATTTTGTGTTCAGATTTTAAAGGCCACACACTGTAAGTTCATATGTAGAGCGTTGTGTCTCCTTTGATTTGTGTAGTTTTTGGGTTGTCGAACTTTTGTGCCCGCCAGAAACCATGGGAACTTGGTAGTGTGGGATTCTGAACTATTTGTTCGACCCACCTGGTGTACTTTATTCTTTCAGTTGTAATTCAATATCTTTGGAGGTTTGAAGCAATTTTAGCCATAAAGACTGAACGTGTTGGCGAGTTTGTATGGGATATGGGAAGAATGAATTTGGTTAGGGAAGGAATAGGGTTTGGGACCTGACTCCCTCATGAAAAGGAGGTGAGTCTTTATAATGACACACTTGGAGATATGTTTAAAATGGGAAGTGAAGGGCATGAATGTAAACGGTTGGTACCTATTGAACCTAAAGTACGCAGATGATATAATCTTATTCGCCACAAGTCAAGAACAACAACAAACAATGGTAATGGAACTGAACAAACATAGGCCTGAACATGAACTTATCGAAAACGAAAATAATGAACATGGAAGAAAACCCGCAAATAGAAATAAATGGAATCAAGCTAGTACTAGTGGATAAATATGCATGCCTCTACCAAGAAATCACACTTAACAAGGGAAACCAAGATATAGAAATAAAGTGGAGCATAAAGTTAGGCTGCACAGCTTTTGAAAGATTAGGTTATATACTTATACTATATAGGCAAGAAAAACCACAGTTTCTAAGATCGAAAGTCTGACTCATGCATTCTACCAGTTTTGGCATATGCCTCCCAAACAGGAACCTTGACCAAGAAACAAATGGACAAACTGATCAAAGCACAAAGGGCCATGAGACATCAAATGGTTGAGATAACACCCAAAGAAAAGAAACTCGTGGATCATAAATATAACAATGGTTGGAGATATCAGAGACATAGCAGCAAAAATGGAGTGGCAATTTACCCGACACAACGCCAGGCAAGAGGAGGAACTCACAAATATTGAACTGAAGACCATGGCTGGGAAAAAGAGCAGTAGGAAGACCTTAGATGAGATGAATAGATGACATAAAGGGACACATTGGACTAGCCTGCATGAGAGTAGCGCAAAACAGAGAAGGTTGGAAAGGAAAAGAGGAGGCCTACATCCAAAAAAGGATTGAAGAAGGCTATAAGAAGAAGAAGGGCACTTTGTAGCCTATATAATCAGATACAGCCTGTTGGTTATGTGGTGAGATAGAATTCCAAGAAACTATTAAGCCAATAAACCCCTTCTTATCGGAACTACTGTAACAACATACTGCTACAGAGGCGTGCCTTAAAAATTTCGACATTATTGTCAATGACGAATGCACGCACAAGCTAATATGGTAAGTGCTACGACCGCGCCGTCAATAACTTTCTAACATCGCTCATATGTCGTCGATTGTCGAAAGTCGTCGATACCGAGAAAGGTAGCTACGGGTTTTCTTGGAATTCTATCTCATCAGATACCGAACTGGCTGTATATTTAGATTAGAGTGGAAACTGCACATGAACAATTTTCTTTTTTTATGAAAAATTTTGCCAATTTTAAGAAACTAATTTGCCCTATGAAGTGTCAAGTTGTTCACAACTAATTTTCGTTCTAGAGTTTATTATATTTATGTCGTAAAATTTGAGCTGGAAGTTTGAAAAGGTAAAAAATAAGATTTCTATTGTGTTTTTATGTCGACCATCATCGTTAATAGTTTATTTACATAAAAGTCAGAAAAATCTCACATTACTGAAGAGGAGCCTGTGCCGAGTACTTTAAAGCTCCGAGTCAAGCAAAAATTGTACTGACGTGTTTTGTATAATTTTTTTCCAAAAATAACTATTTGCGTATTGTAAAGTCTTTACAGTACTAGTCCGGAAAATTCAGTTTTCCTGCAAGTAAATAAGCAGGAAATAGTAATTTGCTTATTTTTGTGCTATCTTTAGTTCTTTTATCAACATTCATCAGTTTCTTTTTCTCGATTGGAAGGTTTGCTGGAAGTCCATAAAATTGTTTCAAGATTTATTGACCTAAATTACATCTTGGTGTACGAATAGGTTTTCCCTAACTCTATATATCAAGATCAATCCCTTCATCATAGAATAATCGAAAGTCGTTCATTTATAAACAACCGTCTTGACGCACTTTTATCCATACCATATTTTATTTTTTAGAGCGAGCTCGATGTGATAGAACCTACTCAAGGAATGCCCATAGAAGTAGCGGTTAGTTTCCTACAGAGACTAGTCAACATGGCAGACGTCCTGATATTCGCGAGTTCTTTAAATTTCGGCGAGCTAGAAGCAGAGAAGAACATGTCGAGCGGCGGAATCCTCAGACAGTGCCTTCGATTGGTAATTAAAACTTACGATGTTGGTGTACAGTCATGTGTAAAAAAGAATCAGCCCAGCCGTCAACTCAACATACACAAAGATAAATTTGGAACGTTGTGAAATTGTTGCATGGAAACGTGTTTTTTATTTAGTGTGTGCAGGAAATGAATGAAATTTATTTTCCAAGTTGTTCAGTTCAAAAGAACCTTACAATCACGAATGTTTTATAAATGTTCGCTATTTGAATTGCCCAGCTAACAGAGTAGATAACATCAGAATCACGTCATTAACTGATGAAAATTAATGTCTGAATTACCTAAATTATGACGAAAAAATAACAGTCATATTAGGCTCCTAAGTAAAATGTAAGTGACGTCATTAACACCTTTGTGACGTTGAAAAATGACATCCCAAGTAGGTATCATACTTCTGATGTGACAAAGACGTAAATTGTTTCTAAAAATAACCTTATAGGTGGTATTAAATATTTTGTTTATTTTCATATTCACCCATATTTTCCCCACCCTCTGAACTAGTGGAGAAAATTCCTTTGACAATAGTAATTGGTTAAAATCTTCGTAATCAACTTCTAACCTTAAATATAATTTTTGGTAAACATTTATGGCATAAATTGAGTTTTTAACATGTGTTTTCATTCGCTTGGATTTATGGATGTGGTTAACTTCACACTCATGTATTTATGTCGTTTGAGATAAGAGAGATATAAATACAAAAGATACAAAATCCGTCAACTGATCATTCAAGGAATGATCAACGGCAAGAGAAGAGTGGGTTGCAAACAATCATCGTGGTTAAGAAATATTAAACAACGGACAGGCATAAGCAACACTTATACAACACTGTCATAAATAGATGTTTGATGTTAAGGTAATCGCCAACGCACTTTAGGTGTAGGGCACCGTAAGAAGAAGAAGGTTAACTTCACACTCGTGTATTTATGTCATTCTGAAACTGACGATTATTTGTCGTCCCATTTCGGTAACATGACGTCCTTTCCCAAATAAGACTTGAAATGGACGTAATTTTGACGTTACTCTGTTAGCTGTGTGATCGCGATAAAAATTGGATTTTGTCGTGCAATTTTCTGTTAAAAAATTCTCATTAATTCACGCCACGGAAGTGTATATTTTTCATGTTCATATATGTATGTATGTGTCAGGTGTGCACTTGTGCAGTACGCAATTGTTTGGAGTGCAAAGAAAGAAGCCGACCTCACCACACTATCGCACCCTCACTGAATGCTAGTCACAAGGCAGCACACTTGCAGTCTTTTATTAGAGGAGTGCAGAACTCCCCCAAGGTATGTATATAACAACTTGGACGTCTTGCACTGAACTTCCACTTCTTACGAGTCAATCATAAACAAACTTTTTGACCAGAACGTGGCGGACAACCTCTCGCCTAACTCGAGCCCGGTTAAGGATCCAGAAAAACTCCTTCAGGACATGGACGTGAACAGACTTAGGGCGGTCATATACAGAGATGTGGTGAGAACGTTTATACAGGCACTAAGCAGTTGCAGTTATTAAGTAATTGTCTAACTGTCTGGTTTACAGGAGGAGACGAAGCAGGCCCAGTTCCTTTCTCTTGCGATCGTTTATTTCATATCCGTACTTATGGTATCAAAGTACAGGGATATCTTGGAGCCTCCGGTAGCGATGAGGGTGCCCAGCCCTTTGCCGGCTGTTAGAAACAGCAGCAGTTCATCGCATCACTCCGCCAGCCCGCAAGGTAAGAGCAGATGTCGGAAAAATTGTCTTTCATCATCTGATAACTTGCAAACGGGCACCTGAAAAATTATTTTGGATAATTGGACGCCAAACAAAGAGAAAGTTTTACGTAGTATTGGCCTAGCTTGCAATAATGTCCTAAATGAATTCCTTGTATGGTTAGCTTGGCAGTTGGTTTATGGAATATTTCCTTGCGAATGCGCTCTGACAAAATTTATAACAACTCTAATTACTACCTTTAACTCTACATCTTACGGATTCATCGTTAAATGATCTCAAATTCAATTCTTAAGTATTACATCCTTCAATCCTAAACCATGAATTACTTGTTAATTTTGTTTTCTAATTATTAGTTCAGAAGGGTTAATTCAGATCGTAGTATTCTTCTTTTTGGCTAGTCATTTGCAGGAGCTACAGAATGTGTATTAATTATAACACCAAAAACCAAAATATTAATAAAAACTAAATATTGATATTTAAATGTGACATGTACTTAAAGTTTTAAAAAATTTTGTACGGTGTTGACAATTACACAATTTCAGTGCTTTCAACAATAGCTATTTCAATTTTTTTTTTCATGAGCCGTCTAAGCTATTTAATCAAGATGAATTTACTATTTCTTACAAAACGTGCTCTCCTAGTACAATAGACTCATTAAACTTGCGAGCATCAAATTCATCATTTATTTCATTGTTGCCTTGCAGATAAGTACATATTTCACAAATTGACCGCAGCAATCATACAGAACTTTCCTTGGTTAGCTTAAAGAATTGCTTGGGTGTGTTAAGAATTAATATTTTTTGATTAGTAAACGATTTTAACCTTGTTTAAATTCAGGCAAAGATAGCATTCGTTTGGGTCTTTAGAAAAAATAATTTTTGGGTACTTAAGAATAAACAAATTTCTGTGCCTATGTTTTGGTATTGAATTCGGGATTTGTTTATTCCACTGTGGACTTGAAACACAATTTCGCTGCAAAAGTCACGATCACGCTTCCACTAGCACCTTAAACATGTCTCATAAACATGAGGTTCATTTGAAATAGATATTTTGTATTAACAAAAATTGGTGACAATAAGAAGCACTTCCAATGAACAAAAAGAATTCATCCCAACCATCATCAACCTGTCTCTACATAATCAGAATACTAATAAACTTATCACTTGTATCAGTTCAAAATACTAAAGAAACTCGTATTTTTACCGCTATGCAGAGGGGAGCGCGAGACCCCTTTTCCCCCAATGGTCCCACCACGTCTACCCCCAATTCCTCCCAGGCTCCCATCCGAACGCAGCTTCCAACCACGTCCGTCACCATCGTCCCACTTATTCCAAACATCACTACAACCTCAACAACAACCACCATCACCACTCTCACCACCACAACCACCGTTACCACCACAGAAACTCCATCGCTAACCGGGCAGGTAATTTCTCTTTTGGGAATGAATTGAATGGTTTTGTTTTTAAGACGTATCTATATATCTCCTGTTTTTATCCCAGCGCACTCTGCCACTTCAATGTATGAATATTTCGTATTCTTTGCGGCGAATATGTCATTTTGTAACCGTGGGGGTACAAGGGCGAGAATTCAGCAAATTGAAACATGGTTTTTCATAGTGGAAGACTATTTTTCGTCACATGTCGAATGAGACCAGATTCATGGCAAGGAAGCGTAAATTCTTCACAAATTAAGATATCTATCTACAAGTTATCGAATTTTCATTGAAATGTGCACTATTCCAATTTTATCTCCAGAAACATATTTCATTTTCTAATTAATTTGATTTTATATTTAAATAATGCTATTAATTTGTTTGAACTGATATCTATTTTAATACAGAAACGACATCTTATGGTTTGCCACATTAACTAATCCAAGTCGTTAATGTTGGCTAAAAAGAGTAGAATTACAATTACAAAGTTCCCAAAAACTGCAACATTTAAAAATTGTCTGCAAATTAGAAATTTTACAGATTATAAAATGACATATTTAGATTTACTTCAGACTCCCCGTTGTTGTAATTTTCGTAGCTTTTTATGTAAGATAGATGTTGTAATGTTGTATTTTGTCGTTTTCCTAGCTGCACTCTAAAATGTACCTGAATCGGTCAGAATGTATAACTTTATTACTTGTTCCCTTTATCTTTACTCCTTCATTTAAATAGTTTCTTCCTCGTTTTTACCGCATTTTTGCATGCCCTCAAACACTAACCTCAATTACATAAATCTAATATGACGGTTTTGTTAGCTTCGAGGTCTATTCAAACGCAAGAAGACAATGACTATGAAATTATCTCAACTTACGTGGAAGACAATAATTCTTTGCATCCTGAAAACGATTTGCATTCAGGACCACCTTCGATTAAGGTTTGTATCAATCAAGATTATTATTTATTTTGGATATAACGAAATTGTTAAAACTTGTGATGTTTGTCTGGTTTTAACGGTTTTATAACATTATGTGTATGTGGGTGTGTATGGTGATACAGAACTTGCATTGTAGATAGCAATTTCTGATAGTATAGCTAATACTGATGCGTTTCAATTTATTTATTTGATTGTTAAAGAGACCGTGTCAGTTCTAGCTTGTATATAACTAAATAACTAAACATTTCAGAAGCACCATATGTATAGACCTAGATCGCACATTTCGTTTTTATAAAGTGAATTTTTTGAATGTGTGTATTAACATTTTAGATTTTGTTTTTTGATCTAGGACTAATGAGAGCATTTTACTAACTGTATAGTAGCGGTAGATGATATATTAGAATATACTTTATAGTTTATTTTAAAATACACTACTTTTAACGTTTTTGATATGAAGTTGTTGTTCTAAGATATCAGCTACCCTGAGGCTATTGACGAATTGGCGAGGTAGCTTTGTTAAACTACAAGTTAAAAATTTTTTGCTGGCGTGGCATACAAATTTTATTGATTTAGTAAATCTATGCTCTGTAGATACAAGCGTTTTGATTCGACGTTTTTTCAAAGCGTGTTGAGCTAATTTTTCTTGTAACTAGCGACAATAATCAAATTATGTTAAGATTAAGACGTTTCTGGGCTCTGTGCCTACACCGTTCAGTTTTCTGTAAATTCATTGTAACTTTCCCATTTAAATCCTTGGCCAAAGCGGCAGTCAGACATTAAATTTGTTTCCAAAACTATTAAGTTCTCCAAGCTACCTCGTTATGCTAGCTAGTCTGGCTAAATAACTTCTACTAACTTTGCTTTGCTGTTGCGGCGTACCTCACATTACACACGTACAGGTAAACGCCAGGCAACGTCCTTCTCTGGGTCATGGGTATTCTGTTAATTACTCTATGGATGGAATTAGGCATGCTCGAGGTTGTGACAGTGTTCTTATTAAGAAGGTAATGTGCATTTCCGCAAGGTATTTTTTTTAAATAGTTTTAGTCTTTTGGAATTGCTAGGGAATGATTGGCGTTAAAAGAAAATAGAACGAAACAAAATTTTTAAGATTGATTTTTCTAGAGTCATTTGTACAATAAATAGATTCAGCATGTGGCATGTTGAAAACTGCATTAACATACTAACAATTTTTAAGGGTACAGGGTTTAAAGATGTTAAATTAGCGAATGTTTCACAGAGCACGGACTCGGTTGAAGAAATAAACTCAGTCAATTCTATAGACACGAATAATCTAGGCTCCAATAACGAGATGCAGTTGGACGATAATGAAAAAGGTATGAACAATGACGAGAATTGGACCGACATCAACTTAAACGAGGACGGTGACAAAGAGGAAGCAAGAAACATACAGAACATGTCACATTCACATTCCGCACTTGTAGATATGGAAGGAAACATCTCCGAAAGAGGGGAAAAGCACCACTCAGAAATATCAGTAGTCAGAGTGCCTGATGGTGTAATTCAAGCACCAGCGCAAATTAGACCCGATGATCTACCTGTAAACAACCTGGTAGAGCACATTTCCATACCGACACCATCGAGGGAGGCGTCATTGACCCAAAAACTAGAGATGGCCCTGGGGTCCGTCTGTCCGCTCTTACGGGAAATAATGGTCGATTTCGCTCCGTTCCTCTCGAAAACCCTCGTGGGTTCTCACGGGCAAGAACTCCTGATGGAAGGCAAGGGTCTCACCACCTTCAAGAACAGCAATTCCGTGGTGGAGCTGGTGATGTTGCTCTGCTCGCAGGAATGGCAGAACTCGCTCCAGAAACACGCCGGATTAGCCTTCATCGAGCTTATCAATGAGGGAAGGTTACTGTCACACGCCATGAAGGATCATATTGTTCGGGTCGCTAACGAGGCGGAGTTTATCCTGAACAGGATGAGGGCCGATGACGTACTCAAACACGCAGACTTTGAGGTAAGGTTCCTTTTATTTCAATACTCAATGTCCTTTGATAACTGAAATCCTAATGTGTGCATATATCTGATCATAGTTAAAGTATGCGAAGTCCTTCTTAATGCCGTAATTGCCAGAGGTTGGAAGTTCTAACTCTTAAAAGTTCTTACTCATAAACAATACAATATACAATATTTTCCTAAATTATTCCTGCCTAAATTTTTCCTATATTTGTTTTCAGTATGCTAAGTTATTTACTCCCATCAAGAAGATATTATATTGTTTCTAATGTTTCTTTCTGTTTATTTGACTCCCTCAATCTACTCTCCGTTTTTCTGCCTATTGCCTGCGATGTGCAAAATTAAATTTATTCATTTGGTATTTTATAAATTAATTTCCTAATACTTCAACATATTTTAAAATCTGTTTGAAAGAGTAGGGTCTCAAATAGCTAAAATTGAGACGTAGGCGGTGCAAGCACTAATTCCTAACAAATATCAAATTATGAAATAATGTAGAAAAGTAAAAAGACCTTCCTTGTGGGCTACAATAATTGTAAAAAATTGAACAATGTGCATGGCTCATGTCGATAATTTGCTATCCTCATCCAATATCGTATTCCCATAGAAATAATCTAAATTTATAAGATCTAGACATATAGAAGATCGAGGACTCCTACTGATACCTTCAACAAAACTTGTGGTAGATAATTGGCATTATTAATACAAAATTATACAACTTAATAAAAGAAACTGATTTTAGTGAAAATATATTAGAAAATGACTACAACTAAATCATTATCTTACCGTATTGAGGTTCATGTTTTAAAAAATTTCTCATTGTGAAATTTATTGTTTAGGATTCTAATTTTAGGTCTCAAAATGGAATGATTTTAAGACAAGTAGAAAATGAGATTGTAATTGAAAATAAATACGAAAGGAAAACAATATTACAAATAAGTCAAATATTAAAAATAGATAGATTAAACAGAAACATAACAATAACAATGTATTAGTATATTTATTAGAAATAATAACAATAAGCAATAATAATATGTATATATAAAAAAATTAATTAGACTGTGATAGTTTTACTAACACTTATAATAAATATACATTACAGCACTGAATACCCAAGAATAGATTTTGTTAGATATTTTACACAGAATTATACGTGGCATATTTCTCAATTTTCTGGATTACTAAAACGCCCAATATTTCTCAACTCTTTTTGGTAAAACTGACCCCAGCTTTCGTACTTTTTTGCATTCTAATGCTTCATTCGGCATTTCCTTCAAAACCTATTTATATTTTAGTCTCAGTGCGCCCAGACCCTCCTGGACCGCAAAGAAGAGGAACGTATGTGCGACCATTTGATCACTTCAGCCAGAAGAAGGGACAATGTAACCGCCAGTAAACTTCTGGAGAAGGTCAGGAACATAATGTCCAACAAGCACGGCGCTTGGGGTTACATAGACAGCTCCGAAACGAAACCGCAGGAGTTCTGGAAGTTGGACGCCTGGGAGGATGACGCGAGAAGGAGGAAGAGATTTGTGCACAATCCTCTGGGGACGACTCATCCAGAGGCGAGTCTCAAGGCGGCTATCGAACACGGCGCGCCTGAAGACGCAATCTTACAAGTAAGGATATGACATTGTTTTGTTGTTCTTAATGCTGTATTATCTAGCAGTCTGTGTATTTATCCGCTGAGTTAAGTGATTTGTATTCATTTACAGAAGTGGATATTGGAGCTCGGTTACTTCTGTTTCAAAAAATATAGAATT
This sequence comes from Cryptocephalus moraei, assembly GCA_946251905.1. Lineage (NCBI taxonomy): Eukaryota > Metazoa > Arthropoda > Insecta > Coleoptera > Chrysomelidae > Cryptocephalus > Cryptocephalus moraei. The sequence continues at coordinate 23,708,118 of OX276454.1, forward strand.
AGTTATACTAGTACTACTAGTAGTAATATACAATGTAATTATACATATTTTATTTAATAGGATACCTAATACTTCACTACTAAGTACTATAAATTAAACATTGCATAGATTGTATTGCACAATTTTATTAGTTAAAAAACAATAATGATTTTCTAATATGTCCATGTGTAAATCGGGTCTATATTTTAAGAATTTACATATATTCCCCTTTGGTATACCTACTAATTTTAGCGATTCATATATGTTCTTCATTTTTCCCTTGTAGAATTGATTTTTTCGAAAATACTCTATTTCTTCATAAATTCAATGTATATTATTATATTAATAATATAATATAAAATATAATATAAAAATTCTATTTGTATCTTGACATGTGTTGTTACGTTTTGATTTCTGATATTTTCCTTTGCATTTTTCTTTACATGCAGTGTACTAGAGCACCAAAGGTTCGTAATTACAAAATCATTACTTAAGTCGTTTGCATTATGATATTTGTTAGAAAAAGAAAAATTTTATTCTCGTTAGCTTTCGTATGTGAGCTGTCAATTTTTACCTGCCTTCAGAGTTGGTCCCATTGAGATGGGACCAATACTACTATATTAAACTCGATTCAGAGGCCTAAGACATAAAGACAAAAATAAAAAAACTGCCTTGAGCAGAGAGCACAGCAATAGTTTTAAGAACCAATGAAAGCATAAAACTATGGGAAAATAAAAGGTGCTTATAGTATAATATATATAAATAGGCACTTTACATTCATTTTGTAAATTTCCTCTTAACAACTAACATTGGAATTAACTAAAAATTTTGTCAATTATCACCTCTGCTAAATTCAAGTAATTCCATGATAAATTCTTAATTTCAAATTTATGAATCCAGACTATATCGTCGAAATTTTCAAATTTCTCTCATTTCAGGCGAGAGAAGAATTCCATGCCCATCTCGCCGCTAACAGAAACCAGCAGCAGATGCCCAACGATCTAATGGACGACAGTGAACTCTTGACGGATGACAGAGAAATAGATAATGATTTAAGTGGTATGTCCCCATTAGAAGTAACAATAGGTACGTCATTGTAACAAACTTGTGCTTTCAGGTCCTGTAAATATTAGTACTAAGGCGAGACTGGTAGCTCCGGGTTTGGTGGCGCCGGGTATAGTGTCGGTAACTTCGTCGGAGGTGTATTTCGAGGTCGACGAGGACGACGAAGAGTTCAAGAAGGTCGATAATGAGGTAAGTGCAATATAAGTTTTTCAAAAAAATTGATGAAAGGTATTGCGCTTCAACTGGAAGAAGCTGAAAATATCCAAATGGGTACTATAAGTATTTATTACTTAGAGATCTCTTTATTACTTAGAGAATCTCTAAAGGTAATGCTCATATCGCAACGAAGTCCTGCTTCGAATGAGGAACTAATAATAATACATAGTACTGAATGTTGACGTGTGTTTACTACGCAACTACAGGGCGGTCCTTTCCCTCGAATCTGACTTGCCAACATCGGTGAGTCGAGCTATACATTTTTATAGTTTAATGTTATATGAAGGAAATCGTTTGATATTTAAATACTTAATAAATGCATGATAATGATATAAATATAATTAAATACTTTCCTATATATAATTTTATTTTATGTCAGATTTCAAAGAATCTTCAGAAGTTCGTAATCAAAGAAATCTTTATGATTTTTCGTGGCTTAAATTGCCATCGTTTTCGCATACTCCGACCCTACATACATAGATACATACATACATACATACATACATACATACATACATACATACATACATACATACACGTTTCTTTATTATTATAGATAAAGAAGATAAAGATGAGATCATTAAACTTGAAAGTTGCGTAGTTTTGTTCAATCAAGTTAGTAGACCCTAATTATTAAGTAATTTCACACAAGAATGTTATGGCCAAACACTTGCCATTATTCAACGTCATTTTCTTATTCTCAAACAAGTATAATGCTGAATTTAAGTCCTGTTGCAAGCTACAGGAACTACTAGTAAGGTTTGAATGTGTTTTATTATTTTAAGTTCTTAATGGGGGAAAACAAACTTATAATTAAATTTAGGTAGGCAGCTTTATTACATTTGCAAGTTTCTAAAGTATTACGATCTGCAGGGTGCCGTAAAGCTTCTGTAAATACTCGTGTTTCCACTATCTCTAGTGGTAATTTAATGTTACTATATGCCACTTTCCTAATATCCAAATTAGTGAGTTTACTGATGTGATGTGATATCTATGTTTTACTCTTAATGCAATTTTATGCTTTTGTCAAGCAGACATTAATATTGTCACGGCCTCGGGGTCTTCGGGGCCCTGAGGTTTAGTGTTGATACCTCAGAAACGCAGTATATTAAATCAGGTTAAATAGATACGTTTTTTGGGTCTATTTAGATAGTGAGTTACAGGAGGTTGGTCAGCGATCTAACACTATGTAGGTATCGTTGCGAGGGGCAACATGTCCGACTAATTGGTTCTCGATTACTCCCCCTGAATGTTTATATAACCCATTATTTATTCGCATTGGTTGTTTAATGTTGCTCAATTTTAAGGTCCAGTTTTGTCAACTTAAATAAACGAACGTGTGAGGATGAGAAATTCCTTTTGTTGTGTAAAATTGAAAAATGTTCGTTTTGCCCCAGGCCTAATTACCTGGTCCAGATTCTGCCGTGTGTACCTGACAATATTAATGGAATCTGTAAGTGTCATAAAAGAGAGTAAAAGTACTACTGGGGTACGACATATAAAAAGTTAATATATACTACTTTCATAATACAAGTTGAAGGGAAATAGAAAGTGAAAGTAACCACGTGGCGGAAGAGGTCTATACCTTATTTTGGAACAATAAGGAATTAAAACTAAGTAAACGTGACTGCGATGCGCAAGTGCAATTCAAGTAACAATTAAGCTAATATGTACTTAATGTTAAAATGATGGCTAACGAAATGTTAACACGTAATTTCTGTAAGAGGTGTAGGTACGTTAAATCTCAATTAACTAGCGTTTGTCAAACCGGTAGCCGTTAAAACACAGAACATAGTCCAGATTACTTAAGTTATTTAAACTTGTCCATCGATTGATTTTGTTTCTTTGAGATGAATTGTGGTTATGTATTTCAGTTCGATAATACGTTACTTCCCAAGTAAGGCACGATGCAATCTCTCTTAATGAAATTTCACAATTAAAACTGACTGCTGCTCTCTCGGAGGGTGGACATCTGTGTGTGTGATCGAGGGCACGATAATCACTGGAATTAGCGATGTCCGAGCCGGTGGTCCACTACCGAAGTCCCACGCATATCTGACGAAAACACCCTATCACAATCTCCACCGTATCATTATGTTATAAATAACGGTCCGATAATCGACCCCGGCGAAGCGGCCCCGGGGCTGTTTGCTCGGTACTCTCTTTCTCTCTTTCTCTTTCTTTCCGAGCAGAAGAGACTGGCTAATTGAAATCGACGTGGGACGGTACGAGAGATTGAAAACGTGGGTTTCGAGAGGACGGACGTCTCGGATTTTAAATGAGAAGCGTTTACAGTTTCTTCTCTCTCTTGGGGACATCTTCTGGAGTTGTTGTTTCGGGGACTTCTTCGCTCCGAAACTATGCCCGAAGATTCGCATGTGTTGAGCCGTGTAATAAATCAACGAGACGTCAACTGTCATGCGGAGATGTTCGTGTTGTTTGCACGGCGCGAACGAGTTTTATCATCTTCCCTTTTTTCTACATTATGCAAATAACTTAATTAACACACATTGCTTTGTACACGCAATTCATTTTTCCCGCCGGCAGACCTCCCGAGAAACGTAGCGAGCAGTATTCATCATTCCCGACCCCACAATCGATCTTGTTCGCTTATTACTATTTTTCTTTTTCAATGAGAGTCCCTTTTCCGCACGCCAAACCGATGCTAATCTAATATGAAGCTCGGGACTTTCCAATTAAACTTTTGACATGGCGGCGCATGGCGGGACCATCGATTGCGGCCAAAATGGGTATTTTACTAAAATAAACAAAAACGATAAGTCGGAACACGCAACCCCGAGTCCGGGCCGCAGTTTATTGGCCGATAATGCAGAGGGATTTCGGTACACAATTTACACGTCTCGCGGCAAATAATATTTAAGAACATTAGGAAAAGTTGCAAAATACTTCAACAGTTCACCAGTCAGGAGTCTAGGCTTTTAGTTTTTAAATAAGTCCTCTTTTGTTATTAAATTACCTTTGATGAAAACAGTTGCAATTAAAAAAAAATCGTTAATATGTACTATTATTCGCCTGAAAATGGTGCCTTTACAGTTTAAAAACATGTTTTGAACATATCTTCTCTGTGAGAATTACATGTCAGCACCGCAATGAGGTACAAAAGTGACAAAAGTACTTTTAACTTTTATCCAATTATGATCCACCAATCAAACTACATAATCTAAATAATAAGTCAAGAAATTGAAGAAATAGAACTATCTTCTACTCTGCCTCGAAGACGCAAAACGAAATTATTAATTTAATTGCTTCTGCTGTTAGGAACATAGAATTCAAGAAATTACGAAAGATACCTAAATATTTTACTGCATCATTTGGCTGCGCTTATGATATATCCCACAAAGAATAAATGCTTCAAGCAATCAGGATATCTATGTGAAAATCGAAGATGGCAAATGTACGGTTGAAGAAAGATTTATAGATTTCCTTTACAATAAAGTAACGAAAGACTGATGTTCGTCAAAGATAGGTTTAATATTGAGAACTGCAGAGCTCTGTGCTACCGTAATGGAGTCAATATGGCTCTAGCAAATACCTATAAAGGCGTGTAAGTTATGTTCAGTGAAAGAAATAATTCCTTTCTTTGGCATTTTTAAATTTATTAGGAGTGCGTGATGCATGTATTTCCCCCAAAATATTAAAATTTTTCGAAAGAATCCAAAGTACAGGGTAATATAAAATAAGTGTCAAAAGGAAAGCGGTAGTATGACACGCAGAAGTTAAACTTTTTAAAAATAATTCTTATTATCTTTAAAACGAATCTCAAGAGACAAGCAAAGTTTAAGTCATTTACTAACTTTGGTGCACTGATTACAATTGTATCAATTGATGTGTATCAAAAATGAACCTGTTTTAAGGTAAATGTGACTTTTAGGGTTTGTTGGGGGTAAGAAATAGCCTAACTTTTTTATCCGTGACTGTTCAGAGATATTGCCTAATAATTATAAAAAAATGAAACTTTTGACATAACATTTGTACTCCGGTTCATCTGGTTTTCGATAAGTGCAGCAATTTTCCAGATAATTGTTGAAAATCTTAATGCGTCGGGTTAGAAAGTTTTCTTACAGCTTTTTGTTCATTATGCAATTTTACAATAGAATAAGCTATTTTGATAATTCTTGAAAATTGAAAATATGATTTTTATCCTCTCGGGCAGCTGAAAAATTGCATAGAAAAAGCTATAATTTCTTTGTCAATGAAAAAAAATTGGTTAACTTGTGGAAAATCCAATAAAAATTGCTGGGGTTGTACGACTTGGTGAATGCAATATAACTGTGTTAGATACGTCAATGTTAATTAGTTTATCAGTAATTCAGTTATGCACTGAAATTTTTGAAAATTTTCAAAACGTAATACAGGTCAGACAAAGTTCTTGATCGGGTTTAATTTATGAAGAATGTTAGCATTTAGCCTAAGGTTTGTTAAGGTTTTTTTTCAAAATTTCAATATCTCAAAAATTATCAATTCTACAGCCTTTCGGAGTAATTGTTGTTCAAAAGATTTTATAAACAAATTGAAAAACTTCGAGAATATTCATCACTGAAGTTTCAAGTTTAGAAATTAGATAGTACTCTGAACAAGGCTCATTTGGAAAAAAAATCGCAAAAATGTTTATTACAGCCGGAGCTACAGGCTGTCCAAGTGGATAAGCAATTGACAATAAACTAATTTATTTATGAACAATGTATAAACACTACCGTCGACAGTAGGTATATCTTATGCAATTTTATTTAAAAAAAGCCCATATTTCGATTTACAATACTTGGCGCACACGACGATTTGTAATACGAAATAACGAGCAATTAAATATAGAGTTAACTCCCAGAGCTCCCCTTGTGTCTACAATTTTTAATCAACGTTAAGTTTGAAACGTTGTAGAATTGGAAATTTTTGAGATGTTGAAATTTTGAAGATACCGTAAAAATTTTTAGGCTGAAAGCTAATAATCTTCATAAAGACAAGGACAATCGTCATAAAGGACAGCATGAGAATTGAAACAAACCATAAGAAAAATTCCAAGTCTTCACCACCAATTTATTGCCAAAAGAGCGACCGGTTTCGACTGTCTAGCAGTCATCTTCAGGCTCGTAATAAGAAATCATTTTAGGGCTGCAGCTAAACAATATGTGAGACGTCACAATTAAAACCGACATAAACAGTTAAAAATTAGAGAAATGAGAATTAAAAGCTGGGATAATGAAATGTTCTCGAGTTTGAAGTCTGATAAGTAATTTTTTGCTTTCGAGTTTTGCATGAAACTGTAAGCTATTAACGACACGAAGTAAATCGTTCATAAAAAACAAATAAAGAAGTAATATATTTAAAAATATTGCTATCTCAGGTTCTACCAGATATTTTGTCAAAAAATTATTTATAAATTTGGCCAAAAATTTGCTAAGATGTACGAATCTGGAATCAGAAATAAGATCGATTTTTTTTGTAGGAGTTATTCAATTTTTTGATCTCTTTAAGGCGTTTTTTTAAAAACTTAATCGAAAGTACACTTCTTCATTCGTTTATGTATGAAGGATGCTTCAAGGAATTCAATTAACCTTCAAATCTCTTTAATCTGACACAATGCCCAAAAATTTGACATTAAAAATATGCCCCCTGGGACAAACAATAACAATAACTCGTAAAGTAATTACTGAGTCACGGTTAAATTTTGTATCCATGTTGAGGACCACAAATTACCGTTTTTGAGACATTTGAAAGCTCCATAACTCGTTTTGCACTCATTATTAAATAAGGAAGAAAACAACTTATTCTTTGCTTTTTATGACTTTATCATTAAGCGAAGAATAGATTTTGACCTATAACTGCTCCTAGATATGATATATACTGCTCGTAGAT